>LR738709.1:579074926-579090428 GCA_902687465.1 Secale cereale
GGGGTAATTGCCCCCTACTCTAGGAAAACTCTTAAATGCATCCCTAATTATTAGGCTTGAATATCAAAGATTTCTCAAAGTTCATGCACAACTTATCTTCTTGGCCCCCCAACAATCTTTCATCAAACTCCGCCACCGGTTCCATGGTTGCCATTGTCTGGTCCTGCGTGAATAAATTTCCACAAGCCCCAACATCGGTAGATTTGAAAATGCATATTGGCTTAGCCAGCACTGTTAATTACTCCAGGCCGCCTCGTTCACGTATGAAATGAAGATTTGAGGCAGCGATTAGCTGAAGGCCCGTCACGGTCATGATCATGCGCGGGGATAATGTTTAAACCTGTAAGCATATTTATTTTCTCAATTAGCACAGACACATTCATGGTCGATCGTGATCAATCTAGCTTAAATGGTTCGGGTATGAGTAACGTGTGTGCACAGTGCTCCGGACCACTGCACGTATGATCACGACACATTTGTTTCATGGAAGAAGCGGCGCGCGCGCGATGGCGAAAGAGACGAGCTGCATATGCATTGCATGGACGCATGGTCCCTCCCTCCGAATTGAGTGAAACACATGCGAAAATGTTAGGCTAGCTAGGCGGCTCTCAGGTGGGCTAGATGGGTGATGAGTGTAGGGGAGACTGGAGGGAAAACGTCTGGAACTGAAGATGAAGATGTGGACGCATTGCCACAATTTTCAAAACTATTGACTCCTTTCTGTTGTGGAAAGGACGCCAGCTGGTGGTTTTCCACTAATATTCCAATTTTGCAACTTTGGATTGATGTCGAAAAGAAAAAGGAATTAATGTTGCAAATGATTGATTCCTTTTTTTACATCAAAGTACTATTTATTGCAAGGTGATCACCATAGTATCTTTTACAAGAGTATCAATAATATCTATGGATGGATCTTCCATCCATCCCGCACACACCTTGCTTCTAACTAGTTTGGCTAAATCATAGACAACACAATTAATCTCTCTAGAAGCATGCTCAAAAATAATATGCGAGAAATCACACGCAAGATGATATATATCATCAAAAACTACCGCTAATTGATCGAAAGAGCGACATCCATTCTTCATTGTCTCTATCACCTCGATATTGCCATGATTCACATCTATGCGATTACACCCAATTGTAGTTGCCAAATTGAGATCGAACCGTAAGATCAGTGTCTCAGCCATAAGCTCATATGAGTGATTCCTATTTTATCATGTGATACCAATACAAAACCATGGTTCCATGCAGTGGAGGAGCTTCATGGGGCGGGGGGGGGGGTAATTGCCCCCTACTCTAGGAAAACTCTTAAATGCATCCCTAATTATTAGGCTTGAATATCAAAGATTTCTCATAGTTAATGCACAACTTATCTTCTTGGCCCCCCAACAATCTTTCATCAAACTCCGCCGCCGGTTGCATGGTTGCCATTGTCTGGTCCTGCATGAACAAATTTCCACAAGCCCCAACATCGGTAGATTTGAAAATGCAGCACTATGGGTATTCACATTCTATATATCTCATAAACACATCATTTTTCTCGGGTAAATATAGGCATACATCATTAGCATACATTAATAAAAAAATTTATCTATTGTTCCGTCACATGAGGTTCATGTGTCATAGAGGTCATCTAGGTTAGTGTACAGTTGTGAGACAGATCCATTTGTGAATAACCATTTATTTTTATTTTCTTAAGTTTGGCATCAATGATGGGCTTCACTTAGATATTCAGTGATCAATAATATATGGTTGTTTCATCAGCGGATACAGATGTCATGGATTGGTCCTCGTTTTCTAACGCATTAATAGTTATTTTATACTCTCACAGATCATAATGAGCCATGTCATCATGAAAATATTTTTAGCCGTTGAATTTACTAACTTGGTCCGCTAACAACCATACAACTATGATATTATCTGGCTATATGGTTTACTTATATATGTACATTGGGTCTTCATTCAATTAGTCTATCACTGGCTTGTTCAGGTGAATGGACAATAGTGAAATCGGTGTGCGTTAGATGGAGTAGGTCACTAGTAATAATTGTGAAGCATGCCTAGTGAGTAGTGACAAAAAATGATGCATCATCCACGCTAGGGTAAAAAGATTATAAAATTAGCTATGGTTTATGTTTACTATGGTGTATCAAAGCACTACTACCTC
Source organism: Secale cereale (assembly GCA_902687465.1). Lineage (NCBI taxonomy): Eukaryota > Viridiplantae > Streptophyta > Magnoliopsida > Poales > Poaceae > Secale > Secale cereale. The sequence goes on from LR738709.1 coordinate 579,077,097, forward strand.
CGTTCTGGTTTATTAGTCCCTTTTGTATTTTGTGCCAAATTTTGACTTTAAATTTAACTAACAAAATATTAATGCATGTCATATAAAATAATATAATTGGAAACTATGTTCAAAAACGAACCCGGCGCTATAATTTTTGTGACATGCATTAATATTTTATTAGTTAAATCTCTAGTCAAAATTTGGCATAAAATACGAAGGAGACTTGTAGACCAGGACGAAGGTAGTAAATCTGAACATGGGCAGCCCCGCCCACAGTCTGAACCCAAAGCCCAACCATCGGGCCGGTTTGGGCTTTAATTTTGGGCCCGAAGGCCCAGCCCAAAAACCCACGGAATGCTAAAAAAGGTAATTCAGTGAAAAATATGTATAATAATGTACTGATATGCTCCGCTTAATTTATTTTTTAATTAACTAGGAAAAATAAAAATTATTCTATTTCCGTGGTCGTCAGACTTGGGTTTATTGTCACGCTTTTTAAAGCCCGACCCAAAAGAAGTCCAACATGAGGAATGCCCATGTTCACTCTATATAAATGTTTTGTAGTTTACTACTACTATACATAATAGATTAGGTGATGTAAGTGTTTCTGGCATTTTTAACGGAGTATTAAATAGTTGATGTAGTCTTTTAGATATATGGGTGTACCACCTAATCTATATGTTTTACATTGATCAAATCACATATTTATGCTTATTTTTTGCAACGTCGCGTTATGAGAGATACCACTAGTAAACGTATGAATCATGGTCCAATTTCTCACATAAGAACACACTTTAAAAAAAATACTTGATGGTTTAAAGATGTTTTTAACTAATTTTAAAATAAAAATATTTTATCTTCTTTTGCAGGGTAAAGAGAGGTCTCTATTACTTAAGGCGGTGCATTATTCGGTGTATCTAGATCTCAGTCGACTGAGACTTAACCAAGTCTCAATCAAGTGATATAGTATATAAGAAGGAAAAAGAAAAATAAAAATAAATTATTTGTACGAATCTCAATGCAAGATCAAAGGAATATATTATCGACTAAGACATAATGAAGTCTAAGTTGACTTAGACTTAGCAAAACTGTTCTTACAAAGTTCAACAACTTGATCGAAATCTTCTTCTAGCCACACCGCATTGCGAGGAGTGCTACGCCTACACGCGGCTAGCCAATGACTAACTTTATTTGGATTACGGATTTTTTTGATAATTAGGATCTCCCTGTCGCACTCCAGCAGCTCGAAAAATACTTTATCTTTCATTAACTATGCATATGCTGTTGCAAACATATAGAAATGCTTTATCTTTCTTTAAAAAGAGTTTGGTAACTGTTTCAGGTCTGACAAGTGGAATTTGGAATAGCGAAACCATGTTACCAAGGCACTGATTACTTATGTACTAATATATCCTCCTCGTCCGGCCCAGCCGACACCCGCCACTGTTGGACACAGCATAACCTCAACGCTGCCACATCCGACGCACGCACACGAACGGTACCGCATCTCGATCGGCCGCTCGCTGGCCGGCCGGCGATGCAACAGCCGGCGCCTCTACTCCGATCCCTACGCGCACATGCACTACCACTGTTCATCCATACGTACGCTCTGGAGTACGTAGGGCGCAGGGAATTGTTCCGGCGACGGCCGGGGGCCACCAACCACGTGAATGCTCGCCGGCCCCCACACCGCGCTCCCCTCCGCTCCCCTCCCCAGCTATCACCTTCAAGCATCACGCCTCCGTCCGTCCGTCCCCCTCACTTCACTAGCACCCAGGTTCACCTCCCCGCCAACGTCGCTCTCGGCCCGTCCGCCCGCCCGCTCCCCGCGCGCGTCTCCACTACCCCCTCCCTGCCAGATCGATCGCCCGCTCCAGCCGCGCGCGGCGGCCGGCCGCCGGGCTAACCTCCAAGCCGCGCGCATGGACTCCCCGGGCACCGCCGGCCCTCCGCCCTCCTCCGCGGGCGACGCGCCGCAGCCGGTGGCGCTGGCGATGGCGCCCCCGCAGCCTCAGCAGCCGCCGCCGCCGCAGCAGCAGCTGAGCAGGTACGAGTCACAGAAGCGGCGGGACTGGAACACGTTCCTGCAGTACCTGCGCAACCACCGGCCCCCGCTGACGCTGGCGCGCTGCAGCGGCGCGCACGTCATCGAGTTCCTCAAGTACCTCGACCAGTTCGGCAAGACCAAGGTGCACGCGTCCGGCTGCGCGCACTTCGGCCAGCCCAGCCCGCCCGCGCCCTGCCCCTGCCCGCTCCGCCAGGCCTGGGGCTCCCTCGACGCGCTCATCGGCCGCCTCCGCGCCGCCTACGAGGAGAGCGGCCACGCGCCCGAGTCCAACCCCTTCGCCGCGCGCGCCGTGCGGATCTACCTCCGCGAGGTCCGCGACGGCCAGGCCAAGGCCAGGGGCATACCCTACGAGAAGAAGAAGCGCAAGCGCACGCCCGCGCTCCCGGCCGGGGAGGGGACGAGCTCGTCGTCGGCCGCCGCGGCTGTCCCAGGCCGCGGCGAAGGAGGAGAACAAAGTGGCAGCGGCACCGCGGCGGCATCACCACTGCCGTCACCCACCGGCGCCCAGGCGGAAGGGAGCAGCGTCACGGCTGCACCAAGCACCTCCCGAGTATAGTAGAATCAATCACCTCGCCGACAAGAGACCTCCCTCCTTGTCGTATTTGCTTCCCTACGTACGTGTCGGTAATGTATACATCGTTCGCGCTTAATTATTTTTGCAAGGTTTGAGCTATATTTCTCTTGCCATTTGGTTTCACTAGCTATCCTTCTCCCTTTACTTGTTTAATTTTTTCTCGATCGAGTCCTTATGATTCTAGCTACCTAGGTCAGTGAGTAGCTGAGTGAGTATGTGCCAGTCGGCAAAGGGTAATTTGAATTTGAACAAGTTTTGGGAAGTGAACAATTAATCAGTGGAGTGCTAGCTAGCTAGCTCTGTGTTTTGTTCATGTATATGTCCCATACGTACCCTCCATGGTGACATATAACCGCAGGATTTGGGGTTAATTGAGTATTTAAGAACTTCCATTGCAAGGAATAATCTCTCCATTTTCTTTTGATTACCATGCATTGTTTTCTCTATAGTTCTTGCCAAACATTTGGGCACTGTTACAGTGTGACGCTGTACCGTGTACTTGCACATGCATTTTCACTTCAAGTTTGTGTTCCGCTAATACTGTGCAAATGGAGACATACGCAGGTGCAAATTAAAAGCTTGCATGAATGGTGCATGTACTCCTCTGGTGCACACATACAGTAGTCAAGTGTACGACCTCCTGAACCACATTACCATTGAATCCCTTTCCAGAGAGAGCAATCAATTAGCATGCGTGCATTTCTTATTTTAATTAGCTGTAATTTAAGTTTTTTTTTTTACTTGATAAACTAGTCGAATTTGAACCTGTAAAATCTGATCTATAAATGAGACCGAATGCCCTGGATTTTGGTCCGAGGGCACTGCTTGAAAGGAGTACTGAACTGAACTCAAGGCAGACCGATCTTCTCTGGTCCCCGGCCGGATGGGACACTGTAGACTCACTGCATGCGGCCGGGGAGTGTAATCTAGGCCCATGGCGGCGGCGACCACACGTGCGGGCACGCTACCGGCCCACTGTTGGCTGTTGCTCTCTCTCCAAAGATCTCGTCCCCCACTCCGTCTTCCAGCTCCGACGTGGGCGGCTGCCGGCCATGCACACCCCCTCTGCATGCATGCATGGACGGTGCAACTTCGGTGAGCTTGGTTCCCCTCGCCGCCTTCTATTTTCCCCCTATCATGTTACTTTATATTCGGATCGGAGTAGAACGACATCAGATTTCCAGACTGAGACGATGAACACAATTCACAGATCCATCCAAATTTCCACGAGAAAACATACGGCGTGGTCTTGGCTTGTGCGTCTCCGCCTCTTGTCTGGTGTCGTTTCTCCTGCCTGCCTTTGAGTTCGAGCTCCCTTCCCCGTTCATTTTTGGCCGCAGCCGCCATGGTCGACCCCCTTTTGTGAGGACAGGGAGAGGGTGAGAGAGAGACAGAGAATAAGAAAAGGAGATAGGCAAAGATGAAGAACAGTAGCTAGCCTTTTCCTCTCACTTTCTCGCGAAGGGACGCACGGCGTGTGTCGTGTGCAGTGCCCTGGATCGATCGGGAAAAGGGATGATGCTAGTGAATCCGGTAGCTAGCTCGCCTCGATCTCCATCGGTCGTCTTTTGCATGGCCCCGCCTCGCATCATTTCATCATCTCGCAGGCTGGCCCGGCCTCACGCTGACCGGCCGGCGTCCATCCGTCTGTGATCCGCTCGATCGATCGGCACTGTGGCTAGGCACTGTGCGCGCACTTTGCCCGTTTTTGCACGAAAACGTGATCCCACCGTGCAAACACTCCCTGAGCATAAACCACCGACTTCCCGCGTGCTCGCTTTCAATTCTCAGACGTCGAGTCTTGACATAAATCAATCAATGGGCTTTCAATTCTAAGAGCATCTCCAACGGACGCGCGGTAAACTGGCATTTTATCACGTGCGGTAAGTTTTCATGCGCTACAACGAAGGCGAGAAACTACTACGCGCGGGAATCGATTGCGCGCGCGGGGGAAATAGCGGCAGCTCGCGCACGCGCCGCTTCGCGCGTCTATAAAACGCGGCGCTCGTCACGCGCTCCACCACACTGCCGCACGCCCATCCCCTCGCCACCTCGCCGCTTCCACCTCTTTCTCACCGCTTCTAGCGCCCTGCCACCACCGCGCCACCATGCCATCGCACCGCCGGGGATCTTCAGGCTACCGCGGCGTCCGCGCGCGCCCCAACGGCTGGTACTCCGCCGAGATCCGGTCCGGCGACGTCCGGCTCGGCCTCGGCCACGTTCCGGACCGCGCACGAGGCGGCCAGCGCGTACGACGCGGCGGCGTAGCGCCTAGATAGGCCTCCGTCGCAGATGAACTTTTGGGACGTCCACACGCGCGAACAGCCGCATGCCGTCACCCCTCCGCCTCGTCTGATCACGGACCAGGACCGTGCGGACCACATTCGGCTGTAGCGAGCCATGGCGGAGTGGCGCCGGCCACCCGGAGGACGCCGCCAATGAGCGCGCCTACTGGGCGAAGAGGACGGCAAGGCGCCGCGCGGAACGGGCGGACCGGCTTCGGCGAAAGGCTTTGGCGATATCGCAGTGCGATATCGTTGAAGCAGGTGGGAGGTCGATCTTCACGTCAGACGACGAACGTTGGGAGGATATATGGATCGATACCTCGGACAACACCTCCGAGGATGAGGATGATGATGAGGACTCGGAGTAGTTCTGCCCCGTAGTTTTGTATCTAGTTGCACCGTAGTTCGGTTTTATCTACTTATGCTATGAACTATGTAAAATATCTTTGTATCGTTTTTTGTATCTATGCTATGAATTTATTTTGTGTCCAAAATGCAACAAATATAGACATGCGCGAAGCTGCTGGAGCTGTATTTTTAGCGCGCTGCTGAGGTACGCGCGCGCTGTATTTTAACGCGGCAGCTGGAGCCAGCGCTGTGCGCCGCGCCAAACCTGGTGATGGGCGCGCCGCAAACTACTATTTAGCGTGTTCCGCGACTGTTGGAGATGCTCTAAAGGTAAATGGATCTTTTTTTCGGGGAAATGGCCCTTTTTTAACCGAGAGGGGTCGACATTTACGGTTTTATAGCATGGCTGTCACACAAAAGAAATCAAATTAATTGAATTCTTACCTGTCTTTTTGAGATTTTTTTAGAACGCAGTACAGATGCATGCGCTCATATATACGCATATACACTCATCCCTATGAATACACACGTAGACTCTATCCCAATGAGAATCTCCGAGGGACTGAGCTGACATATCATCTTGAGATTGCCAAAGTCACCATAGGCATCTTGTAGTCGACAGGAATGTCTCCTACCACTGAATGTGCACCGCGGAAAATTCTGAAATAAACCCAGAAATAATGCGAGCATGGGCTGGGATACCACTGTCCTCATGCATATGTTTTTTTCTAACCATACAACCACGGGTTGATTCGTGTCCTTCTGAGTTTAAGATCATGCACCATGCACCATTCACATAATGCAACTTCTTCCTTCTGCAAATGAGGAAAAAAACTTCATCTATTGGAGTGCCTGGTGAATACGTCTACCTAGTGGATGTTTCCTTCCATAGTCATGCATTTTTTCTATGTTTTCTTAAGCTAGGGCCACTTTTTAATTTTTATCACTGGTAAAAACATATTCTATTGCCGAGTATAGAGGACTAGAGGTACGACTCTCGGAATTCACCACCTTATCTACTTTTTACACTTCTATTTGGGCAGTCCTAGTGCACTAGTAGTACTATACCAATGATATTTAATACACCATTTGTTTATAATGTAAGACATTTTTTCGTTCAAACTGAACTGCAAAAACGTCTTACATTTATTAACGGAGGTGGTAGATGTTTAGATATAGTGTTGCCAGTGCACTATATCTTAGTGCTATATCTAAAAGAGCACTTATAAAGTCGTAATGTATTTTGTGAGAGAAACGTTATGGGATGTCATGGTTTTGGTGCTAAGGTCTATATCTAGATTAAGATATTGTTGCTCTCTTTCCTCATTAAATAAGTTGTCACAGCAGATTTTTACCTATCATACAAAGATACAAGCAATGAGAGTCCCCTTCGAACTTGGACTTCTATTATATCAGGGTTCATGTGAAATTGTTTGCTTGGTAAACCCATTTACCAAGGATTACTAGGACATGATAGTTAGTCGAAGAAGCCAAAATTGTCGACATGTAACCAAATGTGGACCACAATCACTATAATATATACAACAAATTATAACCATACGAGAAAATGAATTTTGAGTTTAACTTACTTTCCGGTAATAATGCCGTTCACATGACGCATTTTAAAGTCATGGAAGACTCTTGGACTCACCGCACTTAGCAACTACTCCCTCCGTAAATTAATATAAGAGCGTTTAGAATACTAAACACTCTTATATTAACTTACAGAGGGAGTACTTACAGACTTCTAGTCCAAGTCGAGCATCTTGATATTTCGCCTGGTAAAACCATTTACAGAGAAGGGATGGAAATCAAATACTTATATTTGCTTCTACATAATTGCCGGGTTCCCCGCTAGGAGCTAGATGGAACTTGGTTCCCATTGAAACGCTAGGTTGACTACCCTCTTGACATACTGCGATGATTCAAGCTACGGGATCTTGAAGGCTTATGATATTATCTCATTGGAATGCCTCTTCGCCATTCATGTGAAATAGACATAGGGAAGAATGTCAATATTGGCCCTCGTCAGAAATTACAGTCACGGAAAAGTTCCTATCCGTGACAAGATTTTAGGAGTAATCTTTTTTTTTTCTTTTGGAAAATTGTGCGGTAAGCCTATTTTGTACCCATGTGTGGTTGCCATCTACCCCATTTTTCCTTTTTGAAATTCATCTACCCCATTGTTGTGGAAACCATATACCGACCAACTTTGAATGCATGTTCGCTATGGTCCCCCGTATGTGACCAGTAATTTACATTGTTCCTTTTGTCATTTTTGTACATGTCACACACACACACGCACGCGCACGCACACGCGCACGCGCGCGCGCGCGCACACACACACACACTCTTGTATCCATCTTCTACATGGATCATTTACGTAGGATTGTTTCACACATATAAAGTGTATATTTTAGCCATACAAAACTATAGGCTTTGGGTATCCATATATAGGTTTAGAAAATTCCTTCTACTCAGTCCTCCACCAGGGAGGCACTTTGTGGCACGCAGGGGCGGACCAATCTTTTTTTCCCTTTTGGCTTTCGATTTTCAATCTTCTACATCTTTTGAAGCAAAAGTCTAAATTAAGGTTCGTTTGTATATCTGTGTTTCTTGTGAAGAGAACTTTCAAATAAGATTCATTTCGAATATGTTTTGACAAGTTTTTAAAATTCACTAAGTTTCAACTGCTGAAACTTGGTAGGAGTGAACGACGAAATCCAAAAACTTAATACAAACAAATGACAAAATTATAATTCTCATAAACTGAAACTTAAAACTTGATGTGCCCTCATGCGGGGTCCAACATCTTTGTGGATAGCGAGGCAATTGGACAGCTGGGCAGGTCGTGCCCCTACGAGTTTTCCTCCTCTCTGCACCTATATATGCTTCCCTGCTACGGGCAGCTATGGATCGCCAAAATAGTCATTTTCATTGGCCTGACTCGTGAAGAAAATATGCTGTGAGAACGCCTTCTCTCCCTCCCGCTTCTGATCCCTACTCCCTCCGTCCGGTGAAGAGTGTGCATCTAGAGATTTTAGGACAAATTATGGAGTCAAGTAAAAAATGCATTGGAAATGTGCAAGCCATCATCTCTCTCCTATTTAATTACCCAACCCCCAATGAGCTAAGTGCATGTAAAAATTAAGAAGACCATGTGTAGATTGTTATTGTTCTTGATTACCGTGTGATGAGAGAGAAGTACTTTAATGTGCATTGGGAAGTTAGAAGTACACTCTTTTGTGGACAAATTTTGAAGCTAAACGTACGCTTTTCATCGGACGGAGGGAGTACGTTTCATTGCCGAAGCTTTGATGAACACTCTACAAAAGCAAAGAAACACTATGCTTTATTAACTTGGTGATGATGCGAGCAATGCAAGACAAGTTTATGACTATATTCGCCCTCCAGTACACCATGCTTAGCCAGGTCATGAGCTACTCCTATGGGATATAATTATGTTTTGTTATTACACTTTGTCCTAATTAGCATGCATGATGCAGCCTTTGCATAATTTTCTTATAGTAGCAAGCTAGCTAGGCACATAATCAAGGAATGCCTCAGGCTTGCTAGCTTGGCTATAATAGCTAACCTGTGCTGTTGCTTGTGCTGTATTCGATCGGGAGCCGTGGTTGCAACGTCGGATCGGCCGGGTATCCTTTTATAGGAGTAGTATTTTTCTAGTGTTTTTACTACTAGACGACGTACTGGGCGTACGGAGGGGCCATATTGTTTGCGGAGCGTCAGGGCAAATTTGACTATTTTGACCTGTTGTGGCAACAAATTCACAAAATGAACTGCCAGCGAAACTATTTCACTCCCGTAACCCTTTTGTGCAGCGCCTGCCACGACGGCGCTGCACCCTTCTGTGCAGCGCCTGCCACAGAGGCGTTGCACGCCTGTCCACCGTGGCAGCCCCTGGCCCGCACCCAGGCCGTGCAACGCCTCCCACTCAGGCGCTGCACATTGTAATGTGCAGCGCCCCCGAGCCAGGCGCTGCACAGGCAGTTATCCACCAGCCACGCTGGACCCCCACTCCCCCACCCACACTCTCTCACACTCCCCCACCCGAGCTTAGGCCCCACTCCCACTCTCTTCCCCTCTCAAATCCTCTCTCAAATCTTGCTTATTTGAAGAATTTGTCCGTGGATTTCGGAGTCAAGCCCTCCCTAAAGGTAATCACCTCCGATCCCCTTGTTTTGATCCAAGAAATGTTATCAAATTGCTCAAATGTTGCTAGTTTTGCTTGGATATAGTGTTTTGAATGGAGAAGTGAGATTTAGTGATTTGGGGTGCTCTATGTGTGTTCTTATGGGTGTTCTTATTTTGTTGTTATGGTTAGGTTATGGTTAGGGTTATGGTTAGGGTTATGGTTAGGGTTAGGGTTATGGTTAGGGTTATGGTTAGGGGGTTGTTTGATATATATATTATGGTTTCCATTATTTGGTAATCTTTGCATTTAGTACTCATGAAAGCATTGTTACCTTGTGTTTTTGGAATGCTTATAGGGATGGGAAGAACATGTGTGTATGTTCATCATGGGGACAAAGACGCATTTTTGAAAGGAAATATTGAACCGGACCCGGATGAGCTTGACATTGTGTTTGATAGTAGTCCTAGCTATGCGGAGCTCTTGCAACAAGTTAGGAAAGAATTGAATTGGATGGACCTTAGTGATATCGTTGAGTTGGAGGGAAGGCATAATGTAGGCTATGGAATGCATGTCCGTTGGAAGACAATGCGCGTCAACTCGGAGCAACGTTGGGTTGCATACAAAGAAACGTTGGCCGAATCACTTGACAAGGCTCTTGAGTTATTTGCAACGAAGAAGGTTGATTCAAGTTTGCATTTGGACTTGAACCGGGAACCTTCCCCTTTGGTTCATAGTAGCCCTCCACCCTTTAAGCGAGATGCAATTGATGAACCTCCTTTGGTTCATAGTAGGCCACCACCCTTGATGCGAGATGAAATTGATGAACCTCTTTTGACCCAAGAAGTGCGTCAAACATTGAGTCCGTTTACAAACAACCAAGATGAAGCTTTGCAAGAGGAAGAGGACAATTATGATTATGCGGACGATGACAATGAAGTTGATCTCCATGCCAACAATGTGGGTGATCTCGACAAATATCATTTGCAAGAGACAATGGACCAATCCATACCTTTTTCCCGTGCATATGCATCGGACTCGGATGACGATGGTCCCGATGAAGAAGTTGATGCGGAGGGGTTCACGGTGAAGGAGGCCGAAGCTTTTGAGAAGGTATTCCGCCGGGATCATCGGAATAAATTGTTCAAGGATGTTAGTCTCGCGGATGAAGCCGTGGTAGATGGTGGCCGATGTGTATCACTCGGTGTTAGGCCAAGCTCTCACCGTGATATGGGTGACGACAACCGGATGGCTAAAGGGTCTAAGTTCGAAACCTTGTTGGAAATGAAGATGTGGCTGGACAACTACTCGGTTACGCATTATCGTCCACACAAGGTGGTGCACTCGGACATCAATGTGCGCTACACGGTTGCATGTGCAAGTGAAGATGAAAAATGTCCATGGATTGTGCGTGCAAGACCATGGAAAGGTGGTCCAACTTGGCATGTAGTGAGTTGTGTGCCAACTCACATGTGCCAAGGCAAAAGGGTGGATGGCAAGATCGTGTCTGAAGGCCACAAACAACTCACGTCCGAGTTCATTGCTTACAGGTTGTCCAACTCAATATCCACACTTCCAACAATGAGCGTCCAACATGTCATTGATCTTGTGAAAGCCATATTTCATTACAAGGTGAAGTACGGCAAGGCATGGAAGGCGAAGCAAGCCGCATTCAAGATGCTTTATGGTACTTGGGAGGAAGCATACAACCGAATCCCTAGGTTGTTGTTAGCCATGGCCACAACAAACCCAGCCATGGTTCATGTTGTCGAGCCTCATGGGCACCAAACAACCGTTCATGAAGGAAGGAAAGTCCGAGTATTTGGCCGTGCATTTTGGGCGTTCGAGCAATGTTTGAGGGCTTTCGAACACTGTAGGCCGGTCATCGCCATTGATGGCACGTTCTTGACCGGACAATACAAGGGCACCTTGTTGGTTGCGATAGCAAGTGATGCCAACAATCGGGTTTTGCCATTGGCATTTGCTTTGGTTGAGGTGGAGAACAACGACAATTGGGAGTGGTTTTTGCGTCTCCTAAGGACAAAGGTGTTACCCGCCCAAAGGGAAATATGTGTCATATCGGATCGGCATCAAGGAATTCTTAACGCGGTGGAGATTGACATTCCCGGTCATGCACCGTTGCACCATCGATGGTGCATGAGGCACTTTTGTTCGAACTTCTATAGGGCATGTGGCCTTAAGGAGTTGGCCGATGATCTTCAAGATTGTTGTCTCGCTTTCTCCGACAAGCGCTTCGCCTATTTGTACAACAAATTGCTCGCACACAAAAAACTTGATCCCGGGGGTCAAGACTTTCTGAATAAGCACATTCAATACCGGAACAAATGGGCACGTGCTTTTGATGAAGATGGCCGTAGATACGGTCAAATGACAAGCAATATGGCCGAATGCTTCAATAGGGTGCTCAAAGGTGCACGTGGATTACCCGTGACGGCAATAGTTCAATACACATTTGACAAGATGAATGCGTACTTTTTAAAGTACTCGATGGAAACTGATGCACAGATAGCGGGTGAGAACCCGCGCAAGTACAAGTACAAGTTCCCACCCAAGGTTGATGAATGGTTGGTATTTCAATCACGGAAGGCGGACTCAGAAGAAGCTATATTATATGACAATGAGGAGTGGAAGTACGAAGTGAAAGAGCCAGGAGGAACCACAAACGATGGCCGGCAACACGGAGGTCGGGCTTTCAAGGTGTCGTTGACACAATGTGATTGCACTTGCGGAAGGCCATTGTTGCTTCATCTCCCTTGCTCACACTTGTATACAGCCGGTCGCGTTCGGAATGTGAACATCAACCACCCACGCACCGTGCGGGAGTCGGAGTTCTCAATCATGACGGTCAAGAAAACATGGGCTCCCCACTTTCACCCTTACTTGGACCAATCACAATGGCCGGAGTACCATGGAGTTCAACTATGGCCGGATCCGGAGTTGAAGGTTGTTAAACGGGGTAGACGTAAGACAAAGCGTCTTAGAGGCGACATGGACGGATGGGGCCATGGTGGCCGGCGCGAAGCGGGCAACGACCAATTCCAAGAGCCTCGTGAAAGCTCACGTTGTGGGCGGTGCAACGGTCAAGGCCACAACCAAAGAAAATGTCCCAAACCAAGGAAAAGGTCCAAGAAAAATGATGCAAGCACAAGTCAACAAGGAGGTACACAAGGGACCCAAACAAGTGGTAGCCAACAAGTGCCAAGCCAACCAAGACCTAGGCAACAAGTGCGAAGGCAACCAAGTGCTAGCCAACAAGTGCCAATGCAACCAAGTGGTAGCCAACAAGTGCCAACCCAACCAAGTGGTAGCCAACAAGTGCCAAGCCAACCAAGTGGTAGCCAAAGAGGATCTAGACAACAAAGAGGTCGGCAACTTGGACTTACAAGAGGCCATGGTGGTGGTAGAGCTCGTGGTCGTGGTGAAGGACAAGGGCAAGTTCGTTTTAGAGGAATGGTTGGATACCTCGATGGACCATTTCCGTATGTTTACTTTTCTATATGTTTACTTTTTCATATGTTATCTTTCTCATATGTTTTCTTTCTCATATGTTCTTGTTTTACAATGGCTTTAATTAGTGCTTACTTACCATTATGTTTCACTCATTGTAGGTATGGCGGCTTCCCAACCCAACAAACCAACCATGAAGGAGGATGGCGAAGATGATATGGCGGGGTGGTGGGAGAAGGCTGCGAAGAAGCTTCGAGAGGAGGATGCAGCCAAGCTAAAGAAGAAGAAGGAAGAGGAGCTTGAGAAGAAGCGGGAGGAAAAACAGAGAGCGAGTCAGGCGATGCGAGCTAGGGAGCAAGCTTTGGTTAGGAGATGTGAGGAGGCAGCGAAGAAGCGTCAGAAGGATTTTGAAGAGAAATGTGAGAAGCTTTGGGCATTTGAAGCTGCAAAAAAA
>LR738709.1:579092067-579107067 GCA_902687465.1 Secale cereale
CCTTTCTGGGTAAAGTCATCGGGTGTGTATTTCTTGTATTCCCTCCTAGGTTTTAACTTGATTGCAGAACGAGGCTTGTACTTCCCCAAGACCATATCGTCAGGAGCCTATTCAAACACAAAAGTTAAGGAAACACCGTGTGTGAGCATGTAGTTAGCATTGCAACAACAACCGTACCGTGAGCATGTAGTTAGCAATGCCATACCTCTTGGGTGACCACACCAACATCCTCATCATCCAAAGGATTACCATCGCCAGAAATGGGATCTGATGGTGTCGCCGACCCAGAACGTTCTGGTGATACGTACTCGGGGTCACGACAACCGAAAAGATTAGATAGCCGCCTTAACTTTTGGCCCTGGCGCTGCAACATGAACAAGTGAATGAGAGAAGAAACGTGCAAACACATGTTAAGTGCTAGTTTGAAGGAGATGTGAACCTTAAGGAATGCTCGAAGGGGACCTTCCCCATCGTCTTTGCCAGCCGGGGTTGTTTCCAGTATACTTTCGGTCTCATCGGCTGCTTTCTTGATCTGGGAACGCTATGAACACAAATGGTATAAACGTGTTAGGCCAGCGAAGATGTAAATAGTGTGAATGGAAAAGAGTAAAGGGCAAATACCACAAAGTTCATCATTGGGCCTGAAGGGATCACTGAGCTTCCTTTACGAATTAATGAGTTGTACTCGTGCCGGGCTATCTCATCGAATACGGTGGGATCATCCAAAATATCCTCAGCATAGGCAGGCTTGCATACCTCCACACGGGTTCTTGCAAGGAACCATGTGAGATAGTTGTTGAACGCCAACGGGCAGTGCTCACGAAGAGGGGCTCCTTTGTTGCGCCTAGCTTGATCAACAGCATACTGCCACTCCACAACATACTTCCTGTGATGCTTGGCCCAGTCCTTGATCTTGCGCTGCTTTTTCCTATCCAACCTGAAAGTTATAAACATACTATTAGAACCAACGATGAGGCCGACAAACATCTAGGTGCTAAATGTTAGTTATATCTTACGCGTGTAGCACTTGATCCGTGTCCTGCCATTCCGGCGGGAATGCCTGGAACAAACCAAACTGGCGGTACACCCGATGTGGCAGGTGAACCTCGACCGCCCAGTTGCATATGAGTGGACACCGCATATGCCAGAGTTCCCTATCCCTAGTGCACATCTGATTGAGCTCGAACTCCATAGGGTTCCCAAAACTGTCTCCACTGCCATACGGTTCCCATACAACCTGCAAAAGGGGATACAATGCAAAATTGATATCTAGTTAAGATATAAGCATGATAAAAACTTATGCAATATCGACTAACCTGCTCAGCCGTGATGGCGTCCATCTCGCTCCTGTAGAGCTTGTACATCACCGATGGATCATCCGTCATCTCATTTAACACATCCCACTTGTAAGCCCAAGTGGGGCGCCGTAGTGGGTCCTGTTTATCATCCCAAGGCTCGTACTTCACGGTCTTCGGTCGTCCAACCGGCAAACGCTCCCAGCTCCATACGGAAAGAGCGAGCAAACATCCACCGATACCTCCAGATAGTCTGCAACTGGCTTCGTCCAACTGCACATAAAAAAGAACATGATCGTATTAAAAGAAAGATCGCATTCAGCATGTACCAATGAGATGAAATATGAACAACTTCATACCTGTCTATACAAGTAAGCCAGTGTCGCCGAACCCCAACTCCAATTGCTATTGAAGACGGTCAACGCCTTCAACCACATCCATGGAGCATTCTTGCCTGTGCCATCAGCAAACAAAGTCCTGGATATAACATACCACATGTAGACACGAGCATGTGTCCTCACCGTGTCCTCATCAGCCTCCAAAGGGCAAGTACCAAAGTGCGTGGTAATCCAGGTGTAAGGGGCACCGGCTGCGACTCTTTCCTTCTTCTTGCCTTCATCTGCTGGTTCCTGAGGCTCTGGAGGAACCATGCCGATAAGGGCTTCCATCTGCTGGCGCCACCCATCTGAATCAGTGCTCATACATAAAGGAACGCCATCGACAGGAAGACCGGTGATCATAGCTATATCCTGAAGCGTCACCGTCATCTCCCCGGTCCGCAGATGGAAACTGTGCGTCTCAGGCCTCCAGTGATCAATGAGCGCGGTGAGTGCCGCAGCATTGTTGGGTGGCGTCGATCGGCTCACCAGCTGAATGAAAGGGAGAAGTCCTGCCTCCCTAACATAAGGTGTGTAGCGCTCATCATAGCGCATCCACCCAAGGTTCACTCTGTGAGCCCTAAGCTTCAGAGGTGCAAGTTCCTACAAGCAAGACAAATAAATCATTAAATATGGGGTATGTGTTTGAAAATTAACGGAATAATTAACAACGGTAAATTTCATTATTACCCGTTGATCCACGGACATAGCGTAAGAACGGTGTTGTTTGTCCCAGTGA
This sequence comes from Secale cereale, assembly GCA_902687465.1. Classification (NCBI taxonomy): domain Eukaryota; kingdom Viridiplantae; phylum Streptophyta; class Magnoliopsida; order Poales; family Poaceae; genus Secale; species Secale cereale. The sequence continues at coordinate 579,094,479 of LR738709.1, forward strand.
TCATCGAGAAGCCACTCCATCAGCCTAACAATTTGAAAAAATTTGAAAAAATGTATTCAACACGATGTAGGTTCAACATAGAAGAGTTTCCAACATAATGTGGGTTTCCATCTAAAATAACATCTAACTCATCTAAAATATCATCCTAACTCATCTAACATAACATCTAATACCATCTAACATAATGTAGGTTTCCATCTAAAATAACAACTAACTAATCTAAAATAATATCCTAACTCATCTAACATAACATCTAATACTAACATAGTCTATTTTCAATACATACTAACTACACTAACATCATCCTCCCCCTCTCCTAAATTCATCTAACTCATCTAACTACACTAACATACTAACTAAGCCTACTAAGTTACTAACTACACTAACATCATCCTCCCCCTCTCCTAAATTCATCTAACTCATCTAACTAAACTAACACTACTTGAATACTAACTACACTAACATAATCTAATACCATCAAATACCATCTAACATCATCATCTACAAATCACAAATCCCACATATGCAATATTCTAATCTAATCTAAAAAGAAATACACAAATCTTGCAAAAAAGAGAAAATGTATGGATAGAAAGAAGGGGATCGGAGGAGTGTACCTTGTAGGATCGAAGGGGGAAGAAATCCACGGACAAAAGCTTCAGATCTGAGAGTTTTTGAGATTGGAATTGAGGAGGGGGGAGGAGAAGATGCAGCAGCCGCAAGGGTTAATGGGAGGGGTGGGGATTGGGCGTGCGTGCGGCGATGGGATAACTGCCTGTGCAGCGCCTGGCTCGGGGGCGCTGCACATTACAATGTGCAGCGCCTGAGTGGGAGGCGTTGCACGGCCTGGGTGCGGGCCAGGGGCTGCCACGGTGGACAGGCGTGCAACGCCTCTGTGGCAGGCGCTGCACAGAAGGGTGCAGCGCCGTCGTGGCGGGCGCTGCACAAAAGGGTTACGGGAGTGAAATAGTTTCGCTGACAGTTCATTTTGTGAATTTGTTCCCACAACAGGTCAAAATAGTCAAATTTGCCGAGCGTCAGAGGCATCATCGGATTCTCGATCTGTGATGATTGGGGCCGTGACGTTATTAAATTTTGCGCCCGTACGTACATTCGTTGCGCTGCAGGCACCCCCGACCCCTCGTCGCTTTGTTCTTTCCTGTCCTAGCTAGTAAGTACGTCGGTCATGTTGACCGGTCACGGAGCTCGCAGATGACAAGAAGACCATTTAATCCCAGTTATTTGACCTCGCCGCTAGTGATTCAAACCCCCCAAGAAAAAAACTAGTGATTCAAACCGTTTACGAGTCTTGATGATGCCCTTATGGAATTGCACACATTTTTCCCATTAGTTCGAGCTTTGGATCAGCCAGCTAACTAAGAGCACCTCTAGCATACCCCTTGTATCGCTCTGATCCGCAAAATAACCGTTACTTTACGGTTTCGCGTGGAAAAAGTGATCCGAACAGAAACCATAAACGCGTTCGACCCTTGAATTTTTTTTAGGGAGCGGTAAATAGCCCCCTCCGACCGGCGAAAACCCAGGTCCCCAGCCCCGTCGGTGCCCCATATCCCACGAAAGCGGTTGGTGGGAGGGACATTTCAGCGCACGTGTTCCGCACATCCCCTCCTGCAGCCGCCCGCCACTTTCTTCGCCCGCTGCCTGCGATTCTAGCCATTTTCCGCCAGCGTAATAGCATCGCGGGCCGCACTGCACCCGGGTCCACTCCCCGGCACCTCGGATCCCCCGAGCCGAGCTGCCCGCAGATCGCCGCTGCCCCGGATGGACCGTCGCCGAGTCGCTGCCCGCCCCGGATTTGCCGAGCCACCGAGTAGTCACCGGTGAGCCCTTTTTCTACCCCTTGTAGCTCGACCGCACGTGTTCAAATTTCGTTGATGCGAGCTTAGATGCGGTTTTGTAGATGGATTTGAGTCCATCCGAGCTTGCGAGGCGAATTCTCGCTTTCTTACTCAAAGGAGAAACGTTGCGGGCTTGTTGGGTTTTAGCGCATATAAAAAAACATCGACATCTATGCGGGTGATTGCATATGGCATTCCGGCTGACTATACCGACGAGTATCTTTGCATCGGCGAAGATAGTACAATTGAGTCATTGCGTAAGTTTGCCAAAGTGATCATCCGCGTCTGGTCATGTCTATCTTCGTGCACCCAATGAAGAAGACACTAAAAAGTTGATGGCAGCAAATGAGAATCGAGGTTTGCCCGGCATGCTAGGAAGCGTTGATTGCATGCATTGAACTTGGAGAAACTACCCGAAGAAATGGCATGGCAAGTCTCGTGATGCAACAATTGTGCTAGAGGCCGTAGCATATGAGGATTTATGGATTTGACATTGCTTTTTTGGCAGGTCGGGTACTCTCAACGATATCGATGCATTTTTAACGGTCTCATTTGTTTGCTAGACTTGCTAGTGGTGATGCTCCTTCTTGCAACTTCACGGTGAATGGGCATGAGTACACAAAGGTGTACTATCTTGCAGATGGTATTTACCTTTCTTGGTGTATATTTGTCAAGAGCATCAAAAAGCCCAAAACTAGGAAGCATATTGAATTTGCAAAGGTACAAGAGGTTGTCCAAAAAGATATTGAAAGAGCTTTTGGGGTTTTGCAATCTAGATTACCATTGTTCGTGGTCCTGCTTGTTTTTGGGACAACAAACCCTGAACAACATCATGACATGTTGTGTTATTCTTCACAACATGATCATCGAAGATGAGAGGGATATGCACTTGGAGTTCTTCTACGACAATGTTGGTAGCCGTGTGAAACCTGCTAGAGACCTTGACCGCATACAAACATTCCTTCAGACATACCGGCAAATTGAAGACGCAAACACCCATCATCAGCTTCACGAGGATCTCATTGAGCACCATTGGTAAATGCAAGGGCAAAGACATTAAGCTTCATTGGCAAAGGCATTGAGCACCGTCTCAATTTTACATTCATTTCATTTAATTCACGTGTGATCGTATCATTCATTGTTGTATTTGGGACAATTGTTGTATTGAATTATTAGTTTAATTCGGTGATTTGAATAATTACTGTAATTTGGATTCGTAATATTCACATTTTATGTTATTTGAATTCATAATTCTGTGTAATATGTGAGATATATGTCAAATTCAGAAAACGTATTTTGCGGGCTCGCTCAGGCTGCGGTCGAACAGATAAAACATGTTTTCCGCGAACTGTAAACGTGTTATAAGGGTCCGTGATATAAAAGGTCTGCTAGAGATGCTCTAACGCATGTGACACGGTACTCGTAATTTAAACCAAAAAATTACAGCACATTTTTTATCGAGAAGAGAGCACGACTGAATAGAGTGATGAACCAGTAAATTTATACTTAGAGCGTGTTCGGACTCCCTCCGGCTCCGCAACTCCGTCCCGGAGCGGAGTGACAGCCAGTTGTAATTTGTGGAGCGGCAAAAATGATGCTCTGCCTGCTCCCCTCCGTGACCGAGGACTGGAGGGTTGCCGAACGCAGCCTTATTAACAAGTAATTTTTTTCCGACTCGTGCAATTCGCGCAACCAATCACGAACCAGCTCGTGGATGGATCTTGTATTGTGAGACGAAGAGAGTAATAAATAGCTTCTGGCCACTGCCCGGTAGAATGTCACTGTTGGTGGAACAAATAGGGAACTGCACGAGCGCTCGCCAATGTTTCCACATTCTACTGTTTTCTCCTTTTCAGAAGTCGCAGTTCTGTGCAGGGTGCACAGTACATAAGGTACTCCCTCCGTTCCATAATGTAGTGCCTATAGATTTTTTGAAAAGTCAAACCTCACAAACTTTGACCAAGTTTGTGGAGAAAAATATTTACATTTAGAATGTGAAACATATATCACTAGATTCACCATAAGATGTAGTTTCACATTATATATTTTTGCTGTTGTAGACATAAATATTTTTCTCTACAAACTTGGTCAAAGTTTGCAAAGTTTGACTTTCCAGAAAATCTATAGGCACTACATTATGGAACGGAGGGAGTACTGTTTTTGTACTGCCGCACGTACGTGTGTGTAAGGGAGAGAACATGCATGCCGACGCTGCTGCAGGTAGAAGACACAAGCACGCTGCTTTTCGTACCAAGTCCAAACCATCTGCTGGCCCACAACGATCATGATGATCCTGCTCCATTTGTTAGATCAAGTGTGGATCTGGAAATTTTGGGTCAGAACTATTCTTGACTGAAGTCGGTCTCGTGGGCGAATATGAGTGTGGAGCCTAACTTTACTAGTGTTTTTTAAAATATGAATGTTCCTTTTCTTTTGTGAATATTTTGTAACCTTTTCTGAATTCCATGGTGTTCTAGAAATATAGTGATTGCCATGATTATTAGAATTCTTATACTCGTTGATTAATTTACCACATTTATGTTTTGTCTGATACCCCCTCCCCCCACCCCTTCTTCTTCCTATTCTAGATTTCTTTTTGCTAGGTTGCCATATGTGTGAAACATCCATCACATCATTACGAAAACCCCTCCTACCGTACTCCCTCCGTTCACAAATATAAGCCCCTCCTACCGTACTCCATCCATCACATCATTCCATGGTGCACTTTAATAAGCTGTTTATTTTTCTATTTATTTTTTTGTTATTCAAACTAAAAATACGTGAATAAATAGAATTTAGTTTTGAGGTCATCGTCAGTTTTTGAGATAAATAAGGAAGGGTGGTTAATTTGTAAAATATAACTAGGTCAGTTCCCTTTAAATGAAAGCAATATTATTGTCTTGTTATTCGTTTTTCCTTGTGGAGCTTTGGAACGGAGAGAATTTGAATAAAGTAACTCTCGAAAACTCTTATTGGACGATAGAGAGTCAATATGATATTGGTGTGGGTTCTACCAACTAAACGAAGAAGTTTTTGATTGGATAAACAACGTGTAACAATAGACGCTTCTTGGGCACACATGGAGACATACCTCCCGACAAACATAGAATACCCAACTGTCATGTTCTTGCTATCATGCCTGACTGTACTAGATTTCAATTGGGACAAGAGGGAATTTCTGGACGTCTCGAATTTCTACTTCAAGCTAGTGGCTGTAATTTATTTTCACAGTGATGTGACATCCAATAAATTATTAGGGCATTGAAACTTATCGGATTGGCCTCACCATATATCGGGCGCACTTAATCCCTCTGTTTTTTTAGTTGCTTAATCCCTCTGTGTTAAAGGCAATTGGGGCACAATAGTACAGTTAGGTGCCCTCAGGATCAACTTGGATTTGAATGCATGCACCCATATTCTCGTACTATATTTCGCGTTTTTTATAGTTTTTTAGATGATCATAGCTACATTTATAGACACAGAATAATGACAATATGGTGCCAAAGTTAAGCAAACGTAAGGTGGAATGATTCTTTGTCGAGTGCAGCGAGCACTCAATATTTGATCGGGAACGAATTAGTGGGGGCTGATCGAGATTAACTCTACTTATGTTTCCCCGCACAAAATTATGCGCCATGCATTATACTCCCTCCGTCCCAAAATTCTTGTCTTAGATTTTTCTAGATACGGATGTATCTAACACTAAAGTGTAACTAGATACATCCGTATTTGGACAAATGTAAGACAAGAATTTTGGGACGGAGGGAGTAGCATGTACGGACGGACACTTTATGAGAAGAAAAAATGATACGCGATATAAGAATATGTATATATCAACAACGTTAGCATGCATCTCTTTTCACAAAGGAAAAGGAAAAGAGAGAAAGAAAACAAACTTTAGCATGCACCCATGGAGCTCACAGGGAAAACAGAAGAAGGAAAAGAGAGGAAGGGATAACCGAAAGCAAAATCTTGTACATATGCGTTCAACACTCAGAAAGTACTTCATCGGATGTTAGCATATGCTACCTCCGAAAACAAAACCTGCTAGTCGTTTAATTTTAGAGGAAAACAGTGTGCTAGGCGAGTAGGCGAACGCATGCATACCTTGGTGATCACTAGTAGGCTAGTACTACCTCCGTCTACTATTGAACTGCCAAAGCGTCATATGTTAATGAACAGAAGGAGTGGTTAATTAGTACTTCTGTAAAGTTACGGAGTTAGTACTCCCTTTGTCCCGATTTATTAGGCCTCTTTATTTTGATTAAATTTTGATCATAGATGTAATATACTAAGTGATACTATGTCATAAAAATTATGGTGTTACATTCATATTTAGAGTTTTAAATTGTATGTTTTCTGTTACAACATGGTCAAAATTAGACTCAAAATGTGAGGGGGCATAATAAACCTGAACGTAGAAGAGCAGGTCGGGTATATTGATGCCATGCACATCGGGGCCGAGGATAGATCAAGAAGAGCACCTCCCCACCTGAATCATGGCTAACTAGCTTAGCTTAGTTCGAGTTACTAGTACTGCTAGCGCAACAGCGGCCTAGTTAGGCTCCTCGGGTTTGAGTAATCTGGGAGCGAGACCACTGCAGCTCCATGCTAATCCCTACGACTACGAGCAAGAGACGATTATTTTAGCTGGTGGTAAGAGGTCTGCGGGTGTTCAACTTTCGAGCAGGCAGCAGCCGGTTTTATGCGTGCAACTGACAGTCATTTGAACCGACGCCTGACGGGGCCTCGTACAGCTGCCGCACGACACCGCGCGCGCGGCAACCCAGCAGTGATAACGCAGAGGTAAAAAATATTCTAGGCCAGTAACTGCAAGGCAATTTTCAGCTTTCTATAAAAAGCTGAGCAGTGCCTATCCCCCCTCTTCTCTCTAAAAAAAAGAAGCTACGGTATAAGTCTCAAAAACATCCAAGGAAGAACAATATATTAGGAGGCGAAGTTCAGTAAACATTTGAAAGTAAATTCAATCACAATTCAAATACATTCATACAATCTTGAATGGAGAATCAACATGACTATCCTTCACAAGTTCGTCCTGTGTTCAATTCAAAGGAGTAATACATCTCTGCACCGAGCGAGGGGACCTACATTCTGGTAGCCCACAGGTACTGGACATCCGCAGATATACACCTGCATATTGCTCTTGCACAACTATGGAGACAGATAGAAGAAATGAAGGGGCTCATATTTTCCTACACGCTTCAAAATCTTTATTGTTCAATGTACAAAAATAATTGTGTTGAACAAGTATACAAAAGATGATCCTGCATGCTCTGTGTATGCATCTGTTAGCACTAGATTATACAGCTATACCATCCCTATTGTTTTGCTTTGCTTTGGCAGGGAAAAAGAATCGGCACAGGAGACTGCACAAGTGTGTATCTATATACCGCCGAAAACGTCAGGGCAACCTAGACCCGACCAAATCACATCTCTGTTGTATAAACAATTGATCAGATCAGAACTCAAAGAATCAACAGAATCTTAGTGCTTCGGTTGACTCCCTTAAGAGGTTTGGTCCGTGCCAGCTTTATCGCCGGGGGCGCCAGAAACTCTTTGTGGCGACAAGGAACTGTCGCCTCACGATTACGGTCTCGTAGTGCAGAGAGCGAAGAACTGGGCGCATCTTTTTCATCATGTCCATGGTGTCTTTCAACACCAACCATCTGCCAGGCCTCAATATGCGGTCGACTTCGGCTGCTACTTCAAGGATGTCACACCTAAAGGGAGACACCGATATCAGGCTATAGTCTGACAAAAAAGAGCACATGTCCTATAATTCTTTAGGCTTCAGTGATTACCTCTTTGTAAGACTTCCAAGGAGATCGCTCATGTGAAGAACATCATAGGTCCTTGGGTATGTGTTGAAAGATTCGCACCAATCATGATATACCCCAATCAAACCTCTGCTAAAAATAACTGGCAAGGTATCTGACTGGCCAATAGGTACGACATTCATAACCCATAATGGTTTATCAACAAGTGCTGCTGCAAACCTGGTTCAACAAAACTAGCCTGATTAATATCCCCATCATAACAGTCATTAGTTAGATTGATAGCAACTATATGTAGTTCCCAAAAAAAAACTATGGAGATCTACATCTGATTACAGAAATACGATCTTTAGTGTCACTAAGGGAAGTTCCCGATTTGCATAATCCCAATAAGAAAACAGACATCTGACTTAGCAGTACTAAATAATTAGTAACCACTAAGGAGAATCATTTACTCCATTGCCGAGGGATGATCAGTGAGTTCAAGCAATCTTGTACTACGAATGTACATATTTGTATGGCCAAAACTCAGGCCCAACTCAAGGAAGCAACATCACCAGAAAAGCAGAAGTACAAGCACCAAAAGCTACTAGGACCAATACTAATGGCATAAGAAGAATGAATTCATAAAATTAATCAGCAGAAATTGGTGTTCTCTTACCCTCCATAACCAGCATTCATGTCCATTACATTACGGACACTTGACCAATTAACTGGAAAGTCATTATAATATACTTCTGAAATGACTTGTTTCCAATACTTAGTATCAGCATCAAACTTCTCGATAGTAGCAGAATCATCAGGCAGAGTTGCGTATCTGATAAGTCTTTCAGGCCACAGAAGGGGAGAGTTGCTTGTTTCATCTGAACTGGAAACAGCAGATGGCAAAATGCAACTATCAAGAGGAGCATACCTGCAAAAGCAAAGGTAAAACAAGTGGGTATGGATGAAACCAATTCAAAACTGCAGTATTAGTTATATAGACTATGATATCTACAGTATCTTTAATAAGGATAGGCTGCAAATGGTATCGATCACACAACTGATGTCTGCCAGTGAGCCAGTAAGTTATTATCTATGTTTTTAAGGCGTTGAGGCGTTTTAAGGCGTTGGGGGGGCGCCTCAACGCCTAGGCGCTTAAAGCGTGAGGCGAGGCGACGCCTTAATCAGAACGCAAGGCCCAGTGGCCCAGTTTAAGAAAAGTTTTTGGAGCCAACCGGCCAGGCCCAGTAGCCCAACCAGTGACCACCCAGCCCACCTAAACCCTAGACACATCACACATCCACGACCACCCAACCCAACCTCCTTATCGTTCCGTCCTCGCTCTGCTCGTGCGCCGCCAGGGACTGCTCCCTCTTCGCTCGAGCGCTGCACGAGGTCGCCGGCCACGCCGCCGCGGCCAAGCTCGTCGACCACGCCGCCGCGCCCAGGCAGCCTCCTCCTCGGCCAAGCTCTGTTTACCCTCTCCTCTCCCGCCCAATTTCTCTTCTCCCGCCGCCAGCCTCTTTCTCCCGCCCGACCTGCCCGCACACGGCCAGGGCGTCCAGAACCGGCCAAAGCGCCGCCTTCTCCGCCTAGGCGACGGCCTGGACGCCTCAACAGCCCAAGGCGGACGCCTTAGACAGGGAACTAAGGCGAGGACGACGCCTTGCCGTCGCCGACCGCTCTGACGCCTAGGCGTCGCCTAGGCGACGCCTAAGCGACGCCTTAAAAACATAGGTTATTATAAACAGAGAGAGGCCACAAGATGCTAGAAGACCACTAGCAGTCTGAAGTTTGGTGAAACAACAACGAGAAAAATGAAGCAAGCTATGACGTACCAAGGAAAACGTGATCCATCTTTCTTGGAACACAGGTGGGGTTCATTGGTTTTCCTCTCAAGGTAACAAGAATTTGAGGTCGGTTTTTGATATATAACAACACCAATTCCATTAATATCTTCAGATTTTACAACTGTCCTCCAGCACATTGATTTGGTCAGAGTAACCATTGCTGCCAAATGTAATGGGAGTCCCAGTTAGCACAAAATTGCCCACAAAAATGACACTAGTTAATTGCAAACTATACATAATATTAACGATGCAATGCTATGGACATCTTCAGCAACTTGAGTAAAATACTGAAATATGATGTCATTTGCTTAGTAGCACCATCTTGTTCTGCCTCCGACGCATGTTTTCATGTAGGACAGGTGGATATCTTTTTCTACAGAATTGACCTAAGCTAAAAGTAGCTACTGCACTTCTATAGTCTCCAACTTTGCGTCAATCAGTATGATAGCGTGTTTTGTCAGCAATCCTTACACATATCTGTTCACTTCCTCTAACATTTGTGGCAATCTCTAAGATAATACTACTACTAGGATGAGAATTGAGGCTAAACCTATAATTTTATATGATATGGTCACGAACCATTCCAGTCATCTTGATCTCTTTGTTCTTTACGATAGACAGGTGTTGCGGACCAAACGAAAAATCCTCCAGGCCTGAGCACTCTGTTAAGCTCCAGTAGTGGTTTTCCACCTGCACATCCCAATAGTAATAGATATTTAAAAACAGATTAGCAGGGGCAAAATGGAACACTTACCTGAAAAGGTTGAGATATAGATAATACGGTAGCTTATAAATGCCGTGAAGACATAGAACACTTGCCATTTGCATACCAATGGACCCTGCACCTTGCGCAATGGACCACATCAAATGCATTATCAGGGAAAGGGAGCTTTTGAGTTCCAATTACTCCTAGAAATGCTGGAATTCCACGCTCTAATGCAAACTGTATCTGAGCTTCATGCTCATCTTTAGGAGCCAATGACATAGTAATGACATTCCTGTCAAGCAGGTATCCACCAAAGCTGGCAACACCACATCCAACATCCAGGACAGTTCTCGTATGTGTTCCCCATTGAATGGTAGGCATTATCTACAACAAATTTATAACAGGAAATCATGATATGACCTCAGAGGAAAAAAAACAAGGAGCTGTGATGAAGACCGATGGCAGCATTCTTGGGAAACCATTTCCGTTTCTTCATTTGAAATCTGGGCTAATTATTTAAGCAATGCAAGCACAGTAGTACGTGCAAATCAAACAATAACAGTACAGATTTGCATTACCTCTAAGAGCATATAATTACCTGTTCTACTTGTTAAAACAGGATAAAATAATCAACATAAAACTAACCAAAGGCTGATTGTATCCTGAACTTGATAATAAATGAAAAGCTATTGACTTCACCGTGAGAAAAAAGCAGGAAGATGTTAAGATGAAGGTGGCTATTACAACAAATTAATATAGTTTAGGATCTCAACTGAAAAAAATATGATAGTGTTATTTTGCTACTGGTGTTATTATTGTTGGATGCGATTGAACAACGGTTATATTCACTCCTAAAGTCTCAATGTTACTAAAGGCAATACTGAACATTGGCAAACATACACGCAAGAAGCATCTCCATTCACAAGGACACAGAACTCACTTTGCAATGAAGTACTTGGAATTTTCTTGCAAAGTTAATACTCCCTCCGTTTCTAAATATTTGTCTTTCTAGATATTTCAAATGGCTACAACATACGGATGTATGTAGACATATTTTAGAGCGTAGATTCACTCATTTTGTTTCGTATGTAGTCATTTGTTGAAATCTCTAGAAAGACAAATATTTAGGAACGGAGGGAGTATGTTCAAATGTAGATCAAGGTGGCAGAGTAATAGTTACCTGTTCTACAAACTGTATGTATCTTGCAACACCATCTTTGAACTGAGTTCCGCCTCCGGGGAAAACAAGATAATCACCAGACTTTGTAACCCAGTTCTGATCCTTCTTATATTCCACCAGTTTTGGGTGAGGAACATTGTTGTACCAAATCTGAAATTCAGAAAGGAGATTAACAATCACTAGTGGTCTGCTAATTAAACCCTTAGCTACAGAGGGCATTGATTTAGGCACCGTTCGGTTTCTCTCCACTCCGCTCAACTCTGCGGAGCTGCGGAGCTCGGTTTGAGCTGCTCCGTAAAAAGCTGCACCAGCTTGCTCCGCTCCGGGAGCTGAGTCGCGGGAGCGGAGAGAAACCGAACAGGCCCTTAATCAAGGTAAACTGTACAAGATTCACCATCTGCCTTGACCTCATAATGGTTGAAGGGTCAAGGGTCTATATTGTGTAAGGTTACTAATGCTATCAGACATCCAAGATTAGTTACAATCCTTCTTGATACCAAATTAGATATCCTAAGCACAGTAGCTTCCATAAAAGGAGGATAGTCCTCATTTGCAGTATTAACTGGTTATGTTCTAATACCAAAAGTAAATACAGTTGAACACCCAATTACATAAATAAAGGAAGCATGGATAACACAGAGGGCAAGAGCAGAGAACATGAACAACTAGAGGCGCTTCCGTGTCTTACCGACAAAGGCAAGCGTGAATGTCCTCACCATGTCACGGCTGCGCGGCCACGGCACGGGAAGCCGGTAACCCGCAGGCATTCGCACCAGGCACCTGGGCGGCGGCGCGGGGCAGTGGCGCTCCCGGTGCTCCATGTGCCGCCTGGAGCGCAGCGCCTTGATTGCCCTGATGTTGTCGAGGCACGGGATGTAGTCCGTCGCCGACACCCCCCTCCTCACCTTGCACGTCTCCCACCTCACCTCGGCCACCGCGCCGTCGTCCTCAGCCTCGCCGCCATCCACTCCCGCCGCATCGACGGCTGTGGCATCCGCGTCGACTGCCGCCGCGTCGCTGCTGCCGTCGACTGGCCGTGACGGGTCGCTGGGTTCACTGCCCCCTGCGACGGTGGAGGGGGCGTTTGGCCGCGATGCGTCGGCCTTCTCTTCTGCTTCTGGAACGGCAGCGGCCGGGCCGTCTGGTTGCGGGTCGGGCGAGCCTCCAGGGGTGGGAACTGGGGTTGGGCTGTGCTGCTGGTGGGGATGGGAGGAGGG
>LR738709.1:579107983-579213372 GCA_902687465.1 Secale cereale
CCCAAACCCTAATTCCCTCTCATTCACGGAACGATCCTCTTCCCCATCCTTCTCAGGCGAAAACAGGGGCGTTCGACGCGGCGCTGTTCCGGTGAGAAGAGGGGGTCGTTGTCGGCTGTTGTCCGGCACCACATCTACGGCGACCTGGAGATCCTCCTCCGCGGTATGGTAAGTGCTCGTAACCCTAACCCCAATCCTACTGTTGTGTTCCTCTTCTTCTCATTTAGGATGAATTGATGACCGAATCCCTTGCAACCTAGGACTGCAAGAGGAGCTTTTCAGTGTGAAAATAAACTATGCTGGTTTCTTTTGCGGATTTGGCAAGCCCAAGTCATATGTTGATGGCAAAGTTGTTGTATTCGACGCAAAAAAATAAAGGACAAACATAAAACTTACACGGTGATTGGGGCATTTTGTTGAAAACCCTTCCAGGATTTGCTTTAGATTTAGAAACTAGGCATATGGTATCCCGGATTCTGCAACAAGGGCAAGGAACCGATGGCATCATCCCCGATGGCGGCTGCGTTGAATGAGCTAATCCCCACGATGGAGACGATGCCGCCAAGGCCAGGGGTGGACCAAACAATTTCCTCCCGCGGAGCTTCACCGCAGAGGAGCTAGCAACGGCAGACATCGCGCTGGAGCGGTGGCGGAATGAAGAGAGCGAGAGGAGGAAGGCCTATGGACGGGGGAGGGGTGGGAAGGAGAGATGTTTCAAGGGCCAAATTGCATATATGTCAACCGCCAACCACGGGAAAACTCCCGCTTGGGCCCCTGCTGTCCACGTGGTGGCGGTCAGACGAAAAAGGGACCTCAGATGAACAACTTAAAAAGAATTAAGACCCAGATGTGCATTTTAAAAGAATTAGAACCCAATCGACACTTTTGGGAAAGAATTAGGACCGCGTTTGCATTTTACTCAAACTCGCAAGTGTCCTCCTAGAGGCCGAGTGCACCACATAATACTATAGGTACTCACTCATGTCCTTTTTACTCTGCATATAAGAATTGTCTGAAGTCAAACTTTAAAAAGTTTGACCATATTTATATATAAAAAATATGAACATCTATCCTGCTAAAGTTATACAATATGAAACTATAAGTCACGACGCATCTACTGGTATTGTTCTCACATTGTGATTGTTGGTATTTTTGTTTATAAAATTGGTCAAACTTTACGAGGTTTGACTTCATACAAATCTTATATGCGAACTAAAAAGGACTCCGTTCATAGATAAGTATAGTATAAGATAATATGTTTTGGATGTTTCAGTATAAACTACATCCGAACTGAAATGAGTGAACAAAAAGACTAAAACACGTCTATATACATTCGAATCACAAAAAGGTTAGAACATTTTATATTTGTAAGCAGTGGGAGTAAATAATAGTAGTGTCGATTGGTAGCTGGGATTCGACTGTGATTCTATGAAAAATGGCGTTTGTACTTCAAATTTAAATAATGTACCAAATGAGAAAATTCCAAGCATACTCCCCGATCTGCAAAATTATAACTATGACAAGTTTTCGGTTATAAGAACAAATGGAAGCACAAACTAATTAGCATTCTAGAAATTTGTCGATTCGAGTGGGAAAATGGTGAACAGTAAATTGGTTCTACCTGGCTCGGTTTCTCATCCCCTTCCGTGAACCGGAGGGGCATTGTGACTCTTGGGAGCATATGCGGTCGGATGAACAGTAAATTTTGAATTTTTTTTAAAAGAAAACTATAATTTCTTGTAGATGTTCATGTTAGTGTCGCAAGCATGCTTCACAAATTTCAAGCTAACCGGAGCAGCAGTGTTTCGGCGGTGAAAATAAATAAATTTGGGGTGACATTTTGTGGTGGTTTGGTCTTAAATTTGTTTTTTGTTTTTGCACAGGCCAAAATGCTTAATCTTTTTGCCCCAAAATTTACAGATAGCATTTGTATGTGACTAAGATCACATAAAAATTTTGTTTTGATATTTTGACATTGAGAATTTATTTTTGGGCCCGGGAGCATGCGCTCCTGGGAGTCCAATTGATTTTCTCGGTATGTGTGGCCTTTTTTATATTGGCTAGCCCCATGTGTAGAGACCGAGGATCAATATCTAAAAAAGCTTACAAAAATTATTGTTTGTTTATAAAGCTCTTCTGGCTTGATGGACTAAGCTAGCCGAGGACAGACAAGCTCGGGAATTTACCATTTCGTTGAAGTTTGCATTGCCTCTCACTATGCATGCCTGAGTAGAAAGAAGAACAAGAAATTTGTGATTTGTTTAAAGATCTTATATGCTCTTCCATGTCAAAGGACCAAGCTCGTAACGAAGGACTTATATTGACCTAACAGTGATCCAGTGACATCAAGTCGGTACATCTACCACCGTACCAGACGTACCCAAGCCTTCTTTCTTAAATAGTCACGCTTCCTATTCCTCATCTTACTTCTCTTTGTTGGAACGGTTCATTCCTAATTCATGCATTATTTGGTACTGCACACTAGGGATTTGGATTATCAAATTGTAGGCATAAGAGGCACGGGGAACCTATGGATAACTAGACTCCCAATACAGGTGGGTTGGCATGGTCGCTCGGTGATTCAATTGGGGCGACATGGATATTGCTCCAAAATGGTACAGTAGCAGGCGAGTTACGGGTGCATCTGTCTAACATGAACCACATGGCAGCTCAAGGTGGTAAGCACAGAAGATGTTCCAAAATTCGCAAATATCTGGTTCTCAGCTCGGGCTCAGCTGATCCCGATATCTACGCCGGTGGTTCACGTGAGTCTTTTCGTATTTCACGGCCGTATATGGAGGTTTCCCATGCGCCGTAGCCGTTCATTTATTGAGACGGGGTGTTGCATCGCCGTCGTGGAACAGGAAGGCCACGAATGGCTCGGCTGATTATCTGAGCCATCATGAGCCATATGAAACCGAGACGGCGTCGCCCGGCCATAAATGCCGGCAGCTACTTGCCATCTTTCCTGTTGTAAAGTAAAACGAGAGACAAGTAATTCATCTGGGTGTCGTTTCATTAGATGATCAAGGTATATATACAGATGGCAACCAACGTGATTGTTCACGAGAGGCGCCTGTTTGGGGAAGGAGAAACCGACGCGACGGTTGCCTAGAAGGCAATTGCCTGCGGTTAGACAAGGGAAGATTCCCCCCTAATTAACACATGTTAATTAAACTGTAACACTCCCCTAATTTACACTTGTCCATATAGCATCATCATCTTGATTAAGCCTCCTCCAAAAACCATGTGGGAAAAATATGAGGAGTATAGTGTTTGATATGTCGCCAAAACTCCTTCAAACCCAGTGCGAAAAATACGGAGAAATGCCGCAATATATAATGGTTATTGTCAATTTTAACTCAATATGGGGAAAACCCATAGAATTAAAAGGACAATAAATATGTCGTATATACTTTCCTAAAAAAACCCGGTGGGGAAAACTGAAAGTATGACATTTGATCTCATGTTGATATTACCTCATTAAAAACCTTTATGAGAACCTATATAGTAAACTCATGAAGGGAAAAAGAGTGTAATATGATGCATTGAACAGGAACAATTCAGGAAGATACTCCCCCTGATTCTTGCAAATTTCGAAGCCTTCACAAACCAATTCCAATAACATATATCTGGAATGTATAAGTTGGTAGAGACTTCGTGAACAAATCAGTCATATGGTTTGACTTGCAAGATATGCAATATAGCGATATTGCTTATTAAGTAATCTGTTTGCATCCGGGCAACACAAGAAACATTATCGTTTAGATAATGGTTGGTGGATGTAGCCATGAGGTATGTTTTGAAGACTCTTCATGAGAGGGCTACCACACCTAGTAGAAACACTAAGTTTGTCTACGATCCGACATAGTGGGGATCTGATCGATGTATCCAATGATATTGGTGTTCACATTCCTGTGAAACTGAAAAACCAGGACAAGATGTTTGATGCTTTGGAGATATCGAAAGATATTCTTGAGTACTAACCAATTGTGTTTGGTGGATCCAATGACATTATGGAACATTGAGTCCCAATATCTCATTTCCATCATCTCATGGTCTAATAGATCTTTCTCTACGTCTAGAGAATGAACTACCATGAGAGTTATGAATAGATTAGATTTGTCCACAATGAATTTCGCCAATATATTTTGGATATAGACAACATAGTATACCATAGTGTATGGATGAAGATGCTCAAGTTGTAGTAACGAACGGTATTTTGCTTTACCCAAATCCTTCATTTTAAAGTCCGTCACTTAGATGATTACATGTGTCGTCATTGCAGACACACAACACATGGATAATCATCATTGTAGGAGTAATCCTTGTGTATAAGGAACTCACTACGTCGGTTGTACCAAAATGTACCGACAACAATAAGCCATATGGTGACTTATTGATTTTACACAATGTATGTTGCGTATTGCATTTCGATTCAGAAGTGAGATTCCATCGGGAATCAACCATATATGTCTGAATATAGTGATCCACGTGGATATGTGATCACTACAACTATCAACTGCAGAGATAGATGATTTTGTACTGCCAATGATATAAGTAATCGGAAAGAGACTCCACCTCTGGAGAATAGTTGGGTATCTGCGTGAACCCTTGTGCTACAATACTTGCTCTTTGTTTCACCACCTCGTTGTTCTCAATTCTGTTTCTAGAAGAAAACTGGTGTAGGTATTGCTTATGAATACCTTCCCATTATTGAGCAAAATCATTTCTACCTAGATTATACCCTTTGCTCGAGTTCAGTCCAAGTGTTGTTCACACTTTGCCATGGCCATGGTCTTTGGATCTGAATCATTTGAAAGGTTTTTGCAATCTAGTTGAGAAATGTATGTCGACAATTGTAGACTTCTGGTTATATGATTCTCCAGAATCTATATATCAATATATAGTTGATGGAAATATCGTTACCCATGGTGACTGCTCGCGATTTCCCAATGCGATTGAGTCGGGTATTCCGATGTCCCGGTCATTGTGTGCACTATGACCTGGGTTGGTGTAACACCCCAAAAATTTAACCATGGTTTATATATTAAAAATTTTGCCAGGGAATTAAATTTTTCCTCTTTTGGACTTTCTTTTGATTTTAGAACCATTCTTTTCTTCTGAATTGTGGAGTTTCCCTCCAAGGGGAAACTTTTCAAAAATAAATGTTGTTGGACTTGTATTCCCTCTCAAGATCATTTCTTTTATCAGTGGAAATATTTCTGTAAATATTTCCCTAAAGCTTTATTGCTTTTAAATTGATTTCTCATAAGTTTGGAGCCTCTTTTGCACTGCAACCACTTGAGAAATTCATTTAAAAATTCCACCAAAATTTGGAGATGTTGGTAGAAGTATATAATTCATTTCTATGCAAAAACCCATTGGTGTTATTTGGAAAATTTGAGCAAACCATCCTCATTTGTGTTCTGGTCCAGTTTAGTGGTTTGTACTACAGCTCCAAGTTTGCTTGCCCTTTTGCCTCTGAATTTTTCTCCTGCTTGTAGACCACCATATCAAACTCTTAAGTCCAGGAGATTGAGACCATTGGAATATTTTTGACTCATGCAATAATGACCTTCATTTTTGTCCAGATTTGGTTTTCTCAAAAACCTGTACTTAGGAGTGTTTGCTTTTGACAAACTAACCTTGCCACCCTCTTTATCATCTAAAGAGGATATGATCTGGAAATTTTGATCACTAGCAAAACCTTCTGGATGCCCCTAACATTTTGTCGAACAGCTGGAGTGCATGAACTCTTTTGGCATGATTTTTGTTTTGCATTGGAGGTTAGCTCATCTGGCATTATCAGTTGTCTCTTAGCTTTGCCTTGGCCACCAAGCCATCCCTGTGGAGCCCCGTGGGCAGCAGAGCTCCCTGGCAGGCGTCGGCATTTTGCCGAACACTTTGAGCGCGTGCACAGAGCGCGAGCAGCGCGCACGTTTTGCACGCGCACGCGCACCCGAGCCGCCGCACCGCACAGCCGCGCTCTGGCCTTCCCCCGCTCGAGTAGCCGCGCCCCACAGCCACCGCCTGCCCGTGACGCTAGCGCCGTGCCCCTGGCCGCGCCGCAGAGCCACCGCCGCTAGCAGCCGTGGCCACCGACGGTGCCCGTGAGCGTCCTCGCCGTGGACGGCGCCGCCCAAGCCACCACAGGCCGCCACCTCACCCTCAGGGCAGCGCGAACTTATCCGCAACACCGTCCCCTAGTGCCGACCACCCTGACACCCCTGCCATCGCCGGAAAACGACGCGCCGGCGATCTTATCCTCGGCCATAGCGTGAACCGACATCGCCCGCCTATATAAGGCACCCCCGAGCTCGTCCGAGACCGCAAACAACCTTCAGTCCACCGTAGCTAGCTCCCCTCGTAGTGGTTCGACCGGAAGAAGCCATCTTCTCCATCTCCGGCAACCACGGCCGCCGCCATGCGCCGGCACCATTCGCCGTGACCAGGCCCTCCCCCACCCATCCAGTGCCGCCTTTGGCTTCCCCTTGACTCCACGGAGCTTCCCAACTACTCAACCGAGCTCCAGCACCACCGTAGCCATTTTCCCCTTTCCTCCCGAGGCTGTCGCCGCCGCGAAGCTCGTCGCCGGCGATCCTCAGCTCCACCTCGGCCGTTTCGACCACCGAAGGGTTCGCCATGGACCCGCGGACCCTTTCCACCCCTCTGTTCCCCGCATGGAGCCGCCGTCCGCCGCCGGCAATCGCCGGAGCTCCGTCCAGTGCGGGCAAGGAAGGGAGGAGGGAGAAGGACCCGCCAAACCCGACAGGTGGGACCGCGGGCCCCCTGTCAGTGACCCCGAGCCGGCCCTCGCTGGCTTAAGTGAAAGCGCCCCCCCACCGAGTACGTTTTCTCTGTTTAAAAGCGCATTTCATTCAAAACCGTTTCCTTTTCTGTTTTAATTTAAAACAGAAGTTTGACCCAACTTTGACTGAGCATAACTTTTTAAGTATAGGTCCAAATGAATTGATTCTTTTTCCTACCTCCTTCTAAAATCATCTAGTTTATTTTAGGATTTATTTCAAAAATAATTAGGACAACTTTTTGTACTGTTTTTAAAGTTTATGTTGATTTGAATATTTTCAAATAGGAGTTGGAGGGAAGAGCAAAACTTTCAAAAGTTTTGGAGTGCCCTCACCTCTCTGCACCTTGAAGGCAAGCATCTTGAACACAGATATGATATTTTGTTGAAAACTTACTTTATGTCACATGAAATAGTGAGTTTTGCATATGATGACAAGTCATGCATGAATGCATTTTAAGGAGGAGTTAATTTGTTGTGATCAAGTGATATATGTGTGAAGTGGTTACTGCCTCATGCCACGTATGCCTGAGCTGGTCCGGACAAACTTCGGGGAGAAGTTTTGTCTTGGATAAAGTATGACCGTGAAAATGGTACCTCATGGTGACAAGAGAGATCAGTGAGGGCATGACGTAGCATGATGAGCGGTGAACCTGGTGATGTGGAAAATATTTGTTATGCTAATCACGTAGGTGATGCTTTAACCTCCCGAGTCGACCATAGATCGAGTCTTGTTCCGGTAACCCCCATTCTTGTTTCGTGCTACCACTTGTCCCCGCCGCAGGTAGGGTACAGTCCAGTAAGTTGTCAACCCCTTTCTTGGCACACACCGTACAGAGAGGCCATGGTGGAAGATACCGGCTGCATCCGGTAGACAGGCCACCTGGTCCGGGGGCATGGGTGTTTCCGGTTGGGACCGAGGGGGTAGCTCCCCTAGTTTGCGCGCAATATAAGTTCTGTGATCCCATGCTACTCGAGGTTGTAGCCTCCCCACTTAGAGTTTTACTTAACAGGTGTCGTGGGTGATTCCAGTCACCGGTAAGTTAAGCTGGTGTGTGCAGGACAGGTGTGTTTTCAACTAAAAGACCGTAATTGGCATTAGTCCCGATGGGCTAAAGGAATCCATTACTCGTGGGTAAAGAGTACACTCTCTGCAGAGGTTATACCTATTCGAATAGCCGTGTCCGCGGTTAAGGATTACAGTCTGGGATGGGTCAAGTGTCGGTCTTAGTGTCGGTCTTCGGAGGAACATTGCTAAGCCAGAACATTGGTCATAACATGTGATATATGACGATTATGATTAATTTTAATTTGGACTAACCATTTGTATTATTTGAATTATTGAATATCCCTGGGATGGTCCTACCTCCTGGATATTCCCTGTGAGTATTATCATATAAGCCCTTTGTGTGGTGTCGCTCAGACGCCCGACTGTGGCATGCTTGTGTTTTATTTTTCATATAAGCCCTTTATGTGGTGTCGCTCAGACGCCCGATTGTGGCATGTTTTTTTTTTTTATTCTCTTTATAAGCCCTTTATGTGACGTCGCTCAGACGTCCGACTGAGGCAGGCCTTATTTTTTTTTATCCTTTCGAGGCGTCGCTTCAGACACCCGATCGGTGCATTTTATTTTTATTCTTTGATTGCTTATTCATGGTTTATAAGAATAACATGCTTACGTCATGGACTTTATTTCGCGACAAACGAAGTGATCATGGAATATTTCAGAGCACGAATATCTTTTGCTATATTGTACCTGTGCCCATAATGTTTGCGAGTACATTCAAAGTACTCACTGGCTTGTCCCTGGTTATTGTCTTGGCCAGATTTCTTGCTTGGAGAGGAGCGCTGCGATGGTAGCCCCGGAACCTAGACAAACGGTGATAGCAGCCTCGCGAAGATAGGAGTTATCCAGGTCAGCTGTTCCTGTGGGAAATGGAGTCCCATAGACGCTGATGTATCGCAACCCGCTTCCGCTATCAACCACTAGAAACCTTATGTTGTACTCATTGACCAGAATGGTCTTGTACTACATATTTGGTATTTTGCTTGGAATTTCTGTATCAAGTTTGTGTCTCATCAGCTAACAGTAATCCTGGGGCTGGTGAGCACAAGGACCATTGACTGGGAAATTTATATCCCGGAAATCCGGTCCTGACAACCTTGGTATCAGAGCCAGGCTGACCATTGGCTAATCCTATCTTAGCCAGGTCGATAAACCTAGGTTAAACAACCCACCAAACCTTATTCTAAACCCAGCCAAACCGCTCGTGCAGGATAGCCACACAGTGACCCCGACACCTTTTGGCAGTCGGTGCCCAACCTATCGGTCTACCCATAGGCCGTGCGCCTGTGCCGACACCTGAGTTGCCCCATCCACAAGCGTGCGATGGGAGACCCGGCTGACTTATAAAGGAAGCCTTGCCCCAAAACTCAGCACATCACAGCCTCATTCCCAGGCCGATATCCAACCACCAAGATGCCAGGCCCCCGCGTTCGCAACGAGACCACCGCAGTCGAGCTCGAAGGCTTCGTAGCCATCCTCGCCAATCTCACCCGTCGTGCCTTCGGCACCAACGAGCCGCCGGAGTATGTCGTGTACCAAGAGCACACGAGTAATTCCATCCAACACTTCTGGGCCACGGCGCACATCTACGGGAGAGGCATTACATCAGAGCGTCCCTACCGGTTCACCGGGAGGACGACCTCCGACGAGCCCCAAGCCATCCAACTTGCAGCCCGAGAGGCTATAGTTCATCTTCGGCACCTGTCGCCGAGGGTTAACTGCCGCTCATTCTACTACTACCCTAGTCGTGAAGGCTATGGTAGACCGACCCAGGTCGCCAACGGAGACCACGAGTCGGACCCTGCCCTGGTGCATCTGGTGCGCTACCTGGAAGCGCAAGAGGAACTATTTGATCAGGTCACTTTTGACCTGGTTGAGACCCGCATGACGCTCGCTCGCCTGACCCCGGCAAGGAGCGAATTCGCATCCGCCACCGACACACCGATAGTGCTGCCTGGAAGGCCGGTTGAGCACCCAAGCTCTGACCATGTCATCCACCCAGGCAATGCCATCGCCGCACCCGGAGATCTCCGTCGTCTCTTGGAGGCCTACTCCAATGGGACGGTGACCTCGACACCCCGCGAAGGCCACCACCGCTACTCCAGCCCAGTAGCTCCCCATCCTACCCCGGCCAGCTCCGACGCGGAAGCACCCGGAGAGGACTCGGCATCCGCAAGACACGTCCGGCTAGATATCAACCAGGTGGACTAAATCCACGAGAATTGTTGTCAAGCCCTAGTGGTCGGTTTTTCCTTTAGTTCCGTAGTAGCCGTTGTGTGGCGTAGTGAGCCTGTAACCACCCGTGTGTCAACATCTCATAGTATGTGTGATTTGACATGAATTGTTTGACGAGTGGTTGCAGAGTAAAATTCTAGACGTGACCCCTGTGCACAGTAACATGTCACTTTTCTGTTGGGGATTGAGGCCTGAGACTTTGACTCAGACAGCCCCGCGCCGGAGTCGGTGTCTCGGTCGTACCGACACCACTTCATGTTTCATGACCCAGGCTCTCTATAAGAGGCCACCCTCATTTTCCACACCAGCATCCATCAGCATCGAGCACTACCTTCCTCATTCACCCATCCATGTCTCACCCCGGAGCTTACCTGAGGACCCCCGACGCAAATCCTGGTAGTTTTGTTAAGATATTATGGGATTTTGCCCGCAATACTCTTGGCTCCACCCATCCACCCCTGTATGAGCTGCTCAAATCGAGAATCACTCCCGATCTCTCGAAATACTGGGCAGCTGTACATATTCCACCAGCAGATTTAAACCAAGGCCCTCCCTATGTTATCTTCATCGGGAGATCCATGCCAACGTCAGGCATGGCCATTGAGTCTGCTGCGTATGAAGCAATCACCCGTCTTCGATTTGCGGTGCCTTGTGCCAGCACAAGAGAATACTGCTATTTCCCAAGCCGCGCTGCTTTTGGAGCAGAAGCTACGTTCCGCTGTGGACGTACGGAGAGCGATCCGGCCCTGGTCTATCTCATTCAATATGTGATGGCCCAGGAGCGTTTCACCCAGCAAATACTGGGGTATCTCCACTACCTTGCTGTTCTGAATCCCCGGATCACCATTGGCGGACCCCCTCTGCCAACTCAGGAGGGGCACGTTCTTCGATTGCTTCCTCAACTTCCTCCGCTCCCTCCGGAAGAAGTAGAATGTATTCCAACACCGGGAAGCAATCCGCTTTCCCTGATAGAAGAGGAATGTGCCCCAGTGCCAGAGACAGTTCCTCAGGACCCTGTCCATTTTCCGTTTCTATCATAGACGTAACTGCTATGTTTGTTATCCTAGCACTTATTTATGTATTTCAGCTTATGCATTGTATCCTATGTCTGTGCGATGAATTAAATGTTTGTTTTCGATTAATGGGAGTGGTTTTTACTGCTGTTCATTTTGATTGACTGTTTTGCTCTCGGTAAATTCGGAGGTGGGATTTTTTTATTTTTTTCTTTGGTGTTATTACAGCACATAAATTCTTCGTGTCATGCATTTTAATTCACACGGCACCACGACAGCAGGCTCACTTCCACAACCACTCCATAGCATGCACTGATTGCATAGCCACGTGCATATTTTTGCACCTAACTGATCACCTCGCTAACACGCCACAGTTTCTAGAGGAGAAATTTGTGGGTGATTATTAGAGTGCAAGTTACCTCCAGCACACTGACAGCAGTCAGAACCTAACTACCACACTTAATCCTCATGATCACCGCCGCCGCGTAGAGCTAACACTCGAGCAGCAGCATCACGGCGATCATTGAGGATCATCGCGCACAAGAGCACGGAGAACCCCAGCAACGCCGCCAACCCTCCGCACATCAGGATCACGTACCAGTCCGGCATCACCTCCGCCATTAGAGCCTCGTCGCGAGCTCCTGCAAACAGAAATGGAGGAGAAGGAAGGAGAGGAAGAGGCGAGGCCATGTGTGAGGAAGTAGAGAGGAGCACCGCGGTCATTTTATAGCTCGAGATCGGTGTACGGTGGGCGAAGTCCACCAGCGTCGCTCGTCGCTCGATCGCCGGTGTTCGGAGGCGAATCCGCGAGCAGTGCCGACAACGCACTGGCCCGCGAGGTGAGTGCACGCTGCGCCGGCAGCTAGCACGCCGCGCACTACCGCAGTACGGCCTAGATGCCCTACGCGCTAGGCGTCGCCGGTGGAGAAAGCGCGGGATAGCACACGAGAGAGAGGGAGGAAGAGAGCCAGAGGTAGAAGAAGAGACTGACAGTGGACCCCGGGTCCACCTGTCAGCCAGAGAGAGCTCTATGCACTCGGGTACGACCAGCGTAATTTGTGAATTTAGACTGTTGTTCTAAATTTACCGTAGCCGATAGTGGTAATTTCTCGGTTTCCCCAACCATAATTTTCCTCACATAGCACCAGTACCCCACTGTGGTTGTACCAATTATTTGCTCCCTCGCAGTAACCTCAGTGTGTTACGTATTAAGAGTGTTCGTTTCTTTTGATTAATACTTTATGGTAATAGGATGGATATTTTGAGATCGTCCTTAGCAAATCTCGAGGACGAGATTTTTCTTAAGGGGGGTGGTGTTGTAACACCCCAAAAATTTAACCATGGTTTATATATTAAAAATTTTGCCAGGGAATTAAATTTTTCCTCTTTTGGACTTTCTTTTGATTTTAGAACCATTCTTTTCTTCTGAATTGTGGAGTTTCCCTCCAAGGGGAAACTTTTCAAAAATAAATGTTGTTGGACTTGTATTCCCTCTCAAGATCATTTCTTTTATCAGTGGAAATATTTCTGTAAATATTTCCCTAAAGCTTTATTGCTTTTAAATTGATTTCTCATAAGTTTGGAGCCTCTTTTGCACTGCAACCACTTGAGAAATTCATTTAAAAATTCCACCAAAATTTGGAGATGTTGGTAGAAGTATATAATTCATTTCTATGCAAAAACCCATTGGTGTTATTTGGAAAATTTGAGCAAACCATCCTCATTTGTGTTCTGGTCCAGTTTAGTGGTTTGTACTACAGCTCCAAGTTTGCTTGCCCTTTTGCCTCTGAATTTTTCTCCTGCTTGTAGACCACCATATCAAACTCTTAAGTCCAGGAGATTGAGACCATTGGAATATTTTTGACTCATGCAATAATGACCTTCATTTTTGTCCAGATTTGGTTTTCTCAAAAACCTGTACTTAGGAGTGTTTGCTTTTGCCAAACTAACCTTGCCACCCTCTTTATCATCTAAAGAGGATATGATCTGGAAATTTTGATCACTAGCAAAACCTTCTGGATGCCCCTAACATTTTGTCGAACAGCTGGAGTGCATGAACTCTTTTGGCATGATTTTTGTTTTGCATTGGAGGTTAGCTCATCTGGCATTATCAGTTGTCTCTTAGCTTTGCCTTGGCCACCAAGCCATCCCTGTGGAGCCCCGTGGGCAGCAGAGCTCCCTGGCAGGCGTCGGCATTTTGCCGAACACTTTGAGCGCGTGCACAGAGCGCGAGCAGCGCGCACGTTTTGCACGCGCACGCGCACCCGAGCCGCCGCACCGCACAGCCGCGCTCTGGCCTTCCCCCGCTCGAGTAGCCGCGCCCCACAGCCACCGCCCGCCCGTGACGCTAGCGCCGTGCCCCTGGCCGCGCCGCAAAGCCACCGCCGCTAGCAGCCGTGGCCACCGACGGTGCCCGTGAGCGTCCTCGCCGTGGACGGCGCCACCCAAGCCACCGCAGGCCGCCACCTCACCCTCAGGGCAGCGCGAACTTATCCGCAACACCGTCCCCTAGTGCCGACCACCCTGACACCCCTGCCATCGCCGGAAAACGACGCGCCGGCGATCTTATCCTCGGCCATAGCGTGAACCGACATCGCCCGCCTATATAAGGCACCCCCGAGCTCGTCCGAGACCGCAAACAACCTTCAGTCCACCGTAGCTAGCTCCCCTCGTAGTGGTTCGACCGGAAGAAGCCATCTTCTCCACCTCCGGCAACCACGGCCGCCGCCATGCGCCGGCACCATTCGCCGTGACCAGGCCCTCCCCCACCCATCCAGTGCCGCCTTTGGCTTCCCCTTGACTCCACGGAGCTTCCCAACTACTCAACCGAGCTCCAGCACCACCGTAGCCATTTTCCCCTTTCCTCCCGAGGCTGTCGCCGCCGCGAAGCTCGTCGCCGGCGATCCTCAGCTCCACCTCGGCCGTTTCGACCACCGAAGGGTTCGCCATGGACCCGCGGACCCTTTCCACCCCTCTGTTCCCCGCATGGAGCCGCCGTCCGCCGCCGGCAATCGCCGGAGCTCCGTCCAGTGCGGGCAAGGAAGGGAGGAGGGAGAAGGACCCGCCAAACCCGACAGGTGGGACCGCGGGGCCCCCTGTCAGTGACCCCGAGCCGGCCCTCGCTGGCTTAAGTGAAAGCGCCCCCCCACCGAGTACGTTTTCTCTGTTTAAAAGCGCATTTCATTCAAAACCGTTTCCTTTTCTGTTTTAATTTAAAACAGAAGTTTGACCCAACTTTGACTGAGCATAACTTTTTAAGTATAGGTCCAAATGAATTGATTCTTTTTCCTACCTCCTTCTAAAATCATCTAGTTTATTTTAGGATTTATTTCAAAAATAATTAGGACAACTTTTTGTACTGTTTTTAAAGTTTATGTTGATTTGAATATTTTCAAATAGGAGTTGGAGGGAAGAGCAAAACTTTCAAAAGTTTTGGAGTGCCCTCACCTCTCTGCACCTTGAAGGCAAGCATCTTGAACACAGATATGATATTTTGTTGAAAGCTTGCTTTATGTCACATGAAATGGTGAGTTTTGCATATGATGACAAGTCATGCATGAATGCATTTTAAGGAGGAGTTAATTTGTTGTGATCAAGTGATATATGTGTGAAGTGGTTACTGCCTCATGCCACGTATGCCTGAGCTGGTCCGGACAAACTTCGGGGAGAAGTTTTGTCTTGGATAAAGTATGACCGTGAAAATGGTACCTCATGGTGACAAGAGAGATCAGTGAGGGCATGACGTAGCATGATGAGCGGTGAACCTGGTGATGTGGAAAATATTTGTTATGCTAATCACGTAGGTGATGCTTTAACCTCCCGAGTCGACCATAGATCGAGTCTTGTTCCGGTAACCCCCATTCTTGTTTCGTGCTACCACTTGTCCCCGCCGCAGGTAGGGTACAGTCCAGTAAGTTGTCAACCCCTTTCTTGGCACACACCGTACAGAGAGGCCATGGTGGAAGATACCGGCTGCATCCGGTAGACAGGCCACCTGGTCCGGGGGCATGGGTGTTTCCGGTTGGGACCGAGGGGGTAGCTCCCCTAGTTTGCGCGCAATATAAATTCTGTGATCCCATGCTACTCGAGGTTGTAGCCTCCCCACTTAGAGTTTTACTTAACAGGTGTCGTGGGTGATTCCAGTCACCGGTAAGTTAAGCTGGTGTGTGCAGGACAGGTGTGTTTTCAACTAAAAGACCGTAATTGGCATTAGTCCCGATGGGCTAAAGGAATCCATTACTCGTGGGTAAAGAGTACACTCTCTGCAGAGGTTATACCTATTCGAATAGCCGTGTCCGCGGTTAAGGATTACAGTCTGGGATGGGTCAAGTGTCGGTCTTAGTGTCGGTCTTAGTGTCGGTCTTCGGAGGAACACTGCTAAGCCAGAACATTGGTCATAACATGTGATATATGACGATTATGATTAATTTTAATTTGGACTAACCATTTGTATTATTTGAATTATTGAATATCCCTGGGATGGTCCTACCTCCTGGATATTCCCTGTGAGTATTATCATATAAGCCCTTTATGTGGTGTCGCTCAGACGCCCGACTGTGGCATGCTTGTGTTTTATTTTTCATATAAGCCCTTTATGTGGTGTCGCTCAGACGCCCGATTGTGGCATGTTTGTTTTTTTTTATTCTCTTTATAAGCCCTTTATGTGACGTCGCTCAGACGTCCGACTGAGGCAGGCCTTATTTTGTTTTTTATCCTTTCGAGGCGTCGCTTCAGACACCCGATCGGTGCATTTTATTTTTATTCTTTGATTGCTTATTCATGGTTTATAAGAATAACATGCTTACGTCATGGACTTTATTTCGCGACAAACGAAGTGATCATGGAATATTTCAGAGCACGAATATCTTTTGCTATATTGTACCTGTGCCCATAATGTTTGCGAGTACATTCAAAGTACTCACTGGCTTGTCCCTGGTTATTGTCTTGGCCAGATTTCTTGCTTGGAGAGGAGCGCTGCGATGGTAGCCCCGGAACCTAGACAAACGGTGATAGCAGCCTCGCGAAGATAGGAGTTATCCAGGTCAGCTGTTCCTGTGGGAAATGGAGTCCCATAGACGCTGATGTATCGCAACCCGCTTCCGCTATCAACCACTAGAAACCTTATGTTGTACTCATTGACCAGAATGGTCTTGTACTACATATTTGGTATTTTGCTTGGAATTTCTGTATCAAGTTTGTGTCTCATCAGCTAACAGTAATCCTGGGGCTGGTGAGCACAAGGACCATTGACTGGGAAATTTATATCCCGGAAATCCGGTCCTGACAGTTGGTGGAGGTTTCCCGTCCACTGGGTGTATACTACCCATTATGTGTCTGCCAACGTGAAGTTGACTTGCATTTACTGATTCACAGGCCTTGATATCCTTGCTTGCAAGAAGCTGAATCCTGATGTACTTCTGCCATACATCGCCCCCTGTTGCTTTGAACGGGGAGTGGAGTGGATTTTGCTGGTACCTCCACTCTTTCAGGCATACTTTTGCAGGATTGTAGGATTGTGTGACACCTTTATAGTCAGTAAATGAATCTAGCAGGTTATTTGCAATGTGTTGCAAATCTTCTGAACGCATGGTTCAGATCTTTGAGTACATGGATTTGAGGCAGAAATGTGTTGAACATTCCACTAATTTCCTGGCATTCTTTATGGTACTTGAAATCTCCCCCTAATGCCTGGAAATGTTCCTCATTGAATCAGCATACTGGCCTTGAATAACTCCCCATGTGAGGGGCTTGAGGTATTGACGGTAATACAGTTATTCCTCACATAGATCCCAACTATATGTCGAGGGGCCAATGATGTATGTCGGGTGGTGATATCGGTATGCAACCGAATTACCACAGATAGGAAATACTTGATAGATATCCACATATCAAATATAAAGGGGAATAATATTATGCAGTTCTGTCATGAGCATGTAAGACTGCATGACTCCAACGTAAAGTTGGCAAGTTGCAATTCCAAAGTAAAGATAATGCAATGAGCTTAACTCTTTGGATAGGATTATACCAAACCATTTTGAGTGTAGACATTAGGACAAATTGCTAAATTTCAATCCAAGAGTCATAGACAAGGCACTCAAGGAGAATTCTGCAATGCTATCCATCCGATTTGCTTGAAATCGATGTCAGGATAATGAGTCAATGGTTTTGTATGAATAAAGCACATAGTTAAGACCATCATGTAGATATGTCTTTTAGAACCATGGGGGTACCTGAATAGTCCACTCAATGGTTGGGAAGAGCCACTTACCTCAACTTGATGCATTCAAGGAGTTTGAGTGGTTCAGCATAGACTTTAAGGTGCGCGAGCCTTAAAATTAGCTTCCATGTGTCGCACGTAGTGTACACAAAATCCAAATATCGTTAGAATTTAGCATCAAAATAATCGTAAACTATGTAATTGTTGATAGTTTCGGTTTCAACCTAATGTCAATGAGGACCAAAGCTGGAATGCCAAGTTTGTCATGCAAAAGACACTCTGGAAAACTATCTCGTACGCAACATGTGCTACGGATTTTGTAGTATGTGTAGTACAACCATGATGACACAAAGAGAATGTGCTTGTCATATCCGTTGCATATGGTAAAGAAAAGATATCCCTCTTTGTTGTCATCATAAGTTCACTGTGGAAACTATTTTGAAGGATACCTCTATAGTTTAGTAGGGTACGAGTTAAACTCGGAAGAAATAAAGCATCCTGACGTTACTCGAGTAGCCATATGGACATTAAATATGACTCGAGTTGAGCCAACAAATACCTCATCGCGTCTAGCGATTTTAAAATATCTCATTTCTCTCAACGAGAATGGAAACATTTCCCTTCCCTGAGTATAGAGTTTGTGGTGCATATGTCCACATGGCACAAATCATCTTTCATCAGATTGACCCCGTAGAAATCTATATATAGACATGAAGATTTTTCAATATGAAAAACACTGTCAGATATATAGAATACATACAAATGTATTTGTACCAAAGTGCTGATACAATATATTGTGATATACAATATATGATGACAACAATAATCATGTTCTTATTAGAACATCATAAATGGACATAAATAAATAGATCACTAAGGAGACTAAAGGACTAAGTGTATAGTCTCCAAACATGTTGGTTAATGCATATTCAACCATCATGCTCTCCATGCTCATAAGGTCTCATGACAGCTTGATGGTGTCAGGTTGAGGGTTTGAAATGAGTTTCAAACCATTACCCTTGATGTCCATTGCGCCCCGGTGGTGTAGCTTGAATTGCACGCGTTATCACATGGGATGCAAGACTGATCTTGATGTCCATGACCCTCTTAAGTAAGTTGTGGCCATTGAGGGCAAGAGCCTCAAATTACTTAGCCATCGATTACTTATAGGGGCAAACCAGAGATAATAAATTTACCATCATGGTTAAGTTATAATCAGATTGCAAAAAATTGACTCAAGTGTAATGCTCAACCTCAATTGTGGGAACATAACATATTGAAGATCATACAGATCTCACAGTAATAGAGATTGTCTGCACATGGGCAGTAGATCCAACTCATTACCTTGTGTTTTCCTAATATAATGAGGGATATGTTATTGTCAAAAATTTACAAGTTTGTTGTGCGGGAGAAATCAATCTCGACCGTTGTGACATATTCATGAAGAATTGCAATGTGGTAAACACATAGAACATATCATCTCCGGTGAAAAACTGATAATTTATTTATATTACAGATTGCGTAATATAAATACATCTTAATGTTGCAAAATTAATGGATTTCAAAAAGGTGGCTCGAAATCATTAGTGTGAATCTCAAATTGCTAAGGATGACACCTTGAATTTTGCACATGTATTTGCAAGAAATTTAAAATCTCAATTGCAAATAGACGTATTAATCTCGACATGTGTTTAACATGGAAATAGATACATCATAGAAAATATTACGGAATACCTCGTACTCAACGGAGAAACAATACTATGGAGGTACTGAATTTATCTCTACAAAAGATTAAAAATCTTAATTGCAAATAGATGTACTTAATCTCAAAACGTGACAAACGTGGAAATATAGGATCTGGAATACTACGTTGGTACTCAACAGAAAACGGTACTGAAATATATGTACCAAATTTAACAGACTAAAAACAGGGATAAAATCACTGTTAAAATTTATTGTTAGGACTAATTTTCTGAAAAGAAAAAGTAAACTAGTAAAATAATTAAACAAATACTAGTACAGGAGTGCTGATGACTCAACCGCATGCAGTTACGCCACGTAGTAGTACACGCGGCAGTCCACGGCCTGGTCAATCGAGTAGATAAGGAGAACGACCAGGAATAGAAATCCCCAGCAACATCGATCCCTTTCACACGCAAGATACAGGCGGATACCACAAGGGCACCGCTGCCCATCGCCACCATGCCGCACTGGAGGAGCCGGCTGCCACGATTCAGTCCGGTGAGTCGGGCCGTCGCTCCCTCTTGCCGGGGGTCGGCACCACGCCGTTAAGACCTCTGGCCGCCGTGTGTGCGGGGAGCAGAAGCATCAGGGCCGGGGCCGGGGGCTACCACGCGCTGGGCGCAAGCCGTGCCTCTAGTGGGTCGGTGCCGCCAAGGTCGCCGTCGCGTCAGGGCATCGGTTATGCGAGTCAGGGGCCGCTCTCGCGGACGGCGCAGCAACGTTGCAATCAGAGGACCACGTCGGCCGCCGCCGCTCGAGAAGCCACACCGGGCGCGTTTTTGGCTGAACTTTCGATCTTCTCTTGATCTTGAAGCCCAGATGTTCGTTGCCATCGGCCGCGTCGCCATGGGAGCAGTACCGGGACTGGGCAAACGCTTGGAGGCGCCCTCGCTCCGGGCTGGTGCATCAGGGCTGGGAGATGCGGAGTCGTCGACTCGCATCGCGCGTCGCGGTCGTCAAGACCATGTGCGCCGCCACCCCTTCTTGGGAGCCGTGTCAGGCAGCCGGCCTCGCTACCGCGTCGCTGGGCGCCGCCTCCGCTCGGGAGGGGCCGCTGCTATCACGCGCAGCCTTTGGAGGCCGGTCAGGGCTGCGCCAGGGGACGCCGAGGAGGGCGTGCTGGCTTGAGCGCCTACGCACCCAGGCCAAGAGCCGCATTGTGTGTTCCAGAGGGAGGCCGCATTAAAGGTTGCTGCCGCCATGGGCAGGCAAGGGAGCCGCTCCATGCAAGGACGTGCCAGAGGGCGTTGCCGCAGGTCGACCGCCTGGGCCGGGCAACGCGCCATGCCGTGCGTGGCCATGGTTGTTGGCTGTCGGGATCCCGGGAGCCAGCGGACAGGACGCATGGCTCCGTAGCGCGGGCGCCGCGTGTGTGAGGGGGCCTCGCCGGGGGCATCGACGGGGCGAGGTCGAGGACCGTCGGGCGCTCCCGCTCCGTCATCGCTCCCCTCTTGGCCAAAGCGCTTTCGGCAAAGAGCGTGCTGATAACGTGTTGTAAAGTAAAACGAGAGACAAGTAATTCATATGGGTGTCGTTTCATTAGATGATCAAGGTATATATACAGATGGCAACCAACGTGACTATTCACGAGAGGCGCCTATTTGGGGAAGGAGAAACCGACGCGACGGTTGCCTAGAAGGCAACTGCCTGCGGTTAAACAAGGGAAGATTCCCCCTTAATTAACACATGTTAATTAAACTGTAACATTTCCAACGCAATCATTTACCCTTCAACTATGGGAAACATTCCTTAGGCTTCCTCCAATGCAAAGGTGCTAAGTGAGGTGCTAAGAGCATTAAATGTGTTAAGCAACTATAGTCTCCAGTGCATTGGTGCTTAGCTTGTTGTTGCTAAGGTTGCATCATTTAATTATTTAGCAACTAAAGTCTTGCATGGATAGGCTAGTTCTTTTTATTTTTAATGTTTTGCATAGGTTCCCGTGACTAGCACCGTTTCCTTCTGGGTCACCAAACTCCTCTCACTCCTCTTAATTACGGTACCACATAGGATTTTTTGCCTTGTTGGCATGCTTAGCACCTATCCAAGGTGGAGCATTGGGAGCAGCCTTACTGCTCATCCATCCACATCTGCAACCTCATCCTCTCCGCAATGTCCGCCTCGGCGTGTCTGCATGCTGCCCAGGTGTCAATAGAACGTATGAATTTGCCACCAATTTAAAAGACAGAAAAACCAGCAGCCTCCGTGCTGATTTTTTCTGGGACAATCCCGGCTCATTACCAACGGTTTTAATTCTTCACGAATTACATTCTTTTTATGTAACAAGGGGATGAATCACAATAGCAGCTGGAAAATTCAAGTATCACTTCACAAGAGTAGAAACAAAGTTCATGCTCTTAGCTACATCACCACATATAGCCTGTTTATACTGATGGAACTTAGGACAGATCAGTGATTCACTGAAACACACTAGAAAATCCACCCAATAAGATGAAAATACATGTTACATTTTGTGACACCACACATCTCAGGGTCGGCAAACCCAAGCGGACTTTTGTTGAAACTTCACGGGGATTTGTTGTGAAATAAATAAAAAATATTGGAGCAAATAACTACCAGAGGGGACCCATCAGGTGGGCGCGCCCTGGTGGGTTATGCCCCCCTCGGCCCATCTCCGGTGCCCATCTTCTGGTATATAAGTAGTCAGAATATATTGAACCATTAGCATATTGAATAGCATATTGGATCCGAACATATAATCTTCCACCAAATAAACCATATAGTAATCGGCTACAAGATGTAATCAACACTACTAGTCACCCACAAGCACCAATCTATAGTTCCGGTAACAAGATTGAACACAAGAGATTAACTAGGGTTTGAGATGAGATGGTGCTGATGAAAATGTTGATGGAGATAGCCCTCCCCAAGATGGGAGAGTTGTTGGTGATGATGATGACGACGATTTCCCCCTCCGGGAGGGAAGTTCCCCTCGCAGAATCGCTCCGCCGAAGGGCAAAAGTGCTCCTGCCCAAGTTTCGCCTCGAGACGGCGGCGCTCCGTCCCGAAAGTCTTCTCCTTATTTTTTTCCAGGTCAGAAAGACTTATATATTAAAAGATGGGCACCGGAGGTGGGCGTGGGTGAGCACAACCCATCAGGGCGCGCCTGGGCTCCCTGGCGTGCCCAGATGGGTTGTGCCCACCTGGTGGGCCCCCTCTAGTACTTCTTTGCTCCAATATTCTTTTAATATTTCATAAAAATTCTACGTAAAGTTTCAGCTTGTTTGGAGTTGTGCATAATGGGTGGCCTGACTTAGCTTTTTCAGGTCCAAATTTCCAGCTGCCGAAATTCTTCCTCTTGGTTCATACCTTGCAAATTATGAGAGAAAATGCATTAGAATAACTCTAAAAAGCATTATTATGCATAAAAGCAACATGAATAACAGTAAAAAAACATGATGCAAAATGAACGTAGCAATGCCACTTACTATTTTTGAAGAAAAGGTGGGAGTCCGACTTTATAAATAAAGCCAACACGAAGGATTCAACAACGTTTAGAGCATCACAAAAAAGAAGAAAAGCCTCTTACATACCACACCTGTCAAGAACTAGGCGCGCAGGCCGAGGGAAAAATGCAAAAGAAACTAGCTTAAGTTCCTGGTCGAGCAATTGAAGGGCATGAATCTCGTCGATGATCTCAGGCAAAGCATCAGAGTATATTGCCTTAGCGAGAGGCTTCCACTGTTGTAGGGAACCAACCATTTTGAACAAGCAATCAGCGGGACGGTTAAGGAACATATGTTCAATAGTACATTTATTCCTAATAGTCCAAGATGCCCAAGAGAAAGCAACAAAGGCGGGCCAAAACATGTGATTTTTTTAGTCCATCTACTTTGTAAATAAACAAAAAGGTCGTCAAAAACTTCCGGGTTCCAATTTATATTCAACCACGATCGAACAACCCTAGCCTAGATTAGCATGGACATAGTTAAATATAATATGTTTAGTATTTTCCGTCTCCACACGAAGAGAACAACCTATCGAAGCAGTGCCATGTAGTTTAAGAATTTGGTCTCTAGCCCGAAGGCGTTGCCTGATCACTTGACATAGGAAGATTTTGATTTTGAGAGGAAATACACGCCCACCATACAGCCTAGGAACTTGTATTAACTTAAGGTACAAAGATTTCACCGCAAAGGAGGTAGAAGGAGAGTGAGTCCAGGAATGGCACTGGAGTCAGCGAGAGTGACATGAATATTTTTTGATAAAGGGTGCTTTATTACTTAAAGTTTTAAGCGTTATACCAGGCCTATGCATAACTGAGATGTACACAGCCAAGAGAATGATGGGAAAATGGCAGTGATCTCTTGCCAATTTTCTAGCTCTGCAAGTGATAGCGTTTGCCTCAAACCAAAGTCCCAATCCCTAGACGAAGCTCCAAGATGAAGATCGAGCGATCCAAGAAGTACGAGAAAATGATCAGGAACGAGTGGCAGAGTGGGTCATCCCCATGCCACCAATTAAGCCAAATACGCACCATAGAGCCGCAGTCTACCAAAAACTTAATCAAACCACGAATTTTTTCATGCATTTTAACCAATGATTTCCAGAATTGAGAGCCGCCCATGGGATTGGAGTTGAGAGGGTCCGAGGAGGGGAATTATTTGGATTTAAGAAGCTTTTTCAACAAAGGGTGAATTTTATTGACTCAAAAGGAGCATCAAGAGGATACAAACCCAAAGATCACACACCCAGCTTCTGCATAGTTAGGATGCACACAGCCAACACACCCACATGCACGCAAAGACATGCCAACAAATAGCAAAGTCATATATGACCAAAGCTATGCATACCCGGAGAAAAAGAAAAATCCAAAGTGATTAGATTCGTGTTCAGCAAATTATAATAATGACTATATGCGCACCAATCATCTCATGACACCACATAGACGACGAGGTTGTTCAACAACAACGCCTTTAAGAAGGAAGTGACACTCAAGCATCATCATCACCATATCAAACCACCTGGCCCGAATCTAGGTTTCCACCCTAGAGAAGCTATAGCCACAGAGAATCACGAGGATCATGATAGATCCGCCACCATCATTTCATGTTCAAACATTATTCAGGATCGATGTGTTGGTGATGCCCAGCCCCCGAAGGCTTTTTTGGCGACACATAAATTTCTACACCATCCCGTACTTCTTCTACTTATCAATGGTGTTTCAATAGAACATACTCCTATATTTGTCAGATTCATAGAGACGGTAGAAATGAAAGTGTGTAGGCTAGCTAGATAGACAATATTTCATCAAAATGACCTTGCCCCCCGACGGCTAGGGTGTCCCCTCCAAGGCGCCACCCTAGAGCCCACCTTAACCAGACTAGGTCAAAACTCGGCAGCAATGATTTTAAACCACTTACACCTTATCAAATGTGTTAATCTTTCAAAACCTATTCCCCCCGTCCCAAAATAAGTGTCTTAACTTTGTACTAAGTTCAGTATAATGTTGTACTAAAGTTGAGAAACTTATTTTGAGATGGAGGAAGTATTTAGTAAAATTATATAGCTTTATTAATTTAAACCAAAGCCCATCTCACACTTTTGTTCTAAAAGAAATCTATACAACAACTTAGTTGAGCTATTATATACAGTTGAGCTATTATGTACAATCAGACAACTATCAAATAATAATTTAGTTCTCAATAAAACACATTTGAGATTATTGCAGTTGAGGAAATGGCGGAAGGTGCATGTCAGTTTCGACGGTGGAGACAAGATTTGGGATCTGTTTCAGTTTTCCTTTTGTTTTAGTTTGCTGTAGTCAGTGGCGAAGCTACATATGATCTGTGTAGTCCATTGACTACACAACTTTTTGCAAAAAAAAAAACGTCCTACATTAAATAAACATCATGCAAAATTTCCTAGAAATGCATGCTACTGACTACACAAGATTGAGTTCCTGGCACCGCCACTGGCTGTAGTTGCTGCTCTGCTTCGATCTTAAAACTCAAGAGTGTCCCTTTCAAGCATGAAAAAAGGTTGGATGATCTATCAGTTCAGTTGGGCATGTTTTGGGACGATACATGATGGAATATTGCATTTAATATGTAACTACCAGTGTTACTAGACTATGGCTGTGTGAAAGGTGATTGTAGGGTAGTTGTTGGACTTTAAGTTTGAGCAATGCATAGAACAAAAAAAAAATCAAACATACTCCCTTGCTATGTGAATTGTGGTACAAACATATTTTGAATATAAGAAGACATCCTAGAGGAAAGTAAATGTTTGATTGGATTATTAAGCCGAGTCAAGGCACAACCTAATTAACATGCTAGAAATTTTGTCTGGGTCTGAGTCGGAAGATGATTACAACTAGGAAAAATTGGTTCTACTTGGCTCATTTTGTCATGTCGACTACGTAATCTTGGCCCTTTTATGTTGGCTAGCCACATGCGTAGAGACCAAAGAACAATACAACTCTCCGGTGGACTGTCTAGCCGAGGACAAACAAGCTCGGTAAATTCATCATTTGTTGTATAGTTCACAATACCTCTGACCTACCCAAGTAGAACAAGCACAAGAAATTCAACAATTGTTATCCCGCAAAAAAAATGCATCAATTGTTTTAAGATCTCATAGGCTCTTGCCTACAATAGTACTAAGCTCATGACTACGGACAAACAGATATCCAATGACTTCGGGTCACTAATTCCATGACACATACCCAAGTCTTCTATAAGGAGCGATCCTTCCCTCATGCTACTTTAATGTATTGGTATCCATTCCTATTAGGTGCATTATTGGTCTCTACGCACTAGGAACCTGAATTTGACAAGTGTAGGCATAAGAGGCACCGGGAAATAATGGCTAATTATAAATGTATCTTGACCTATCCAATTCACACAACCATCATGTCTCTCCACATTGACTATTTGTCCATCCGTGCCCTCATGTGCATCAGGCACACCCCAAAACAACAAAAAAGCATCGCCTCCACGATACTTGAGCTCAAGTACGATTGATCATGGTATTACTATCCTACAAGGATGCAACTTGCACAAGAAGCGTGTTCCGTCTTTGTAGGGATTTATATGTTTACGAGCTTGAGCATGAAGAACTGCTATGTGCTAAGCCACAATCGTATAGATTGTCGTCCATCAACAATAACCACAACTAAACAAGAAAAGTATAGAGGTTCCTTTAAATAAAACTTATGAGAAAACAGAGTCTAACAGGATGGGAACTCTATTTGATCAGTGATTGGGCGAGATGTAGAGGTTGGTTTTCCTTCAACTTCTCGAGAGTTTTTTGATGATCAGTGTAACCTTCCGTCGATCAGCTTTGAGGATGAAAATTGTCAGATTTCGGTACAACTGTAGGTTTCAATGTGAGCTTCTTAGAAAGCAATCCCACCAGGTACGCATAATTAATAGGATCAATGACTACATAGAACATATGTTGTTACGAACCATCCTATGGAGAAAGCAGTTCGGTTGAGTGAGTAGCATACGATGTTTTGGAGAAAGAATATGAAAAGCCATGTCTGCTTGAACCTTTTTCATGTAAATTTTAAGTGCGGACATAAGGGAAAAAGAACAAGAGTGTGTTCCACCCCAGTTTCCCAGAGTACCATCCTTATGCAAATTTTATTTAGTTGACTTATTTCATGGTGTTTCTTTGAGAACTCGATGAGAATCGTTGGATGAAGAGTTACAGTCAAATTATTTAGCATGATCAATGGGAAAAGGAAGTATCGGATTAGCCATAGAAAAGAAAATCCAAGAGAAGATAAATAGTGCAATCTTCGAGAACAAGAGAAAAGATTGTAACAGACATGCTCTCAAGCAAACTATAAATCAAGTATTGCATTGTGAAAATGGGATAGTAAGTACCTCGGAAGTGGTAGTCCTATAACGTAATTCCAAAAGTGTTTGTAGTGTCACGGATAATGATGCCACTTATACCTTCTCAAATTTGTTAATCTTTCAAAACCTATTTAGTAAAATTCATAGATCTATTATTTTAAAGCCGAGCCCGTCTCGTGGTTTCGTTCTTAAATAAATCTATACAACAACTTAGTTGAGCTATTTGACGCAATCAGACAACTTTCAAATGGTAATTTAGTTCCCAATAGAACACATTTGAGACTATTGTAGACGGGGAAGTGGCGGAAAGTGCAGGACATTTTCAACGCTGAAGACGAGATTTAGGGTCTGTTTCTGTTTTCCTTCCATTTCAATTTCATGCAGTGGCTACTATGCTTCGATCTTGAAACTCAAGAGTGTCCCTTCCGAGCATGAAAAAGGTCGGGGGACCTATCGGTTCAGTTGGTGTTAACCACGTTTTGAGTTGATACATGATAGAATACCGCATGTAATATGTAACTACTAGTGGCAGCTAGGACTGGACTATGGTTCTATGAAAGGTGATCGCGGGGTAGCTGTTGGAATTCAAGTCTTTACCTAATAATATTTAAAGGGAGGATTGTTTCTCCATTTGCGGTGGGACCTAGATATATTTTTGTCCGTCATGGAACCAAGATTTTCGTTCCTTCGAAATTCTCGCACTCGCGTTGAGTTTTCAGTCCGGTAAAAAGTCATCAAAAAAAGCTCAATCCGGTAAAAAATCATCAAAAAGGGTGGCCCAGGTGGGAATCAAACCTGCAACCAGCAGCATCTACACCAACGCTGCTAACCAGTGCAACCATATATCTTTCGTATTAAAAATGCAGCGCCACTGTTAATCAAATGAAACAACCAGCAGTGGCAAAAAAAACTAGCAAAAGTATATGCCCGAGTGGAATCGAACACAACACCTCGCGCGAGTTAACCACGCCCCTAGCGAGTGTAGTTCTTCAATTTGTTGTCTAAAAATTGCAGCTCAGCTTATATAAACTACTAGTAAATGTGCACGTACAATCGCACGTTAATATCCAGGCAATATATTAATTGCACGCGGATATAAGGTATGCTATTATTTGTGTGTTAATTATGTGATTAGTGCAATATTTGGTATGGTATTAATTGCATGTTAAACACGTTTAACGCTCGACATTAGAGCAGTCTAGGTCGTTGGATTGACTTAGTTCGATGGCCAAGATTAGTTGGATCTGCCCATTTGGGTCTTTTTATATTGGTATAGATATAGATATGCAGCGAAAGATGTAAACTTTTTTCTCAAATGTGATTTTTTTTTTCAAAATTGTAAATAGTTTTGAAAGGAACAAACATTTTCAAAGTATGCTAACAAATTTTTAGAGACTTGAACATTTCTCAAAACTACGAACAACTATTTGTAAATGCAAACATTTATTGAAAAACAGGAATATTTTCTGAGATTATGATCATTTTTTCAAAATGCGAACATTTTGTGAAATTCCCCTAAGAATTTACAAAAAAAATCTGATTTTTTTTGAATTTATTGAAAAAATGGAAACACAATTTTGTTTTCTATAAAAGTGAACATATTTTGAAATTGTGAACAATTTTTCAAAACCAAAACATTTTATGAAATGCAATGAATTTTTTTCAAATTTGCGAACAAACTTGGAAAACATGAACATTTTTTAATGATTGAACAAAAACTGAAACATAAATATTTTCTGAAATTGCGAATGTTTTTTTGAATTTATGAAAAAAATGAAAACAGAATTTTGTTTTCTAAAAAAGTGAACATATTTTGAAATTGTGAACAATTTTTCAAAACCCAAACATTTTATGAAATCCCCTGAACATTTTTTGAATTTGTGAAGAAATTTGGAAAACATGAACATTTTTTTTATGATTGAAGAAAAATTGAAACAGAAACATTTTCTGAAATTGTGAACATCTTTAAAATCTATGAAAATATATAAAAATGCGAATAATTTCAGAAATTTCAAACTTTTTGGAGTTTCTGCAAACATTTTTAAAATTTCTGCACATTTGTTGAAAACAGAAAAATAAACCATGAGTAAGTAAATTGAGCTAGCTCGTACTTTTATCTATTACATCCATCCATTATTATTAAGCCAATGCAATGAGTAGGTTCGTTGTTTTTGCGTCGTTTGTGAAAAATGTCTTATTTAATCTTTCCGGCAGATCATTACAGAGCACCAGCCAATATATGCGATGGGTTTTCTTTCCTCCAATTGGAAGCTGCTTCTTCATGCTGTTACCAGCTACAATTAGATGCATTTAATCTTCATGCGAAGTTATCACTTGGACGTAGAGTTTTGGCCGCTAGGCCCTTTAAATCCGGACGAGAGGGTTTGTTTACTTATCAAATTAAATAATCGTCTTCTCATTTTTTTACGCTAAATTTCATCAATTTATATACATTTGCAAGTTGTACGAAAAATCAATAAACCGCTCCAGCAATCGATAGAGAGTGAAGAGTGGGTCCCGATTATCCCTAGAGAAACGAAGATACCATTGTGTTGTTACAGATGAGCAGGAATGATTTAACTCCGCATTTCTCAAAAAGAAGAAATTAACTCCCAATACTTTGGGTGCTTTGTACATGGGATTGTGGGTGAACATGAGATACGTGGTATATAATGAGACAGTTGAACTATGCTATAGCTTAACATATAATTGCAATAGGACCGTGTTTAAGTTGGTTGGATGGTCAACTTTTCTCCGGTGCAACGCACGTGCATATGTGCTAGTTTGAACAATGCATAGAAGGAAAAATTTCAAACATACTCTTTTGATCTGCAAAATTAAGGTACAAACATATTTTTGCATATAAGGCATTCTGGAGGAAAGTAAATGTATGGCTGGTTTATCATGCCGAGACAAGGCATAACCTAATTAACATGCTAGAAATTTGTCCACGTCAGAGTCTAAGTCGGAAGATGGTTACAAATAGGCAAAATTGATTGTACTTAGCTCACTTTGTCTTGTCCATTAGATCCAGTTCCTCTCCCTTTATTTCCAGACCTTTATCTTGATCAGATTGAGTAGGAGTACGTGATCTTAGCCCTTTTATGTTGGCTAGCCACATGTGTACATACCAAATAACAGTACCTGAAAAAACTTAAAAAATATATTAGTATTTGTTTAAATCTCTTGTGACCCAATAGACTGATCTAGCCAAGGACAAACAAGCTTAGGAATTTTATCTTTTTTTTTTAATTATCATTACCTCTGACCTACCCTGAATAGAAACAAGCACAAAAATTTCATCATTTGTGTAAGGATCTCATGGGCTCTTACCTACCTAAGGACCAAGCTCATAACCAAAGAATTCTTAGCTACTGAGCCAACAGGGATCCGATGACTTCAAGTCACTAGCTGTACCGCATGTACCCATGTCATCTATGAAAGGTTCGGTCCTCCCTGTTCCTCATCTTACTTCTATGTATTGCCATTGTTCATCATTCCTATGTAGTGCATTATTTTGTCTCTGGATAGTAGCGACTTGAATTTGAAGTGTAGGCATAAGAGGCACCAGGAACGGATGGATAACTGCCATGTGCATATGACCTATGGAATTCACACATCCAACATGCCTCGCCACATCGCCTAATTTCCCTACACTGGCCGATGTGCCATCCTTCTCCAGTCATTCTGTACATCACGCCCTCATGTCATCTTGTGGAATTGAGGCTAGTTCGCACAGAGAAGAGGATTGGCGTGGCTGGCCCCTAGTTCATCCTGGGCGGCACAGACTAGGAATGTAAATTCCCAATGGTTCCTGTTCGTGCTCTTCCTCATACAAAGGCTATTTCAGACCATGCACCCATTCTCTTAACCACTGGATTACCTCGACCACAGCACCAACGCAAGTTCAAGTTTGAACTGGGCTGGTCGCATCGGGATGGATTCCATGAAATGGTCAAGGAGGTGTGGATTAAATCGGTTGCCGGGCTTACCCCAATACGCATATGGAACTACAAAATGCGTGCATTACGTAAGTTCCTTTGTGGATGGGCTAGGC
The DNA here is from genome assembly GCA_902687465.1 of Secale cereale. Taxonomy (NCBI): domain Eukaryota; kingdom Viridiplantae; phylum Streptophyta; class Magnoliopsida; order Poales; family Poaceae; genus Secale; species Secale cereale. The sequence goes on from LR738709.1 coordinate 579,138,949, forward strand.
ACACAGCGGATATCCTCAAAAAGGAGAAGCTTCGTCTTTCATCTATTATTGATGATTTAGAAGCTCTGGCAGAGATTAGACCTCTCTGTGACATCGAAATAGAGATCAAGAGTCAATCAAATGCCCAGTTAGCTCGCATGTTGCGCGAGGAGGAACTCAAGTGGTACCAACATTCAAACTCTCAGTTTATCTTGAAAGGTGATTCGAATACGAGATTTTTCCATGGTGTCGCTAATGGTAGACATCGGAAGAAACTTATTCATTCCCTACGACAGCAAGAGAGCACGATTGAAGGGCATGAGCAACTTAAGTCTTATATCACTAGTTATTATAAAAATCTGTTCGGAACCCCTGAGGAAGGAAACTTCTCGATGGATGAGTCTCAAACAGATGACATCCCCCAGGTTTCAGATGCGGAAAATAGCCTTCTAACATCTCCATTTTCCGAGGAGGAAGTTAGAAAGGCGGTTTTCCTAATGGAGCATAACAAAGCACCGGGTCCTGATGGTTTTCCCGCTGAGTTCTACCAGAACTTTTGGGAGGTCATCAAGCATGATTTCCTACTCTTGTTTGGATGCCTTCACGCTGGCCAACTAGAGTTGTTCCGCTTAAACTTCGGTGAAATTATTTTATTACCTAAGGTTAATGAGGCTGAAAGGATACAACAATATCGTCCAATTTGCCTCCTTAATGTTAGTTTTAAAATATTCACCAAGGTAGCGATGATTAGGCTAAATTCGGTTGCTGAACATGTGGTTCGTCCTTCTCAAACTGCTTTCATGCAAGGCAGAAACATCCTAGATGGGGTTGTTGTCCTTCATGAAACAGTTCATGAATTGCATCGGCAAAGACTGAATGGGGTGGTTCTTAAAATCGACTTTGAAAAAGCTTATGACAAAGTCAAGTGGTCTTTTCTTCAACAGACTCTCGGAATGAAAGGTTTTTCTGCAGAGTGGCGCGCTATGATCCATAGTTTCGTGTCTGGAGGTAGTGTTGCCATTAAAGTCAATGATGATGTTGGCAACTATTTCCAAAGGAAGAAAGGATTGCGACAAGGTGACTCAATATGGCCCATGCTATTCAATATAGTGGCTGATATGTTATCGGTCATGATTGAGCGTGCCAAGGTTGATGGCCAAATTGATGGGGTAGTGAATCATCTAGTGGATGGTGGCCTATCTATCCTACAATATGCCGACGATACGATTCTCTTTATGGATCATGACTTCGAGAAAGCAAGAAATCTGAAATTAATTTTATCAGCATTCGAGCAACTCTCAGGGCTTAAGATCAATTTCCATAAAAGTGAACTATTTTGTTTTGGCGAGGCTCGAGACGAGGCCCATCTGTATGCTGAGCTATTCGGATGCGGATTGGGCCAGTTTCCGTTCACTTATTTGGGGATACCGATACATTATCGGAGACTCACAAATACTTAATGGAAACACGTCGAGGAGAGACTACAAAAAAGACTTAGTAGTTGGAAAGGCAAATTGCTATCTCTGGGTGGAAGGTTGGTCCTCATAAATTCAGTACTAAGTAATATGGTACTATATATGATTTCCTTCTTCCAATTGCCGAAAGGAGTATTACATAGATTGGATTACTTCCGATCGAGATTGTTTTGGCAAGGAGATAGCGAGAGAAAAAAATATCGGCTGGCTAAATGGAGTGTGGTTTGCCGTCCCAAGGACCAAGGCGGGTTGGACATTCATGACCTTGAGGTTAAGAACATGGCCCTCCTCGGCAAATGGTTGTTTAAGTTGTTGACGGAAGATGGTGTATGGCAAACCCTCCTAAGGAGAAAATATGTGGGTTCTAAGGCAGTATCCCAAGTATACTGGAAGCCTGGGGACTCTCTTTTTGGGCCGGACTAATGGCAACGAAGAAATATTTCTTCCGCTATGGTTCCTTCTCAATTAAGGATGGCTCGGAAATTAGATTTTGGGAGTATAAGTGGCTAGGTAATGCTACTCTTCGGGAACAATATCCAGCTCTATACAATATTGTGCGTCACAAGGGCGATACTATTGCCAAGGTTTTGGAATCATTTCCACCAAATGTGACGTTTAGAAGGGATTTAATTGGACCTAGACTCCAATCGTGGAACATACTGCTCCAACGGTTAACCACGGTACAGTTGGCACAAGGGTCCGATATCTTTCGTTGGAACCTACATGGGAATGGGTAGTTCTCATTGGAGTCTATGTATAGAGCTTTGATCTAGTCAGATGTGTCAGTTGATAATAATAAGAAGATTTGGAAGATGAAGATACCTCTTAAGAATAAAATCTTTGCATGATATCTTCGTCGCGAAGTCATTCTTACTAAAGATAACCTTATTAAGAGGAATTGGCATGGAAGTACGCAATGTGTATTTTGTCCGCATGATGAGACAATAAAACATTTGTTCTTTCATTGTAAATTGGCTCGTTCTATATGGTTAGTCATCCAGATAGCTTCTGGCTTGTATCCTCCGTGTAGCGTTGCTAATATATTTGGCAACTGGTTACATGGGATTGATCACAAGTTTAGAATTCTTCTCAGGGTGGGAGCGCTTGCCGTGATTTGATCGCTTTGGCTATGTAGAAATGATAAGGTTTTTAATGATAAAAGTACTTCCCTTATGCAGGTTATCTACAGATGTACCGGGACGCTTCGTTTATGGTTCTCTCTACAGCGCGTGGAGAATCGAGACCTCTTTACGAAGGTGTGTACACGATTGGAAGCTGCGGGGAGGGATACTTTTACCCGACATGGGTGGCAGCATGATCTTAGGATTGGGCCTCCTACCATATAGGTGTCATACATATATTCATCTTTGTATTTCGCCTTCTTTTATTTTGGCTTGCCATGTAGACTTTGTTGGCTGTGTACATCTTAATTATGCAGAGGCCGGGTATAATGCTTAAACCTTTTAAGTAATAAAGCACCCCTTTTCGAAAAATCTACTGTATAACTAATAGCGCAGCGTCTTCTTCCACGCCGGAGTCCTTCCCACGGCAAGGGATCCGCCGCGACCAGCTCCATTCTGCGCCGGTGCCGCCGCTCCAACCACAACCCACAGGTTATGGTTTCCTCGGCACTGCAATACACGTCTGCTTGGCTAGGCTAGCAAGCGAGGCAACACGTTAGCAACGCGACACCCAAACTTTCTCCCGACCAGTAACATAAACCTCAACTGGTCACCTGTGACTGATCAAAAAGAAATCCGACAAAAACCTATGATTGATCATGGTATGGTAGTTGCCATCCTACAAGGATGCAGCTTGCACAAGAAGCGTGTTTGAATTGACGAAGGAACTTCTCAGCGTCGCGTCTTTGCCACGAGTGACAGGCTTACAATGTGGAGCAACAAGAAATGCCAAGTGCTAAGCAATGAAGGGATAGACTCACGTTAATCAACAGAAACAAAGACTAAACAAGAAAAACTGTAGGGGTTCATCTGGGCAAAATTTGTCAGAAAACAGAGTCTAACAGGCTCGAAATTCTATCTGATCAGTGATTGCGCATGCTGCAGACGCTGGCTTTCCTTCAACTTATCCTTTGGTGAAAGTTTGTCGCCGATCAGTGTCACCTTCCAGCAATCAACTTGGAGGACGGGAACTGACCCAGCTTTCGGCACAACTGCATGTTTCAAAGTGATCTTCTTAGAAAGCAATCATATCAGGTCTACAGTAGTTAATACCAGAATTCATGACTGCAAACAACATTTACCCAAGTAAACATATCCATTCAGTGTAGGATTACACAATACTGTTAATTGCTCAAATATGCAGGCAACACAGCCCAAGTCACCTTCGAGATTTAGCTGATGGCTCGCGTGTCCATTTAACTTAGCTTTGAAGGAACAATTGCGTTCAATATTATCGTTACAGCCTTTGTGATCAACCATGAACTTCAAATTCATCACTCTATCCCATGTGATAGCAATCACAAAGCTTCCTAAGCCACATGACTCACTAATATTCCCACTGAAGAGCTGGAATTCTTTATTCATCTCCAGAAGAGCAATCGTAGAACTGAGAGATAAATCAAAGCCAGTCCGCACTTTCGATATGACAACTTCTACTGTGGCCTCGACTGAATTATGCACAAGCGCAAAAGACGTATCGACTGCGCCGCAATTTCCACCGATGCGAACCTCGTGCGGCCTCCATGACATGCGAAAACCGTCAAATTCCGAGATTCCATCAATCAGCTGCAAATCATCCTCTTCATCCTCCCCATTCTTGATCCTCATGTCAAACTCAAGCAGCACGTCAAATATCAGCAGGATGGCTCTCTTAGGGCCGTTCATTTCGATTAGAGAACCTTGCTGCACGATGATGGGATCATCCCTGCTACGGTTGAAAACATAGTTGAGTCTTGGATCAACCTCATCACGCGCTGCTATATATCCATATAACTGCATTGAGCCACTGCTGATAGGAGCTCTAGCTAACTTCATTGAAAAGATCTGCATCCTGTCACGTGGCATGTCGTATGCACGCACCGGCTCCAACCGAGTCTCTGTGCGGTCAGTGATGTCAAAGAAGTAATTATGATCCCAATAAGCCGCTCTCTTGTACACAGCACCGTCACGGTGACTGTTCCCTGAAATTATCGGCATGTCACATATATCTTCAGTTAAACTAGTCTCTAACGTCTAGACACTGTCCTCTACTGCATCGTTAGTCTTCGTCTCGTTCGCACCATGTATGGAGAATTGGCGCAGCCAGTTCAGTGTACTCTTCCCACGGAAAAGACGATCAAGATGTTGATTTCGATAGGCCGGTACTAAAGCCTTGAGCGGAGCATCTCGTCGCGCAAGTGCTGGAAACCAGCGGTGAGGCAGAGCGGAGGCAACCCTGCCGACGCTTCGAGTGATCGAGCGCGAGAGGATTTGCATCTCCACCGGCAGCCTCCAATCTCCCCTCTTATGCGCCTATACTTATCAAATTCAAATCGCTACTATGCAGAGACAAAATAATGCACGCACCCCTCCGCCGCCGCAAAATAGCCGCCGCGTAGTCTGTCAATACCATACCCAGAAGTGGTTGAGGGCAGCCATAATTTCGGAATACTCTCTCGAAAAGCTGGTTGACGCTGTCTGTGAAAATCGCGAGGCCTCTCTCCTGTCTTGTTTTATATGCCCTGATCTGATCTCTCTCCCTGTTTCTCTGCATCAACCAAGGAGAAGCAGAACGCTCTTCTCTTTTGTGCTAGGACGACCTGACCCGTGCCTCTCTAGTTTCTCTGCAGCCAGCTCGTTTGTGTATGAAAAATGTCTGGATTTGATCAGTTTCCCATCTCCGTCTGGTTGACATGCTTGCTTTTTTACTTGAGCAAAAAATGCAGAGACATATGTCTGTTGTTTTCCCAAACAGAGGCATGAGTACATCGCTGAACGCTGATGCTCTTTTGAGGTTGTATTTGACATGGTGCAGATCCCAGAATCAGGCGTTGTTAGCTTTGCTCGCGTCACTGATTGTGCTATCAAATGTGGTTCATAGGTGACAATTTTCAGTTAAAAAGAAGGTGACAATTTTGAATGTTGATAAAACGAGCACTTCATATGGTATCATGATATTTGAAAATAATTGAACTAAAAATGCATGTATATGGGTAATCTCACCTTCTTATGCAAATAGGTCACCACAACAACCTATCCGGTTCTCATGATTCCAACCAAACAACAAAATGTGGTTATCCAACCCAGCCAACTCCATTCAACCAAACAACAGAAGGTGGCTATCCTTAACCAGCTGGCTAGGGACATCCTCAGCCAACCCATCCTTGCCCTTGAACCAAACGCCACCAACGGGCGTAAGAGGCACCAGGAACCGGTGGATAACTGGCATGTGCACATCGCCTATTTACCCTACACCGGCGGCTAGTTTGCGCAGACAGAAAATTTCAGGTGATACCGACACTTAGGTGATACCGTGATACGGACTTCTCATCCGTTGGATCTCAGATTTGTCGGGCACCTAAAGAGCTATTGTACCTGCGCATAATTTTGAGATTCTCCGATGGCTTTTCTGCAAAATGTTCAACAGCTTACCCCTGGTTCAGCAGGGGCGGCACAGACTGCTACACGACGTCGGCGATTTACGTACCGAATGAGGGCGTTTAATAATAGCACCCAAAACCTCCTGCGTATCTCTACTTTTATAAAAAACAGAGTTAGTGATGATGAAGTGCAATATAGGCCGTCCGATCTATATCTGACGGATAGGAAGGAAACTATAATAATTTTGCAAAAAGATACTGATGGGCCTCTAACCCCTCGTTGGTTACCCTAAGTGGAAGGTGTGAGATGCAGTGTTGTGGAAGTTTTTCCCTTAGCAAAGATGCCAAGGATCGAATCCCCAGAGACTCCTAGGTTCAACAAGTAGGTGTCAACTGCTAACGGCGCCAGATATTAGCAATCAACGTGGACCTGCACACAGATACAAATAACTTTGCTCCCAACGAGTACAGAGAGGTTGTCAATCCCTCCGGCCTTGTAGTTCAGAAAGGATTAAACGCAAATGATAGTAGTGATAGATAATGTTTGCAATAGTAAATAAAAGCGAAAAGTAAATAGCGGATGTGATCAATGATGGTAATATGGACCGGAGTCTCATGATGTTCACTAGTGATGTCTCTCTCCCAAAAGACGATAAAACAGCTATGTGAGGTAAACGAATTACAGCTGGGCAATTGACAGGACCACGAACGCAAACCAATGCTGACTACATTGCAAGAAAGGTTGAGGTTCAAAGCATGGGTGGTACGCCAAAGTAAGTAGACCGAAATCCATCAATATCTACTACTAATCATCCACCTTGAGATATCTATCCAGAACATCTCGCTGGTATTAAGTTGCGAGCCCCACCCATAGTGTAAACTCAAAGCAACAGACAACTGCATTAAAAGAACTTTGCGTAAAGTAAACAATCCTTGCACCCGCGGGCACAAGCACCGTTGTTTTCCCCCTTGTGGCAACAGCACATCCCCTAGACTCATGTTTCTGTCACTCAAGCTAGTCATCGAGGGGCATGAACCCATAATCGAGCATAACGTTCCCTCTTGGAGTCACTACGTATTACTTGGCCAAAGCAATAAATAACAACGGAGAACATGCAAGAATTACTTATGAACATAAATATAAAAGAGGTAGATCAAATATATTACTCAATCACAATCTGAACATAATCTCATAATCCATCGGATCCCAGCAAACTCATCATAGCAACAGCATAAGGATTACATATGTGCCTCGATCATGTAGGGCAGCTCACGAGGACTAATTAGTGAAGCACAAGAACGGGAGGAGAACATCACATAGCTACTGGTCATGGACTCATGGTCCAAGGGAGACTACTCACAACTCATCCGGGAGGCGTCCATGGTGGTGGAGAGGTTCCCGGTGGTGATCCTCCCCTCCGGCAGGGTGCCGGGAAGAGTTCTCCTGGTGCTCCCGATCTTGGAAGCGGCGGCGGCGGCGGAACAGAGATGAGATCGCGAAAAAAGTTCCTGTCCCGAGGGTTTCGAAGGACGCTCTAAATATATGCCAAAGGGGGGCACCAGACGGGGCTCGGGGGGCCCAGGCGCCCCCCGGCGCGGCCCAGGGGGGGGCGCCGCTAGGGCGCCTGGGGCCCTGGTGGCCCCCCCGGCTGTACTTCGGGCGCAAGGTAGGTTCTGGAACGCTGATTTTTTATATAATTTTTCTGGATTTTTCCTGACAGTTCTCGTAATGTGAAAACCTGAAATACCAAAAAGCCGAAAACAGAAACTGGCACTGGGGTGCACTGGATTAGTAGGTTAGTCCAAATATGATCAAAAGTGTATGGAAGTGTATAAATATCATAGCAATATCACCCAAAAGTGGCATGGAGCAAGCAGAAATTATAGATACGTTTTGGACGTATCAACATCCCTAAGCTTAATTCCTGCTCGTCCTCGAGTAGGTAAATGATAACAAGAATAATTTCTGTGGTGACATGCTATTAACCATATAGGACTTTTTCATAGTCATATGACAAAAGCTTACTGAGACAATGAATCTGTAGTAATTAAGTTGCCTCATGAGAAAATCACAAATGACTGAAAGTTTTACAACATGACATTGAAGCATCAAAAAGATTTGCAATGAACATGGTGTGCAAATATGATAAAGTGATATCTAGCTTGCCCCCTTTAGTGAAGCAAAACATAAATGCAGGGGCACCTCCAAGGTTTAAGTGATGACTAGATACAATGATTTCAGAATAAATGATATCACAATCATGCAAAAGACAATGCTACTTTGGGACAATGCACATTACACTCAGAATGACAATCATGCTCTCAGTAGTTGGCGCTTTAAAAGAAGGTGGAGACTCAGCATAAAAGTAAAAGAATGGTTATGTGCTAGAGCTTTTTATTTTGAAAACATAGAAGCAATTTTGTCAACAGTAGTAGTACTTCATATGTGTTATGCATAAGACATCCTATAAGTTGCAAGCCTCATGCATCGAATACCAATAGTGCTCGCACCTTGTCCTAGTTAGCTCGGATTTCCATGAGTTATCATTGCATTACATATGTTTCAACCAAGTGTCACAAAGGGGTACCTCTATGCCACCTGTACAAAGGTCCAAGGAGATAAACCGCATTTGATTTCTCGTTTTTGATAGATCTCAACTTGAGGACATCCATACCGGGACAACATAGAAAATAGATAATGGACTCCTCTTTAATGCATAAGCATATTCTCATAAGAGATTGAGGATTAATGTCCAAGCTAAAACTTCCACCATGATACATGGCTTTGGTTGGCGGCCCAATGTTCTTCTCTAACAATATGCATACTCAACCATTCAACCCATGGCAAATCACCCTTACTTCAGACAAGACGAACATGCATATCAACTCACATGATATTCAACAAAAGTGTGATAGTTGATGGCGTCCCCAGAAACATGGTTACCGCTCAGCAAGCAACTTATAAGAAATAAGATACATAGGCAACATATTCTTTACCACAATAGTTTTTAAGCTACTTTCCCATGAGCTATGTATTGCAAAGTTAGTCTACTTAGTACAGGTGGAGGTTAGCAAAAGACTGGGAGCGACCAACTAAGAGAGCAATGACGGTCATAATCATGCAGAGCGACAAAGCAACATTGAATCAGGCATGGAAGTTATATCGCTACTCAGAAATAAAAGATCATCAAGGCTTGACAGACTTTCTTTATAGTCTTAAATATGCGTGAGCATACGCCAAGTCAATCAAAATAAATTATCGAAGGAAGATATTACTAAACCATACCACATCATAGGCAAACAAATCATGTTGGTACTCCAATAACACATTGGGAATCCCCCAGCTATTTGAGATTAACCATAAGAAAACCTGAACTACTAAGCGCCATTATGCACGTAGCATCTTTATCATAGACATATTAACCAATGCAACGGAAGCAAACTCTCTTAATAAGGTGAGCATGGTAATTAAAGAGAGTTCAAGCAACCAACAAAAGCTCTTTGAAAAGATAAGCATGAATACTAAGAGCTGAACATGATAGTAGCTATTTAAAGACAAAGAACACACACAGCAAAGATAGACATGAAAATTCTATGTTATGTTCTAGGTAGAAGTGGAGCGTGTTTCTCTCCCACATAAAGAACGCTGAGTTCCGACTCGTTATGAAAAACTAAAAAGGAAACTAAAAGCAAGACGCTCCAAGCATAGCACATAACACATGAAGTGATAAAAATATAGTGGAACGAAAGACGAACTGATAATGTTGATGGAGAAGGGGATGCACGGGGGCATCCCCAAGCTTAGACGCTTGAGTCTCCTTGAATATTTCTTGGGGGTGAACGGGGGCATCCCCAAGCTTGAGCGCTTGACACTCCTGAATCTTTTTATCATCTTCCCTCGCACACTTGAAAACTCCCTTCATACATAACTCATTATAATCTGATTAGCGAGGTTAGTACCCTTAATAAAATAATTGTTCCTTGCTGGAAATAAAGATATTCTTGAATTTCTACTGTTTCTCAAGATTGCCAAAAGGTTTTTGCAAAGAAAAAGCAAGCTCTTGGTTTGCAAAATGAAGGAAAGGCAAAACAGGACAAAATCTGTGAAAAACCGAACAGCAGGTAGTAAATGATTTGTTCGGGGTACTTCTGCAACTCAAATCAAAAAACTCAGAACAGACGCACGAAAGACAATTATATAGATAATGCTTTCGAAAAAATTCAGACCAAAAAGATGATCTGGTGATTTTATACGAATTTTTATATCCAAGGACAGAATCTGTTTCCTGGACAGCACCTCACAACTTTTGAACTTTCTAGCAATCAGAGGCTATACTTGGCACAAAATTGAAAAGTAAAGATACAATGATGATGCTACTGTAGTAAAAAACATCAATACACAACAAAAGCAAAATAAAATTTTTATTCATGGGCTGCCTCCCAAAAGCGCTTTCTTTTATGCCTTTAAGCTAGGCATAAGACTTTAATGATGCTCTTGTAGGAATAAGAATTGAAGAACAAAAGAGAGCATCAAGAAGCAAATACCAAACACATTTAAGCCTAACATGCTTCCTATGCATAGGAATATTGCAATAGAATAATTCATTGAAGCACAAAGCAATAAGCATAGGAAGACAAAACAAGTACAGCTTCAAAACCTTCAACATAAAGAGAGGGAACTTAATATAATTGAAATATCTATAAGAATATGTTCCCTTCTCATAATAAGTTTCAGTGGGATCACGAATAAACTCAACAATATAAGCATCACATAAAGCATTGTTACCATGATCCACATGCAAAAAGGTACTCTTACTCTCCACATAAGCATCATGAAGAGGATAAAACTTAGTATAAAAGAGAGACATAAGCTCTCGCCAATCAAGCAAGTGTGAGTTATCGAGAAGCTTATACCAATCTGAAGCTTTATCTATAAGTGATAGGGCGAACAATGTCCTCATGACAAACTCCCTTGATACACCTGCAAGCTTAAATAATGAACATAATTGTGACAGATATAGCAAGTGTTCACCGGGATGTCTGTCTCCTGCATAACGATTAGCCAAAACATAATCGATAATACCAGCTGGTATTTTATAGGGCACAATTTCAGTAGGGGGAGGAGCAACCACCACAGGTGTGGGGCGTCTTCCCACAAGCAACGATCCAATAGCAAGGTTGTCCATAAGCATAACTAGTGAAAAGACATAAAGAAAACTGAAAGGTAAACTAACAAGACTAAAAGCAAAGGTAAAAGATAGCGTGCAACTCCCCTATCCTGAAGAGTGGAGTTCCCCGGCAACGGCGCCAGAAAAACTCCTTGATGGGCCTCTAACCCCTCGTTGGTTACCCCAAGTGGAAGGTGTGAGATGCAGTGTTGTGGAAGTTTTTCCCTTAGCAAAGATGCCAAGGATCGAATCCCCAGAGACTCCTAGGTTCAACAAGTAGGTGTCAACTGCTAACGGCGCCAGATATTAGCAATCAACGTGGACCTGCACACAGATACAAATAACTTTGCTCCCAACGAGTACAGAGAGGTTGTCAATCCCTCCGGCCTTGTAGTTCACAAAGGATTAAACGCAAATGATAGTAGTGATAGATAATGTTTGCAATAGTAAATAAAAGCGAAAAGTAAATAGCGGATGTGATCAATGATGGTAATATGGACCGGAGTCTCATGATGTTCACTAGTGATGTCTCTCTCCCAAAAGACGATAAAACAGCTATGTGAGGTAAACGAATTACAGCTGGGTAATTGACAGGACCACGAACGCAAACCAATGCTGACTACATTGCAAGAAAGGTTGAGGTTCAAAGCATGGGCGGTACGCCAAAGTAAGTAGACCGAAATCCACCAATATCTACTACTAATCATCCACCTTGAGATATCTATCCAGAACATCTCGCTGGTATTAAGTTGCTAGCCCCACCCATAGTGTAAAATCAAAGCAACAGACAACTGCATTAAAAGAACTTTGCGTAAAGTAAACAATCCTTGCACCCGCGGGCACGAGCACCGTTGTTTTCCCCCTTGTGGCAACAGCACATCCCCTAGACTCATGTTTCTGTCACTCAAGCTAGTCATCGAGGGGCATGAACCCATAATCAAGCATAACTTTCCCTCTTGGAGTCACTACCTACTACTTGGCCAAAGCAATAAATAACAACGGAGAACATGCAAGAATTACTTATGAACATAAATATAAAAGAGGTAGATCAAATATATTACTCAATCACAATCTTAACATAATCTCATAATCCATCCGATCCCAGCAAACTCATCATAGCAACAGCATAAGGATTACATATGTGCCTCGATCATGTAGGGCAGCTCACGAGGACTAATTAGTGAAGCACAAGAACGGAGGAGAACATCACATAGCTACTGGTCATGGACTCATGGTCCAAGGGAGACTACTCACAACTCATCCGGGAGGCGTCCATGGTGGTGGAGAGGCTCCCGGTGGTGATCCTCCCCTCCGGTAGGGTGCCGGGAAGAGTTCTCCTGGTGCTCCCGATCTTGGAAGCGGCGGCGGAGGCGGAACAGAGATGAGATCGCGAAAAAAAGTTCCCGTCCCGAGGGTTTCGAAGGACGCTCTAAATATATGCCAAAGGGGGGCACCAGACGGGGCTCGGGGGGCCCAGGCGCCCCCCCGGCGCGGCCTAGGGGGGGGGGGCGCCGCCAGGGCGCCTGGGGCCCTGGTGCCCCCCCCCCCCGGCTGTACTTCGGGCGCAAGGTAGGTTCTGGAACGCTGATTTTTTATATAATTTTTTTGGATTTTTCCTGACAGTTCTCATAATGTGAAAACCTGAAATACAAAAACAGCCGAAAACAGAAACTGGCACTGGGGTGCACTGGATTAGTAGGTTAGTCCAAATATGATCAAAAGTGTATGGAAGTGTATAAATATCATAGCAATATCACCCAAAAGTGGCATGGAGCAAGCAGAAATTATAGATACGTTTTGGACGTATCAGATACCCGCACTCCTCTCCACATTTGCAGATAAAGCCTTCTCTCGTTCATCCTTATCTCCCATAGAATAAACTACTCATATAAATGTATCTTGATGTTCCATGCAATGCACGGGCATATTGATGTTGAGCATTGCTACGCACACGACATTGTGTGGACGATTTGTGCACAACAGCGTGGATCAACCCGTCCATTCATATCACTAAAGGTGCAGCGACGGCCGGATTGGCTTCGTGCAAGTTACGTCCAGGCTATTCATCGTCCACAGAGCAGTTTCGATTGATGTTTCGTGCAATGCACGGGCATCTTGCTAGTAACTAAAAATAGCGCAGCGTCTTCTTCCACGCCGGAGTCCTTCCCGCGGCAAGGGATCTGCCGTGACCAGTTTCATCCCGCGCCGGTGCCGCCGCTCCAGCCACAGCTCACACGTTATGGTTTCCTCGGCGCTGCCTGCAATAAGACACGCCTGCTTGGCTGGGCTAGCGAGCGAGGCAACACGTACGTTGCCTAATCTTTGCCAGGAGTGACATGCTTACAATGTGGAGCAACAGGAACTGTCAAGTGCTAAGCAATGAAGGGATAGACTGACGTTAATCAACAGAAACAACGACTAAACAAGAAAAAACTGTGGGGGTTCCTCTGGGCAAAAAATTTCAGAAAACAGTCTAACAACAGGGTCGAAACTCTATCTGATGAGGACATCACTAACAAGGTTACACCCACAGCTCCAACTGACACATATACAGGACCAATTACTAGAGCTCGCGCACGCCAATTAAATTACCAGGTACTTTCGTTTCTTGGTAATGAATCTAATGTTCATGAGAATATGATGCTGCCTAAAATGGATACATTTGTCTTGCTTACAAAAAAAGGGCCTAGCTTGGACAAGAAGGATGAACATTGGAGCAAGATCAAGCATGGAGATGATGGCATGCGCAAGGGGAATAAGAATGGAGTTACAAGTGATGATTTCAGGACTTTGAAGCCACCATAATGAGTGCGTGAAGCCTTGGACAAAATATACAAGATGCCACTTCATAAATTTCGTCCAGAGGCTATTATAGGTGCTGCGTCACCTTATTATTGGGCCAGGCCCATGTAATTTCGAAATACTTGAGTATAGGTTGTTTTTAGAGTCCGTATGTGTGGGGAAACAAGAGTTAGGGTTGGTTTCGGACTCCTCCATCAAGGGCCACAAAATTCCCCCCTCTTTCCCCCCATATATACAGCCCTTAGGGCGTCGTTTATACTTTGGGTTTTGTTTAGATTAAAGTTCGCCATAGCTACAACTTCGCGTACTTCGTTTGTGTTCAACGACCAGATAAAGACGTCACAGAACCCCACTTGATCAATAAAGCTTTCCTCTTGAATTCACAATATCCAGATTGCAATCTCAGTTTCTTGCTTGTTCTTCGTTTTCCTGTAGGAAACAGACCTTCGTGATGAGGTTGATCGTGCTCCGGCGTGGTCAATAACCTCTCGGAGTTGGTTTAGCGATTGCTAAGGCGCGACGTCCTCGCACATTCGTAGTCGGATCGTCAAAGTCGACTTCCTTCAAAACGACAGCCACCATCTCATCGAAAGATGGGACATCTTTGCCTCTATCAAGTGGTATCAGATTTCTAGGTTGCTCGGTGAGATTTTACAGTTTTTCATAGTTTCGATCGAGTTTGTTTTTGATACCTATAGTCCACGAAAAAGCAAAAAAAAATTAGGGTTAGTTCATCCCATCCGAACCAATCTGAGCCTTTGCATAATCTTTTCGGTATTTGCTTTGTTGAATTTGCGGTTGCATCGTCGTGTCAAGTTGCTGGTCTTAGCGTCTAGTTCTTTAGAGTTTCGAGTTCTGTTCATAGTTTGTCACGCAGCCGCCGCACCATATTCATCGCCACTGCCATACCACCACCGCTGCCATACCCCACCACCGCCACCACATACCACCACCGCTGCCATAACCTACCACCGCTGCCATATCCTACCACCATATAGCCACCACCAATCCGAGTTCTTTTCATATTAGGTTTGTTCTCGAGATCCATCTAGGTTTCGGATTTGTGTTTCCTTGCCTACGTAGGTCTCGAAAAAAAATTGCAATGTGGGAACATAACACATTGAAGATCATACATATCTTACAGTAATAGAGATTGTCTGCACATGGGCAGTAGATCCAACTCATTACCTTGTGTTTTCCTAATATAATGAGGGAGATGTTATTGTCAAGAATTTACAAGTTTGTTGTGCGGGAGAAATCAATCTCGACCGCTGTGACATGTTCATGAAGAATTGCAATGTGGTAAACACATAGAACATATCATCTCCGATGAAAAACCGGTAATTTATTTATATTACAGATTGCGTAATATAAATACATCTTAATGTTGCAAAATTAATGGATTTCAAGAAGGTGGATCGAAATCATTAGTGTGAATCTCAAATTGCTAAGGATGACACCTTGAATTTTGCACATGATCTCAATTGCAAATAGACGTATTAATCTCGACATGTGTTTAACATAGAAATAGATACATCATAGAAAATATTCCGGAATACCTCGTACTCAACGGAGAAACAGTACTATGGAGGTACTGAATTTATCTCTACAAAACATTAAAAATCTTAATTGCAAATAGATGTACTTAATCTCAAAACGTGACAAACGTGGAAATATAGGATCTGGAATACTATGTTGGTACTCAGCAGAAAACGGTACTGAAATATATGTACCAAATTTAACAGACTAAAAACAGGGATAAAATCACTGTTAAAAGTTATTGTTACGACTAATTTTCTGAAAAGAAAAAGTAAACTAGTAAATCAATTAAACAAATACTAGTACAGGATAACAGGAGTGCTGATGACTCAACCGCATGCAGTTAGGCCACGTAGTAGTACACGCGGCAGTCCACGGTCAATCGAGTAGATAAGGAGAGCGACAAGGAATAGAAATCCCCAGCAGCATCGATCCCTTTCACACACAAGACACAGGCGGATACCACAACGGCACCGCTGCCCGTCGCCACCATGCCGCACTGGAGGAGCCGGCTGCCACGATTCAGTACGGCGAGTCGGGCCGTCGCTCCCTCTTGCCGGTGGTCGGCACCACGCCGTTAAGACCGCTGGCCACCGTGTGTGCGGGGAGCAGAAGCATCAGGGCCGGGGCCGGGGGCTACCGCGCGCTGGGCGCAAGCCGTGCCTCCAGTGGGTCGGTACCGCCAAGGTCGCCGTCGCGTCAGGGCATCGGTTATGCGAGTCAGGGGCCGCTCTCGTGGACGGCGCAACAATGTTGCAATCAGAGAACCGCGTCGGCCGCCGACGCTCGAGAAGCCACACCGGGCGCGTTTTTGGCTGAACTTTCAATCTTCTCTTGATCTTGAAGCCCAGATGTTCGTGGCCATCGGCCGCGTCGCCATAGAGCAGTACCGGGACCGGGCAGACGCTTGGAGGCGCCCTCGCTCCGGGCTGGTGCATCAGGGCCGGGAGATGTGGAGTCGTCGACTTGCATCGCGCGCCGCGGTCGTCAAGACCATGTGCGCCGCCACCCCTTCTTGGGGAGCCGTGTCAGGCAGTGTCACATCCCTAGTTTAGCACTTGCATTAGGGCTAGCTAGAGTGTGCATCATGTTTACTTATCAAAGAAACTTGAAATGGGAATGACAGAAACCCCAGCACCCCTCTTCTAACAACTAGGGTTTGATAAAATATTTTCCAATGTACCCAAAATGCCCTTCAAAAATGTTCATCATTTCTGCCTTGGTCTTAAACCTCTGCTAAAAATGGTGCACAATTTTCTAGGACATCTAAGGGCTCTGGATTAAATCATATGGTATTTGAATTTGGGCATTTAAATGCTATAAAATATTTTAAATGCTCAAATAATCATAAACTATAATGTTCCATACTGTTTATAATATATACAGTGGGCATGACTAGTTTTATGAGTTATAAAAATGTTCTGGCATTTTATTTAATTCAACAAAGTTGCAAAAGAAATGAAACATAAAGTAAATAAAAAAAGGAAGAAGCAGACTTACCTGAGCCCACTTACCTGCTGGCCCAGACGGCCCAGCCCACCAGGGGCATCCCCGTCTTCTTCGCCGTGCTAGCGCACGAAGCAGCTCGGTGGCGAGCGCCGCCGACGCGCCGGCCACCTCCTGCCTGCCTGGCTGGCCCTTCGACCCGCTGGATGGACCTGGACGACGCCACGTAGACCCCTCGACCGTTTCCCCTCTCCCATGTGTCTTTCCCCCTCCTCTCTCCCCTCCGTCGAGCTCCACCGAGCGAGCTCGTCGCCGTCGATCGCTGCCACCGCGCCCTACGCCACTCCCTCGCCTCCCCGACACCATTAGCTCCGCCGCATCGCCCCGAAGCTCCCCACCGACGCACACGACGCCAGAAGCCCCGCAACGCCCTCCCCGCCGTCGTCTTCAACCTTCAGCACCGGAGATCGCCGCCGTCCGACCTTCCCCGAGCTCGCTTCGACGCCCTCTGCGACCGCTGTGAGCTCACGCTTCGAACCCCTCTCTATATGGGCTCGATTATGCCTTGTAGCCGCCGCCCCCTTGCTGACCGAAGATCACCGCCGCCGGTCAACTCGCCGCCGTGGCCACAGGCACCGTGCCTCGTGGCTGAGCACGCCATTAGGATCAGTAGATCACCAGCAAGCTAATGCCAGCTTTAACTCCTCCTACCGTGCACCACAACACCATCCCGGCCAACTCCGTGCGAGCACCGCCGCGGACGAGCTCGTCGCCGTCGACTCCGGCGACCAATCGACCAACCAGTGGCACCGTTGGATGCGGTGCATCACCAGGAGCACACAGAGCCCATCAGCGCGACAAATGGTTGCCGGAACAAGGATTCCGACGAGTCACCGCCGTGCGAAATGGTCGCCGCCGGCCAAACTTCGGCGGGCTAACGTGGCCTGTTAATTAGGAGCTAACAGTAATTAGATTAATCACCACAGTCACTGACAGTGGGCCCCTTTGCTTAATCAAACCCAGTCAACCCTAGTTTTGACCGGAATTAGCTCCTGAGACATTGACAAGAGGGACCCACCGGTCAGGTTTGACTTGGACTGGTCCTGTTGACTGACTGACGTCAGCATGATGTCATGCTGACGCAGTAAAGGATTTTCTGGTATTTTTAGATTTAAAATAATTCAGGAAAATTCCAGAAAATGCCTAAACTTCAAAAAATCATATAAATTCAACAGTAGCTCAGATGGAAAAGATTTATATATGAAAAATGATCAGAAAAATCCAATCTTTCCATTGGCACTGGTTTCATGCATGTTTGAGTAAGTTAACCTTGCTGTATACATTAAAACATGATAATGCACTCATTTAAATAATAGTTAAAGTGCCAATTTGAATCCTTGATTCAAATAGGCTCAAACCATTCTGGTTTTAGTTGCATTAGCCCAACACACATGCATCTTGCCATGTCATGAGCATGCATCATATTGTTGCATTTGTTTGTTAATGATTGTATCGCCGGTATTCTCTGTGTTAGGTCCTGCTCCCGAGGATACTGCTGCGTATCCAGTTGAAGAGCAGTACCCGACAACCACTTTGTCAGGCAAGCAATCATTGATCATTCCGATATAAACCCAATCTCCTCGCTCCTGCTCTCTTTTACTGCATTAAGGCAACAGCGTGTGAACTGCTACTTGCTGCGGTAGTTGAACCCTATTCCCTTGCATGACCTGTCATTGCCACAGTAAATAGTTGAAACCCACTAGCATGTGTAGGAGTTGATTGAGCCATGTGATGTGTGATCCACCATGCTATTTGTTTATGTTGCCTGCTATGCTTAGAGTTGTGTCTGTTCTGGTTCATCTGGGTGATGGATCAGAGTGAAATGATCATACCGATAAAGAGAAGGAAATGTGGAATACGCTTGGTAAAGGTATCGATGAAAGGCCATGTAGGAGTACATGGTGGGTTGTTTCATTGGAATCGTCCATAGGACCCGAGATCTGTATGTGTGGTTCAAGTTACAGCTACTACCACACATTGGGATCCTTAATTGACCCTCTCGGCTTATTAATTACCCTCGATCTCTGTCCAGGAGTTGCAACTAGTTTCTGGTGTTTATAGCTTACTGGAGGTCGTGCACAACGCTGACCCTCGGGGTGGGTTGTGATGCGACAGGTACGTGCCACGTTGTACCGGTTGCCCGTTTGGTGACTCGGGAACCCTGTACATATCGTTTGGGGCCGTGAGCGACACCCCGGCCGAATCTCCCCATGGATGGAACCCAAATAGGCGATAAACCTGGACGAGAGACTTGAGTAGTTAGTCAGGTCGTGGCCGACACCCACGCTGGGCTTCCGCTTGAAGGTTGCCGAGTACACGTCGAGTAAACGGCGATAAGTGGTGGGAGCGTGTGTGAAGAGGTACACCCCTGCAGGGTTAACAATCTATTCGAATAGCCGTTGTTCGCGGTACGGACTACTTGGTTACTCTTACAGTTCATAGACAAGTTGATGGATACTACTAAAAGCCTCAAGATAAGTGTGAGTACCGTGGATGGCCCTTCCGTAGGATGACGGAAGAGGATCCCCGGTAGTGTATTGTTGTGATGAGTAGAGGACTCGTGTTCGTAATAACATCTTGCAATCCGTGGAGAGTTGTAGTATAGGTTAGCCAAGAGTCAAGCTGGCTTTCTGCTATGAACTCCACTACCCCCTTTGGTAATGTTGCATGTATGATAGGTTCTGTGGTAAGACTTGCTGAGTACTTTGTACTCATGTTTGCTTAATAACTGTTGCAGAGGAGAACCCTGCCCCTGCTGATGGGTTCTACATAGACGTTGACGTCGACGAGTAGCTTGACACCCAGACGGAGATCTGGAGCTTGTGAAGGGCCTTGTAGATAGTCAGGCTACACCAAGCCTGTTTTATTTTCTAAGTTGTCTGTACTCAGACATGTAGCTTCCGCTTGTGCTTGTATGACTGAATGACTTGAGTGTTGGGTCATGTGACCCCTATCTGTATGGATATGTTATGTATGGCTCTTGGAGCCTCTTAAATAAAGTACTTTGAGTCATAGAGTTCTGTTGTGATGCAATGTTGTATTTGCACATATTGAGCATATTGTGTGTATGGTTGAAATGCTTGGTATGTGTGGGATCCGACACCTAGTTGTTTTCCTTTGGTAGCCTACCTTACAGGGAAATGCGTCCTAGTGATTCCAATGAGCCTTGGTAGCTTGCTACTGCTCGGAACACGTAGGCTGGCCAGCATGTGTCCTTCTTCGTTCCTGTGTCTGTCCCTTAGGGGAAATGTCACGCGATGCTCCTTTAAGTCCATGTAGCTTGCTACGACTTGGGTTCATACGTTGATGACCGACACGTTCGTTGCTGGGTCATGGATGCCTGTCTCTGTAATCTAGTGCCACTTTTGGTTTATAACTAGCCATGTCGGCCCGGGTTCTCTGTCATATGGATGCTAGCGACACTGTCATATACGTGTGCCAAAATGCGCAAACGGTCCCGGGCCGGGTAAGGTGGCACCCGTGGGGTTACCGTGCGTGAGGCCGCAAAGTGATATGTCATGTTACAGCTGGATCGGTGTGACTTAGGATCGGGGTCCTGACAGCGTTGGCATCAGAGCTGGACTGCCTGTAGGTTTCTCAAGCCAAACTGGTCGATGTTGAGTCTAGAAAAATTCTTAGTTATATGTAGGGGAATTGATTGTGGAAGGGAACGTAAGGCTCTTTTTACTCCTTTACCTTATGCCCTTCTGATATGAGTCAGTCTATTCTTTCTACGGGGATTTAGGACTAGGCCTCTTATCCTTACTAGGTTCACGTGTTACTAATCCGTAGACTCTTAGGATTGTTGGTTTCAAGCCTCAGTTCAGTTTCTATCCTTTTAGTATGATGATTGTTGGACCGGAACCTTGATATGGATTGTTGAGTGGCTATGCTATCATTTGTATGATGTCTCAAATCTTTGTTTGAGCATTTACAGTTGTTATGCTGCCCGATTTCTTCCAGAAACACTAATGCCTTTGCATTACTTCGTGTTTCAGATGTCTGGCCGCATCCCTCACCAAGTGGTTCGTTTGACTCGGTGCATTAATGTGCCCGGTCATACGGCCATGCTAGTCCATGTGCTGACTGAGACCGGTTATCGCTGGTATCCTGAGTACACCATGGAGGAACAGTACCGGGATTTCAATCAGAGTCAGTATTTCTGCACAGTCCGGATATACCCCTCATATCCTAGAGCTAACGACCCCATCCATTGGTCTTATGGACTCGGGGTTACAATCGAGATGGCAGTGCAGGATGCCGCCTACTCGATGATGACCATTCTTCGGGCTAGGCATGCATTGTTGCTAAACACTGAGTTCTGTTACATGCCAGCCTCACTTCTCGGAGAGGAAGGCTACTACACTGGTCTGTATACTGACGCTGCTCATGAAGAGCCACTGCTTCAGACTACTGTTCAGATGTTGGAGGATAGGGACCGTGAGGTCCGTGCCCTCCGAATGGAGCTGTATAACACTCGAGCTGCCCACTGGACTACTTTGACACGGCTTGCACCTGCTGTGCACGCCGGATATCTGGACATGCGGGATTTGTACCCCGTGCGGACTCGTTTGCCTGATCGCATGGATTGGCGTGACGTTGGGGGTATTACACCTCCACGTGGGCGTCGGTTACCACCAGCATCGGGACCGAGGCCACATCCATGTCCCTATGGTCCACAGCCTTCGAGCGCTCGCGAGTTTCAAGATCCGTCTGTTCCACTTCCAGGCTACGGTGGTAATCTTTACGAAGATTACTACGGGAATGTCTGAGCTAGACCGTGGTAGTAGTAGTACTGTAGTAGTTGTATTTCCACAGTCCTGCGCGTCTTGTGGAATATGACTTAGTGTGTACTGAGTTCCGGAGGTGTAGTTAAATAATGTATATGAGCTTGGAATGCCTCTGATGGGATGTATCGTCTTTCACCGCAGTTGTACTTTAGCCTTGGCTTGTACTAAACTATGTATGGTGTGTATGACCACTGGTGTATATATAGCAGTTTCTATATTACCATGTCGTACGGATGAACATCTCTGCATTCCGTGTCATCCATTACATTCTGCACTTCTATGTTAAATTTTGCCATCCTTGTCTAAACCGTTGTTTTGTTTTCCTAGGATGGTCAACACCCGCAACACTCATGCTGCTCAGGAGCAGGGTGAGGCTAGTGGGGCTAGAGATGGGAATCTGCCCCAGCCACCCTCCTTGGCGGAAGTTATGCTCGAGGCAGAACGGAACAAGAGAGAGACCAACCGTCTGCTGGAACGCATAGAGCAGAACACTGGGTTCCGCCAGAGGAATGACGTGGTGTCAATCAATGACTTTATTAAGATGTGTCCACCGAAGTTCCATCACTCCACTGAACCTTTGGATGCGGATGACTGGCTATGTAGTATCACCCACAAGCTACACTCTGCCCGTGTGGCCGAAGCTGACAAGGTTACCTACGCTGCCTACCATCTGGAGGGCCCTGCCAGTCTTTGGTGGGAAAACTTTGAAGCTATGCGTCATGCTGGCCAAATCACTACTTGGGTTGAGTTCAGTGAGGCATTCCGTGAACATCACATTCCGGAAGGTCTCATGGATCGCAAGCGGGAGGAATTCTGCAATTTCACCCAGGGCCGGTTAACTGTGGATGGCTATAGTCGCGAGTTTGGCAACTTGGCACGCTATGCACCTGAAGAAGTATCCACCGATGCCAAGAAGCAGGCGAGGTTCCGCAAGGGACTCAGCCCTGAACTCCGCCGAGATCTACGTCTGCACGAGTGCACTTCCTTCCAGAAGTTGGTAAACAAGGCTATCAGTGCTGAAACGGGCCAGACCGACTTCGAGGCCACACGCAAGCATACTCGAGACCTTGGTTCCTCATCCAGCTCTGGCTCTCACAAGCGTCGTGTGTGGGTTCCTAACACTGCTCTGCCACCCAAGTACACACCGAGGCCATCCTATGAGGCGCCTCGCCCAACTCAACAGTATGCACTTGCTAAGACCTATGGAGGACCACCTTCCAACTTTGCTCCACGCACTACCACTGTGACATGCTTCAAGTGTGGAGAACCAGGGCACTACATGCGTGAGTGTCCCCAAAACCAACCAGGAAAACCCGTCGGCCGTGGTAAGCCAACCGGCAAGGTGAATTATGTCAAGCCAATCCCCACTGCACGTGGTCATGTCAACTATGTCTCTGCTGAGGAAGCTTATGAGGATCCTAACGTCGTCCTTGGTACGCTTCTCGTAAACTGCCATCCGGCATCTGTTCTTTTCGATACTGGAGCATCCCATTCGTTCATATCTGAGAGCTATGCTCGATTTCACAACATGACTTTTTGTGACATGCCTACTTCCATGGTTATTCAAACTCCTGGTTCAAAGTGGCAAACTTCTAGGGTAAGCCATGGAAATGAAATCCTTGTCGATAGACTTGTTTTCCTTGCATCCCTAATCGCTCTCAAGTCCTCGGACATAAACATCATTTTGGGTATGGATTGGATGACAACTCATTACGCCAAGATTGATTGCTTTACTAGGACCGTTCAACTTACACATCCATCCGACAAGATAGTTAATGTCTTGACCCGAATGGCTGAGCGTCAGCTCTACTCTCTTAATGCCAGCTCTCTACCAGAACTCGAAGATATTCCGGTAGTCCGTGACTTTCCGGATGTTTTTCCAGAAGAACTGCCAGGAATTCCACCTGACAGAGATGTCGAGTTTGTGATAGATCTTATCCCAGGAACTGTCCCAATCTCTAGGAGACCTTATAAGATGGCACCACTAGAATTAGCTGAGCTAAAGAAACAACTCGATGAGTCCTTACAAAAGGGTTTCATCCGTCCTAGTTCTTCCCCTTGGGCTTGCCCCGTCCTCTTCGTCAAGAAGAAGGATGGAACGGAGCGGATGGTTGTAGATTACCGACCTGTCAATCTGGTCACCATAAAGAATAAGTATCCGCTCCCCAGGATCAACGACCTGTATGATCAGCTCGCTGGATCCTCAGTCTTCTCTAAGATGGATTTGAGGCTGGGTTACCATCAAATCAAAATCAAGAACGGGGACATTCCTAAAACGGCTTTTGTTACTCGTTATGGCCAATATGAGTACACCGTCATGTCCTTTGGGTTGACCAATGCCCCAGCTACTTTTTCTCGGCTAATGAATTCTATATTCATGGAGTACTTGGATAAATTCGTCGTGGTATACCTCGATGATATACTCATCTATTCCAAGAACAAGGAAGATCATGCCGAGCATTTAAGGCTGGTATTGACGAAACTTCGAGAGCACTGCCTTTATGCCAAATTCTCTAAATGTGAATTTTGGTTGCCGGAAGTAACCTATCTAGGTCATGTGATTTCTGGCAAGGGTATTGTTGTCAATCCCGAGCGAGTTCAAGCCGTCCTTGATTGGACTCCCCCTGAATCGGTCAAGCAAGTTAGGAGTTTTCTTGGCCTAGCAAGCTATTGCCGACGCTTCGTCGAGAATTTCTCCAAGGTTGCTAAACCTCTAACTGAACTCCTCAAGAAAGATAAAAAGTTTGAGTGGACCCCACCGTGCGAGTCCAGCTTTCAGGAACTGAAAAGACGCCTGACATCTGCACCTGTACTGGTACCACCAGACTTTTCCAAAGATTTTATAATCTATTGCGACGCCTCGCGACAAGGACTGGGTTGCATACTCATGCAAGATCGTCAAGTGATTGCATACGCATCTCGACAGTTGCGTCCACATGAGGATAAATATCCTACTCATGATCTAGAGCTTGCAGCTGTAGTCCATGCACTCAAAACATTGTGACATTACCTCCTTGGTAATCGCTGTGAAATCTTCACTGATCATCAAAGTTTGAAGTACATCTTCACCCAACCGGATCTAAATCTCAGGCAAAGACGTTGGGTTGAGTTGCTCACAGACTACGACTTAGGAATCACCTATACCCCTGGAAAGGCCAATGTCATGGCTGATGCGCTAAGTCGTAAGTCTTATTGTAACAACTTAATGTTACAACAAGGGCAACCACTTCTCCACGAGGAATTTCGTAAGATGAACCTTCACATTGTTCCTCGAGGATTCCTTTCCACCTTGGTGGCGAAACCTACCCTTATGGATCAAATCATAGTTGCCCAGCGGTATGATAAAGGCATATCTCGGATCAAGGAGAACATTGTTAGCGGAGTTGCTAGGAGTTTCTCTATGGATGATTGAGGTGTTGTGTACTTCGAGAACCGCTTGCTGGTACCCAAGAAACAACAACTACGACAAATGATTCTTAAGGAGGCTCATGAATCTCCTCTCACAATTCATCCCGGTAGTACCAAAATGTATCAGGATTTACGTTAGAGATTCTGGTGGACTAGGATGAAGAGAGAAATCGCTCAATTCATTGCTAAATGCGACGTTTGTCGTCGAGTCAAAGCAGAGCATCAACGGCCTGCTGGCACCCTTCAACCTTTAGCTATTCCTGAATGGAAATGGGACAAGGTTGGTATGGACTTCATTACCGGGTTTCCCAGGACTAGGAAAGGGAATAATGCTATCTTCGTCGTTATCGACCGCCTCTCTAAAGTAGCTCATTTCCTGCCTGTTCGAGAGAGTATTACCGCTAGCCAGCTAGCAGACTTGTATGTCTCTCGAATAGTATCACTTCATGGTGTGCCGTTGGAGATTAACTCAGACCGTGGAAGTCTTTTCACTTCACGATTTTGGGAAAGCTTCCAGAATGCTATGGGAACTCATCTCTCCTTCAGTACCGCCTTCCATCCGCAGTCAAGTGGTCAAGTGGAACGAGTCAATCAAATTCTGGAAGACATGCTTCGAGCCTCTGTCATCTCTTTCGGTATGGAATGGGAAAAGTGTCTTCCATTTGCCGAATTCGCTTATAACAATAGTTATCAAGCCAGCTTGGGCAAAGCTCCCTTCGAAGTTCTGTATGGACGAAGATGTCGAACACCTCTTAACTGGTCAGAAACCGGGGAAAGACAATTCTTTGGCCCAGATATGATTCAGGAAGCAGAAGAGCAAGTTCGCATCGTTCGTGAGAGATTGAAAACAGCTCAGTCTCGCCAGAAGAGCCAATATGATAGTCATCATAAGGCTGTGACTTTTGAAGTCGGCGATAAGGCTTACCTTCGGGTTACTCCTCTTAAGGGAACCCATCGCTTCGGTATCAAAGGCAAATTGGCCCCTCGTTACATCGGTCCTTTTCGCATTCTTGCCAAACGAGGAGAAGTTGCCTACCAATTGGAACTACCTCCGCATCTCTCCAGAGTTCATGATGTTTTCCACGTTTCTCAACTCAGGCGTTGCTTCTCGGATCCTATCCGCGGGGTGGACCACGAAACGCTTGATCTCCAGGACAACCTCACTTATCGAGAATACCCCGTTCGTATTCTTGATCAAACCGAGCGCACCACTCGACGCCACAATATCAAGTTTCTCAAGGTTCAATGGTCACATCATTCCGAGAGTGAAGCTACTTGGGAAAGGGAGGATCGTCTTCGACTTGAGTACCCCACCCTCTTTCCGGAGGAACCCGAATCTCGGGACGTGATTCTTTTAAGTGGGGGTGAGTTGTCACATCCCTAGTTTAGCACTTGCATTAGGGCTAGCTAGAGTGTGCATCATGTTTACTTATCAAAGAAACTTGAAATGGGAATGACAGAAACCCCAGCACCCCTCTTCTAACAACTAGGGTTTGATAAAATATTTTCCAATGTACCCAAAATGCCCTTCAAAAATGTTCATCATTTCTGCCTTGGTCTTAAACCTCTGCTAAAAATGGTGCACAATTTTCTAGGACATCTAAGGGCTCTGGATTAAATCATATGGTATTTGAATTTGGGCATTTAAATGCTATAAAATATTTTAAATGCTCAAATAATCATAAACTATAATGTTCCATACTGTTTATAATATATACACTGGGCATGACTAGTTTTATGAGTTATAAAAATGTTCTGGCATTTTATTTAATTCAACAAAGTTGCAAAAGAAATGAAACAGAAAGTAAATAAAAAAAATAGGAAGAAGCAGACTTCCCTGAGCCCACTTACCTGCTGGCCCAGACGGCCCAGCCCACCAGGGGCATCCCCGTCTTCTTTGCCGTGCCAGCGCACGAAGCAGCTCGGTGGCGAGCGCCGCCGACGCGCCGGCCACCTCCTGCCTGCCTGGCTGGCCCTTCGACCCTCTGGATGGACCTGGACGACGCCACGCAGACCCCTCGACCGTTTCCCCTCTCCCCTATGTCTTTCCCCCTCCTCTCTCCCCTCCGCCGAGCTCCACCGAGCGAGCTCGTCGCCGTCGATCGCTGCCACCGCGCCCTACGCCACTCCCTCGCCTCCCCGACGCACCATTAGCTCCGCCGCATCGCCCCGAAGCTCCCCACCGACGCACATGACGCCAGAAGCCCCGCAACGCCCTCCCCGCCGTCGTCTTCAACCTTCGGCACCGGAGATCGCCGCCGCCCGTACGCCGCCGTCCGACCTTCCCCGAGCTCGATTCGACGCCCTCTGCGACCGCTGTGAGCTCACGCTTCGAACCCCTCTCTACATGGGCTCGATTATGCCTTGTAGCCGCCGCCCCCTTGCTGACCGAAGATCACCGCCGCCAGCCAACTCGCCGCCGTGGCCACAGGCACCGTGCCTCGTGGCTGAGCACGCCATTAGGATCAGTAGATCACCAGCAAGCTAATGCCAGCTTTAACTCCTCCTACCGTGCACGACAACACCATCCCGGCCAACTCCGTGCGAGCACCGCCGCGGACGAGCTCGTCGCCGTCGACTCCGGCGACCAATCGACCAACCAGTGGCACCGTTGGATGCGGTGCATCACCAGGAGCACACAGAGCCCATCCGCGCGACAAATGGTTGCCGGAACAAGGATTCCGATGAGTCACCGCCGTGCGAAATGGTCGCCGCCGGCCAAACTCCGGCGGGCTGACGTGGCCTGTTAATTAGGAGCTAACAGTAATTAGATTAATCACCACAGTCACTGACAGTGGGCCCCTTTGCTTAGTCAAACCCAATCAACCCTAGTTTTGACCGGAATTAGCTCCTGAGACACTGACATGAGGGACCCACCGGTCAGGTTTGACTTGGACTAGTCCTGTTGACTGACTGACGTCAGCATGATGTCATGCTCACGCAGTAAAGGATTTTCTGGTATTTTTAGATTTAAAAATAATTCAGGAAAATTCCAGAAAATGCCTAAACTTCAAAAAATCATATAAATTCAACAGTAGCTCAGATGGAAAAATTTTATATATGAAAAATGATCAGAAAAATCCAATCTTTCCAATGGCACTTGTTTCATGCATGTTTGAGCAAGTTAACCTGGCTGTATACATTAAAACATGATAATGCACTCATTTAAATAATAGTTAAAGTGCCAATTTGAATCCTTGATTCAAATAGGCTCAAACCCTTCTGGTTTTAGTTGCATTAGCCCAACACACATGCATCTTGCCATGTCATGAGCATGCATCATATTGTTGCATTTGTTTGTTAATGATTGTATCGCCGGTATTCTCTGTGTTAGGTCCTGCTCCCGAGGATAATGCTGCGTATCCAGTTGAAGAGCAGTACCCGACAACCACGTTGTCAGGCAAGCAATCATTGATCATTCCGATATAAACCCAATCTCCTCGCTCCTGCTCTCTTTTACCGCATTAAGGCTACAGCGTGTGAACTACTACTTGCTGCGGTAGTTGAACCCTATTCCCTTGCATGACCTGTCATTGCCACAGTAAATAGTTGAAACCCCCTAGCATGTGTAGGAGTTGATTGAGCCATGTGATGTGTGATCCACCATGCTATTTGTTTATGTTGCCTGCTATGCTTAGAGTTGTGTCTGGTCTGGTTCATCTGGGTGATGGATCAGAGTGAAATGATCATACCGATAAAGAGAAGGAAATGTGGAATACGCTTGGTAAAGGTATCGATGAAAGGACATGTAGGAGTACATGGTGGGTTGTTTCATTGGAATCGTCCATAGGACCCGAGATCTGTATGTGTGGTTCAAGTTACAGCTACTATCACACATTGGGATCCTTAATTGACCCTCTCGGCTTATTAATTACCCTCGATCTCTGTCCAGGAGTTGCAACTAGTTTCTGGTGTTTATAGCTTACTGGAGGTCGTGCACAATGCTGACCCTCGGGGTGGGTTGTGATGCGACAGGTACGTGGCACGGTGTACCAGTT
This sequence comes from Secale cereale, assembly GCA_902687465.1. Lineage (NCBI taxonomy): Eukaryota > Viridiplantae > Streptophyta > Magnoliopsida > Poales > Poaceae > Secale > Secale cereale. The sequence goes on from LR738709.1 coordinate 579,168,154, forward strand.
GCTCGTTTGGTGACTCGGGAACCCTGTACACATCGTTTGGGGCCGTGAGCGACACCCCGGCCGGATCTCCCCACGGATGGAACCCAAATAGGCGATAAACCTGGACGAGAGACTTGAGTAGTTAGTCAGGTCGTGGCCGACACCCACGCTGGGCTTTCGCTTGAAGGTTGCCGAGTACACGTCGAGTAAACGGCGATAAATGGTGGGAGCGTGTGTGAAGAGGTACACCCCTGCAGGGTTAACAATCTAGTCGAATAGCCGTTGTTCGCGGTACGGACTACTTTTATTTACTATTGCAAACATTATCCATCACTACTATCATTTGCGTTTAATCCTTTGTGAACTACAAGGCCGGAGGGATTGACAACCTCTCTGTACTCGTTGGGAGCAAAGTTATTTGTATCTGTGTGCAGGTCCACGTTGATTGCTAATATCTGGCGCCGTTAGCAGTTGACACCTACTTGTTGAACCTAGGAGTCTCTGGGGATTCGATCCTTGGCATCTTTGCTAAGGGAAAAACTTCCACAACACTGCATCTCACACCTTCCACTTGGTGTAACCAACGAGGGGTTAGAGGCCCATCAAGGAGTTTTTCTGGCGCCGTTGCCGAGGACTCCACTCTTCAGGATAGGGGAGTTGCACGCTATCTTTTACCTTTGCTTTTTAGTCTTGTTAGTTTACCTTTCAGTTTTTGCTTTAGTACCTTTTATCGAAAATCACAAAAATAGTTATCTTGCTTGCTTGCTACTATGGGTTCCACCGAGAACACCAAGTTGTGTGACTTCACTAGTCACAACAACGATGACTTTATCAGCACACCTATCACTACACCTGCCACTTCAGCACCTTCATATGAAATTAAACCTGCTTTACTGAACTTAGTCATGAAAGATCAATTCTCCGGTGCTGGAGATGATGCTGCTTTACACTTAAACAACTTTGTTGAACTTTGTGATATGCAAAAGTACCAAGAAATATATGGTAATATTGTTAAGCTTAAGCTTTTTCCTTTCTCCTTGAGAGGAGGAGCTAAAATTTGGTTTCAGTCTTTGCCTAGAAATAGCATAGATTCATGGGACAAGTGCAAAGATGCTTTTATCGGAAAATACTATCCACCAGCTAAAATTATCCAACTTAGAAGTAACATAATGAATTTTAAACAATTGGATAATGAACTCGTTGCCCAAGCTTGGGAACGTATGAAATCTCTTATCAAGAACTGCCCTACTCATGGTTTGACTACTTGGATGGTTATCCAAACTTTTTATGCAGGCTTGAACTTTACCTCGCGGAACTTGTTAGATTCGGCCGCGGGAGGAACCTTTATGTCAACTACACTTGGTGCTGCCACGAAGCTTCTCGATGAGATGATGACCAACTATTCCCAATGGCACACCGAACGCGCTCCAACAGGTAGGAAGGTAAACTCTGTCGAGGAGATTTCCTCCCTTAATGAAAAAGTTGACTTGATCATGTCTCTACTTTCGAAGCAATCCTCTGTTGATTCTCGTGATGTTCCTTTAAATTCTTTGATTGCTCAAGAACAAGTAGATGTGAACTTTATCTCTAGAAACAATTTTAATAACAATGCTTATAGGAGTAACTTTGGTAACAATCCTAGACCGTTCCCCTCTAATTCTTACGGGAACAACAATGCTTATCCTATCACCAAGAACTCCACTACTGAACTAGAGACTATGCTTAAAGATTTCATCACTACCCAAAAAGCCTTTAATAAGAGTGTAGAAGAAAAACTACATAAACTAGATGATCTTTCTTTTAAGGTAGACCATTTAGCCAATGAGGTAAAATTGCTAAAAATTAAAACTTCTCCTCTTGAGGAGAGGGAAGTCACTCCTATAAATGCTATTCAAGTGCAAATTAATGAAAACATTAGGATGAGGGCTAAACTTAAAGAGAGATGGGCTAGAGAAAGGGAGGAAGAAGATAGAATTAAGAGCCTTCCTACCCACCACACTGTTGCTACTTTCCAAGTTGTTGAGGATATCCAAACTCTTAGCACCCAATGTACTCCTGGTCCCAATGGACCTATTAATGGTGATGCTATGACTATAGAAACTACAAAACAAGTGAACCTAAAGGACACCACTACCACCTTACTTGATGCTAATGACCTTGATTTTGATAATTGCACTCTTACCGAAGTTATTGATTTCCTTCACAAGATGTCTAGAGATCCCCGCACTAGCACGCTTAACCTTGCCTTCACGGAGCATATCACTAATGCTCTCATCAAAGCTAGGGAGGAGAAACTTAGAGTAGAAGCTTCCATACCTAGAAAGCTAGAAGATGGTTGGGATCCTATGATAAAAATTAAGTTGAATGACTTCTCTTGCTATGCATTATGTGATGTTGGAGCTAGTACCTCTGTTATGCCCAAAAGAATATATGATATGCTTAAATTGAAACCTTATGATTCTTGTTCTCGTTGATTCTTCCATAAAGAAACCTTTGGGGAGGATCGACGATGTTCTTATCGTTGTTAATGATAATTATTTTCCCGTTGATTTCACTATTATGGATATTGAATGTGATCCTTCATGTCCAATTATTTTGGGACGTCCCTTTTTACGCACCGTTGGTGCTATCATTGACATGAAAGAGGGTAATATAAAATTTCAGTTTCCTCTCAAGAAAGGGATGGAACACTTCCCTCGAAAGAAGATCAAGTTACCTTTTGAGTCCGTTGTACGGGCTAGCTATTCTTTTACTCTTGATAAAACTTGATCTATATGCATTATGCCTAGCTTAAAGGCATAAAAGAAAGCGCTTTTGGGAGGCAGCCCACATGAATATTTTTTTATATTTTTCTTTTGTTGTGTCTTGATGTTCTTTACTACAGTAGCATCATCATTGTATCTTTGATTTTCATATTTGTGCCAAGTATAGCCTCTGATTGCTAGAAAGTTCAAAAGTTGTGAGGTGCTGTCCAGGAAACAGATTCTGTCCTTGGATAGAAAAATTCGTATAAAATCACCAGATCATCTTTTTGGTCTGAATTTTTTCGACAGCGTTCTCTATATAATTGTCTTTCGTGCATCTGTTCTGAGTTTTTTGATTTGAGTTGCAGAAGTACCCCGAAAAAATCATTTACTACCTGCTGTTCTGTTTTTCACAGATTCTGTCTTGTTTTGCCTTTCCTTCATTTTGCAAACCAAGAGCTTGCTTTTTCTTTGCAAAAACCTTTTGGCAATCTTGAGAAACAGTAGAACTTCAAGAATATCTTTATTTCCAGCAAGGAACAATTATTTTATTAAGGGTACTAACCTCGCTAATCAGATTATGATGAGTTATGTATGAAGGGAGTTTTCAAGTGTGCGAGGGAAGATGATAAAAAGATTCAGGAGTGTCAAGCGCTCAAGCTTGGGGATGCCCCCGTGCACCCCCAAGAAATATTCAAGGAGACTCAAGCGTCTAAGCTTGGGGATGCCCCCGTGCATCCCCTTCTCCATCAACATTATCAGTTTGTCTTTCGTTCCGTTATATTTTTATCACTTCATGTGTTATGTGCTATGCTTGGAGCGTCTTGCTTTTAGTTTCCTTTTTAGTTTTTCATAACGAGTCGGAACTCAATGTTCTTTATGTGGGAGAGAAACACGCTCCACTTCTACCTAGAACATAACATAGAATTTTCATGTCTATCTTTGTTGTGTGTGTTCTTTGTCTTTTAATAGCTACTATCATGCTCTGCTCTTAGTATTCATGCTTATCTTTTCAAAGAGCTTTTTAGTTGGTTGCTTGAACTCTCTTTAATTATCATGCTTACCTTATTAAGAGAGTTTGCTTCCGTTGCATTGGTTGATATGTCTATGATAAAGATGCTACGTGCATGATGGCGCTTAGTAGTTCAGGTTTTCTTATGGTTAGTCTCAAATAGCTGGGGGGTTCCCAATGTGTTATTGGTGTACCAACATGATTTGTTTGCCTATGATGTGGTACGGTTTAGTAATATCTTCCCTCAAGAATTTATTTTGATTGACTTGGCGTATGCTCACGCATATTTAAGACTGTAAAGAAAGTCTGTCAAGCCTTGATGATCTTTTATTTCTGAGTAGCGATATAACTTCCATGCCTGATTCAATATTGCTTTGTCGCTCTGCATGATTATGACCGTCATTGCTCTCTTAGTTGGTCGCTCCCAGTCTTTTGCTAACCTCCACCTGTACTAAGCAGACTAACTTTGCAATACGTAGCTCATGGGAAAGTAGCTTAAAAACTATTGTGGTAAAGAATATGTTGCCTATGTATCTTATTTCTTATAAGTTGCTTGCTGAGCGGTAACCATGTTTCAGGGGACGCCATCAACTGTTACACTTTTGTTGAATATCATGTGAGTTGCTATGCATGTTCGTCTTGTCTGAAGTAAGGGTGATTTGCCATGGGTTGAATGGTTGAGTATGCATATTGTTAGAGAAGAACATTGGGCCGCCAACCAAAGCCATGTATCATGGTGGAAGTTTTAGCTTGGACATTAATCCTCAATCTCTTATGAGAATATGCTTGTGCATAGAGGAGTCCATCATCTATTTTCTATGTTATCTCGGTATGGATGTCCTCAAGTTGAGATCTATCAAAAACAAGAAATCAAATGCGATTTATCTCCTTGGACCTTTGTACAGGTGGCATAGAGGTACCCCTTTGTGACACTTGGTTGAAACATATGTAATGCAATGATAGCCCATGGAAATCCGAGCTAATTAGGACAAGGTGCGAGCACTATTGGTATTCGATGCATGAGGCTTGCAACTTATAGGATGTCTTATGCATGATACATATGAAGTACTACTACCGTTGACAAAATTGCTTCTATGTTTTCAAAAAAAAAGCTCTAGCACATAACCATTCTTTTACTTTTTGAGTCTCCACCTTCTTTCTTCAAGCACCAACTACTGAGAGCATGATTGTCATTCTAAGTGTAATGTGCATTGTTCCAAAGTAGCATTGTCTTTTGCATGATTGTGATATCGTTTATTTTGAAATCATTGTATCTAGTCATCACTTAAACCTTGAAGGTGCCCCTGCATTTATGTTTTGCTTCACTAAAGGGGGCAAGCTAGATATCACTTTATCATATTTGCACACCATGTTCATTGCAAATCTTTTTGATGTTTCAGTTTCATGTTGTAAAACTTTCAGTCATTTGTGATTTTCTCATGAGGCAACTTAATTACTACAGATTCATTGTCTCAGTAAGCTTTTGTCATATGACTATGAAAAAGTCCTATATGGTTAATAGCATGTCACCACAGAAATTATTCTTGTTATCATTTACCTACTCGAGGACGAGTAGGAATTAAGCTTGGGGATGTTGATACGTCCAAAACGTATCTATAATTTCTGCTTGCTCCATGCCACTTTTGGGTGATATTGCTATGATATTTATACACTTCCATACACTTTTGATCATATTTGGACTAACCTACTAATCCAGTGCACCCCAGTGCCAGTTTCTGTTTTCGGCTGTTTTTGTATTTCAGGTTTTCACATTACGAGAACTGTCAGGAAAAATCCAGAAAAATTATATAAAAAATCAGCGTTCCAGAACCTACCTTGCGCCCAAAGTACAGCCGGGAAGGGGGGCACCAGGGCCCCAGGCGCCCTGGCGGCGCCCCCCCCCCCCCGGGCCGCGCCGGGGGGGCACCTGGGCCCCCCGAGCCCCGTCTGGTGCCCCCCTTTGGCATATATTTAGAGCGTCCTTCGAAACCCTCGGGACGGGAACTCTTTTTCGCGATCTCATCTCTGTTCCGCCGCCGCCGCCGCTTCCAAGATCGGGAGCACCAGGAGAACTCTTCCCGGCACCCTGCCGGAGGGGAGGATCACCATCGGGAGCCTCTCCACCACCATGGACGCCTCCCGGATGAGTTGTGAGTAGTCTCCCTTGGACCATGAGTCCATGACCAGTAGCTATGTGATGTTCTCCTCCCGTTCTTGTGCTTCACTAATTAGTCCTCGTGAGCTGCCCTACATGATCGAGGCACATATGTAATCCTTATGCTGTTGCTATGATGAGTTTGCTGGGATCCGATGGATTATGAGATTATGTTCAGATTGTGATTGAGTAATATATTTGATCTACCTCTTTTATATTTATGTTCATAAGTAATTCTTGCATGTTCTCCGTTGTTATTTATTGCTTTGGCCAAGTAATACGTAGTGACTCCAAGAGGGAACATTATGCTCGATTGTGGGTTCATGCCCCTTGATGACTAGCTTGAGTGACAGAAACATGAGTCTAGGGGATGTGCTGTTGCCACAATGGGGAAAACAACGGTGCTTGTGCCCGCGGGTGCAAGGATTGTTTACTTTACGCAAAGTTCTTTTAATGCAGTTGTCTGTTGCTTTGAGTTTACACTATGGGTGGGGCTCGCAACTTAATACCAGCGAGATGTTCTGGATAGATATCTCGAGGTGGATGATTAGTAGTAGATATTGATGGATTTCGGTCTACTTACTTTGGCGTACCGCCCATGCTTTGAACCTCAACCTTTCTTGCAATGTAGTCAGCATTGGTTTGCGTTCGCGGTCTTGTCAATTGCCCAGCTGTAATTCGTTTACCTCACATAGCTGTTTTATCGTCTTTTGGGAGAGAGACATCACTAGTGAACATCATGAGACTCCGGTCCATATTACCATCATTGATCACATCCGCTATTTACTTTTCGCTTTTATTTACTATTGCAAACATTATCCATCACTACTATCATTTGCGTTTAATCCTTTGTGAACTACAAGGCCGGAGGGATTGACATCCTCTCTGTACTCGTTGGGAGCAAAGCTATTTGTATCTGTGTGCAGGTCCACGTTGATTGCTAATATCTGGCGCCGTTAGCAGTTGACACCTACTTGTTGAACCTAGGAGTCTCTGGGGATTCGATCCTTGGCATCTTTGCTTAGGGAAAAACTTCCACAACACTGCATCTCACACCTTCCACTTGGGGTAACCAACGAGGGGTTAGAGGCCCATCACACAACGCTGACCCTCGGGGTGGGTTGTGATGCGACAGGTATGTGGCACGGTGTACCGGTTGCCCGTTTGGTGACTCGGGAACCCTGTACACATTGTTTGGGGCCGTGAGCGACACCCCGGCCGGATCTCCCCACGGATGGAACCCAAATAGGCGATAAACCTGGACGAGAGACTTGAGTAGTTAGTTAGGTCGTGGCCGACACCCACGCTAGGCTTCCGCTTGAAGGTTGCCGAGTACACGTCGAGTAAACGGCGATAAGTGGTGGGAGCGTGTGTGAAGAGGTACACCCCTGCAGGGTTAACAATCTATTCGAATAGCCGTTGTTCGCGGTACAGACTACTTGGTTACTCTTACAGTTCATAGACAAGTTGATGGATACTACTAAAAGCCTCAAGATAAGTGTGAGTACCGTGGATGGCCCTTCCGTAGGATGACGAAAGAGGATCCCCGGTAGTGTATTGTTGTGATGAGTAGAGGACTCGTGTTCGTAATAACATCTTGCAATCCGTGGAGAGTTGTAGTATAGGTTAGCCAAGAGTCAAGCTGGCTTTCTGCTATGAACTCCACTACCCCCTTTGATAATGTTGCATCTATGATAGGTTCTGTGGTAAGACTTGCTGAGTACTTTGTACTCATGTTTGCTTAATAATTGTTGCAGAGGAGAACCCTGCCCCTGCTGATGGGTTCTACATAGACGTTGACGTCGACGAGTAGCTTGACACCCAGACGGAGATCTGGAGCTTGTGAAGGGCCTTGTAGATAGTCAGGCTACACCAAGCCTGTTTTATTTTCTAAGTTGTCTGTACTCAGACATGTAGCTTCCGCTTGTGCTTGTATGACTGTATGACTTGAGTGTTGGGTCATGTGACCCCTATCTGTATGGATATGTTATGTATGGCTCTTGGAGCCTCTTAAATAAAGTACTTTGAGTCATAGAGTTCTATTGTGATGCAATGTTGTATTTGCATATATTGAGCATATTGTGTGTATGGTTGAAATGCTTGGTATGTGTGGGATCCGACACCTAGTTGTTTTCCTTTGGTAGCCTACCTTACAGGGAAATGCCTCCTAGTGATTCCAATGAGCCTTGGTAGCTTGCTACTGCTCGGAACACGTAGGCTGGCCGGCATGTGTCCTTCTTCGTTCCTGTGTCTGTCCCTTAGGGGAAATGTCACGTGATGCTCCTTTAAGTCCATGTAGCTTGCTACGACTTGGGTTCATACGTTGATGACCGACACGTTCGTTGCTGGGTCATGGATGCATGTCTCTGTAATCTAGTGCCACTTTTGGTTTATAACTAGCCATGTCGGCCCGAGTTCTCTGTCATATGGATGCTAGCGACACTGTCATATACGTGTGCCAAAATGCGCAAACGGTCCCGGGCCAGGTAAGGTGGCACCCGTGGGGTTACCGTGCGTGAGGCCGCAAAGTGATATGTCGTGTTACAGCTGGATCGGTGTGACTTAGGATCGGGGTCCTGACAGGCAGCCGGCCTCGCTACCGCGTCGCTGGGCGCCGCCTCCGCTCGGGAGGGGCTACTGCTATCGCGCGCCGCCTTTGGAGGCCGGTCAGGGCTGCGACAGGGGACGCCGAGGAGGACGTGCTGGCCTGAGCGCCTACGTTCCCAGGCCGAGAGCCGCATCGTGTGTTCCAGAGGGAGTCCGCATTAAAGGCTGCTTCCGCCATGGGTAGACAAGGGAGCCGCTCCATGCAAGGTGCATGACGGGCCAGAGGGCGTTGCCGCTGGTCGACCGCCTGGGCCGGGCAGCGCGCCATGCTGTGCGTTGCCATGGTTGTTGGCTGCCGGGATCCCGGGAGCTAGCGGACAGGACGCATGGCTCCGTAGCGCGGGCGCCGCGTGTGTGAGGGGTCCTCGCCGGGGGCATCGACGGGGCGAGGTCGAGGACCGCCGGGCGCTCCCGCTCCGTCGTCGCTCCCCTCTTGGCCAAATCGCTCTCGGCAAAGAGCGTGCTGATATCGTGTTGTAAAGTAAAACGAGAGACAAGTAATTCATCTGGGTGTCGTTTCATTAGATGATCAAGATATATATACAGATGGCAACCAACGTGACTGTTCACGAGAGGCGTCTATTTGGGGAAGGAGAAACCGACGCGACGGTTGCCTAGAAGGCAACTGCCTGCGGTTAGACAAGGGAAGCTTCCCCTTAATTAACACATGTTAATTAAAATGTAACATTTCCAACGCAGCCATTTACCCTTCAACTATGGGAAACATTCCTTACTGCTCATCCATCCACATCTGCAACCTCATCCTCTCCGCAATGTCCGCCTCGGCGTGTCTGCATGCTGCCCAGGTGTCAATAGAACGTATGAATTTGCCACCAATTTAAAAGACAGAAAAACCAGCAGCCTGAGTGCTGATTTTTTCTGGGACAATCCCGGCTCATTACCAATGGTTTTAATTCTTCACGAATTACATTTTATTTATGTAACAAGGAGTAGAAACAAAGTTCATGCTCTTAGCTACATCACCACATATAGCCTGTTTATACTGATGGAACTTAGGATGGATCAGTGATTCACTGAAACACACTAGAAAATCCACCCAATAAGATGAAAATACATGTTACATTTTGTGACACCACACATCTCAGGGTCGGCAAACCCAAGCGGACTTTTGCTGAAACTTCACGGGGATTTTTTGTGAAATAAATAAAAAATATTGGAGCAAATAACTACCAGTGGGGGCCCATCAGGTGGGCGCGCCCTGGTGGGTTGTGCCCTCCTCTGCCCACCTCCGGTGCCCATCTTCTGGTATATAAGTAGTCAGAATATATTGAACCATTAGCATATTGAATAGCATATTGGATCTGAACATATAATCTTCCACCAAATAAACCATATAGTAATCAGCTACAAGATGTAATCAACACTACTAGTCACCCACAAGCACTAATCTATAGTTCCGGTAACAAGATTGAACACAAGAGATTAACTAGGGTTTGAGATGAGATGGTGCTGATGAAAATGTTGATGTAGATAGCCCTCCCCAAGATGGGAGAGTTGTTGGTGATGATGATGACGACGATTTCCCCCTCCGGGAGGGAAGTTCCCCTGGCAGAATCGCTCCGCCGAAGGGCAAAAGTGCTCCTGTCCAAGTTTCGCCTCGAGACGGCGGCGCTCCGTCCCGAAAGTTTTCTCCTTATTATTTTTCAGGTCAGAAAGACTTATATATTAGAAGATGGGCACCGGAGGTGGGCCTGGGTGAGCACAACCCATCAGGGCGCGCCTGGGCTCCCTGGCGTGCCCAGGTGGGTTGTGCCCACCTGGTGGGCCCCCTCTAGTACTTCTTTGCTCCAATGTTCTTCAAATATTTCATAAAAATTCTACGTAAAGTTTCAGCTTGTTTGGAGTTGTGCATAATAGGTGGCCTGACTTAGCTTTTTCAGGTCCAGATTTCCAGCTGCCGAAATTCTCCCTCTTGGTTCATACCTTGCAAATTATGAGAGAAAATGCATTAGAATAACTCTAAAAAGCATTATTATGCATAAAAGCAACATGAATAACAGTAAAAAAACATGATGCATAATGAACGTAGCAATGCCACTTACTATTTTTGAAGAAAAGGCGGGAGTCCGACTTTATAAATAAAGCCAACACGAAGGATTCAACAATGTTTAGAGCATCACAAAAAAGAAGAAAAGCCTCTTACATACCACACCTGTCAAGAACTAGGCGCGCAGGCCGAGGGAAAAAATCAAAAGAAACTAGCTTAAGTTCCAGGTCGAGCAATTGAAGGGCATGAATCTCGTCGATGATCGCAGGCAAAGCATCAGAGTATATTGCCTTAGCAAGAGGCTTCCACTGTTGTAGGGAACCAACCATTTTGAACAAGCAATCAGCGGGACGGTTAAGGAACATATGTTCAATAGTACATTTATTCCTAATAGTCCAAGATGCCCAAGAGAAAGCAGCAAAGGCGGGCCAAAACATGTGATTTTTTTAGTCCATCTACTTTGTAAATTAACAAAAAGGTCGTCAAAAACTTCCGGGTTCCAATAGATATTCAACCACGATCGAACAACCCTAGCCTAGATTAGTATGGACACAGTTAAATATAATATGTTTAGTATTTTCCGTCTCCACACAAAGAGAACAACCTATCGAAGCAGTGCCATGTAGTTTAAGAATTTGGTCTCTAGCCCGAAGGCGTTGCCTGATCACTTGACATAGGAAGATTTTGATTTTGAGAGGAAATACTCGCCCACCTGATGGCTTCTCGCCCCTCGTTGGTTACCCCAAGTGGAAGGTTTGAGATGCAGTGTAGTGGTAGTTTTCCCTTGGCAAAGATACCAAGGATCGATTTCCCCTGAGACTCCTAGTTTCAACAAGAAGGTGTCAACTGCTAACGGCGCCAGATACTTAGCAATCAACTTGGACCCGCACACAGATACAAATAACTTTGCTCCCAATGAGTACAGAGAGGTTGTCAATCCCTCCGGCCATGTCGTTTACAAAGGATCAAACGCAAGAGATAATAGTGATAGGTATTGCTGCAAATAGTAAGTAAAAGCAGAAAGTAAATAGCGGATGTGATCAGTGATGGTAATATGGACCGGGGTCCCATGATGTTCACTAGTGATGTCTCTCTCCCAAAAGACGATAAAACAGCTGTGTGAGGTAAACGAATTACAGCTGGGCAATTGACAGAATTATGTGCGCAAACCAATGCTAACTATGTTGCAAGAAAGGTAGAGGTTCAAAGCATGGGCGGTACGCCAAGGCAAGTAGACCGAAATCCATCTGCATCTACTACTAATCATCCACCTTGAGATATCTATCCAGAACATCTCGCTGGTATTAAGTTGCGAGTCCCACCCATAGTGTAAACTCAAAGCAACAGACAACTGCATTAAAAGAACTTTGCGTAAAGTAAACAATCCTTGCACCCGCAAGCACAAGCACCGTTGTTTTCCCCCTTGTGGCAACAACACATCCCCTAGACTCATGTTTCTGTCACTCAAGCTAGTCATCGAGGGGCATGAACCCACAATCGAGCATAACGTTCCCTCTTGGAGTCACTACCTACTACTTGGCCAAAGCAATAAATAGCAACGTAGAACATGCAAGAATTACTTACGAACATAAATATAAAAGAGGTAAATCAAATATATTACTCAAACACAATCTGAACATAATCTCACAATCCATCGGATCCCAGCAAACTCAACATAGCAACAGCATAAGGATTACATATGTGCCTCGATCATGTAGGGCACCTCACGAGGTCTAATTAGTGAAGCACAAGAAGGGGAGGAGAACATCACATAGCTACTGGTCATGGACCCATGGTCCAAGGGAGACTACTCACAACTCATTCGGGAGGCGTCCATGGTGGTGGAGAGGCTCCCGGTGGTGATCCTCCCCTCCGGCAGGGTGCCGGGAAGAGTTCTCCTGGTGCTCCCGATCTTGGAAGCGCGGCGGCGACGGAACAGAGATGAGATCGCGAAAAAGGGTTCCGTCCTCGAGGGTTTCGGGACGCGTGTTAAATATATGCCAAAGGGGGGCATCAGCGGAGGCCTGGGGGGCCCAGGCGCCCCCCCGGCGCGGCCAGGAGGGGGGCCGCGCCACCAGGGCGCCTGGAGCCCTGGTGGCCCCCCTCTGGCCCTACTTTGGCCGTGTGGAAGCTTCCGGAACGCTGATTTTTTATATAATTTTTTCGGGATTTTTCTGGCAGTTTACGTGACGGGAAAACATGAAATACAAAAACAGCAAAAAACAGAAACTGGCACTGGGGTGCACTGAGTTAATAGGTTAGTCCAAATATGATCAAAAGTGTATGGAAGTGTATCAATATCATAGCAATATCACCCAAAAGAGGCATGGAGCAAGCAGAAATTATAGATACGTTTTGTATGTATCAACATCACCAAGCTTAATTCCTGCTCGTCCTCGAGTAGGTAAATGATAACAAGCATAATTTCTGTGGTGACATGCTCTTAACCATATAGGACTTTTCATAGTCACATGACAAAAGCTTACTGAGACAATGAATCTGTAGTAATTAAGTTGCCTCATGAGAGAATCACAAAGAACTGAAAGTTTTACAACATGATACTGAAACATCAAATAGATTTGTAATGAGCATGGTGTGCAAATATGATAAAGTGATATCTCGCTTGCCCCCTTTAGTGAAGCAAAACATAAATGCAGGGGCACCTCCAAGGTTTAAGTGATGACTAGATACAATGATTTCAGAATAAACGATATCACAATCATGCAAAAGACAATGCTACTTTGGGACAATGCACGTTACACTCAGAATGACAATCATGCTCTCAGTAGTTGGTGCTTTAAAAGAAGGTGGAGACTCTCGAACCGTGGCTTTTGTTGGCAAGGTTGAAAACCCGTAGTCGGAAACTAAGACAAAGCATGTACCAGAGCTCTTGGTTTTAAAAACAGAGGTAATAATTATTTTTTTGGATTATGCATGTCCCGTCAACGAATGCTAGCAGACAACTCAATCACTTATTGAGATGGACAAGTTTCGAGGAACGGCTCCCGAATGAGGACGATCACATCCTCTTAATCACCTTTGTTTATCACTGCCAAAGTTTTCTGATTTCTCATGAACAAAGCGTGAAGGAGGGTTTGTTTGTTATATTATTCTTGAGCCGGGCGCACTCTTTGCCAGTTCCTTCTCGTATTATGGGTTTGCACATTAGACATGCAATCCCGGGGTGAAGCTTGTCCAACTTAAAAAGATCATGAATTAACTACTACTTCCTCATGAACTAAAACAGAGGCACAAATAGGAATGCTTTTTTTTGAATAATATCGAGATGGTACATGAAAGTGTTCGTTAGGAATGGCAGGTAAATACCATGTATAGGAAGGTATGGTGGACTCATATGGCATAACTGGTTTAAAGGTTTTTGGATGCACAAGCAGTCAGTCCGCTTAGTACAGGTGGTGGTTAGCAAAAGACTGGGAGCGACCAACTAAAAGAGCAATGACGGTCATAATCATGCAGAGCGACAAAGCAACATTGAATCAGGCATGGAAGTTACATCGCTACTCAGAAACTAAAGATCATCAAGGCTTGACAGACTTTCTTTACAGTCTTAAATATGCGTGAGCATACGCCAAGTCAATCAAAATAAATTCTTGAAGGAAGATATTACTACACCATACCACATCATAGGCAAACAAATCATGTTGGTACTCCAATAACACATTGGGAACCCCCCAGCTATTTGAGACTAACCATAAGAAAACATGAACTATTAAGCACCATTATGCACGTAGCATTTTTATCATAGACATATCGACCAATGCAACAGAAGAAAACTCTCTTAATAATATAAGCATGATAAATAAAGAGAGTTCAAGCAACCAACTAAACAAAAGCTCTTTAAAAAGATAAGCATGCATACTAAGAGCTGAACATGACAGTAGCTATTGAAAGACAAAGAACATACACAGCAAAGATAGACATGAAAATTCTATGTTATGTTCTAGGTTGAAGTGGAGCGTGTTTCTCTCCCACACAAAGAAAGCTGAGTTCCAACTCGTTATGAAAAGCAAGCAAAGCTAAAAAGGAAACTAAAAGCAAGACGCTCCAAGCATAGCACATAACACATGAAGTGATAAAAATATAGTGGAACGAAGGACGAACTAATAATGTTGATGGAGAAGGGGATGCACTGGGGCATCCCCAAGCTTAGATGCTTGAGTCTCCTTGAATATTTCTTGCGGGTGCATGGGGGCATCCCCAAGCTTGAGCGTTTGACACTCCTGAATCTTTTTATCATCTTCCCTCGCACACTTGAAAACTCCCTTCATACATAATTCATCATAATCTGATTAGCGAGGTTAGTACCCATAATAAAATAATTGTTCCTTGCTGGAAATAAAGATATTCTTGAAGGTCTACTGTTTCTCAAGATTGCCAAAAGGTTTTTTCAAAGAAAAAGCAAGCTCAAGGTTTGCAAAATGAAGGAAAGACAAAACAGGACAGAATCTGTGAAAAACAGAACAACAGGTAGTAAATGATTTTTTCGGGGCACTTCTGCAACTCTAATCAAAAAACTCAGAAAAGACGCCCGAAGACAATTGTATAGAGCACGCTGTCGAAAAAATTCAGACCAAAAAGATGATCTGGTGATTTTATACGATTTTTTCTATCCAAGGACAGAATCTGTTTCCTGGACAACACGTCAGAACTTTTGAACTTTCTTGTAATCAGAGGCTACACTTGGCACAAAGTTGAAAAGTAAAGATACAATGATGATGCTACTGTAGTAACAACATCAAGACACAACAAAAGCAAAATAAAATTTATTCACGTGGGCTGCCTCCCAAAAGCGCTTTCTTTTATGCCTTTAAGCTAGGCATAATGCAAAGAGATCAAGTTTTATCAAGAGTGAAAGAATAGCTAGCCCGTATAACGGACTCAAAAGGTAACTTAATCTTCTTTTGAGGGAAGTGTTCCATCCCTTTCTTGAGAGGAAATTGGAATCTTATATTCCCCTCTTTCTTGTCAATGATAGCACCAACGGTGCGTAGAAACGGACGTCCCAAAATAATTGGACAAGAAGGTTCACATTCAATATCCATAATAGTAAAATCAACGGGAACATAATTGTCAATTACAATGATAAGAACATCGTCGATCCTCCCCAAAGGTTTCTTTATGGAAGAATCAACGAGACGAACACCAAAATAACAAGAATCAAAAGGTTTCGGTTTAAGCATATCATATATTCTTTTGGGCATAACAGAGGTACTAGCTCCAACATCACATAAAGCATAGCAAGAGAAGTTATTCAACTTAATTTTAATCATAGGATCCCAACCATCTTCTAGCTTTCTAGGTATGGAGGCTTCTACTCTAAGTTTCTCCTCCCTAGCTTTGATGAGAGCATTAGTGATATGCTCTGTGAAGGCAAGGTTAAGCGTGCTAGTGTGGGGGTCTCTAGACATCTTGTGAAGGAAATCAATAACTTCGGTAAGAGTGCAATTATCAAAATCAAGGTCACTACTATCAAGTAAAGTGGCAGTGGTGTCCTTTAGGTTCACTTGTTTGGTAGTTTCTATGGTCATAGCATCACCATTAATAGGTCCAATGGGACCAGGAGTGCATTGGGTGCTAAGAGTTTGGATATCCTCAACAACTTGGATAGTAGCAACGGTGTGGTGGGTAGGAAGGCTCTTAATTCTATCTTCTTCCTCCCTTTCTCTAGCCCATCTCTCTTTAAGTTTAGCCAACATCCTAATGTTTTCATTAATTTTCACTTGAATAGCATTCATAGGAGTGACCTTCCTCTCCTCAAGAGGAGAAGTTCTAATTTTAAGCAATTCTACCTCATGGGCTAAATTGTCTACCTTCGAAGAGAGATTATCTAGTTTGTTTAGTTTTTCTTCTACACTCTTATTAAAGGCTTTTTGGGTAGTGATGAAATCTTTAAGCATAATCTCTAGTTCAGTAGTGGAGTTCTTGGTGCTAGGATAAGCATTGTTGTTCCCATAAGAATTAGAGGGGAACGGTCTAGGATTGCTACCAAAACTACTCCTATAAGCATTGTTATTAAAATGGTTTCTAGAGATAAAGTTCACATCTACTTGTTCTTGAGCAATCAAAGAATTTAAAGGAACATCACGAGGATCAACAGAAGATTGCTTCGAAAGTAGAGACATGATCAAGTCAACTTTTTCATTTAGGGAGGAAATCTCCTCGACAGAGTTTACCTTCCTACCTGTTGGAGCGCGTTCGGTGTGCCATTGAGAATAATTGGTCATCATCTCATCGAGAAGCTTCGTGGCAGCACCAAGTGTAGTTGACATAAAGGTTCCTCCCGCGGCCGAATCTAACAAGTTCCGCGAGGTAAAGTTCAAGCCTGCATAAAAAGTTTGGATAACCATCCAAGTAGTCAAACCATGAGTAGGGCAGTTCTTGACAAGAGATTTCATGCGTTCCCAAGCTTGGGCAACGTGTTCATTATCCAATTGTTTAAAATTCATTATGTTACTTCTTAGTTGGATAATTTTAGCAGGTGGATAGTATTTTCCAATAAAAGCATCTTTGCACTTGTCCCATGAATCTATGCTATTTCTAGGCAAAGATTGAAACCAAATTTTAGCTCCTCCTCTCAAGGAGAAAGGAAAAAGCTTAAGCTTAACAATATTACCATCTATTTCTTGGTACTTTTGCATATCACAGACAACAAAATTGTTTAAGTGTAAAGCAGCATCATCTCCAGCATCGGAGAATTGATCTTTCATGACTAAGTTCAGTAAAGCAGGTTTAATTTCATACGAAGGTGCTGAAGTGGCAGGTGTAGTGATAGGCGTGCAAATAAAGTCATCGTTGTTATGACTAGTGAAGTCACACAACTTGGTGTTCTCTGTGGAACCCATAGTAGCAAGCAAGCAAGATAACTATTTTTGTGATTTTCGATAAAAGATACTAAAGCAAAAAACTGAAAGGTAAACTAACAAGACTAAAAAGCAAAGGTTAAAGATAGCGTGCAACTCCCCTATCTTGAAGAGTGGAGTCCCCGGCGACGGCGCCAGAAAACTTTGCTTGATGGCTTCTCGCCCCTCTTTGGTTACCCCAAGTGGAAGGTTTGAGATGCAGTGTAGCGGTAGTTTTCCCTTGGCAAAGATACCAAGGATCGATTTCCCCTGAGATTCCTAGTTTCAACAAGAAGGTGTCAACTGCTAACGGCGCCAGATACTTAGCAATCAACTTGGACCTGCACACAGATACAAATAACTTTGCTCCCAACGAGTACAGAGAGGTTGTCAATCCCTCCGGCCATGTCGTTTACAAAGGATCAAACGCAAGAGATAATAGTGATAGGTATTGCTGCAAATAGTAAGTAAAAGCAGAAAGTAAATAGCGGATGCGATCAGTGATGGTAATATGGACCGGGGTCCCATGATGTTCACTAGTGATGTCTCTCTCCCAAAAGACGATAAAACAGCTATGTGAGGTAAACGAATTACAGCTGGGCAATTGACAGAATTATGTGCGCAAACCAATGCTAACTATGTTGCAAGAAAGGTAGAGGTTCAAAGCATGGGCGGTACGCCAAGGCAAGTAGACTGAAATCCATCTGCATCTACTACTAATCATCCACCTTGAGATATCTATCCAGAACATCTCGCTGGTATTAAGTTGCGAGTCCCACCCATAGTGTAAACTCAAAGCAACAGACAACTGCATTAAAAGAACTTTGCGTAAAGTAAACAATCCTTGCACCCGCGAGCACAAGCACCGTTGTTTTCCCCCTTGTGGCAACAGCACATCCCCTAGACTCATGTTTCTGTCACTCAAGCTAGTCATCGAGGGGCATGAACCCACAATCGAGCATAACGTTCCCTCTTGGAGTCACTACCTACTACTTGGCCAAAGCAATAAATAGCAACGGAGAACATGCAAGAATTACTTACGAACATAAATATAAAATAGGTAAATCAAATATATTACTCAAACACAATCTGAACATAATCTAACAATCCATCGGATCCCAGCAAACTCAACATAGCAACAACATAAGGATTACATATGTGCCTCGATCATGTAGGGCAGCTCACGAGGTCTAATTAGTGAAGCACAAGAAGGGGAGGAGAACATCACATAGCTACTGGTCATGGACCCATGGTCCAAGGGAGACTACTCACAACTCATCCGGGAGGCGTCCATGGTGGTGGAGAGGCTCCCGGTGGTGATCCTCCCCTCCGGCAGGGTGCTGAGAAGAGTTCTCCTGGTGCTCCCGATCTTGGAAGCGCGGCGGATGATGGGCCTCGAACCCCTCGTTGGTTACCCCAAGTGGAAGGTGTAAGATGCAGTAAGTAGAAGTGTTTTCCCCTAGCAAAGATGCCAAGGATCGAATCCCCAGAGACTCCTAGGTTCAACAGGTAGGTGTCAACTGCTAACGGCGCAATTAGCAATCAACGTGGACCTGCACACAGATACAAATAACTTTGCTCCCAACGAGTACAGAGAGGTTGTCAATCTCTCCGGCCTTGTAGTTCACAAAGGGTTAAAAGCAATATGATAGTGGTGATAGATAGTTTTTTTTGCAATAGTAAATAAAATAGCGAAAAAAGTAAATAGTGGATGTGACCAATGATGGTAATATGGACCGGAGTCTCATGATGTACACTAGTGATGTCTCTCTCCCAAAAAGACGATAAAACAACTATGTGAGGTAACAAATTACAGCTGGGCAATTGACAGGACCATGAACGCAAACCAATGCTGACTACATTGCAAGAAAGGTTGAGGTTCAAAGCATGGGCGGTACGCCAAAGTAAGTAGACCGAAATCCATCAATATCTACTACTAATCAGCCACCTTGAGATATCTATCCAGAACATCTCGCTGGTAAAAGAACTTTGCGTAAAGTAAACAATCCTTGCACCCGCGGGCACAAGCACCGTTGTTTTCCCCCTTGTGGCAACAGCACATCCCCTAGACTCATGTTTCTATCACTCAAGCTAGTCATCGAGGGGCATGAACCCACAATCGAGCATAACGTTCCCTCTTGGAGTCACTACCTATTACTCGGCCAAAGCAATAAATAACAACGGAGAACATGCAAGAATTACTTATGAACTAAAATATAAAAGAGGTGAATCAAATATATTACTCAAGATCAATCTGAACATAATCTCATAATCCATCGGATCCCAGCAAACTCAACATAGCAACAACATAAGGATTACATAGGTGCCTCGATCATGTAGGGCAGCTCACGAGGACTAATTAGTGAAGCACAAGAACGGGAGGAGAACATCACATAGCTACTGGTCATGGACTCATGGTCCAAGGGAGACTACTCACGAGTCATCCGGGAGGCGTCCATGGTGGTGGAGAAGCTCCCGGTGGTGATCCTCCCCTCCGGCAGGGTGCCGGGAAGAGTTCTCCTGGTGCTCCCGATCTTGGAAGCGGCGGCGGCGGCGGAACAGAGATGGGAAAAGAAGTCCTGTTCTGAGGGTTACGGGGAACCCTTTAAATATATGCCAAAGTAGGGCACCGGGGGAGCCCCGGGGGGCCCAGGCGCCCCCCCGGCGCGGCCCGGGGGGGGGGGGGGCGCCCACAGGGCGCCTGGAGCCCCTGTGGCCCCCGAGGCTGCCCTTCGGACGCAGTGTTGTTTCCGTATCACTGATTTTTTATATAATTTTTCTGGATTTTTCTGGGCAGTTCTCGAAACGTGAAAACCTGAAATACAAAAACTGCCGAAAACAGAAACTGGCACTGGGGTGCACTGGATTAGTAAGTTAGTCCAAATATGATCAAAAGTATATGGAAGTGTATGAATATCATAGCGATATCACCCAAAAGTGGCATGGAGCAAGCAGAAATTATAGATACGTTTTGGACGTATCAGCGGCGGCGGAACAGAGATGAGATCGCGAAAAAGGGTTCCGTCCTCGAAGGTTTCGGGGCGCGTGTTAAATATATGCCAAAGGGGGGCATCAGCGAAGGCCTGGGGGGCCCAGGCGCCCCCCCGGCACGGCCAGGAGGGGGGCCGCGCCACCAGGGCGCCTGGAGCCCTGGTGGCCCCCCTCCGGCCCTACTTCGACCGTGTGGAAGCTTCCGGAACGCTGATTTTTTATATAATTTTTCCGGGATTTTTCTGGCAGTTTACGTGACGGGAAAACCTGAAATACAAAAACAGCAGAAAACAGAAACTGGCACTGGGGTGCACTGAGTTAATAGGTTAGTCCAAATATGATCAAAAGTGTATGGAAGTGTATAAATATCATAGCAATATAACCCAAAAGAGGCATGGGGCAAGAGAAATTATAGATACGTTTTGGACGTATCACCACCATACAGCCTAGGAACCTGTATTAACTTAAGGTACAAAGATTTCACCGCAAAGGAGGTAGAAGGAGAGTGAGTCCAGGAAAGGCACTGGAGTCAGCGAGAGTGACATGAATATTTTTTGATAAAGGGTGCTTTATTACTTAAAGTTTTAAGATTTATACCAGACCTCTGCATAACTGAGATGTACACAACCAAGAGAATGACGGGAAAATGGCAGTGATCTCTTGCCAATTTTCTAGCTCTGCAAGTGATAGCATTTGCCTCAAACCAAAGTCCCAGTCCCTAGATGCAAGCTCCAAGATGAAGATCGAGCAATCCAAGAAGTACGAGAAAATGATCAGGAACGAGTGGCAGAGTGGGTCATCCCCATGCCACCAATTAAGCCAAATACGCACCATAGAGCCGCAGTCTACTAAAAACTTAATCAAACCACGAAATTTTTCATGCATTTTAACCAGTGATTTCCAGAATTGAGAGCCTCCCATGGGATTGGAGTTGAGAGGGTCCGAGGAGGGGAATTATTTGGATTTAAGAAGCTTTTTCAACAAAGGGTGAATTTTATTGACTCAAAAGGAGCATCAAGAGGATACAAACCCAAAGATCACACACCCGGCTTCTGCATAGTTAGGATGCACACAGCCAACACACCCACATGCACGCAAAGACACGCCAACAAATAGCAAAGTCGTATATGACCAAAGCTATGCATACCCGGAGAAAAAGAAAAATCCAAAGTGATTAGATTCGTGTTCAGCAAATTATAATAATGACTATATGCGCACCAATCATCTCATGACACCACATAGACGACGAGGTTGTTCAACAACAACGCCTTTAAGAAGGAAGTGACACTCAAGCATCATCGTCACCAGATCAAACCACCTGGCCCGAATCTAGGTTTCCACCCTAGAGAAGCTATAGCCACAGAGAATCAGGAGGATCATGATAGATCCGCCACCATCATTTCATGATCAAACATTATTCAGGATCGAGGTGTTGGTGATGCCCAGCCCCCGAAGGCTTTTTTGGCGACACATAAATTTCTACTTCACCATCCCGTACTTCTTCTACTTATCAATGGTGTTTCAATAGAACATACTCCTATATTTGTCAGATTCATAGAGACGGTAGAAATGAAAGTGGGTAGGCTAGATAGACAATATTTCATCAAAATGACCTTGCCCCCCGACGGCTAGGGTGTCCCCTCCAAGGCGCCACCCTAGAGCCCACCTTAACCAGAGTAGGTCAAAACTCGGCAGCAATGATTTTAAACCACTTACACCTTATCAAATGTGTTAATCTTTCAAAACCTATTCCCCCCGTCCCAAAATAAGTGTCTTAACTTTGTACTAAGTTTAGTACAATGTTGTACTAAAGTTGAGAAACTTATATTGAGATGGAGGAAGTATTTAGTAAAATTATATAGCTTTATTAATTTAAACCAAAGCCCATCTCACACTTTTGTTCTAAAAGAAATCTATACAACAACTTAGTTGAGCTATTATATACAGTTGAGCTATTATGTACAATCAGATAACTATCAAATAATAATTTAGTTCTCAATAAAACCCATTTGAGATTATTGCAGTTGAGGAAATGGCCGAAGGTGCATGTCAGTTTCGATGGTGGAGACAAGATTTGGGATCTGTTTCAGTTTTCCTTTTGTTTTAGTTTGCTGTAGTCAGTGGCGAAGTTACACATGAGCTGTGTAGTCCATTGACTACACAGCTTTTTGCAAAAAAAACGTCCTACATTAAATAAACATCATGCAAAATTTCCTAGAAATGCATGCTACTGACTACACAAGATTGAGTTCCTGGCACCGCCACTGGCTGTAGTTGCTGCTCTGCTTCGATCTTAAAACTCAAGAGTGTCCCTTTCGAGCATGAAAAAAGGTTGGATGATCTATCAGTTCAGTTGGGCATGTTTTGAGACGATACGTGATGGAATATTGCATTTAATATGTAACTACCAGTGTTACTAGACTATGGCTGTGTGAAAGGTGATTGTAGGGTAGTTGTTGGACTTCAAGTTTGAGCAATGCATAGAAGAAAAAAAATCAAACATACTCCCTTGCTATGTGAATTGTGGTACAAACATATTTTGAATATAAGAAGACATCCTAGAGGAAAGTAAATGTTTGATTGGATTATTAAGCCGAGTCAAGGCACAACCTAATTAACATGCTAGAAATTTTGTCTGGGTCTGAGTCGGAAGATGATTACAACTAGGAAAAATTGGTTCTACTTGGCTCATTTTGTCATGTCGACTACATAATCTTGGCCCTTTTATGTTGGCTAGCCACATGCGTAGAGACCAAAGAACAATACAACTCTCCGGTGGACTGATCTAGCCGAGGAAAAACAAGCTCGGTAAATTCATCATTTGTTGTATAGTTCACAATACCTCTGACCTACCCAAGTAGAACAAGCACAAGAAATTCATCAATTGTTATCCCACAAAAAAATGCATCAATTGTTTTAAGATCTCATAGGCTCTTGCCTACAATAGTACTAAGCTCATGACTACGGACAAACAGATATCCAATGACTTCAGGTCACTAATTCCATGACACATACCCAAGTCTTCTATAAGGAGCGATCCTTCCCTCATGTTACTTTAATTTATTGGTATTATCCATTCCTATTAGGTGCATTATTGGTCTCTACGCACTAGGAACCTGAATTTGACAAGTGTAGGCATAAGAGGCACCGGGAAATAATGGCTAATTATAAATGTATCTTGACCTATCCAATTCACACAACCATCATGGCTCTCCACATTGACTATTTATCCATCCGTGCCCTCATGTGCATCAGTCACACCTCAAAACAACAAAAAAGCATCGCCTCCACGCTACTTGAGCTCAGGTATGATTGATCATGGTATTACTATCCTACAAGGATGCAACTTGCACAAGAAGCGTGTTCCGTCTTTGTAGGGATTTATATGTTTACGAGCTTGAGCATGAAGAACTGCTATGTGCTAAGCCACAATGGTATAGATTGTCGTCCATCAACAATAACCACAACTAAACAAGATAAGTATAGAGGTACCTTTAAATAAAACTTATGAGAAAACAGAGTCTAACAGGATGGGAACTCTATTTGATCAGTGATTGGGCGAGATGTAGAGGTTGGTTTTCCTTCAACTTCTCCTTGGTGAGAGTTTTTTGATGATCAGTGTAACCTTTCGGCGATCAGCTTGGAGGATGAAAATTGTAAGATTTCGGTACAACTGCAGGTTTCAATGTGAGCTTCTTAGAAAGCAATCCCGCCATGTATGCATAATTAATAGGATCAATGACTACATAGAACATATGTTGTTACGAACCATCCTATGGAGAAAGCAGTTCGGTTGAGTGAGTAGCATACGATGTTTTGGAGAAAGAATATGAAAAGCCATGTCTGCTTGAACTTTTTTCATGTAAATTTTAAGTGCGGACATAAGGGAAAAAGAACAAGAGTGTGTTCCACCCCAGTTTCCCAGAGTACCATCCTTATGCAAATTTTATCTAGTTGACTTATTTCATGGTGTTTCTTTGAGAACTCGATGAGAATCGTTGGATGAAGAGTTACAATCAAATTATTTAGCATGATCAATGGGAAAAGGAAGTATCGGATTAGCCATAGAAAAGAAAATCCAAGAGAATATAAATAGTGCAATCTTCGAGAACAAGAGAAAAGATTGTAACAGACATGCTCTCAAGCAAACTATAAATCAAGTATTGCATTGCGAAAATGGGATAGTAAGTACCTCGGAAGTGGTGGTCCTATAACGTAATTCCAATAGTGTTTGTAGTGTCACGGATAATGATGCCACTTATACCTTCTCAAATTTGTTAATCTTTCAAAACCTATTTAGTAAAATTCATAGATTTATTATTTTAAAGCCGAGCCCATCTCGTGGTTTCGTTCTAAAAGAAATCTATACAACAACTTAGTTGAGCTATTTGACGCAATCAGATAACTTTCAAATGGTAATTTAGTTCCCAATAAAACACATTTGAGACTATTGTAGACGGGGAAGTGGCGGAAAGTGTAGGACATTTTCAACGCTGGAGACGAGATTTAGGGTCTGTTTCTGTTTTCCTTCCATTTCAATTTCATGCAGTGGCTACTATGCTTCGATCTTGAAACTCAAGAGTGTCCCTTCCGAGCATGAAAAAGGTCGGGGGACCTATCGGTTCAGTTGGTGTTAGCCACGTTTTGAGTTGATACATGATAGAATACCGCATGTAATATGTAACTACTAGTGGCAGCTAGGATTGGACTATGGTTCTATGAAAGGTGATCGCGGGGTAGCTGTTGGAATTCAAGTCTTTACATAATAATATTTAAAGGGAGGATTGTTTCTCCATTTGCGGTGGGACCTAGATATATTTTTGTCCGTCATGAAACCAACGATTTTCGTTCCTTCGAAATTCTCGCTCTCGCGTTGAGTTTTCAGTCCGGTAAAAAGTCATCAAAAAAAGCTCAGTCCGGTAAAAAATCATCAAAAAGGGGGGCCCAGGTGGGAATCAAACCTGCAACCAGCAGCATCTACACCCACGCTGCTAACCAGTGCAACCATCTATCTTTCGTATTAAAAATGCAGCGCCGCTGTTAATCAAATGAAACAACCAGCAGTGGCAAAAAAAAAAACTAGCAAAAGTATATGCCTGAGTGGAATCAAACACAACACCTCGCGCGAGTTAATCACGCCCCTAGCCAGTGTAGTTCTTCAATCTGTTGTCTAAAAATTGCAGCTCAGCTTATATAAACTACTAGTAAATGTGCACGTACAATCGCACGTTAATATCCAGGCAATATATTAATTGCACGCGGATATAAGGTATGCTATTATTTGTGTGTTAATTACGTGATTAGTGCAATATTTGGTATGGTATTAATTGCATGTTAAACACGTTTAACGCTCGACATTAGAGCAGTCTAGGTCGTTGGATTGACTTAGTTCGATGGCCGAGATTAGTTGGATCTGCCCATTTGGGTCTTTTTATATTGGTATAGATATCGATATGCAGCGAAAGATGTAAACTTTTTTCTCAAATGTGATTTTTTTTCAAAATTGTAAATAGTTTTGAAAGAAACAAACATTTTCAAAGTATGCTAACAAATTTTTAGAGACTTGAACATTTCTCAAAAACTACGAACAACTATTTGTAAATGCAAACATTTATTGAAAAACAGGAACATTTTCTGAGATTATGAACATTTTTTCAAAATGCGAACATTTTGTGAAATTCCCCTAAGAATTTACAAAAAAATCTGATTTTTTTTGAATTTATTGAAAAAATGGAATCACAATTTTGTTTTCTATAAAAGTGAACATATTTTGAAATTGTGAACAATTTTTCAAAACCCAAACATTTTATGAAATCCCCTGAACATTTTTCAAATTTGCGAACAAACTTGGAAAACATGAACATTTTTTTAATGATTGGACAAAAACTGAAACATAAATATTTTCTGAAATTGCGAATGTTTTTTTGAATTTATGAAAAAAAATGAAAACAGAATTTTGTTTTCTAAAAAAGTGAACATATTTTGGAATTGTGAACAATTTTTCAAAACCCAAACATTTTATGAAATCCCATGAACGTTTTTTGAATTTGTGAAGATATTTGGAAAACATGAACATTTTTTTTATGATTGAAGAAAAATTGAAACAGAAACATTTTCTGAAATTGTGAACATCTTTAAAATCTATGAAAATATATAAAAATGCGAATAATTTCAGAAATTTCAAACTTTTTGGAGTTTCTGCAAACATTTTTTAAATTTCTGCACATTTGTTGAAAAAAGAAAAATAAACCATTAGTAAGTAAATTGAGCTAGCTCGTACTTGTGTCTATTACCTCCATCCATTATTATTAAGCCAATGCAATGAGTACGTTCGTTGTTTTTGCGTCGTTTGTGGAAAATGTCTTATTTAATCTTTCCGGCAGATCATTACAGAGCTCCAGCCAATATATGCGATGGGTTTTCTTTCCTCCAATTGGAAGCTGCTTCTTCATGCTGTTACCAGCTACAATTAAATGCATTTAATCTTCATGCGAAGTTATCACTTGGACGTAGAGTTTTGGCCGCCAGGCCCTTTAAATCCGGACGAGAGGGTTTGTTTACTTATCAAATTAAATAATCGTCTTCTCATTTTTTTACACTAAATTTCATCAATTTATATACATTTGCAAGTTGTACGGAAAATCAATAAACCGCTCCAGCAATCGATAGAGAGTGAAGAGTGGGTCCCGATTATCCCTAGAGAAACGAAGATACCATTGTGTTGTTACAGATGAGCAGGAATGATTTGTTGGGGAACGTTGCATGGGAAACAAAAATTTTCCTACGCTCACCAAGATCAATCTAGGAGATGCACATCTACGAGAGGAGAGTCGGATCCACGTACCCTTGTAGATCGCTAAGCGGAAGCGTTGCTAGAACGCGGTTGATGGAGTCGTACTCGCGGCGATTCAAATCGCGGAAGATCCGATCTAGCGCCGAACGGACGGCGCCTCCGCGTTCAACACACGTACGGCTTGATGATGCCTTCACCTCCTCGATCCAGCGAGCAATGGTGAAGTAGCAACTCGAGTCCTCCAGCAGCACGACGGCGTGGTGGAGGTGGTGGTGGAGAAAACTCAGCAGGGCTTCGCCAGGCGCTGCGGAGAAGAAGATATGCTACGAGGGAGAGGAGAGGCAGCGCCAAGGCACGTAGGGGTCGGGCTGCCCTCTCTCTACCTCTCTATATATAGGGGGAGGGGAGAAGTGGAGGCGCCCCTAGGGTTTCCCCTAGGGGGTGGCGGCCACAAGGGAGAGGGGGGGCGCCTAGGGTTTGGGTGGCCCCCCTAGGTGCCTTGCCCCCCAAGCCAGAGGGGGCCGGCTGCCCTAGGGGCGCCCCCACCCTCCTAGCTGCGTGGGGGGGCGCACAGCCCCTGTGTGGGCTGATGTGCCTCCCCCCTTTTGGCCCATGAGGCCCGCAACACTTGCCGGGACCCCCCGAAACTCCTTTCGGTCATCCGACGACTCCCCGGTGCTCCCCGGAACACTTCCGGACTCCGATTCCCATCATCCAATATATCAATCTTCATCCCCGGACCATTCCGGAGTTCCTCGTCACGTCCGGGATCTCATCCGGGACTCCGAACAACCTTCGGTTACCAACATAATGACTCGACTATACTTATATCATCACCAAACGTTAAGTGTGTAGACCCTGCGGGTTCGAGAACTATGCAGACATGACCGAGACACCTCTACGGTCAATAACCAATAGCGGGACCTGGATGCCCATATTGGTTCCCACATATTCTACGAAGATCTTATCGATTGAACCTCGATGTCAAGGATTCAGACAATCCCGTATATAGTTCCCTTTGTCTGTTGGTATGTTACTTGCCCGAGATTCGATCGTCGGTATCTCTATACCTAGTTCAATCTCGTTACCGGCAAGTCTCTTTACTCATTCCGTAATACAAGATCCCGTGATCAACTCATTGGTCACATTGCTTGCAAGCTCATTGTGATGTTGTATTACCGAGTGGGCCCTGAGATACCTCTCCGTCATACGGAGTGACAAATCCCAGTCTTGATCCATGCCAACTAAACAGACACCCTCGGAGATACCTGTAGAGCACCTTTATAGTCACCCAGTTACGTTGTGATGTTGGGTACACACAAGGTACTCTTCCGGTGTCAGTGAGTTGCATGATCTCATGGTCGTAGGAACATATACTTGACATGCAGAAAACAATAGCAATAAACTGACACGATCATATGCTACGTTTATCGTTTGGGTCTTGTCCATCACATCATTCTCCTAATGATGTGATCCCGTTATCAATTGACAACTCATGTCTATGGCTAGGAAACCGTAGCCATCTTTGATCAACGAGCTAGTCTAGTAGAGGCTCACTAGGGACACGGTGTTGTCTATGTATCCACACATGTATCTTAGTTTCCTATCAATACAATTCTAGCATGGATAATAAACGATTATCATGAACAAGGAAATATAATAATAACCAATTTATTATTGCCTCTAGGGCATATTTCCAACAGTCTCCCACTTGCACTAGAGTCAATAATCTAGTTCACATCGCTATGTGATTAACACTCATAGTTCACATCGCCATGTGACTAATACCCAAAGAGTTTACTAGAGTCAATAATCTAGTCCACATCGCTATGTGATTAACACTCATAGGTCACATCGCCATGTGACTAACATCAAAAGAGTTTACTAGAGTCAGTATTCTAGTTCACATCAATATGTGATTAACACTCAATGAGTTCTGGGTTTGATCATGTTATGCTTGTGAGAGAGGTTGTAGTCAACGGGTCTGCAACATTCAGATCCCTATGTACTTCGCAAAACTTTATGTCATATCGTAGATGCTGCTACCACGTTCCACTTGGAGCTATTCCAAACTGTTGCTCCATTATACGTATCCGGTATCTCCACTTAGAGTTATCCGGATAGGTGTTAAGCTTGCATCGACGTAACTGTTTACGTCGAACTCTTTATCACCTCCATAACCGAGAAACATTTCCTTACTCCTCTAAGGATAATTTTGACCACTATCTAGTAATCCACTCCTGGATCACCTTTGTACCCTCTTGCCAGACATGTGGCAAGGCACACATCAGGTGCGGTACTTAGCATGGCATACCGTACAGAGCCTATGACAAAAGCATAGGGGACGACCTTCGTCCTTCCTCTTCCTTCTGCCGTGGTCAAGTTTTGAGTCTTACTCAACTTCACACCTTACAAATCAGGCAAGAACTCCTTCTTCGACTGATCTATTTTGAACTCCTTCAAAATCATGCCAAGGTGTGTGTTCCTTTTGAAAGTATCATCAGGCGTCTTGATCTATCTGTATAGATCTTGATGCCCAATATGTAAGCAGCTTTATCCAGGTCTTCCTTTGAAAAACTCATTTCAAACAACCCTTTATGCTTTCCAGAAATTCTACATCATTTCGGATCAACAATATGTCATTCACATATACTTATCAGAAATGTTGTAGTGCTCCCACTCACTTTATTGCAAATACAAGTTTCCAACAAACTTTGTATACCCAAAAACTTTGATCACTCCATCAAAGTGTATATTCCGACTCCGAGATGCTTGCTCTAGTCCATGGAAGGAACGCTGGAGCTAGCATATCTTTTAGCATCCTTAGGATCGACAAAACCTTTCTGATTGTATCACATACAACCTTTCCTTACGAAAACTGGTAAGGAAACTTGTTTTGTCATCCATCTGCCAGATTTCATAAATGCAGTTAACGCTAACATGATTCCGACGGACTTAAGCATCGCTACGGGTGAGAAAATCTCATCGTAGTCAACTCCTTGAACTTGTGGAAAACTCTTCGCCACAAGTCGAGCTTCATAGATGGTGACATTACCGTCTACGTCCGTCTTAGTCTTAAAAATCCATTTGTCTCAATGGCTTGCCGATCATAGGGCAAGTCCACCAAAGTCCATACTTTGTTTTGATACATGGATCCTATCTCGGATTTATCGGCTTCTAACCATTTGTCAGAATATGGGCCCACCATCGCTTCTCCATAGTTCGTAGGTTCATCGTTGTCCAACAACATGACCTCTAAGACAGGATTACCGTACCACTCAGGAGTAGTACACATCCTTGTCGACCCACGAGGTTCGATAGCAACTTGATCTGGAGCTTCATGATCACTATCATTAGTATCCTCTTCAACTGTCGTAGGTTCCACAGAAACATCTTTCTGTGTTGCACTACTCTCCGGTTGAAGTGAGGGTTCGACAACCTCATCAAGTTCTATCTTCCTCCCACTCAATTCTTTCGAGAGAAACTCCTTCTCGAGAAAGGACCCATTCTTAGCGACAAACATTTTTTGTCCTTGGATCTGAGATAGAAGGTATACCCAACTGTTACCTTTGGGTATCCTATGAAGATGTATTTGTCCGCTTTGGGTTCGAGCCTTTCCCGGCAGAAGCCATAAGCATCGCAGCCCCAAACATTTAAGAAAACGACAACTTTGGTTTCTTGCCAAACCATACGACGTCGTCTCAACGGACTTAGATGGTGCCCTATATAAAGTGAATGCAGCTGTCTCTAATGCATAACCTCAAAATAATAGCGGTAGATCGATAAGACACACCATAGATCGCACCATATCTCATAAGGTTCGATTACGATGTCCGGACACACCATTACGCTGTGGTGTTCCAGGGGACTTCAACTGCGAAACAATTCCACAATGTCTTAAGTGATTGCCAAACTCATAATTCAGATAATATCCCCTTGATCAGATCGTAGGAACATGATCTTCTTGTTATGATGATTCTTAATCTTCACTCTGAAATCTTTTGAACCTTTCAAACGTTTCAGACTTTTGCTTCATTAAGTAAATATACCATATCTACTCAAATCGTCAGTGAAGATGAGAAAATAACGATATCCACCACACGCCTTAATTCTCATTGGATTACATACATCAGCATGTATGATTTCCAATAAGTCACTTACTCGTTTCATTGTACCTGAAAACGAGATCTCAGTCATCCTGCCCATGAGGCATGGCTCGCATGTGTCAAGCGATTCAAAATCAAGTGACTCCAAACGTCCATCAGCATGGAGTTTCTTCATGCATATTTTGCCAAAATGACCTAAGCGGTAGTGCCACAAGAAAGTGGTACTATCATTATTAACTCTACATCTTTTGGCATTAATATTATCATCATGTGTATTGCTATAATCAAGATTCAATAAACCATTGGGTGCATGACCATAAAGGTATTATTCATGTAAACAGAATAACCATTATTCTCTAACTTAAATGAATAACTGTATTGCAATGAACATGATCTAATCATATTCATGCTCAACGTAGACACCTGATAACATTTATCTAGGTTCAACTCTAATCTCGAAAATAGAGGGAGCGTGCGATGGTGATCTTATCAACCTTGGAAACACTTCCAACACACATCGTCACCTCGCCCTTAGCTAGTCTCCGTTCAGTCCATAGCTTTTGCTTCAAGTCACTAATACTAGTAACTGAACCGGTATCCAATACCCAAGTGCTACAAGGAGTACTACTAAGGTACACATCAATAACACGTATATCAAATATACTTTGTTGAAGTTGCCAGCTATTATATCTACCATGTATTTGGGGTAGTTCCGCTACCATGTGACCGTTCCCCTTACAATAGAAGCACTTAGTCTCGAGGTTTGGGTTCAACCTAGGGTTCCTTCATTAGAGTGACAACTGGTTTGCCATTCATGAAGTTTCCCTTCTAGCCCTTGCCCTTCTAAAACTAGTGGTCTTGTTAAACCATCAACACTTGATGCTCCTTCTTGATTTCTACTTTCGCGGTCTTAAGAACCGCTAATAGCTCCGGGATCATCACCATCCTTTGCATGTTATAGTTCATCACGAAGTTCTAGTAGCTTGGTGATAGTGTCTAGAGAATTCTGTCAACCACTATCTCACCTGGAAGATTAACTCCCACTTGGTTCAAGTGATTTTAGCACCCAGACATTCTGAGCACATGCTCACTAGTTGAGCTATTCTCCTCCATCTTTTTGGCAAAGGAACTTGTCAGAGGTCTCATACCTCTCAACACAGGCATGAGCCTGAAATCCCAATTTCAGTTCTTAGAACATCTCATATGTTCCATGGCGTTCAAAACGTCATTGGAATCCCGATTCTAAGCCGTAAAGTATGGTGCACTAAACTATCAAGTAGTCATCAGGACGTGTCTCTTAGGTGTTCACAACATCCACACACAACGTTGTAGGGGTTTGCACATTGAGCGGTGCATCAAAGACGTAAGCTTTCTGTGCAGCAGTGAGGACACTCCCCGGACTACGGACCCAGTCCGCATCCTTGCTTACAATATCTTTCAACTTAGTCTTTCTCTAGGATCGTATTAAACAGGGAGCTACAACGCAAGCTATTGATCTACAACATAATTTGCAAAGCCATCTTAGACTATTGTTCATGATAAGTGAGTTTAACTAATCAAATTACTTATAACTCCCACTCAAATTGACATCCCTCTGGTCATCCGAGCGTGACATGATCCAAATCCACCAACCCAAGTCCGATCATCACGTGAGATGAGGTGGTGTCAATGGTGAACATCTTCATGTTGATCATATCTACTATATGACTCATGCTCGACCTTTCGGTCTTCCGTGTTCCGAGGCCATGTCTGTACATGCTAGGCTCGTCAAGTCTAACCTGAGTGTTCTGCATGTGCAAAACTGGCTTGCACCCGTTGTATGCGAACGTAGAGTCTATCACACCCGATCATCACGTGGTGCTTCGAAACGACGAACCTTCGCAACGGCGCACACTCGGGGGGAACACAATTTCATCTTGAAATTTTAGTGAGGGATCATCTTATAATGCTACCGCCGTCCTAAGCAAAATAAGATGCATAAAAGGATTAACATCACATGCAAATCATAAGTGACATGATATGGCCATCAACTCGTGCTTTTGATCTCCATCTCCAAAGCACCGGCATGATCTCCATCGTCACCGGCGTAACACCATGATCCCCATCATCATGATCTCCATCATCGTGTCGCCATCGGGGTTGTCGCGCGCCCACCATGCTCTTACTACTATTGCCACCGTTTAGCGATAAAGTAAAGCATTACATAGCGCTTAATGATTGACACGCAGGTCATACAAAAATTAAAGACAACCCTATGGCTCCTGCCGGTTGCCGTATACATCGACATGCAAGTCGATATTAACTATTACAACATGATCATCTCATACATCAAAATATATCTCATCATGTCATTGGCCATATCATATCACATACATACCCTGCAAAAACAAGTTAGACGTCCTCTAATTTGTTGTTGCATGTTTTACGTGGCTGCTATGGGTATCTAGCAAGAACGCTTCTTACCTACGCAAAGCCACAACGGTGATATTTAAGTTGCTATTTAACCTTCTACAAGGACCGCCTTTGTCGAATCCGATTCAACTAAGGTGGGAGAGACAGACACCCGCTAGCCATCTTATGCAACAAAAGTCACATGTCTGTCGATGGAACCGGTCTCATGTACGTGGACATGTAAAGTTGGTCCGGGCCGCTTCATCCCACAATACCGCTGAATCAAGAAAAGACCAAGGAGGGAAGCAATCTAAACATCAACGCCCACAAACTCCTTTGTGTTCTACTCGTGATTGCATCTACGCAAAGACCTAGCTCATGATGCCACTGTTGGGGAACGTTGCATGGGAAACAAAAATTTTCCTACGCTCACCAAGATCAATCTAGGAGATGCACATCTACGAGAGGAGAGTCGGATCCACTTACCCTTGTAGATCGCTAAGCGGAAGCGTTGCTAGAACG
Organism: Secale cereale; assembly: GCA_902687465.1. Taxonomy (NCBI): domain Eukaryota; kingdom Viridiplantae; phylum Streptophyta; class Magnoliopsida; order Poales; family Poaceae; genus Secale; species Secale cereale. Next base: position 579,202,322 of record LR738709.1, read on the forward strand.
CGGTTGATGGAGTCGTACTCGCGGCGATTCAAATCGCGGAAGATCCGATCTAGCGCCGAACGGACGGCGCCTCCGCGTTCAACACACGTACGGCTTGATGATGCCTTCACCTCCTCGATCCAGCGAGCGATGGTGAAGTAGCAACTCGAGTCCTCCAGCAGCACGACGGCGTGGTGGAGGTGGTGGTGGAGAAAACTCAGCAGGGCTTCGCCAAGCGCTGCGGAGAAGAAGATATGCTACGAGGGAGAGGAGAGGCAGCGCCAAGGCACGTAGGGGTCGGGCTGCCCTCTCTCTACCTCTCTATATATAGGGGGAGGGGAGAAGTGGAGGCGCCCCTAGGGTTTCCCCTAGGGGGTGGCGGCCACAAGGGAGAGGGGGGGCGCCTAGGGTTTGGGTGGCCCCCCTAGGTGCCTTGCCCCCCAAGCCAGAGGGGGCCGGCTGCCCTAGGGGCGCCCCCACCCTCCTAGCTGCGTGGGAGGGCTGTGGGGGGGCGCACAGCCCCTGTGTGGGCTGATGTGCCTCCCCCCTTTTGGCCCATGAGGCCCGCAACACTTGCCGGGACCCCCCGAAACTCCTTTCGGTCATCCGACGACTCCCCGGTGCTCCCCGGAACACTTCCGGACTCCGATTCCCATCATCCAATATATCAATCTTCATCCCCGGACCATTCCGGAGTTCCTCGTCACGTCCGGGATCTCATCCGGGACTCCGAACAACCTTCGGTTACCAACATAACGACTCGAGTATACTTATATCATCACCAAACGTTAAGTGTGTAGACCCTGCGGGTTCGAGAACTATGCAGACATGACCGAGACACCTCTACGGTCAATAACCAATAGCGGGACCTGGATGCCCATATTGGTTCCCACATATTCTACGAAGATCTTATCGATTGAACCTCGATGTCAAGGATTCAGACAATCCCGTATATAGTTCCCTTTGTCTGTCGGTATGTTACTTGCCCGAGATTCGATCGTCGGTATCTCTATACCTAGTTCAATCTCGTTACCGGCAAGTCTCTTTACTCATTCCGTAATACAAGATCCCGTGATCAACTCATTGGTCACATTGCTTGCAAACTCATTGTGATGTTGTATTACCGAGTGGGCCCTGAGATACCTCTCCGTCATACGGAGTGACAAATCCCAGTCTTGATCCATGCCAACTAAACAGACACCCTCGGAGATACCTGTAGAGCACCTTTATAGTCACCCAGTTACGTTGTGACGTTGGGTACACACAAGGTACTCTTCCGGTGTCAGTGAGTTGCATGATCTCATGGTCGTAGGAACATATACTTGACATGCAGAAAACAATAGCAATAAACTGACACGATCATATGCTACGTTTATTGTTTGGGTCTTGTCCATCACATCATTCTCCTAATGATGTGATCCCGTTATCAAATGACAACTCATGTCTATGGCTAGGAAACCGTAGCCATCTTTGATCAACGAGCTAGTCTAGTAGAGGCTCACTAGGGACACGGTGTTGTCTATGTATCCACACATGTATCTTAGTTTCCTATCAATACAATTCTAGCATGGATAATAAACGATTATCATGAACAAGGAAATATAATAATAACCAATTTATTATTGCCTCTAGGGCATATTTCCAACATGATTTAACTCCACATTTCTCAAAAAGAAGAAATTAACTCCCAATACTTTGGATGCTTTGTACATGGGATTGTGGGTGAACATGAGATACGTGGTATATAATGGGACAGTTGAACTATGCTATAGCTTAACATATAGTTGCAATAGGACTGTGTTTAAGTTGGCTGGATGGTCAACTTTCCTCCGGTGCAACGCACGGGAAATGTGCTAGTTTGAACAATGCATAGAAGGAGAAAATTTCAAACATACTCTTTTGATCTGCAAAATTAAGGTACAAACATATTTTTGCATATAAGGCATTCTGGAGGAAAGTAAATGTATGGCTAGTTTATCATGCCGAGACAAGGCATAACCTAATTCACATGCTAGAAATTTGTCCAGGTCAGAGTCTAAGTCGGAAGATGGTTACAAATAGGCAAAATTGATTGTACTTAGCTCACTTTGTCTTGTCCATTAGATCCAGTTCCTTTTCCTTTATTTCCAGACCTTTATCTTGATCAGATTGAGTAGGAGTACGTGATCTTAGCCCTTTTATGTTGGCTAGCCACATGTGTACAGACCAAATAACAATACCTGAAAAAACTTAAAAAATATATTAGTATTTGTTTAAAGCTCTTGTGACCCAATAGACTGATCTAGCCAAGGACAAACAAGCTTAGGAAATTTATCATTTTTTTTAATTATCATTACCTTTGACCTACCCCGAATAGAAACAAGCACAAAAATTTCATCATATGTGTAAGGATCTCATGGGCTCTTACCTACCTAAGGACCAAGCTCATAACCAAAGAATTCTTGGCTACTGAGCCAACAAAGATCCGATGACTTCAAGTCACTAGCTGTACCGCATGTACCCATGTCGTCTATAAAAGGTGCGGTCCTCCCTGTTCCTCATCTTACTTCTATGTATTGCCATTGTTCATCATTCCTGTGTAGTGCATTATTTTGTCTCTAGATAGTAGCGACTTGAATTTGATAAGTGTAGGCATAAGAGGCACCAGGAACCGGTGGATAAGTGGCATGTGCACATGGCCTATAGAATACACACATCCAGCATGCCTCCCCACATTGCCTATTTTCCCTACACTGGCCGATGTGCCATATTTCTCCAGTCATTCTGTACACCACGCCCTCATGTCATCCTGTGGAATTGAAGCTGGTTCGCACAGAGAGGATTGGCGTGGCTGGCCCCTGGTTCAGCAGGGGCGGCACAGACTGCCACGAAATGGTACACGACGGAGACGATTCACCGATCAAGTGAGGGCGTTTAATAACAGCACCCAAAACCTCCTGCGTCTACCTACTGTATAACTAATAGCGCAGCGTCTTCTTCCACGCCGGTGTCCTTCCCACGGCAAGGGATCCGCCGCGACCAGCTCCATTCTGCGCCGGTGCCGCCGCTCCAGCCACAGCCCACAGGTTATGGTTTCCTCAGCGATGTAATACGCACCTACTTGGCTAGGCTAGCGAGCGAGGCAACACATTAGCAACGCGACATCCAAACTTTCTCCCGACCAGTAACATAAACCTCAACTGGTCACCTGTGATTGATCAAAAAGAAATCCGATAAGGACCTGTGATTGATCATGGTATGGTAGTTGTTATCCTACAAGGATGCAGCTTGCACAACAAGCATGTTCGAATTAACCAAGGAATTTCTCAGTGTTGAGTCTTTGCCAGGTGTGAGAGGCTTACAATGTGGAGCAACAAGAACTGTCAGGTGCTAAGCAATGAAGGGATAGCTCACGTTAGGCAAAATTCGTTAGACAACAGTCTAACAACAGGCTCGAAACTCTATCTGATCACTGATCAGTGATTGCGCACGCTGCGGACGCTGGCTTTCCTTGAACTTCTCCTTTGGTGAAAGTTTGTCGCCGATCAGTGTCACCTTCCAGTAATCAGCTTGGAGGACGAAAACTGACCCAGCTTTGGGCACAACTGCAGGTTTCAAAGTGATATTCTTAGAAAGCATTCCCATCAGGTCTGCAGTAGTTAATACCAGAATTCATGACTGCAAACAACATTTACCCAAGTAAACATATCCATTCAGTGCAGGATTACACAATACTGTTAATTGCTCAAATATGCAGGCAACACAGCCCAAGTCACCTTAACTAAAATTGAGGCAGTCTCGAGATTTAGCTGATGGCTGGCATGTCCATTTAACTTAGATTTGAAGGAACAATTGCGTATTATCGTTACAGCCTTCGCGATCAACCTTGAACTTCAAATTCATCAGTGTATCCCATGTGACAGCAACCACAAAGCTTCCTAAGCCACAGGACTCACTAATATTTCCACTGAAGAGCTGGAATTCTTTATTCATCTCCAGAAGAGCAATCGTTTTTTTTTAGAAAAGGAGGATGAACCCCGGCCTCTGCATCTGGGTGATGCATACGGCCACTTTATTAATTATTCTCATAAGACCTTACAAAATCATACAACAGCAAGACTAAAGCCACCGTCTAAGCAACAACTGTCGCTACACCTATCCAATTGATGAAGGGGCGCTGATAGTCTAGGCCTAATACCAAACAGACATCGCAGCCAAACCTAAACATCTAAGACCTGAGGTCCCAACCAGGACGCCTGCCGGGTATGGGGCACCTACCAGTCCGGCGCACTCCTCAACCAGGACGCCTGCCGGGTATGAGGCCGCCGCAGCCAGCTGCCACCAATCCATCTTCAGAGCTATACTGTTGCATCTACCTTGCACGGTCTAGCTACCGTCGACGCCACCACGACGCCAGACAGCTTCCTCCTCCTGCGCGAGTCCATCTCCGCGCATCGGACGCCGAGACTCCACTGCGCCATACCGCCGAGACCCACCGTCGATGATACTGTTGATGCCACACCGCTCCACCTACATGCCATCTCGCGTCGACTCCGAACTACCAGCAACTCCATCACCCTGAGCAGTCCTCGGCCGATGCCTTCAGGAAGGAACACGACACCAAAGTGCCATCGTCGCCCAAACAGAGGAACAGAGGCTTTCGCCTGCGCTCATGGCAGAGGTGGGGGCGTATGATCCACACCGAAGCCTCCAGGAAGGTAATCGGCGCCGAGGGCGTCGACTTTGGTGCGGCCGCCACGCCGGCCTGGAGTTTCCCCCCGATCCATGCCCACCCGCCAGATCCGTCCAGGCAGTATTGGCGTCGACCGTAGTCGCTACCGTAGCCAGCACGAACCGGAGTAGATCGAGTCGGAGACGACGCCTCCCATGGAACTCCGGGTGGCCATTGAGGAGCCGACGTAGCGCCGCCGCGTCCACGCCGCCCACGCAGCCGTGGAAGGCCCCCCATCTGCACCCGTGGGTGCCGCCCGCCAGGCAGGCCGCACCGCGCTCCACCGATCGAGGCCGCCGCCCCGAGATCCCCGCACTGCCCGAGGCACCGGCGGTCAGATCTGAAACAGATCGACCACGGCCACCATAGGCGCGCCCTGAACGGCCCCCCACGCGACCACCGGGGGAAGCAGCTCCTGCCGTCGCCCCCTGAGCCCTCGCCGGCGCGCCCCGTCGCCAACGCGCCGCCAACCGCCGCCGAACGCCACCCGCGCCAGGTCCGACCGCTGCGGGGAGGAGAGATCCCGCCGCCGCCGACGCCAACCGGGCTTTGCCCTGCGGCGCACCCCGGCGGCGGTGGGCAGGAGAGGTGGGAGAGAGAGCCGAGGGCTTGGCGGCGCTAGGATTCCCCCCTGGTCGCCGCGCGGGGGCGACCCTGGGGATTTTTACAGGAACAGGTGGTTTGAAGGATAAATCAAAGCCGGTCCGCACTTTCGATGTGATAACTTGTACCGTGGCCTCGACTGAATTATGAACAAGCGCAAAAGACGTATCGACTGCGCCACAATTTCCACCAACGCGAACCTCGTGCGGTCTCCATGACATGCGCAAACCGTCAAATTCCGAGATTCCATCAATCAGCTGCAAATCATCCTCTTCATTCTCCCCATTCTTGATCCTCATGTCAAACTCAAGCAGCACATCAAATATCAACAGGATGGCCCTCTTAGGGCCGTTCATTTCGATCAGAGAACCCTGCTGCACGATGATGGGATCGTCCCTGCTACGGTTGAAAACATAGTTGAGTCTTAGATCAACTTCATCACGCGCTGCTATATATCCATATAACTGCATTGAGCCACTGTCGATAGGAGCTCTAGCTAACTTCATTGAAAAGATCTGCATCATGTCACGCGGCATATCGTACGCACGCGCCGGCTCCAACCGAGTCTCTGTACGGTCAGTGTTGTCAAAGAAGTAATTATGTCCCCAGTAAGCCGCTCTCTTGTATATAGCACCATCACGGTGGCTGCTCCCTGAAATTATCGGCATGTCACATATATCTTCAGTTAAACTAGTCTCTAACGTCTGGACACTGTCCTCTGCTGCTAAAGCCTTGAGCGGAGCATCTCGTCGCCCAAGTGCTGGAAACCAGCGACGAGGCAGAGCGGAGGCAACCCTGCCGACGCTTCGAGTGATCGAGCGCGAGAGGATTTCCATCTCCACCGGCCGCCTCCAATCTCCCCTCTTATGCGCCTATACTTATCAAATTCAAAGCGCTGCTATGCAGAGACAAAATAATGCACGTACCCCTCCGCCGCCGCAAAATAGCCGCCGCACAGTCTGCCAATACCCAGAACTACCGGCATATGAGGCACCAGGAACGGGTGGATAACTGGCATGTGCACATCGCCTATTTACCCTACACTGGCGGCTGGTTTGCGCAGACGGAAAATTTCAGGTGATACCGTATGTGATACGGACTTCTCGGCCGTTGGATCTCAGATTTGACGGGCACCTAAAGAGCTATTGTATCTGCACATAATGTTGAGATTCTCCGATGGCTTTTCTGCAAAATGTTCAGTAGCTTACCCCTGGTTCAGCAGGGGCGGCACAGACTGCTACACGATGTCGGCGATTTACTTACCGAATGAGGGCGTTTAATAACAGCACCCAAAACCTCCCTGTGTCTATCTTCTAGTGTATAACTAAAAATAGCGCTTCATCCCGCGCCGGCGCCTCCGCTCCAGCCACAGCTCACACGTTATGGTTTCCTCGGCGCTGCCTGCAATAAGACACGCCTGCTTGGCTGGGCTAGCGAGCGAGGCAACACGTACGTTGCCTAATCTTTGCCAGGAGTGACAGGAACTGCTTACAATGTGGAGCAACAGGAACTGCCAAGTGCTAAGCAATGAAGGGATAGACTCACGTTAATCAACACAAACAACGACTAAAGAAGAAAAACTGTAGGGGTTCCTCTGGGCAAAATTCGTCAGAAAACAGAGTCTTACAGGCTTGAAACTCTATCTGATCAGTGCTTGCGCACGCTGCAGACGCTGGCTTTCCTTCAGCTTCTCCTTTGGCGACAGTTTGTCGCCGATCAGTGTGACCTTCCAGCAGTCAGCTTGGAGGACGAAAACTGAGCCAGCTTTCGGCACAACTGCAGGTATCAAAGTGAGCTTCTTAGAAAGCAGTCCCATCAGGTATGCAGTAACTAATACTAGAATTCTTGACTACAAACAACATAGTATAACAGCAAGAATCAGCCTATGGGGGGAACAGTTTCGTTGAGAGAGTAAAATACAACGTTTTGAGCAAGAGGCTGAACAGCCCTGTCTACTTAAACTTCTGCCATGAAAATTTCAAGCGTGGACCTCACCGGAGTATGTGTTCCATCGCAGTCTCGTAGAGCACCACCAATCATATGGATGGAGAGTTACAGTAAGATTATTTAGCATGGTCAATGGGAAAAGGAAGTATTGTAGTAGCAGTAGAAAAGAAAAGACAACATAATATTGTAGCAACCCTATATTCCAGAGCAAGACAAAAGATTGTAAAAGACATGCTCTCAAGCAAACTATACATCACTTCATCCAAGCCTGTTCAAAGTATTTGCATTTGCATTACAAAGTGGGATAGTAGGTACCTCGGAAGCGGTTGTCCTCTGATATAATTCCAAAAGTCTCTGCAGTGTCCCGAATCATGATGCCACTTACACCTTGATATGAGGCTGTTTTGCATTCTGCCACTGCGAATGACCAAAAGAAAACACAAAAACAATGACAGGATCAATACAGGCAGTCTAATAACCCAGTATGCAACTATGCCAAGTATATGAATCACCTATTATAAGGGCCCCATGAAGATCTGCTGAAAGGAGGTTTTCAGACAATTGCTTTTTCCTATGGAGAAAACAGGTAACATCAATACCTCATACTCCTTCCTTCCCAAAATTCTTGTCTTAGATTTGTCAAAATATGGATGTATCTAGTCATGCTTTAGTGTTTGATACATCCGTATCTAGAGAAATGTTAGACAAGAATTTTGGGACGGAGGGAGTACATTGTACTGAAAAGGCATAATAAAGGGTTAGCCCAAGTCTGGGAAGTTAAACTGATTACATTTCTTGAATTTTAGTGCTCAAATATTCAAAAATAATAATCTTTCAGAACTCTATTTACCAAACTTAAATACAACAACAGCTTAGTTAAGCTATTATCTTGTGCAATCAGGCCCAAATCAAATAATTTAGTCTCTACACTTTCTGTACAAATATCATTTTTGGGTGGGCTTGATTTTATTAACAGCATAAAGCCTGTGTGTTACTGTACTATGATCATAAGTCAAAACAAACTGATAATCATAGGGTAGTACAAATGCACCAATACAGTCATAGAATCCTTCAAAAGTAGAGACCAATTAAAAACCGTCTAAAAACAATTAGGTCATATATGTAAAACTTGTTGTGCAAATTGCCAGGGCCTTAACTCTGACTGACCCAACCTCGGAGTTGACAACCCACTCGTGGGTGCCACCGTGCCAAGTAGGCATGAGGTGACTTTACAGTGATGCTGCCCTGTTGCTCCGAGTCTCGGCGCCTCGCCATCTTTGGCCGGAGGTCGGGCTGGGCGAGGCCTAATGTCGTTGTGTGTTGTAGTTGAGGGCACCTCCTTACCTAGTTGTAGTCGCTTGGTGAAGACGGTTGTGTGTGTGTGTGTGTGTGTCCCTCCTTCCTGGAGGTTGTACCCCCGATGTCTTCTTGTTCAATGCAATGAAACGCAAACTCTTTTGCGTTTTCTCGAAAGAAGAAAAAATGGGTCCACCTTTAGGAGTTATCCAGTTTAGTTGTTTTCTCGTAAGACATGGAAACGATCACACAGATCTGCGGACATGTAACTAATCTTCACCGGGGTTAACAACGTCTAAAACATGTTGCTTATGACTAGTCAGCCTACTTTGCCAGCGTGTACGTATTTACGAGTCAATCACTTCATGTGTGTAGACAAAGGGGCATGATCACAAGTCTACATATTTGGCCACTCAGGTAAGGACCATGGCGAAAATGCGTATTTTTTAAACATAATCTGGTACTATGCGCAAACATTTGCAAACCCTCCTAGTTTGCACTACAAGCGTCGAATTAAATGGTAACAACAAAGTATAAATCACAAGCTTTTAATCTTTCCTTGCAAAAGCAGATAGTGTGTAGATGGAAACGAGGCCTGAAAGTAATAGAAAGAAAAGATAGTGAGGGATCCATACGGGGTGCTTTTTGTAAGCTCTTGCATATACTCTTTCCACATTTCATGCATTGGCTTATAGAGGTCAAACCTGCAAGAATAAGAATTGCATGTAAAAACTGCATAAACTCCAAAGATACCACATGTGGGGATTTTAGGAAGGATATATACATGTTTCATTCATATCATATAAAAACGCGATGATAGAAGAAGATAGCTTATATCTGCACACTAATCCTGAACAAGAATTACCTGCGGAATGTATCATGTAAATCAAATGACCCACATTTCTTATGTTGCTTCAGTGACATGTGTCTTTTTGATCGCTTTGAGTGGGTCAACAAAGACCGTGATTGTGCATCCACTAATATAGGACCCCTTTGGACATAGTTATCCAAAAGAATCCCTCTATCCAGCTTTAACTTTTTGGATCCCTTGGCGATTCTTCCGGCTTCTCCACCTTTCTGAATTATGTCATATACAACACTGTGAACTATGTCCGTGCTGTCGAGATCCTACACCAGTTCACCCAAAAAATATTAAAGGTTATTTCAACTAATATAAGTTAAATTTGAGAGCCATAACGCATATCATGGGATCTTACCGAATAGTCACCTTGGGACAAATTTTCATGGAGAGCAAATGAAAGCTCAGAGTATATAGGATTGACTTCTCCACCTAAAAGATAAAAAAAGGTATCTGTTAATTTTGGAACACAGCCACACGAACATACAAGACATGGATTTACCTAAGGAACCAGAAGTGTTTTGTTGATGACTGGAATTTCCTTGAGCTGAGGAGCAGCAGCAGTATGAGAAAAACTGGTGACATATATAAAATCTGCATCAATGGAACGGAGAATGGTGAACAAAATAAAAACCTCTAAATGTAGGGAGCTGGGCAGAGGTTCGAGAAGGAGTGAATTTTGGAGTTTTTCCTTTAATCCGTGCATCAAACTTGGGCTTGGGGGTGCTCTCTTTATTCTTCGGGCACTCAGGCTGTTCATCTTTCAGCTTCTTAGCTTTAGCTGCTGCATACCGTTGTTGAATGGCTTCTAAGGTCCGTTTCTTCTGATCAGAAATAGTTGACATTGATCCTACACCAGATCTGAGATTAAAGCAAGTTAAACGCAGTGGTGGAGCCAGGAACAAATCATAGGGTGTGCCACCTTAAAAAAATCGACATCACATGAGTCATACAAAATCGCCCAAAAGAGCAATATAAATAGTTTAATCAAATCTCACAACATTAGAGTTCACTATATACGTTTGAAATTTGCAACTACCAACTACTCCCTCTGTTGTACTAAATCAGCGACACTTGATATGGAACAGAGGGAGCTCCGAAGCTGAACACTGAAGTAATACTGAAAGTCTGAAGAGTAGTTTCTACAATCACACTAACCAGTGGTCAAGCCAGGATTGAAGCAAACCCCGGGCCAATTTTTTCGTGAATATGAAAAAACTTTGGCACTCCCCATATAACATTCCAAAAAATAAAACCCAGTATAATAAACATACACAATAAAGCTCAAATTTCTCAATAAATCTAGAATCGAAACCTAATGCTTAACAATCCAGCAGAAGATATAAAACACGGCAAAACTACAAGTCATCTATACACTATGACAATTAGATAATGGATACACCAATTTCTGCACAATAAATCAATTCGAGTTCCATCAACATATTACGCATACTCACATACACTGTGCATACATTAATTCACCAAATCAACATTTAAATTATCTATGCACTGTGACAACCAGACAGTGCATACATCAATTCACCAAAGACAAAACTACCGGCAAGAAAATTACCAGCGATTGGAGGGGCGCCGGGGCGGCAGCAGGCCACACACAGCTGGCGGCGGAAGAATCACGGGGCCGGGGCGCAGCGGAGG
>LR738709.1:579213539-579330850 GCA_902687465.1 Secale cereale
ACCCTTGTCTTCCCTCAAAAAAAAAAAAAAAACTGTACACTAATTTTTTTTTTGGAAAATTTTCGATTTATTCATCTTCAATCATGGCAGTACAACGAACACCAGAATAAAAATTACAACTAGATCCGTAGACCACCTAGCGACGACTACAAGCACTGAAGCGAGCCGAAGACGCACCGCCGTCATCGCCCCTCAATCGCCGGAGTCGGGCACAACTTGTTGTAGTAGACAGTCGGGAAGTCGTCGTTCTAAGGCCCCATAGGACCAGCACCCCAGAACAGCAACCGATGTCGTTGAAGAATAACGTAGATCAGAAGGATCCAAATCAAAAACACACGAACGTAGACGAACAACGACGAGATCTGAGCAAATCTACCAAAGATAGATCTATCGGAGACACACCTCCACACGCCTAACGATGTTAGGCGCACCGCCGAAACAGGGGCTAGGCGGGGAGACTATTATTGCATTTTCATGAAGCCGCCGCCATCTCGCCTTCCTGAACAGGACGCAAGTCCTAACAAGATTGAAAAAAACGACTAAAAGCGGAGCCCTCCCACCGACCTTTGCAAGGATCCACCGCGCCTCCATGGCTCTAGGGTGTTGGGAAACGTTGCATGGAAAACAACCGCACACGCAAAGATCTATCCATGGAGATGCATAGCAACGAGGGAGGGGGGAGTGTGTCTACGTACCCTCGTAGACCGTAAGCGGAAGCGTTTCACAACGCAGTTGATGTAGTCGAACTTATTCACGCTTCAACCGATCAAGTACCGAATGCACGGCACCTCTGCGTTCTGCACACGTTCAGCTCGGTGACGTCCCTCGCCTTTTTGATCCAGCAAAACGTTGAGGTAGTAGATGAGTTCCGTCAGCACGACGGCGTGGTGACGGTGATGGTGAAGTGATCTCCGTAGAGCTTTGCCTAAGCATTACAAAAATATAACCGGGGGAGTAAACGGTGGATGGAGGCGCCGCACACGGCTAAGACAATGTTGTGTGTCCTTGTGAGGCGCCCCCTCCCCACATATATACTGGTGGGAGGGGAGGGGAGGCAGCCAGGGCACGCCCTAGGGTTGGCTGCTGCCCCCTAGGGGGCCTGCCTTGCCCTGCGCCCCCTCTTTCCATATATGCATGAAGGGGAAGGAAAGAGGGGGTGGGGGAAGGAAGTGGGAATCCTAATCCACACTTTCATTTCCCTTCCCTCCTTTCCTTCTCCTCCTCCTATGGCCCTATAGGGCGCACCAGCCCCTTGTGGGCTGGTGTGTTCCTTCATAAGGCCCATATGGCCCATAGGATTGCCCGGGGTATCCGAAACACCTTCCGGTGACCCGATAAGTACCCGGTACCCTTTGGAACACTTCCAGTGTCCGAATACCATCGTCCTATATATCAATCTTTACCTCTCGATCATTTCGAGACTCCTCATCATGTCCGTGATCTCATCCAGGACTCCGAACAACATTCAATCACCAAATCACATAACTCGTGTAATACTATATCGTCAATGAACGTTAAGCGTGCGGACCCTACAGGTTCGAGAACTATGTAAACATGACCGAGACACCTCTCCGGTCTATAACCAATAGCGGAACCTAGATGCCCATATTGGCTCTTACATATTCTACGAAGATCTTTATCGGTCGAACTGTCATGACAACATACACAATTCCCTTTGTCCGTCAGTATGTTACTTACCCAAGATTTGATCGTTGGTATCTCTATACCTAGTTCAATCTCTTTACTGGCAAATCTCTTTACTTTTTCCGTAATACATCATCCCGTGACTAACTCACTAGTCATTTTCTTGCAAGGCTTATTATGATGTGCATTACCGAGAGGGCCCAGAGATACCTCTCCGATACTCGGAGTGACAAATCCTAATCTTGATTCACGCCAACCCAACAAAACAACTTCGGAGATACCTATATAGCATCTTTATAACCACCTAGTTACGTTGTGACGTTTGATAGCACATAAGGTATTTCTCTGGTATCCGGGAGTTGCATGATCTCATAGTCAAAGGAATATGTATTTGGCATACATGAAGGCAGTAGCAATAAACTATACGATCAAATGCTAAGCTAACAGATGGGTCTTGTCCATCACATCATTCTCACAATGATGTGATCCCGTTATCAAATGACAACTCATGTCCATGGTTAGGAAACCTTAACCATCTTTGATTAACGAGCTAGTCTAGTAGAGGCTGTTGGGGAACGTAGTATTTCAAAAAAATTCCTACGATCACACAAGATCTATCTACTAGATGCATAGCAACGAGAGGGGAGAGTGTGTCCACGTACCCTCGTAGACCGGGAGCGGAAGCGTCTAGTGACGCGGTTGATGTAGTCGAACTTCTTCGCGATCCAACCGATCAAGCACCGAACGTACGGAGCCTCCGCGTTCAGCACACGTTCAACTTGATGATGTCCCACGAGCTCTTGATCCAGTAGAGCCTCGCGGGAGAGTTTCGTCAGCACGACGGCGTGGTGACGGAGATGATGAAGCTACCGGCGTAGGGCTTCGCCTAAGCACTGCAATGGTATGACCGAGGTGTGTTTCTGTGGAGAGGGGCACCGCACACGGTTGGGAGAGATCAACTGATAAACTTGTGTGTCTATGGGGTGCCTCTACCCCCGTATACAAAGGAGTGGAGGAGGGGGAGGGCCGGCCCTCTCTATGGCGCGCCCTAGGGGAGTCCTACTCCCACCGGGAGTAGGATTTCCCCTTTCCTAGTAGAACTAGGAGCCCTTCCAAGTAGTAGGAGTAGGAGAGAAGGAAAGGGAAAGAGAAGAGAATGAAGGAGGGGGTGCAGCCCCTCCCCCTAGTCCAATTCGGACTAAGCCTTGGGGGGGGCAGCCTCCTCTCTCTCTTTCCCCTAAAGCCCAATAAGGCTCATATACTCCCCGGCGAATTCCCGTAACTCTCCGGTACTCCGAAAAATACCCGAATCACTCGGAACCTTTCTGATGTCCGAATATAGTCGTCTAATATATCGATCTTTATGTCTCGACCATTTCGAGACTCCTCGTCATGTCCCCGGTCTCATACGGGACTCCGAACTACCTTCGGTACATCAAAATACATAAACTCATAATACCAATCGTCATCAAACGTTAAGCGTGCGGACCCTACGGGTTTGAGAACTATGTAGACATGACCGAGACTCATCTCCGGTCAATAACCAATAGCGGAACCTGGATGCTCATATTGGCTCCTACATATTCTACGAAGATCTTTATCGGTCAAACCGCATAACAACATATGTTGTTCCCTTTGTCATCGGTATGTTACTTGCCCGAGATTCGACCATCGGTATCACCATACCTAGTTAATCTCGTTACCGGCAAGTCTCTTTACTCGTTCCGTAATACATCATCTCGTGACTAACTCATTAGTCATTTGCTTGCCAGGCTTATTATGATGTGTATTACCGAGAGGGCCCAGAGATACGTCTCCGACACTCGGAGTGACAAATCCTATTATTGATCTATGCCAACACCACGAACACCTTCGGAAACACCTGTAGAGCATCTTTATAATCACCCAGTTACGTTGTGACGTTTGATAGCACACAAGGTGTTCCTCCGGTATTCGGGAGTTGCATAATCTCATAGTCATAGGAACATGTATAAGTCATGAAGAAAGCAATAGCAATAAAACTAAACGTTTATAGTGCTAAGCTAACGGATGGGTCTAGTCCATCACATCATTCTCCTAATGATGTGATCCCGTTGATCAAATGACAACTCATGTCTATGGTTAGGAAACGTAACCATCTTTGATCAATGAGCTAGTCTAGTAGAAGCATACTAGGGACACTCTGTTTTGTCTATGTATTCACACATGTACTAAGTTTCCGGTTAATACAATTATAGCATGAATAATAAACATTTATCATGATATAAGGAAATAAATAATAACTTTATTATTGCCACTAGGGCATATTTCCTTCAGTCTCCCACTTGCACTAGAGTCAATAATCTAGTTCACATCTCCATGTGATTTAATACCGATAGTTCACATCGTTATGTGAATAACACCCATAGTTCACATCGCCATGTGACCAACACCCAAAGGGTTTACTAGAGCCAATAATCTAGTTCACGTCGTTATGTGATGAACACCCAAGAGTAATAAGGTGTGATCATGTTTTGCTTGTGAGAGAAGTTTAGTCAATGGGTCTGACACATTCCGATCCGTATGTATTTTGCAAATTCCTATGTCTACAATGCTCTGCATGGAGCTACTCTAGCTAATTGCTCCCACTTTCAATATGCATCCAGATTGATACTTAGAGTCATCTGGATTAGTGTAAAGCTTGCATCGGTGTAACTCTTTACGACGAACTCTTTATCACCTCCATAATCAAGAAAACATTTCCTTAGTCATCTAGTAACTAAGTATAATTTTGACCGATGTCCAGTGATCTACTCCTGGATCACTTTTGTACCTCCTTGCCAAACTCATGGTAAGGTACACAACAGGTTTGGTACACATCATGGCATACTTTATAGAACCTATGGCTGAGGCATAGGGAATGACTTTCGTTCTTTCTCTATCTTCTGCTGAGGTCGGGCTTTGAGTCTTAATCAACTTCATACCTTACAACTCAGGCAAGAACTCCTTCTCTGATTGATCCATTTTGAACTACTTCAAAAACTTGTCAAGGTATATACTCATTTAAAAAACTTATCAAGCGTGTCGATCTATCTCTATAGATCTTGAGGCTCAATATGTAAGCAGCTTCACCGAGGTTTTTCTTTGAAAAAACTCCTTTGAAACACTCCTTCATGCTTTCCAAAAAATTCTACATCATTTCTGATCGACAATATGTCATTCACATATACTTATCAGAAAGGTTGTAGTGCTCCCACTCACTTTCTTGTAAATACATGCTTCACCGCAAGTCTGTATAAAACTATATGCTTTGATCAACTTATCAAAGCATATATTCCAACTCTGAGATGCTTGCACCAGTCCATAGATGGATCGTTGGAGCTTGCACACTTTGTTAGCACCTTTAGGATCGACAAAACCTTCTGGTTGCATCATATACAACTCATCCATTTAGGAATGTAGTTTTTATTATTTGGTTGCAGGGTTGTTTGAGAGAGACCATCTTCATCCTACACCTCCCACGGATTGATAAACCTTAGGTCATCTACTTGAGGGAAATTTGCTACTGTCCTACAAAACTCTGCGCTTGGAGGCCCAACACGAGTCTTCAAGAACACGTTGTGTAGTAGACACCAACCATCTTTGTTTATACACGTGTAAAACATGTCATCTATGTGCTTGTGAATACTCTGCGCTTGGAGGCCCAACACGAGTCTATAAGAACAAGTTGTGTAGTAGAGATCAACCATCTTTGTTTGTACAAGTGTAGTAGACATAAATACTCGGGCATCCCAACAAACAATCATGTCTTTCAGAATATCAAATGTTGAAGAACGTTATCCCTACAAAATCATATAGTCTTGTCATGCTTGGTCTTCCCAGCTCAAAGTATAAATCATGTACTACCCCGGTGTCAGCCAAGCAATTGGTTCATACTTTTTAACGCACTTCAGCATTTTCAACTCTCATACAATACATGAGCGCAAGCCATGGATATAGCATTATAGGTGGAATAGAATGCGGTGGTAGTAGAAAAAAGAAGGGAAGAAAGTCTCACATCAACTAGGCAAACTAATGGACCATGGAGATGTCCATCAATCGATATCAATGTGAGGAGTAGGGATTGCCATGCAACGGATGCACTAAGAGCTATAAGTGCATGAAAGCTCAATATGGAACTAAGTGGGTATGCATTGAACTCTACTACGGAAAAATTCCCACTAGTATATGAAAGTGACAACATAGGAGACTCCCTATATGAAAAACATGGTGCTACTTTCAAGCACAAGTGTGGAATTGGCATGCCCCTTCTCTCTCTTTTTTTCTCTTTTTTTGGGTGGGCTTCTTTGGCCTCTTTTATTATTATTATTTTTATATATTTTTCTCTCATTGTCCGTAGTCTCATCCCGACTTGTGGGGGAATCATAGTCTCCATCATCCTTTCCTCACTCGGACATGCTCTAATAATGGATAATGATGATCATCACACTTCTTTTACTTATAACTCAAAAGAAATAAAAATTACAACTCAATACCTATAACATAGTATGACTCCATATGATGAAAATGAATGCTCAAGTCAAGTTTATTGCAAAAGTTTATTAGCCCTCGAAGCAAAGTAATACTACACATGCACCTAGGGGGAGGTTGGTAGGAGTTAACCATCGCGCGCCCCCGACCTTCACACAAAGATAGGACAATCAAGGATAAATTGTGCTCCAACTTCCCGGCATAACGAGAGACTATACGTGCATGTTTCGGGAATCACAAACCTTAACACAAATATCCTACTAAACACGATCATCCACTAGTACCTCCCACAGATTATCATCTCTATATCGCAAAACTATTGTAAGGAATCAAACATATCATATTCAGTGATCCATAAGTTTTATGTAGGATTTTATGACTAACCATACAATTGAACAATTCCGGCTGACTCTCTAAATAGATATAAGTAAAGCATGAGAGTTTATTCTTCGAAAATAATATATCACACCATGCTAAAAAAGATATAAGTGAAGCACTAGAGCAACGGTGCTAGAAAAGAGCTTCGTCGACGGGATGTGAATGCCGCTTATCTAGCTTTTCCAGCAACTATTTGGGGGCTCTATTTATTTAAAAACTTTCAGATCTAAGTATTTTATTAAAACAAGAAGCAAACAAAACAAAATGACATTTCAAGAATAGCACATCTCATGTGAAGAAGCAAAAAACTTAGGATCAACCGATACTAACCGATAATTGTTGATGAAGAAAGGTGGGATGCCTATCGGGGCATCCCCAAGTTAGATGCTTGAGACTTCTTGAAATATTATCTTGTTGTGCCTTGGGCATGCCCAAGCTTGATCTTTTGTGTCTCCTTAATTCTTCTCATATCACGGTTTCCCTAAATATCAAAAGCTTCATCCACACAAAACTCAACAAGAAATCGTGAGATAAGTTAGTATAAATCAATGCAAAACCTTATCATCATCTATTGTAGCAAATCACTAAAATCATTATTCAACATTGCATACTAAATGCCTCTGCATATTTAATACTCCTATCCTCAAATAGAATCATTAAACACGCAAACATATGCAAACAATGCAAACATAAAAGCAATCTGTTAAAACAGTACATTCTGTAAAGAGTGGAATTGTTCTCATACTTCTCTACCTCTAAAAATTCTGAAAAAATACCACGTTATGATAACCCACAAGTATAGGGGATCAATTGTAGCCTCTTTCGATAAGTAAGAGTGTCTAACCCAATGAGGAGCTAAAGGTAGAACAAATATTCCCTCAAGTTTTATCGACCACCGATACAACGCTATGCACGCTTAACGTTCACTTTACCTAGAACAAGTATGAAACTAGAAGAACTTTGTAGGTGTAACGGGATAGGTTTACAAGATAATAAAGAGCTTGCAAATATAAACTAGGGGCTTTTTAGATAAAGACACAACTAAGTTAATTTTAGTAGAGAAGTTTGTGTCACAAGAAAGTTATTTTCCCCTAGGCAATCGATAACTAGACCGGTAATCATTATTGCAATTTTATATGAGGAAGAGGCATAATATAACGTACTTTATCTTCTTGGATCATATGCACTTATGATTGGAACTCTAGCAAGCACCCGCAACTACTAAAGGTCATTAAGGTAAAACCCAACCATAGCATTATAAGGCATCAAGTCCTCTTTATTCCCGTACGCAAACAACCTACTTACTCGGGTTTAAGCTTCTGTCACTCTAGCAACCAACCATAAGCAAATCATAAACATATTGCAAACCCTACATCGGGGATCCCTCACTCTTGCGCAACACGGAGAGCACCATAGGACAACACCAATGATAATAAAACATGCAACTCAAACCAATCACGATCATCAGTCAACCCATAGGACAAAACAGATCTACTAAAACATCATAGGATAGCCATACATCATTGGGAAACAATCTATAGCGTTGAGCACCATGTTTAAGTAGAGAGAACAGCGGGTAGAAGAGAGGTTACACCACTACATAGAGGGAAAGAGAGTTGGTGATGACGGTGGCGAAGTTGTTGGTGTAGATCGCGCTGACGATGATGGCCCCGACGGTGTTCCGGCGCCACCAGAAGAGAGGGGGAGAGAGCCCCCCTTCTTCTTCTTGTTCTTCCTTGACCTTCTCCCTAGATGGAAGAAGGGTTTCCCCTCTGGTCCTTGGATTCCATGGCATGGGAAGGTCGAGAGCCCCTCCGAGATTGGATCTGTCTCTCTGTCTCTCTCTGTTTCTGCATTCCCAGATTCTGGCCTTTCACCGTTTCTTATGTTCCCGGAGATCCGTAACTCCAATTGGGCTGAAATTTTAACACGATTTGTATCAAGATATTGGCTTTCTTGCGGCGAAAGAAGGGCACCAACCGCCTTACGGGGTGGCCACGAGGGTCAGGGGCGCGCCCCCTACCTCATGCCCCCCTCGGGCATCGTCTCGCGTTGATTCTTCTTCCCAAAAATCACATATATTCCAAAAAAAAATCTCCGTAAGTTATTATCTCGTTTAAACTCCATTTGATATTGATTTTATGCGAAATAAAAAACATGCAACAAACAGACCGGGCACTGGATCAATATGCTAGTCCCAAAAATAGTATACAAAGTTGCCAAAATTATGTAAAAGCTGTAAAATATTGGCATGGAACAATAAAAAATTATAGATACGATGGAGACGTATCAGCATGCCCAAGCTTAATTCCTGCTCGTCCTCGAGTAGGTAAATGATAAAAGGGATAATTTTTTATGTGGAATGATACCTAACATAATCTTGATCATGCAATCTAATCATGGCATGAATATTAAGACACAAGTGATTCAAAGCAATAGTCTATCATTTGACATAAAAGAATTTAATACTCGGGCATCCCAACAAACAATCATGTCTTTCAAAATATCAAAGATAAAGAACGCTATCCCTACAAAATCATATAGTCTTGTATGCTCCCTCTTCTCAACACAAAGTATAAATCATGCCCATCCCGGTGTCAGCCCAGCAATTATATTCATACTTTTACATTCTTAAACTTTTTCAACTCTTCACGCAATACATGAGCGTGAGCCATGGACATAGCACTATGGGTGGAATAGAAGGTGGTAGTAGACAAAAGTAGGGAGAAAGTCTCACATCGACTAGGCAAATCAATGGACTATGGAGATGTACATCAATTGATATCAATGTGAGTGAGTAGGGATTGTCATGTAACGGATGCACTAGAGCTATAAGTGTATGAAAGCTCAAAGGAAAACTAGTGTGTGTGCATCTACTTGCTTGCTCATGAAGACCTAGGGCAATTTGAGGAAGCCCATCATTGGAATATACAAGCCAAGTTCTATAACAAAAAATTCCCACTAGTATATGAAAGTGACAATATATGAGACTCTCTATATGAAGAACATGGTGAAACTCTGAAGCACGAGTGTGGTAAAAGGATAGTAACATTGCCCCTTCTCTCTTTTTCTCTCAATTTCTTTTCTTTTTTTCTTTTCTTTTTTTGGCTGGCTTCTTTGGTCCCCCTTTTTATTTAGGCTTCTTTGGCCTCTCCCTTTTTTTTATTTCCTCACATGGGGCAATGCTCTAATAATGATGATCATCACACTTTTATTTACTTACAACTCGATATTACAACTCAATACGAGAACAAAATATGACTCTATATGAATGCCTCCGGTGGTGTACCGAGATGTGCAATGAAAGCGTAGCAATGACATCAAAAAACGGACAAGCCATGCAAACATCATGCTAGCAGTCTTACGATCATGCAAGGCAATATGGCAATGATGGTGCGTGTCATAGTAAACAGAACAGTGGAGTTACATGGCAATATATCTCGCAATGGCTATGGAAATGCCATAATAGGTAGATATGGTGGCTATTTTGAGTAAGGATGTTCCTGAGGAGAAGTTTTTTTGGTTTCATACTCTGATTCAAATAGGGGTGGGTTTGATGTACCGACGGAAGTTGCGCGGTACTAGAGTGGCTAGCAAGTTGGAAGGGTGAGAGTGCGTATAATCCATGGACTCAACATTAGTCATAAGGAACTCACATACTTATTGCAAAAAGTTTATTAGCCCTCGAAGCAAAGTACTACTACGCATGCTCCTAGGGGAAGGGTTGGTAGGAGTTAACCATCACGCGATCCCGGCCTCCACACAAAGATAAACAATCAAAACACAATGCACATCAATTTGGTTACATAGTTAGGAGACCATACGTGCATGCTTCGGGAATCACAAACCTTAACACCAATATTCTTACTAACCCACAATCATTTAAGTACCTCCCACATATTAGCATCTCTATATCACAAAACTATTGCAAGGAATCAAACATATCATATTCAGTGATCTACAAGTTTTATGTAGGATTTTATGACTAACCATGTGAATGACCAATTCCTGTCAACTCTCTAAATAGATATATGTGAAGCAAGATAGTTTTAATTCTTTCTACGAAATATATGCCATGCTCTAACAAATATAAGTGAAGCAAAAGAGCATTCTAAAAATGGTGGTTTTCTATGTGAGGAGAAACAGGCAATCCAAACTTCAAATGATATCAGAGAAGCACATGAAGCATTCTATAAAGCCATACTCAAAAGATATAAGTTAAGTGGAAAGAGCATTCTACAAATTGACCAAGGCCTATCTCATACCAGCATGGTGCATTAAAAAAAGGCACACGACTCTCCAAGAATTTACGCATATCATGTGAACGAAACGAATCCGAAAACATACCGATACTTCTTGAAGAAAGATGGGATGCCTTCTGGGGCATCCCCAAGCTTAGACGCTTGAGTATCCTTTAATATTTACTTGGGGTGCCTTACACATCCCCAAGCTTGAGCGCTTGCCTCTCCCCTTCTCCTCACATCGAGATATCCTCGATCTTCGAACACTTCATCCACACAAAACTTAACCGAACTTTTAGTGGTGGGGTTAGTGGATATGATCAATGAAATCCCATCATATACTGCTCTAACATGATTTTATAATTGTAAACAAACATTACCCACTGTATTCTATCACAATTCTATGGCCCCAAGTCAAGGAGGCTTCAACAAGAACTCAAACATATGCAAATAATGAAGCTATAACATCAATCTATGAAAATAGGACAGTCTGTAAAGATTTGAACATCCACCATACTTCTGTAACTCTAAAAATTCTGGCAAAAATAGGAAAAGTAAACACTTTGTATAGAAATACTTTGCAAACAGTTTCAGAAGCTTTCGACGTTCCAGTAAAAATGTAAAATCGCGCACTATAGCCAAAGTTTTTGTTTTTGCACCGCACAAACCTACAAGCAATTTAATCATCCTAAAGGCAAACTCTTGGCGCATTATTTTTATAATACAATGGAACTGTACAAGGGGATAATTATTTTTATTGAAAAGTTTCTGTAATTAACATTTGCAAAGTTTCCATGAGCATGAACAAAGTTTAAGGAGCTCCCCCATTTTAACGGTGCTCGTCCTTCTTACTTTCACTCTTCTTTTTCAAAAGTTTTAGGTTCCCCTCTATTTTTTTAAAAACTTTATAGAAGCACTCATCAGAAATAAAAGACACTTTTTTTAAACTTCTGGATTGTCTCCTTGGCAGCGCTTTCTTTAAAGCCATTAAGCTAGGCATAAAGTGCTCAAGTAATGAATCCACCCGGATCCCAAGGTATATCAAAGCCAATTTTAACTAGCAATGATTTGGCATTTAGTAGTGAGCACAAAGTGATATGTGCCATGCGAAAACGAAGTCTAACTCTCTTCCTATGCATCGGCATGTCATACGAGAACAATTCATGCACATCAAGTAAAGGCCAACACATGGTATAAGCAGTTTCTTGCAATTCTATCATGTTGGAAACATAGAGAGGCGGAGATATAGTTCCTCTCTCATAATAGTTGCAAGTAGGAGCAGCAAGAAGATGCATATTATACTCATCAAAATCATCATGTGTAATGGAAAAAGGCAACCCATCAATATAATCCTTAATAAGTGCAAACTTCTCTGATATAGTGTAGTTTGGAGAATTCAAGAAGATAATAGGACTATCATGTGTGGGTGCAATAGCAACTATCTCATGTTTAACATAAGAAACTATAGCAAGTTCATCTCCATAAGCATAATTCATATTGGCATCTTGGCCACAAGCATAGCAAGCATCATCAAAAAGGGATATTTCAAAAGAATCAACGGGATCATAACAATCATCATAGCATTCATCCTTCGGTAAATTCGAAGGGAAATTAAACAATGTATGGGATAAAGAGTTACTCTCATTAGATGGTGGGCACAGGTGATCAATCCGCTCTTCCTCCTTTTGTTCTTCGCACTCCTCCTCGTCTTTTTCATCCAATGAGCTCACAATGTCATTAATTTCTTCTTCCATAGACTCATGTAAAATATTAGTCTCTTCTTGGACAGCGGGGGAGTCTTGAATATATGGTTTAATATAAGGATTAGAAGCATAATTATCATAGAAATATTTAAGTATGGCCAAATTTTCAGATTTGTAGAGACTAGTATCACACTCTTCAATAAAAGAAGCAATTTCACAAGTACCCCTAAAAGCAGCAAATTCTTCAATTTGTTGAACATCATAGTAATTATAAACACCCTTAGTATACAAAGATACAATTCCATTATCACTTAACTCACATTGGTAAGGAAGGTGTTTCTTAGGGTCTTTAGAACAACAAGTACAATCATGCATTTCACATAAATTAAAAGCATAGCACTGCAAACGATGAATTTGATCCAGTAAAAGTTTCCCTTTTTCAGATATGCGGTGTCGCACATAACAAGCATGCTCATCTAAAGATTTGTCCTCAACTAGGCTAGTTGGGGTTTCAGCCCGAGCACATAGGGATCGAAGATGATCCAAGTAAAAAGCTTCAGTAGTGTGATAGATTTTGAGTGGTTCTTCAACCATTGGTTCAATAGGTACCACTATGTTTTTGGTATTTTGCGTTTCCTACCCATAACTAAAGATAGAAAACAAGAGCACAAAATAAAAACTACTTAGTGATAAAGCAAATAAGCACACACGAGAATATTCACCCCACGCGATAACTCCCCGGCAACGTCGTCAGAAAAAGTCTTGTTAACCCACAAGTATAGGGGATCAGTTGTAGCCTCTTTCGATAAGTAAGAGTGTCGAACCAACGAGGAGCTAAAGGTAGAAAAAATATTCCCTCAAGTTCTATCGACCACCGATACAACTCTACGCACATTTAACGTTCGCTTTAGCTAGAACAAGTATGAAACTAGAAGTACTTTGTAGGTGTAATGGGATAGGTTTGCAAGATAATCAAGAGCACAAAAATATAAACTAGGGGCTGTTTAGATAAATACACAACTAAGTTAATTTTAGTAGAGAAGTTTTTGTCACAAGAAAGTTATTTGTCCCTAGGAAATCGATAACTAGACCGGTAATCATTATTGCAATTTTATATGAGGGAGGGGCATAAGCTAACATACTTTCTCTTCTTGGATCATATGCACTTATGATTGGAACTCTAGCAAGCATCCGCAACTACTAAAGATCATTAAGGTAAAACCCAACCATAGCATTATAAGGCATCAAGTCCTCTTTATCCCCATACGCAAAAAACCTACTTACTCGGGTTTAAGCTTCTGTCACTCTAGCAACCCACCATAAGCAAATCATAAACACATTGCAAACCCTACAACGGGGATCCCTCACGCTTGTGAAACACGGAGAGCACCATAGAATAGCACCAATAATAATAAAACATGCAACTCAAACCAATCACGATCATCAATCAACCCATAGGACAAAACAGATCTACTCAAACATCATAGGATAACCATACATCATTGGGAAACAATATATAGCGTTGAGCACCATGTTTAAGTAGAGAGAACAGCGAGTAGAAGAGAGGTTACACCACTGCATAGAGGGGGAGAGAGTTGGTGATGATGGTGGCGAAGTTGTTGGTGTAGATCGTGGTGACGATGATGGCCCCGGCGGTGTTCCGGCACCACCGGGAGAGAGGGGGAGAGAGCCCCCCTTCTTCTCCTTCCTTGACCTTCTCCCTAGATGGGAGATGGTTTTACCCTCTGGTCCTTGGCTTCCATGGCATGGGAGGGGCAAGAGCCCCTCCGAGATTGGATCTGTCTCTCTGTCTCTCTCTGTTTCCGCGTTCCCAGATTCTGGCCTTTCACCGTTTCTTATATTCCTGGAGATCCGTAACTCCGATTGGGCTGAAATTTTAACATGATTTGTATCAGGATATTGGCTTTCTTGCGGCGAAAGAAGGGCACCAACCACCTTACAGGGTGGCCCCGAGGGTCGCGCCCACCCCCTGGGGTGCACCGCCTACCTCATGCCCCCCTCGGGCATCGTCTCGCGTTGATTCTTCTTCCCAAAAATCACATATATTCCAAAAAAATCTCCGTAAGTTTTTATCCCGTTTGGACTCCGTTTGATATGGATTTTCCGTGAAACAAAAAACATGCAACAAATAGTAACTGGCACTGGGTAGTGGATCAATATGTTAGTCCCCAAAATAGTATAAAAAGTTGCCAAAAGTATGTAAAAGTTATAGAATATTGGCATGGAACAATCAAAAATTATAGATACGACGGAGACGTATCACGTTACAGATAACTTATTCATTCCAACTTTGTAAAAGTTTCAAGAATTTATCACATTCTGACTATCTAGAAGAATTCAGACAATGATAGAAAACTTTCTGTTTTCAAACAGCAACATATAGACTTGCAAAATAAGCATGGTAAAGGCTATCCTTGACACTTTTATTGAAATAAAAGATGCAAAACATTATTCTAAAAACCAGAAAGCAAATTCAAACAAAATAAATTGACACTCCAAGCAAAACTCATATCATGTGACGAATGAAAACATAGCTCCAAGTGAGGTTACCGCTAATGTTGGAGACGAAAGAGGGGATACCTTCCGGGGCATCCCCAAGCTTAGTTGCTTGGGTATTACTTGAATATTTCCTTGGGGTGCCTTTGGCATCCCCAAGCTTAGGGTATTGCCACTCCTTGTTCTTCTCATATTGATATCTCAAAACTTTAAAACTTCAATCACACAAAACTTAACAAAACTCCGTGAGATGGGTTAGTATGATAAAACAAATCATTCACTTTGGGTACTGTCAAAGAAAAGATTCATAATTTTTCTCACACAATGCTTACTGTATCATATCATTTCTACAATTTATATTGATCAATATAAGCCATAGAAACTAGAAAACAAGCAAACTATGCATTGAAAACAAAATCTGTCAAAAACAGAACAGTCTGTAATGATCCGAACATTCACCATACTTCTGCAACTCTAAAAATCTTGAAAAAAATATGACCATGTGAAACAATTGTATATTAATCTTCTGCAAAAAGAATCAACTTAAAAGCACTCTTCTGTTAAAAATGAGAATTTTTCTCGCGAGCACAAACGTTTCTGTTTTTCAGCAAGATCAAATCTACTATCACCCAACATGATCTTAAGACTTTGCTTGGCACTTTATTGAAGCAAAAGCTATAAAACATGATTACTACAGTAGCATAATCATGTGAACACATAAAAATAGTAGGTATAAGTGTTGGATTGTCTCCCAACAAGCCCTTTTCTTTAATACCTTTTAGCTAGGCATGATGATTTCAATGATGCTCACGTAAAAGATAAGAACTGAAACATGAAAGAGAGAATCATGAATCACATGACAAGCAAATTTAAGCTAACCCACTTCCTATGCATAGGTATTTTGTAAGCAAACAATTTATGGGAGCAAGAATCAACTAGCATAGGAAGGCAAAACAAGCAAAACTTCACAACTTTCAACACATGGAGAGGAAACTTGATATTATTGCAATACCTACAAGCATATGTCCCTCTCTCATAATAATTTTCAGTAGCATCATGAATGAATTTAACAATATAGCCATCACATAAAGCATTCTTTTTCATGATGCAAAAGCATAGGAATTTTGCTACTCTCCACATAAGCATATTTACTCTCATGAATAGTAGTGGGAGAAAACTCAACAAAATAACTATCATGAGTTTGAAAATTAAAGTCATGATGACAAGTTTCATGGTTATCATTATTCAATATTGCATACATGTCATCACCATAATCATCATACATAGCAACTTTGTTATCATAGTCAATTGAAACATCCTCCAAATTAGTGGATTCATCACTAAATAAAGGCATGACCTCTCCAAATCCACTTTTATCAATATAATCATCATAAATAGGAGGCATGCTACCATTATAACAAATTTCCACATCAAATCTTGGGGGCCTAAAAATATCATCTTCATCAAACATAGCATCCCCAAGCTTATGGCTTTGCATATCATTAGCTTTATGGATATTCAAAGAATTCATACTAACAACATTGCAATCATGCTCATCATTTATGCCAAACATTTTATTAAATTCTGATTCTATCAATTGAGCACAATTTTCTTTTCCATCGTTCTCACGAAATACATTATAAAGATGAATAATATGATGCAACCTTAATTCCATTTTTTTTGTAGTTTTCTTTTTATAAACCAAACTAGTGATAAAACTAGAAACTAAAAGATTCGTTTGCAAGATCTAAAGATATACCTTCAAGCACTCACCTCCCCGGCAATGGCGCCAGAAAAGATGCCCGAGTATTGATGTCTTTATGTCAAATTATAGACTATTGCTTTGAATCACTCATGTTTTAATTTCATGCTGTTGGGGAACGTAGTATTTCAAAAAAATCCTACGATCACGCAAGATCTATCTACGAGAAGCATAACAACGAGCGGGGAGAGTGTGTCCACGTACCCTCGTAGACCGAAAGCGGAAATGTTTAGTTACGCAGTTGATGTAGTCGAACGTCTTCATGATCCAACCGATCCAAGTACCGAACGTACGGCACCTCCGTGTTTAGCACTAGTTCAGCACGATGACGTCCCTCGAGCTCTTGATCCAGTTGAGGACGAGGGAGAGTTTTGTCAGCACGACGGCGTGGTGATGATGATGGTGAAGTTATCGGCGCAGGGCTTCGCCTAAGCACTACAACAATATGACCGAGGTGTGCAATCGTGGAGGGGGGCACCGCGCACGGCTAAAAGATTGGCTTGTGTGTCTTTGGGGTTCCCCCCTCCCACGTATATAAAGGAGGGAGGGAGGAGGAGGCCGACCAAGAGGGGGCGCCAAGAGGGGTCCTACTTGGACTCCTGGTCCAAGTAGGATTCGACCCCCTTTCCTATTGCCACTATGAGAAGGAGGGAAGGAGGAGGAGGAGAGAAGGAAAGGGGGGCCGCCCCCCAACCCTAAACCAATTCGGTTCGGGCCTAGGGGCGCGTGAGCCACCACCTGGTTGCTACCTCCTCTCTCCACTAGGGCCCATTAAGGCCCATTTACTCCCCGGGGGGTTCCGGTAACCTCTCGGTACTCCGGAAAATACCCGATACACTTCGGAACCATTCCGGTGTCCGGATATAACCTTCCAATATATCAATCTTTATGTCTCGACCATTTTGAGAATCCTCGTCATGTCTGTGATCTCATCTGGGACTCCGAAGAATCTTCGGTCATCAAAAACACATAACTCATACTACTAATCATCATCGAACATTAAGCATGCCGACCCTACGGGTTCGAGAACTATCTAGACATAACCGAGACACATCTCCGGTCAATAACCAATAGAGAAACCTGGATGCTCATATTGTCTCCTACATATTCTACGAAGATCTTTATCGGTCAAACCGCATAACAACATACGTTGTTCCCTTTGTCATAGGTAAGTTACTTGCCCGAGATTCGATCGTCGGTATCATCATACCTAGTTCAATCTCGTTACAGGCAAGTCTCTTTACTCGTTCCGTAATACATCATCTCGTGACTAACTCATTAGTCTTTTGCTTGCAAGGCTTATTATGATGTGCATTACCGAGAGGGCCCAGAGATACCTCTCCGACATTCGGAGTGACAAATCCTATTCTCGATCTATGCCAACACCACGAACACCTTCGGAAACACCTGTAGAGCATATTTATAATCACCCACTTACGTTGTGACGTTTGATAGCACACAAGGTGTTCCTCTGGTATTCGGGAGTTGCATAATCTCATAGTCAGAGGAACATGTATAAGTCATGAAGAAAGCAATAGCAATAAACTAAACGATTATAGTGCTAAGCTAACAGATGGGTCTTGTCCATCACATCATTCTCCTAATGATGTGATCCTGTTGGTCAAATGACAACACATGTCTATTGATACGTCTTCAACGTATCTATAATTTTTTATTGTTCCATGCTATTACTTATGATGTTTTGGATGTTTAATGGGCTTTGTCATACACTTTTATATTATTTTTGGGACTAACCTATTAACCCAAAGGCCCAGTCCAGATTGTTGTTTTTTGCCTATTTCATGGTTTTACAGAAAAGGAATTTCAAACGGAGTCCAAACGGAATGAAACCTTCAGGAGAGATATTTTTGGAGCGATATCTTCACGGGAGACTTGAGAACCACCGAATAGGGCACACGTGGCGTCCACGAGGGTGGGGGCGCCCCCCTACAGGGCGCGCCCCCTACCTCGTGGGCCCCACGTTTGGCCCTCAGTGCCCTCCTTCCTCCTATATATACCTATGTACCCAGAAAACATCGGACACGGAGAGAAAACCCTAATTCCACCGCCGCAACTTTCTGTTCCCGTGAGATCCCATCTTGGGGCCTGTTCCGGAGCTCCGCCTGAGGGGGGATCTACCACGGAGTGCTTCTACATCAACACCGTGGCCTCACCATGAGTTGTGAGTAGTTTATCACAGACCTTCGGGTCCATAGTTAGTAACTAGATGGCTTCTTCTCTCTCTTTGGATCTCAATACCAAGTTCTCCTCGGTCTTCGAGGAGATCTATTCGACGCAATCTCTTTTTGCGGTGTGTTTGTCGAGATCCGATGAATTGTGGGTTTATGATCAAGATTATCTATGAGAAATCTTTGGTTCTTTTCCGAATTCTTTTATGTATGATTATAATATCCTTGCAAGTCTCTTCGAATTATTGGTTTGGTTTGGCCTACTAGATCTATAGTTCTTGCAATGGGAGAAGTGCTTGGATTTGGGTTCAATCTTGCGGTGTCCTTTCCCAGTGACAGTAGGGGCAGCAAGGCACGTATTGTATTGTTGCCATCGAGGATAAAAAGATGGGGTTTATATCATATTGATTGAGTTTATCCCTCTACATCATGTCATCTTGCTTAAGGCATTACTCTGTTCTTATGAACTTAATAGTCTAGATGCATGTTGGATAACGGTCGATGTGTGGAGTAATAGTAGTAGATGCAGAATCATTTTGGTCTACTTGTTACGGACGTGATGCCTATATATAATGATCATGCCTAGATATTCTCATAATTATTTGCTTTTCTATCAATTGCTCGATAGTAATTCGTTTACCCACCGTAGAATTCTGCTATCATGAGAGAAGCCACTAGTGAAACCTATGGCCCCCGGGTCTATTCTCAACATATCAATCTACAATCTACTTTACTTTGCCGTTTTTACTTTCTGTTCTTATATCCAAAAATACCAAAAATATCAAACTATCATATCTATCAGATCTCACTTTCGTAAGTGACCGTAAAGGGATTGACAACCCCTTATCGCGTTGGCTGCGAAGTTCTTATTTGATTGTGCAGGTGCGAGGGACTCGCGCGTAGTCTCCTATTGGATTGATACC
Organism: Secale cereale; assembly: GCA_902687465.1. Taxonomy (NCBI): domain Eukaryota; kingdom Viridiplantae; phylum Streptophyta; class Magnoliopsida; order Poales; family Poaceae; genus Secale; species Secale cereale. The sequence continues at coordinate 579,233,406 of LR738709.1, forward strand.
TTGGTTCTCAAAAACTGAGGGAAATACTTACGCTACTATGCTGCATCACCCTTTCCTCTTCGAGGGAATACAACGCAAGCTCGAGAAGTAGCAAGAAGAATTTATGGCGCCATTGCCGGGGAGGCTTACGCAAAAGTCATATACCAAGTACTTCCTCTATAAACTAATATAAGAGCGTTTAGATAACTAAAGTAGTGATCTAAACGCTCTTATATTAGTTTACGGAGGGAGTACCTATCACAAACCCTTATCCTTCGCATTACATTTATTTTCCTCTCGTTTTCCTCTCCCCCACTTCACCCTTGCCGTTTTATTTGCCCTTCTTTTTGCCGTGTGTTTATCATTCGCTTGCTTCTTGTTTGCTTGTGTGTTGGATTGCTTGCTTGTCACTATGGCTCAGAACAATACCAAATTGTGTGACTTTTCCAATACCAACAATTATGATTTTATTAGCACTCCGATTGCTCCTATTACCGATGCTGAATCTTGTGAGATCAATGCTGCTCTATTGAATCTTGTCATGAAAGATCAATTTTCCGGCCTTCCTAGTGAAGATGCCGCTACCCATCTAAACAACTTTGTTGATTTGTGTGATATGCAAAAGAAAAGGGATACGGATAACGATATTGTTAAATTGAAGTTATTTCCATTTTCACTTAGAGATCGTGCTAAAACTTGGTTTTCCTCTTTGCCTAGAAATATTATTGATTCATGGAATAAGTGCAAAGATGCTTTTATCTCTAAGTATTTCCCTCCTGCTAAGATCATCTCTCTTAGAAATGATATTATGAATTTTAAGCAACTAGATCATGAGCATGTTGCACAAGCTTGGGAGAGAATGAAATTAATGATACGTAATTGCCCTACACATGGTTTGAACTTATGGATGATTATTCAAAACTTTTATAATGGCTTGAATTTTGCTTCTAGAAATCTTTTAGATTCGGCCGCAGGAGGCACTTTCATGGAAACCACCTTAGGAGAAGCTACCAAACTCCTAGATAATATTATGGTTAATTATTCTCAATGGCACACCGAAAGATCTACTAGTAAAAAAGTGCATGCTATTGAAGAGATTAGTGTTTTGAGTGGAAAGATGGATGAACTTATGAAATTATTTGCTGCTAAGAGTGCTTCTTCTGATCCTAATGATATGCCTTTATCCACATTGATTGAAAATAATAATGAATCTTTGGATGTGAATTTTGTTGGTAGGAATAATTTTGGTAACAATGCTTATAGAGGAAACTTTAATCCTAGGCCTTTTCCTAGCAATTCCTCTAATAATTATGGTAATTCCTACAATAACTCTTATGGAAATATGCCTTCTGAATTTGAAACTAGTGTTAAGGAGTTTATGAATTCGCAAAAGAATTTCAATGCTTTGCTTGAAGAAAAATTGCTTAAGATTGATGAATTGGCTAGAAGTGTGGATAGAATTACTCAAGATATCTTCCGATATGCTGATAAATCGGCCGATTTATCGCTTACCACTGTCTGGCCGATAAGATAAATCGACCGATAAATCAGCCGATATGGTGATAAATCGGCCGATATGCCGATAAACTGGCCGATTTACCCCTTATCATGGGTCGACCGATAAGTTCCCGATAAGCGATATCCCCAACATTGATTCCACCTAAGCATGATATCAATGAGTCTCCCAAAGCCATGAGAATTTCCTTTGATGAATGCAAAGAAAGAACCGCTAGGATGCGTGCTAAAAAAGAGAGTTATATAAAAGCGTGTTCTTCTAGTTATCATGAAAATAAAGATGAAGACCTGAAAGTTATTGATGTGTCTCCTATTAGATCCTTGTTTTCTAGTAGGAATCTTGATAAAGATGGGAATGGAGATGAGTCTACTTTAATTAAAAGGTGTCCCAATGATTCCGAGTTTTTAGATCTTGATGCTAAAATTGTTAAAAGTGGGATTGAAGAGATTAAAACTTTGCATAGTGATGAACCCACTACTTTGGATTTCAAGGGATTCAATTATGATAATAGCTCTTTGATAGATTGTATTTCCTTGTTGCAATCCGTACTAAACTCTCTGCATGCTTATAGTCAAAATAAAGCTTTTACCAAACACATAGTTGATGCTTTGATGCAATCTTATGAAGAAAAACTTGAATTAGAAGTTTCTATCCCTCGAAAGCTTTATGATGAGTGGGAACCTACTATTAAAATTAAAATTAAAGATCATGAATGCTTTGCTTTGTGTGATTTGGGTGCAAGTGTTTCCACTATCCCAAAAACTTTGTGTGATTTGTTAGGCTTCCATGAGCCTGATGATTGTTCCTTAAATTTGCATCTTGCGGATTCTACCATTAAGAAACCTATGTGAAGGATTGATGTCTACACACGCTTCTACTCTTGTAGACTATGTTGGACCTCCAAGCGCGGAGGTTTGTAGGACAGCAGCAATTTCCCTCAAGTGGATGACCTAAGGTTTATCGAACTCAGGGAAGTAGAGGTTGAAGATGGTCTCTCTCAAGCAACCCTGCAACTAAGATACAAAAAGTCTCTTGTGTCCCCAACACACCTAATACACTTGTTAGATGTATAGGTGCACTAGTTCGGCGAAGAGATGTTAAATGGCAAGTGATATGGATGGCAAAACAAAGTAATATAAATCTGTAATAAAAAGTGCAGCAAGCAAACAAGTGGTAAACGTGAGCACAAATGGTATTGCAATGGTGGAAACAAGGCCTAGGCTTCATACTTTCACTAGTGGCAACTCCCAACAACATTAACATAATCGAATCACATGATATTTCCCATAAAACATGCAATGGAGACGCACCCGGAGGTCATTCCTTCGTGGTCAAGAGAGGACAAGAATTATGTAGGGCTACAAAAGCACACCTCAAAGTTCGTAGTTCTCAATCTAAGGATTTCCCAATGTCACCGCGGCCATCCAAAGAGAGTCCCACAATCACCACAACATATCTAAAGGATAGTCAAAGACAAGCACCAAGAGACTCTCAATCTTCAATCAACACACAAGAGAGGAAATCACACATGAAAATATTTTTCTAATCCATGTCCAATAGACCGCTGTCACCTTGGTCTCGGGGATTATACTAGATAAAGACAAGTGAGTACATCAATACAATACATAGAGGAAGGGGAAATATCATGGGATCACCCTAGATTAACATAGCATATGATCACAACGAAGATCACATCATGGGAGAGAGAATTGACCACATAGCTGTTGGGGAACGTAGTATTTTAAAATTTTCCTACAATCACGCAAGATCTATCTACCAGATGCATATCAACGAGAGGGAAGAGTATGTCTACGTACCCTCGTAGACCGGAAGCGGAAGCGTCAAGTGACGCGGTTGATGTAGTCGAACTTCTTCGCGATCCAACCGATCAAGCACCGAACGTACGACACCTCCGCGTTCAGCACACGTTCAGCTTGATGACGTCCCACGAGCTCTTGATCCAGTTGAGCTTCACGGGAGAGTTTCGTCAGCACGACGACGTGGTGACGGATATGATGTATCTACTAGCGCAGGGCTTCGCCTAAGTACTGCGACAGTATGATCGAGGTGTGTTTCTGTGGAGGGGGGCACCGCACACGGCTAGAACAATTCAACTTGTGTGTCTTTGGGTGCCCCCCTGCCCCCGTATATAAAGGAGCAAGGGGGGAGGCCGGCCGGCCCTCTATGGTGCGGCTAGGGCTGCAATCCTACTAGGAATAGGATTGCAATCCTATTCCTAGTAGGAACTACCAAAGAAGGAAGAAGGGGGAAGGAAAGAAAGGGAGAGGGAGAGGGAAAGAGGGGCCGCGCCCCCCTCCCCTTGTCTTATTCGGACTCCTCCTAGGGAGGGGGCGCGCCACCTCCTGGCTGCTGCCCTCTCTCTCCCCTATGGCCCACTAGGGCCCACCATTCCCCCGGGGGGTTCCGGTAACCCCTCCGGCACTCCGGTAAATTCCGAAACTTTCCAGAACACTTCCGGTGTCCGGATATAGTCGTCCAATATATCAATCTTTATGTCTCGGACATTCCGAGACTCCTCGTCATGTCCGTGATCTCATCCGGGACTCCGAACTACTTTTGGTACATCAAAACTCATAAACTCATAATACCGATCGTCATCAAATGTTAAGCGTGCGGACCCTACGGGTTCGAGAACTATGCAGACATGACCGAGACTCATCTCCGGTGAATAACCAATAGCGGAACCTGGATGCTCATATTGGCTCCTACATATTCTACGAAGATTTTTATCGGTCAAACCGCATAACAACATATGTTGTTCCTTTTGTCATCGGTATGTTACTTGCCCGAGATTCGATCGTCGGTATCTCAATACCTAGTTCAATCTCGTTACCGGAAAGTCTCTTTACTCGTTCCATAATACATCATCTCCTGACTAACTCATTAGTCGTTTGCTTGCAAGGCTTATTACGATGTGCATTACCGAGAGGGCCTAGAGATACCTCTCCGACACTCGGAGTGACAAATCCTATTCTTGATCTATGCCAACACCACGAACACCTTCGGAGACACCTGTAGAGCATCTTTATAATCACCCAGTTACGTTGCGACATTTGATAGCACACAAGGTGTTCCTCCGGTATTCGGGAGTTGCATAATCTCATAGTCATAGGAACATGTATAAGTCATGAAGAAAGCAATAGCAGTAAAACTAAACGATCATAGTGCTAAGCTAACTGATGGGTCTTGTCCATCACATCATTCTCCTAATGATGTGATCTCGTTGATCAAATGACAACTCATGTCTATGGTTAGGAAACATAACCATCTTTGATCAATGAGCTAGTCTAGTAGAGGCATACTAGGGACACTCTGTTTTGTCTATGTATTCACACATGTACTAAGTTTCCGGTTAATACAATTCTAGCATGAATAATAAACATTTATCATGATTGTCGGTGTACTAAGATAGGGGTACCTTAGTACCCCAACTTGTGCACGGGCAGTGGCAGCTTCCCGCGGCAGGGCTTACCACGTGCTCGCCGGAGACCTTTCTGATCCATATAAAGCCATTCAAAAAAACAAAGTATACAAGACAGAAGATCAAGGCCCCGGCAAGTGGAGCTTGCGGGAAGGCCGTCCCAGGCTCAAGATTATCACATTAACACAAGACCCTGGTAAGAGGAGCTTGCCAAGAAGACCAGAAGACTGCACCTTAGAAGACGCGCCTCGGCGCACCCTGCGCCCCGGCAGGACCCGGGGAGCGACAAGCTACCGGGCCCGGCAAGATCAAGACCCCGGCAAGATGCTTGCCGGGGGGAGCCTGCGCTGTGTGCCCGCGCTCCAGCTCATCGGCCCACGCGTCGCCCTGGGGCCCTTCCAGGGACGCGTGGCGGATGGCTGTGCAGCCTGGGGGACACGGTGGCATTCCACGGTGACGAGGCTACCGCCATGGCGAACGGAGACGCATGGACGGGTGCTTTTGGGGTCGACGGTGACGGGCATTTAATGCCCTTGTCCCCCACTGTCAAGTTAGGTGAAGACCACTGTTCATCCACTGTTCATGCACTGTTCCCGCACTGTTACAACTACCACCAAAGTTACATTTTTGCCCTCCTCTACGTTGACACCTGTCGGTGACCCCTTGAGCTATAAAAGGAGGCCCCTGCACAACGTAGAGGGGGTTCGGAACCTAGATAGCTCTCTTGCTCGGTGTAGCTAGCTCTTCAAGCTCCCGAGCTCACAAACTCAATACAAACCAAGCAGGAGTAGGGTTTTACGCGTCCGCGCGGCCCGAACCTGGGTAAACTGCCCGCGTGTGCTCTTCGATCCGCTCTTTGTGCTCCCTCCGCTCCCTTACCGCAACGTACAAGGGGCTCCGGTCCCATAGGTGTTCGTGGTGGACAGTTTCCCCCGACATCTTTGGCGCGCCAGGTAGGGGGCGTCGAGGTTGTGCGAACCTGATCCGGCGCTCACGCGGGCGCATTCTTCATCAACCTCTCCAGCTTCGTCAACTTCATCAGTAGCAGCAACATGGCCCCGAAGAAGAAGGCTTCGGAGGTCGCAGGCCCGTCTGCGTCGATTCCCCCGCCACCAGAACCAACGGTGGGTGGAGGAGACGCCGGCGGAAGGGTGGTCGCCGGCGAGGAAACTCACGACACCGCCAAATCCAAGGACAAGGCGGACGACCGGACCAACTCCAAGGCCTCGGTGTCCGTGGACGCGCCACGTCCATCTCAGCAGACGACAGGCCAGCAGCGCCGTGGTGCAGGAGGTACCATCCGCTTGCTGGGCCAAGGACAAACCGGGGGCTCGCGGGATGCTCAAGGCCATCGTCCTGGCACGAGCAAGGCGCGGTCGCCGGGGCGAGAGACTGCTCCTTCTAACCCTGTTAGAAGTCCGAGCATATCTCGCTCCTCGCACCGCTCGCCACCGCTCCCCTCCTCTCCAGCAGAAGCTCTCGCAAGAGCGCAACTGCTCCTCAACTTCCCTCCAGCGGCAGACAAAGCCGAAGACTGGAGGGCAGCAATCCAAAGCCTAATCGCCTTCGCCAACAACGACACGCCGCAGCAGCCGGCGACATCGGGGCCACGGCAAGTCGACCAAGCGAAGGCCGACGGCGACAAGACCGCCGGGGGTGCAACCACCGTGCACTCCCCGCCGCGGAAGCAGAAGACGCCTCCCCGCCGGATTAACGTCGACGGCGACTCCACGGCGTCGTCGGATCCGCGGGCTCGTCGGGACCAGCGCCAAGTCCTTGACGATCGGCGGCAAGAAGATGCTCGGACAACGATCGAGCGCCGGCGAGAAGCCCGGCGACAATCAGATCAGCGTGCTGGGACCGCTGTCGACACGCACGCGCCCGGTGAACCAGGCGACTTGCCGTACGCGGCAGGTTGCCCTGCGTTTACCCGTGAGCTGCGGCGCGTCCAGTGGCCCAGCATGAAAAACTTCAAGCCCGACGTACCCGAGAAGTACGACGGCAAGACGCACCCCTCGGAGTTCCTCATCATCTACACCATCGCGGTGCAGGCTGCCGGGGGACGCGACGAGAAGATATTGGCCAACTACTTCCCGCTGGTGCTAAAGCCAAACGTACGTTCTTGGCTTATGCACTTGCCGGAAGGCTCCATTTCTTCGTGGGCAGATCTGTGCCACCAATTTGTTGGCGCCTTCACGGGCGGCCACAAACCCCACGGCCAGGAGAGTGATCTCCACATCTTGGCCCAGAAGGAAGGAGAACCCCTGCGCAAGTACATTCAACAATTCAGCCGCGTGCAGCACAATATTCCCGACGTCCACCCCGCCGCGGTTATCAGCGCGTTCCACCAGAACGTGCGTAACCGTCGCATGCGGGAAGAGATGGCCATGACCAAGATACGGGATGTCAGCGAGCTCTACGCTCTGGCTGACAAGTGCGCGCACGCCGAAGAGGGGAGGAGACTCCCCGGAGAGGATGCTGGCGCAGGGGGAAGCGACAGCGAGGATGTCGCCCCGGCAAAGAAGAGCCGGCGGCGGAACAACAAAAAGAAGAAGAGCAAGGAAGTGCTGGTCGTCGAGAAGTCCGGCAAGGAGGCTCCCGCCAAGACAACACAGGCTGGTGGTTCCGGCAAGGAACCTGCCCCTGTAGCGGCGGCCGACAAGCAGGACGGCTCCGACAAGCAATATTGCAAGATCCACCGCGCCAAGGGCCACGACCTTTCCAACTGCAAGCGAGTCGAGTACCTCGTAGAGCAGCAGAAAGCTGAATACAAGCGTCGCGACAAAGAGAAGGCTCAAGGTGGCGGAGGAGAGCCAAGCAAGAAGCGGCCATTCAATGGCCGGGGAGGACGCCGCGGCAAGGCCAAGCAGCGGCAAGGAGATCGACCTCCCCGGGGCCGCGACAAGGATGAGGAAGAAGACGACGACGACGACATGGAGGAAGGTGATAACAGCGAGCAGGAGTTCCAGAAGGCCACAGAAGTGCTATGTGTCGACGGAGGCGCCTCTCTGCACACTTCCCACCGCCAACTCAAGCAGTGGGTGCGGGAAGTAAACGCAGCAGAGCCGCCCGTTGAGTCACGCAGGCTCCTGAAGTGGTCCAGCACGCCCATCATTTTTGATCTTGAGGATCACCCTGACCGCACCACGGCGGTCGGGTGCTTGCCGATGTTGGTCTCACCAACCATCCGCAACCTCAAGGTCACCAAAATGTTGGTTGACGGCGGGGCCGGTCTGAACTTGATCTCCTCGGCTGTGATCAAGAAACTCCAGATCCCAGATGGCGAGCTCGAAGAAACCGGTTCTTTCCAAGGAATAAACCCGGGGAGGAGCAAGCCGAAGGGGAAGATTACGCTGCCCGTGACCTTTGGCGGGGAGCTCAACTTCAGGACGGAGAGGATAACCTTTGACGTTGCCGATATCCCATTGCCATACAATGGGATACTTGGCTGTCCTGCCCTCGCCAAGTTCATGGCGGCTTCCCACTTTGCCTACAACGTACTCAAGATGCCGGGGCCGATAAGCGTCATCTCTGTCCATGGCGACAAGAAGGACGCGCTTATCTGCGCCGACAAAATATACCGGGATGCAGCAGCCGCGGCGGAGAGCAACACACTTGCCGCTGAAGCTCCCGGGGGGAAGAAGACCAAGACCAAGTCCGACAAGTGCTCTGGGGCCCACTCCGGCAAACGCACCTCTTCGGAGTGCTGCGCTGCCGTCGAGGACGTTCCATCGAGCTCCACCGGCAAGTGCAAGAAAGGGATGGCCGCTCCACCGGCAACCAAGAAGGTGTCCGCCAAGGAGGACGGCACTGGTGGTACCTTCACCATCAGTGCTACACTTGATAACAAATAGGAAAGCGCGCTCGTTGCCTTCCTGCGGGCGAATGTCGATGTGTTTGCGTGGCAACCATCTGACATCCCCGGCGTTCCCAGGAAGGTAATTGAGCACAAGCGTGCTGTTTGTCCTCATGCGCGGCCCGTCAAACAGAAGGTCAGGAAGCAAGCCGTGGAGCGCCAAGAATTCATTGCCGAAGAGATCAAGAAGCTAGAGGCAGCGGGCCTGGTTAGAGGCGTGATCCATCCGACGTGGTTAGCAAATCCAGTTGTCGTGCGTAAGGCCAACGGGAAGTGGAGGCTGTGTATAGACTTCACTGATGTGAATAAAGCATGTCCCAAAGATCCATTTCCCTTGCCGTGCATTGACCAGATTGTTGACTCCACTGCTGGATGTGAGCTGCTCTCCTTCCTTGATGCGTACTCAGGCTACCACCAGATTTTTATGGCCAAGGAAGATGAAGAGAAGACTGCATTCATTACTCCATGTGGCACATATTGCTTCATTCGCATGCCTTTTGGATTGAAGAATGCAGGCTCAACATTTGCAAGGGTGGTGCACACTGCTTTTGAGCCACAGATCCACAGAAATGTAGAAGCTTACATGGATGACATAGTGGTCAAGAGCAAGAGCAAAGATACCCTAATCCAAGACTTAGAAGAAACATTTGCAAATCTCCGCAAGATCCAGCTCAAGTTGAACCCCGAGAAGTGCGTCTTCGGAGTCCCCTCCGGCAAGCTTCTCGGGTTCTTTGTGTCCCAGAGGGGGATTGAAGCCAATCCCGACAAAATAAAAGCCATCGAGCAGATCGAAGCCCCGAAGCGCGTCAAGGACGTAAGGAGACTTGCTGGTTGTGTGGCTGCCCTCAGCAGGTTCATTTCAAAATCTGCAGAACGCGCCCTGCCTTTCTTCAAAATCTTGAAAAAGGTAGGTCCTATGAAGTGGACTCCGGAAGCGGAGGCAGCGCTGCAGGATTTGAAAGGATACCTATCCTCCACTCCAATACTTGTCGCACCTAAACCACAAGAGAAGTTGCTGCTGTACTTAGCGGCAACCAATCAAGTGGTTAGTGCTGCGTTGGTAGCGGAAAGGGAGGCAGAGGAAGAGCCCACACCTCCGGCGAGCGAGTCCAGCGACAAGCAGGGGGCTCCACCGGCAAGCTCCGGCCCCGACAAGGACAACTCTGCGCAGGAGCAAGGAGAAGTGCGAAGGAAGATGGTGCAGCGCCCGGTGTATTTTGTGAGTTCCCTCTTGCAGGGGGCTAGATCAAGATACTCCGGAGTGCAGAAGTTGCTTTTCGGCCTCCTCATGGCCTCGAGAAAGCTGCGCCATTACTTCCAAGCACACGAGATAACAGTGGTCACTCGCTTTCCGTTGAAGAGGATATTGCAAAATCCAGAAGCAACAGGCAGGATCGTCGAGTGGGCACTGGAACTGTCGAGCTTTGGCCTCAAGTTTGAAAGTACTTCAACCATACAGAGCAGAGCTTTGGCAGAATTCATAGCTGAATGGACCCCAACGCCGGATGAAGAAGTTCCAGAGACAAGCGTCCCCGTGCAAGAAGCGACAAGCGAATGGGTAATGTACTTTGATGGTGCTTTCTCGCTGCAAGGCGCCGGTGCCGGCGTGGTACTCATAGCGCCCACCGGAGAGCACCTCAAGTATGTTATCCAGATGCACTTTCCCAGGGAACAAGCGACAAACAATACTGCAGAGTATGAAGGTCTGCTTGCCGGCCTCAGGATTGCAGCTAAACTTGGGATCAAGAGATTGATTGTGCGGGGAGATTCTCAGTTGGTGGTCCGACAAGTGAACAAAAGTTATCAAAGCCCTTTGATGGAAGCTTATGTAGATGAAGTGAGAAAGCTTGAAGAGCACTTTGAAGGTTTGCAAATGGAGCACGTTCCGAGAGCTCAGAATGATATTGCAGATGGCCTTTCAAAGTGTGCTGCAATGAAGTTACCTGTGGAACCAGGGACCTTCCTGCTCAAGCTGACTCAGCCATCCGTTACACCATCAATTGGGCAGCCCAAGAAGAGAAAGTTGGTCTCCGACGACTACTTGCCGGCGGATCTTCCCGAAGCCGCCGCCAAGGTCCCCAAGATCAACAACCAGAACGCTGAGGAACAGTTTGCTCCTGCAAATCCAAGGGTCTGTACAGTTGAAGCAAACGTTCCCGACAAGCCTCGCCCCGGCGGGCTTGCCGGGGGACCATCAGCTCCGGCAGAACCAGAGGTTCTTGCCGTAGAAGCTGGGGTCCCCGCAGCGGCCCTCACGCCTTTAGTCCTTGCCGTTGAGCCTCGGGCTCCGGCATGGGCACAGCAGATCGTCCGTTTTCTGCAAACTGGAGAACTTCCCGACGACCCAGCAGAGATAGAGAAAATAACCAGACAGTCAAGTATGTACCAGTTCGTTGACAACGAACTGTACAGAAGAAGGCTCAATGGTGTCAGGTTGAAGTGCATTTCCAGAGAAGATGGACAGAAGCTGTTGGCAGAAATACATGGAGGCATATGTGGCCACCACATTGGCGCAAGGGCACTTGCCGGAAAGGCATTCCGGCAAGGGTTCTTTTGGCAAGAAGCCCTCCAAGATGCGACTGCACAAGTAACCAAGTGTGAAGCGTGCCAGTTCCATGCCAAACAAATTCACCAGCCAGCTCAAGCTCTCCAGACGATCCCTTTGTCCTGGCCCTTCTCGGTCTGGGGGCTCGATATCCTCGGTCCCTTCCCCCGTGCTGTCGGGGGCTTTGAGTACTTGTACGTAGCAATCGACAAGTTCACAAAGTGGCCAGAAGTGGAACCGGTGAGAAAGGTGACAGCACAGTCAGCGGTCAGGTTCTTCAGAGCGATTGTTTGCCGTTTCGGGATCCCTAACAGGATCATCACCGACAACGGCACACAGTTCACAAGTCGCACCTTCATGCAGTACGTCCAAGACCTTGGCGCCAAGGTCTGCTTCGCTTTTGTTGCTCACCCGAGGAGCAATGGTCAAGCGGAGAGAGCCAATGCTGAAGTGCTGCGCGGGCTCAAGACAAGAACCTTCGACAGGCTGCGCAAGTGCGGAAGAAACTGGATAGAGGAGTTGCCGGCGGCTCTTTGGTCAATCAGAACGACACCAAGTCGAGCCACCGGACAGACACCCTTTGCCCTTGTCTATGGGGCAGAGGCAGTTCTCCCCACGGAACTCGTATACGGATCTCCTCGAGTGCTCGCTTATGATGAGCTCGAGCAAGAGCAACTGCGACAAGATGATGCATTGCTCCTCGAGGAGGAACGTCTCCAGGCTGCTGTACGAGCTGCTCGATACCAGCAAGCCTTGCGCCGCTACCATAGCCGCAAGGTTAAGGCCAGGAGTCTCGAGGAAGGCGACCTTGTTCTTCGGCGTGATCAGTCCGCCAAGAATTCCAACAAGTTGACGCCGAAGTGGGAAGGCCCTTATCGGGTGAGACAAGTCACAAGGCCCGGCGCCGTCCGCCTTGAGACCGAAGAAGGCTTACCGGTGAGCAATTCCTGGAACATAGAGCATCTTCGCAAGTTTCACCCATAAGGCGCGGTTGCCGTGATCCGCTCCGGCAACCACCTTTTGTACGAGTTTTGCCGCTGTCGCATGTAAACCTTTGTACAAAGCCGGGCGCAGATCCCGTGCATCAGTAAAGCTTTTGTGTTTCGCACTATTTGCCATTTTCATGCTTTTCTTTGTTATTTGCATGCATTGTTTGGCATCTTGTGCAACACACATATCCGGTAAGCATTACCATGCCAAGAAACCCTATACTTGTTTCCTCTTCTCCTTTTCTTTCCCTCTTAAGCAGAAGGAACATTCCTCGCGCACAAGTTTGCCGGGGGGGAAGGAGGTGGAGGACGAACCAAGTGCTGTTCAAGAAAGAGAAGCTTACCGGAGAACGAACAGATTATGAAAGCTAAGTTACCAGAATTTGAGCAGTTCAATTTTTTTTTTTTAAATTTTTTAGTTATCTTCCTTGAACAACCACACTTTGTATGGAAAACCTGTGCGCAGAGGAACCTACCCGTGGCTAGCCGCACCCTTATCTTGTTTTCGAGTACGCTCAACGGCTTAAGTGAGCTGCGACAAGTGTCGCGCCCTTACTTTGTTTTCGAGTTCGCTCAGCAAGCTAAGTGCGTTGTGACTAGCTGCGGCAAGGTTGCTTGTCGGTAAGGCCTTTGCCAGCAGGCTGCTCAGAGTCCAGCACTCAGCGCTCGCGGCAAGGGTCCCTTGCCGGCAAGTTTCCTAAAAGCGTAGGGTAAAAAGCATACAAAGTAAAGGACCGAAGCAAGGGAGATAACACTGCATCAATTGCTCCGGAATAAGATAATATATTACAGAGATAACTTGTCGCAATGACTGATAGATTCATGTTCATGGCACACTTTGCAGCAGCAAAGGAAATAAAAAGAACGAGGCCACGATCTCTCCCACGACGCCGCAATCGACGCGTGCCGTTAGGGAGGGGCGCGGCGGATGCGGAAGGGGATTCGGCGTGCCGTGGGCCGCGTGTGCCCGTGCACTGTTTTGGGCCTGGCCCAACAGCGCTCGGCACCGTGTGTGGCCCAGGCCCGGGGGCTCCTGTCGGTGTACTAAGATAGGGGTACCTTAGTACCCCAACTTGTGCACGGGCAGTGGCAGCTTCCCGCGGCAGGGCTTACCACGTGCTCGCCGGAGACCTTTCTGATCCATATAAAGCCATTCAAAAAAACAAAGTATACAAGACAGAAGATCAAGGCCCCGGCAAGTGGAGCTTGCCGGGAAGGCCGTCCCAGGCTCAAGATTATCACATTAACACAAGACCCTGGTAAGAGGAGCTTGCCAGGAAGACCAGAAGACTGCACCTTAGAAGACGCGCCTCGGCGCACCCTGCGCCCCGGTAGGACCCGGGGAGCGACAAGCTACCGGGCCCGGCAAGATCAAGACCCCGGCAAGATGCTTGCCGGGGGGAGCCTGCGCTGTGTGCCCGCGCTCCAGCTCATCGGCCCACGCGTCGCCCTGGGGCCCTTCCAGGGACGTGTGGCGGATGGCTGTGCAGCCTGGGGGACACGGTGGCATTCCACGGTGACGAGGCTACCGCCGTGGCGAACGGAGACGCATGGACGGGTGCTTTTGGGGTCGACGGTGACGGGCATTTAATGCCCTTGTCCCCCACTGTCAAGTTAGGTGAAGACCACTGTTCATCCACTGTTACAACTACCACCAAAGTTACATTTTTGCCCTCCTCTACGTTGACACCTGTCGGTGACCCCTTGAGCTATAAAAGGAGGCCCCTGCACAACGTAGAGGGGGTTCGGAACCTAGATAGCTCTCTTGCTCGGTGTAGCTAGCTCTTCAAGCTCCCGAGCTCACAAACTCAATACAAACCAAGCAGGAGTAGGGTTTTACGCGTCCGCGCGGCCCGAACCTGGGTAAACTGCCCGCGTGTGCTCTTCGATCCGCTCTTTGTGCTCCCTCCGCTCCCTTACCGCAACGTACAAGGGGCTCCGGTCCCATAGGTGTTCGTGGTGGACAGTTTCCCCCGACAATGATATAAGGAAATATAAATAACAACTTTATTATTGCCTCTAGGGCATATTTCCTTCAGTCTCCCACTTGCACTAGAGTCAATAATCTAGCTCACATCGCCATGTGATTTAATACCGATAGTTCACATCGTTATGTGAATAACACCCATAGTTCACATCGCCATGTGACCAACACCCAAAGGGTTTACTAGAGTCAATAATCTAGTTCACATCGCTATGTGATTAATACCCAAGAGTAATAAGGTGTGATCATGTATTGCTTGTGAGAGAAGTTTAGTCAACGGGTCTGTCACATTCAGATTCGTATGTATTTCGCAAATTTCTATGTCTACAATGCTCTGCATAGAGCTACTCTAGCTAATTGCGCCCACTTTCAATACGCATCCAGATTGATACTTTGAGTCATCTGAATTTAGTGTCAAAGCTTGCATCGGCGTAACCCTTTACGACGAACTCTTTATCACCTCCATAATCGAGAAACATTTCCTTAGTCATCCAGTTACTAAGGATAATTTTGACCGCTGTACAGTGATCTACTCCTGGATCACTATTGTACCCCCTTGACAAACTCATGGCAAGGTACACAACATGTTTGGTACACAGCATGGCATACTTTATAGAACCTATGGCTGAGGCATAGGGAATGACTTTCATTCTCTCTATATTTTTCTGCCGTGGTCTGGCTTTGAGTCTTACTCAACTTCACACCTTACAAGTCAGGCTAGAACTCCTTCTTTGACCGATCCATTTTGAACTACTTCAAAATCTTATCAAGGTATGTACTCATCGAAAGTCTTATCAAGCGTCTTGATCTATCTCTATAGATCTTGATGCCCAATATGTAAGCAGCTTTACCAAGGTCTTTCTTTGAAAAACTCCTTTCAAACACTCCTTTATGCTTTCCAGAAAAATTCTACATCATTTCCGATCGACAATATGTCATTCACATATACTTATCAGAAAGGTTGTAGTGCTCCCACTCACTTCTTGTAAATACAGGCTTCACCGCAAGTCTGTATAAATCTATATGCTTTGATCAACTTATCAAAGCGTATATTCCGACTCCGAGATGCTTGTTCCAGTCCATAGATGGATCGCTGGAGCTTGCACATTTTGTTAGCACCTTTAGGATTGACAAAACCTTCTGGTTGCATCATCTACAAGTCTTCTTTAATAAATCCATTAAAGAATGTAGTTTTGTTATCCATTTGCCTGATTTCATAAAATGCGGCAATTGCTAACATGATTCGGACAGACTTAAGCATCGCTACGGGTGAGAAAGTCTCATCGTAGTCAACTCCTTGAACTTGTTGAAAAACTTTTGCAACAAGTCGAGCTTTGTAAACAGTAACATTACCGTCAGCGTCAGTCTTCCTCTTGAAGATCCATTTATTTTCGATGGCTTGCCGATCATCGGGCAAGTCAACCAAAGTCCACATTTTGTTCTCATACATGGATCCCATCTCAGATTTCATGGCCTCAAGCCATTTTGAGGAATCTAGGCTCATCATCGCTTCCTCATAGTTCGTAGGTTCATCATGGTCCAGTAACATGACTTCTTGAACCGGGTTGCCGTACCACTCTGATGCAGAACGAACTCTGGTTGATCTACGAAGTTCAGCAGAAACTTGATTTGAAGTTTCATGATCATCATCATTAGCTTTCTCACTAATTGGTGTAGGAATCACTGGAACTAGTTTCTGTGATGTTCCACTTTCTAATTCGGGAGAAGGTACAATTACCTCATCAAGTTCTACTTTCCTCCCACTCACTTCTTTCGAGAGAAACTCCTTCTCTAGAAAGGATCCACTCTTAGCAACAAAGACCTTGCCTTCGGATCTGTGATAGAAGGTGTACCCAACAGTTTCTTTTGGGTATCCTATGAAGATTTACTTCTCCGATTTGGGTTCGAGCTTATCATGTTGAAACTTTTTCACATAAGCATCGCAGTCCCAAACTTAAAGAAACGGCAACTTTGGTTTCTTGCCAAACCATAGTTCATAAGGTGTCGTATCAACGGATTTAGATGGTGCCCTATTTAATGTGAATGCAGCTGTCTCTAAAGCATAACCCCAAAACGATAGTGGTAAATCGGTAAGAGACATCATAGATCGCACCATATCCAATAAAGTACGGTTACGACGTTCGGACACACCATTACGCTCTGGTGTTCCGGGTGGCGTGAGTTGTGAAACTATTCCACATTGTTTCAAATGAAGACCAAACTCGTAACTCAAATATTCTCCTCCACGATCAGATCGTAGAAACTTTATTTTCTTGTTACGATGATTTTCTACTTCACTCTGAAATTCTTTGAACTTTTCAAATGTTTCAGACTTGTGCTTCATTAAGTAGATATACCCATATCTGCTCAAATCATCAGTGAAGGTCAGAAAATAACGATACCCGCCGCGAGCTTCAACACTCATTGGCCCACATACATCAGTATGTATGATTTCCAACAAATCTGTTGCTCGCTCCATAGTTCCGGAGAACGGAGTTTTAGTCATCTTTCCCATGAGGCATGGTTTGCAAGCACCAAGTGATTCATAATCAAGTGATTCCAAAAGTCCATCACTATGGAGTTTCTTGATGCGCTTTACACCAATATGACCTAAACGGCAGTGCCACAAATAAGTTGCACTATCATTATTAACCTTGCATCTTTTGGTTTCAATATTATGAATATGTGTATCATTACAATCGAGATCCAATAAGAATAGACCACTCTTTAAGGGTGCATGACCATAAAAGATATTATTCATAAAAATAGAACAACCATTATTCTCTGATTTAAATGAATAACCGTCTCGCAACAAACAAGATCCAGATATAATGTTCATGCTCAACGCTGGCACCAAATAACAATTATTTAGGTCTAAAACTAATCCCGAAGGTAGATGTAGAGGTAGCGTGCCGACGGCGATCACATCGACTTTGGAACCATTTCCCACGCGCATCGTCACCTCGTCCTTAGCCAATCTTCGTTTAATCCGTAGTCCCTGTTTCGAGTTACAAATATTAGCAACCGAACCGGTATCAAATACCCAGGTACTACTACAAGCATTAGTAAGGTACACATCAATAACATGTATATCACATATACCTTTGTTCACCTTGCCATCCTTCTTATCCGCCAAATACTTGGGGCAGTTCCGCTTCCAGTGTCCAGTCCCCTTGCAGTAGAAGCACTCAGTTTCAGGCTTGGCTCCAGACTTGGGTTTCTTCGTGGAAGTAGCAACTGTCTTGCTATTCTTCTTGAAGTTTCCCTTCTTTCCCTTGCCCTTTTTCTTGAAACTAGTGGTCTTGTTAACCATCAACACTTGATGCTCCTTTTTGATTTCTACCTCCGCAGCTTTGAGCATGGCGAAGAGCTCGGGAATTGTCTTTTGCATCCCTTGCATATTATAGTTCATCACAAAGCCTTTATAGCTTGGTGGCAGTGATTGAAGAACTCTATCAATAACACTATCCTCGTCAACTTTGCAACCAAGTTGAGTCATATGATTGTAGTACCCAGACATTCTGAGCAAGTGTTCACTGATAGAACTATTCTCCTCCATCTTGCAGTTGTAGAACTTATTGGAAATCTCATATTTCTCAATCCGGGCATTTGCTTGAAATATTAACTTCAACTCCTGGAACATCTCATATGGTCCATGACGTTCAAAACGTCGTTGAAGTCCCGGTTCTAAGCCGTAAAGCATGGCACACTGAACTATCGTGTAGTCATCAGACCGCGACTGCCAGACGTTCAAAGCGTCTACATTAGCGGGAGGGGGCTTGTCACCTAGCGGTGCTTCAAGGACATAATTCTTCTGTGCAGCAATGAGGATAATCCTCAAGTTACGGACCCAGTCCGTGTAATTGCTACCATCATCTTTCAACTTAGCTTTCTCTAGGAATGCATTAAAATTCAAAGGAACGGTAGCACGGGCCATTGATCTACAACAACATAGATATGCAAAAACTATCAGGACTAAGTTCATGATAAATTAAATTTCAATTTAATCATATTAATTAAAGAACTCCCACTTAGATAGACATCCCTCCGGTCATCTAAATGATCACGTGATCCAAATCAACTAAACCATGTCCGATCATCACATGAGATGGAGTAGTTTCAATGGTGAACATCTTATGTTGATCATATCTACTATATGATTCACGCTCGACCTTTCGGTCTCCAGTGTTCCGAGGCCATATCTGCATATGCTAGGCTCGTCAAGTTTAACCCGAGTATTCCGCGTGCGTAAAACTGGCTTACACCCGTTGTATTTGAACATAGAGCTTATCACACCCGATCATCACGTGGTGTTTCGGCACGACGAACTTTCGCAACGGTGCATACTCAGGGAGAACATTTATACCTTGAAATTTAGTGAGGGATCATCTTATAATGCTACCGTCGTTCTAAGCAAAATAAGAAGCATAATAAGATAAACATCACATGCAATCAAAATATGTGACATGATATGGCCATCATCATCTTGTGCTTTTGATCTCTATCTCCAAAGCACCGTCATGATCACCTTCGTCACCGGCGCGACACCTTGATCTCCATCGTAGCATCGTTGTCGTCTCGCCAACTATTGCTTCTACGACTATCGCTACCGCTTAGTGATAAAGTAAAGCAATTACATGGCGATTGCATTTCATACAATAAAGCGACAACCATATGGCTCCTGCCAGTTGCCGATAACATTACAAAACATGATCATCTCATACAACACCATATAACTCATCATGTCTTGACCATATCACATCACAACATGCCCTGCAAAAACAAGTTAGACGTCCTCTACTTTGTTGTTGCAAGTTTTACGTGGCTGCTACGGGCTTAGCAAGAATCGTTCTTACCTACGCATACAAAACCACAACGATGTTTCGTCAAGTATGTGCTTGTTTAACCTTCACAAGGACCGGGCGTAGCCACGCTTGATTCAGCTAAAGGGAGAGAGACAGACACCCGCCAGTCACCTTTAAGCAACGAGTGCTCGTAACGGTGAAACCAGTCTCGCGTAAGCGTACGCGTAATGTCGGTCCGGGCCGCTTCATCTCACAATACCGCCGAAGCAAAGTATGACATGCTGGTAAGCAGTATGACTAGTATCGCCCACAACTCATTGTGTTCTACTCGTGCATATCATCTACGCATAGACCTGGCTCTGATACCACTGTTGGGGAACGTAGTATTTTAAAATTTTCCTACGATCACGCAAGATCTATCTACCAGATGCATAGCAACGAGAGGGAAGAGTGTGTCTACGTACCCTCGTAGACCGGAAGCGGAAGCGTCAAGTGACGCGGTTGATGTAGTCGAACTTCTTCACGATCCAACCGATCAAGCACCGAACGTACGTCACCTCCACGTTCAGCACACGTTCAGCTTGATGACGTCCCACGAGCTCTTGATTCAGTTGAGCTTCACGGGAGAGTTTCGTCAGCACGATGACGTGGTGACGGATATGATGTATCTACTAGCGCAGGGCTTCGCCTAAGTACTGCGACAGTATGATCGAGGTGTGTTTCTGTGGAGGGGGGCACCGCACACGGCTAGAACAATTCAACTTGTGTGTCTTTGGGTGCCCCCTGCCCCCGTATATAAAGGAGCAAGGGGGGAGGCCGGCCGACCCTCTATGGTGCGGCTAGGGCTGCAATCCTACTAGGAATAGGATTGCAATCCTATTCCTAGTAGGAACTACCAAAGAAGGAAGAAGGGGGAAGGAAAGAAAGGGAGAGGGAGAGGGAAAGAGGGGCCGCGCCCCCCTCCCCTTGTCCTATTCGGACTCCTCCTAGGGAGGGGGCGCGCCACCTCCTGGCTACTGCCCTCTCTCTCCCCTATGGCCCACTAGGGCCCACGATTCCCCCGGGGGGTTCCGGTAACCCCTCCGGCACTCCGGTAAATTCCAAAACTTTCCAGAACACTTCCGGTGTCCGAATATAGTCGTCCAATATATCAATCTTTATGTCTCGGACATTCCGAGACTCCTCGTCATGTCCGTGATCTCATCCGGGACTCCGAACTACTTTCGGTACATCAAAACTCATAAACTCATAATACCGATCGTCATCAAACGTTAAGCGTGCGGACCCTACGGGTTCGAGAACTATGCAGACATGACCGAGACTCATCTCCGGTCAATAACCAATAGCAGAACCTGGATGCTCATATTGGCTCCTACATATTCTACGAAGATCTTTATCGGTCAAACCGCATAACAACATACGTTGTTCCTTTTGTCATCGGTATGTTACTTGCCCGAGATTCGATCGTCGGTATCTCAATACCTAGTTCAATCTCGTTACCGGCAAGTCTCTTTACTCGTTCCGTAATACATCATCTCCTGACTAACTCATTAGTCGTTTGCTTGCAAGGCTTATTACGATGTGCATTACCGAGAGGGCCCAAAGATACCTCTCCGACACTCGGAGTGACAAATCCTATTCTTGATCTATGCCAACACCACGAACACCTTCGGAGACACCTGTAGAGCATCTTTATAATCACCCAGTTACGTTGTGACGTTTGATAGCACACAAGGTGTTCCTCCGGTATTCGGGAGTTGCATAATCTCATAGTCATAGGAACATGTATAAGTCATGAAGAAAGCAATAGCAGTAAAACTAAACAATCATAGTGCTAAGCTAACTGATGGGTCTTGTCCATCACATCATTCTCCTAATGATGTGATCTCATTGATCAAATGACAACTCATGTCTATGGTTAGGAAACATAACCATCTTTGATCAATGAGCTAGTCTAGTAGAGGCATACCAGGGACACTCTGTTTTGTCTATGTATTCACACATGTACTAAGTTTCTGGTTAATACAATTCTAGCATGAATAATAATCATTTATCATGATATAAGGAAATATAAATAACAACTTTATTATTGCCTCTAGGGCATATTTCCTTCAATAGCTACTGGTAGAAACCTCAGCCCCGAGGAGGAACTACTCCCGCATCATGAAGGGAGGAAGCAACGTCGATGGAGATGAATCCGGGGGCACTTCCCCGTCCCGGCAGGGTGCCGACACAGGAATTCTGGTCCCCCGAAGCTTGATGGCGATGGCGGCAGAGATCGGAATTACGTCTGGAGAAAAGGGGTCCGGAATCAGGGTTTCCTCGACGAGTGTTAAATATATGCCAAAGGGGGTCGCCAGGGGAGCTAAGGGGGGCCCAGGCGCCCCCCGACGCGGCCTGGAGGGGGGCCGCGTGGCCAGGCGCCTGGAGCCCTGGTGGCCCCCCTCCAGCCCTACTTTGGCCGCATGGAAGCTTCCGGAACGCTATTTTTTTATATATTTTTCCCGGAATTTTTCTGGCAGTTTACGTAATGGGAAAACCTGAAATACAAAAACAGCAGAAAACAGAAACTGGCACTGGGGTGCACTGAGTTAATAGGTTAGTCCAAATATGATCAAAAGTGTATGGAAGTGCATAAATATCATAGCAATATCACACAAAAGAGGCATGGAGCAAGCAGAAATTATAGATACATTTTGGACGTATCAACATCCCCAAGCTTAATTCCTGCTCGTCCTCGAGTAGGTAAATGATAACAAGCATAATTTCTGTGGTGACATGCTATTAACCATATAAGAACTTTTCACAGTCACATGACAAGTGCTTACTGAGACAATGGGTCTGTAGTAATTAAGTTGCCTCATGAGAATATCACAAAGAACTGAAAGTTTTACAGTATGATACTAAAACACTCAATAGATTTGTAGTGAGCATGGTGTGCAAACATGACAAAGTGATACCTCGCTTGCCCCCTTTAGTGAAGCAAAACATAAATGGAGGGGCTCCTCCAAGGTTTAAGTGACGACTAGATACAATGATTTCAGAATAAACGATATCATAATCATGCAAAAGACAATGGTACTTTGGGACAATGCACATTACACTCAGAATGACAATCATGCTCTTAATAGTTGGTGCTTTAAAGAAGGTGGAGACTCTCGAACGGTGGCTTTTGTTGGCAAGGTTGAAAACCCGTGGTCGGAAACAAAAACTAAACATGTACCAGAGCTCTTGGTTTTAAAAACAGGGGTAATAATTATTTTTTAGAATATGCATATTTCGTCAACGAATGCTAGCAGATAACTCAATCACTTCTTGAGCTGGACAAGTTTCGAGGAACGGCTCCCGCATGAGGACGATCACATCCTCTTAATCTCCTTTGTTTATCACTGCCAAAGTTTTCTGATTTCTCATGAACAAAGCGTGAAGGAGGGTTTGTTTGTTGTATAATTTTTTAATGAGCCGGGCGCACTCTATGCTAGTTCCTTCTCGTATTATGGGTTTGCACATTAGACATGCAATCCCGGGGTGAAGCTTGTCCAACTTAAAAAGATCATGAATTAACTACTACTTCCTCATGAGCTAAAACAGAGGCACAAAAGAGAAATGCTTTTTTGAATAATTTCGAGATGGTACATGAAAGTCTTCGTTAGGAATGGCAGGTAAATACCATGTATATGAAGGTATGGTGGACTCATATGGCATATCTGGTTTAAAGGATTTTGGATGCACAAGCAGTCAGTCCGCTTAGTACAGGCGAAGGTTAGCAAAAGACTGGGAGCGACCAACTAAAAGAGCAATGACGGTCATAATCATGCAGAGCGACAAAGCAACATTGAATCAGGCATGGAAGTTATATCGCTACTCAGAAATTAAAGATCATCAAGGCTTGATAGACTTTCTTTACAGTCTTAAATATGCGTGAGCATATGCCAAGTCAATCAAAATAAATTCTTGAAGGAAGATATCACTAGACCATACCACATCATAGGCAAACAAATCATGTTAGTACTTCAATAACACATTGAGAACCCCCCAGCTATTTAAGACTAACCACAAGAAAACATGAACTACTAAGCACCATTATGCACATAGCATTTTTATCATAGACATATCGACCAGTGCAACAGAAGCCAACTCTCTTAACAAGATAAGCATGATAACTAAAGAGAGTTCCAGCGACCAACTAAACAAAAGCTCTTTAAAAAGATAAACATGAAAACTAAGAGCTGAACATGATAGTAGCTATTGAAAGACAAAGAACACACACAACAAGGATAGACATGAAAATTCTATGTTATGTTCTAGGTTGAAGTGGAGCGTGTTTCTCTGCCACACAAAGAAAGATGGGTTCCAACTCGTTATGAACAGCAAGCAAAGCTAAAGAAAACTAAAAAGGAAACTAAAAGCAAGACGCTCCAAGCATAGCACATAACACATGAAGTGATAAAAATATAGTGGAACGAAAGACGAACTGATAATTGTTGATATAGAAGGGGATGCACGGGGGGCATCCACAAGCTTAGACGCTTGAGTCTTCTTGAATATTTCTTGGGGGTGCACGGGGGCATCCCCAAGCTTGAGCGTTTGACACTCCTGAATCTTTTTATCATCTTCCCTCGCACACTTGAAAACTCCCTTCATACATAACTCATCATAATCTGATTAGCGAGGTTAGTACCCTTAATAAAATATTTTTTCTTTGCTGGAAATAAGGATATTCTTGAAGGTCTACTGTTTCTCAAGATTGCCAAAAGGTTTTTGCAAAGAAAAAGCAAGCTCAAGGTTTGCAAAATGAAGGAAAGGCAAAACAGGACATAATCTATGAAAAACGGACCAGCAGGTAGTAAATGATGTTTTTCGGGGCACTTCTACAACTCAAATAAAAAAACTCAGAACAGACGCCCGAAAGACAATTGTATAGAGCACGCTGTCAAAAAAATTCAGATCAAAAAGATGATCTGGTGATTTTATACGAATTTTTCTGTCCAAGGACAGAATCTGTTTTCTGGACTGCACGTCACAACTTTTGAACTTCCTTGCAATCAGAGGCTAAACTTGGCACAAAGCTGAAAAATAAAGATACAATGATATTGCTACAGTAGTAACAAACATCAAGACCACTAAAAACTGAAAGCAAAGATAACAAGGGTTGTCTCCCTAGAGCTCTTTCTTTATAGCCATAAAGATAGGCATAAGACTTTAATGATGCTTTCGTAGGAATAAGAGCTGAAGAACAAAAGAGAGCATCAAGAAGAAAATACCAAACACATTTAAGCCTAATATGCTTCCTATGCATAGGAATATTGCAATAGAATAATTCATTGAAGCACAAAGCAACTAGCATAGGAAGGCAAAACAAGCATAACTTCAAAATATTCACCATAAAGAGAGGAAACTTCTTATTATTAAGATATTTAGAACCAAGTCTCCCTCTCTCATTATAAATTTCAGTGGCATCATGGATGAACTCAACAATATAAGCATCACATAAAGCATTGTTACCATGATCCACATGCAAAAAGGTACTCTTACTCTCCACATAAGCATAATCTTTCTCATTGGTAATAGTGGGAGTAGGACTATCATAAACATCTTGAACACTATAGATTAATTGTGTATTAGGAGGGTGGTGTTCAACAAGGGAGTAATTCCCACCATGATTATGATAAGTTTCATAAGGATAATTTCTCCTTATGTCATAGGTACCTTTATAATCACTATAGATTGGAGTTATAACATCATCATAGTAGAGAAGAGCATTATCATTGCTAGCAACTATATTTGTAAACATGTTGTCTTTATTCTTACTAGCAAAAGAATTATCAATTGTCACATCACTAGTGGGTAAAGGATTTGCAATCCTATCATCCCCAAGCTTAGAGCTTTCCATATCATCACTTTCAGAGTTGGTACCAAAAAGATTTTCAAGATCATAAGTAGCATTATCATCATTTTCCCGATCACAATAAGTAACATGCATATCATAATCAAATCATCTTCAATAGTACCTACGGACGTATCATCAAGATGATAATTAAGGCAATAAACTTCACCTTCTTCTTTAAACTTACAACCGTTAGGATGAAAGTTGATGGGAGGAATATGCTCAGGCCAGGTTGATACCCATTCTTCTTCCTTCTTGCTCCTCTTCCTCCTCCTCTTCTTTTTCTTCTTCTTCACCTTAGGAGGGAGTGGTTGGAGATGAAGCTTCTCCACATATCCTGGTTTATCATTAGAAACAATAGGGGAAACTTGGGAGAAACTCTCCTTTTTATTAGCAGAAATATAAGAGACATTTTTATACTTTGGTAAAGTTCCCTCCTTTCTAATCTTACTTATGTAATCATTTTCATGGCAATTAACAACACAATAGAGATGGCAATTTCGCAAAGTGTTTTTTATTCCTATGGCATTAACATCCAGCCAAGAAGTCTTTTCTGATAACTCTTCACACATCAAAAATAACATAAGCTCATCATAAAGATCAGAGGTGATCATGTTATCACACAACCGGTTAATAGTTATGTTTTGAAAGTGCATGCATTGAAAATTAAAGTGACCTTCTATACAACAAAGTTCACAAGTAAAAGGATAAAGGTCACACAATTCTCTAGCAATTTCATTTAAATCTCTGACCCAAGTGATTGTTCTTTCATGCTTATGTTGCTTACAATACTTCTCTTCTTCAATCATAGGCCTCTCACAAGGTCTATCCACTCCACAAAAATTAACATGCTTATATAAAACTTCATTTTTAGGAATTAGATCATGCATGTTGCAATCATCATGAACAATTTCATTTTCTTTGCAAATCTCTTTAAAAGGTTTATGATGCTTGATCCAATCCTCCTTAGGCATATTAAGATGTGAAGCAAAAGATTTGAGGAAATCAACAAGGAGTTGAGAATCAAGCCCAAACTTAGCACTAAACTTATTAAAACTTGTAGTTTCAACAAAGGACTTAATGCAATCATACTCATAAATTATACCTGACTCTTTACCTTTGTCGATCTCCCAATCTTCAGTGTTGCGTTGAATTCTTTCAAGGAGTTCCCATTTAGCATCAATCTTTTCGTTTATGAAAGAACCCATAGAGGAAGCATCGAGCAAATCTTTATCCTGTCAAGAGAGCCTCGCATAGAAATTAGTAATAATCATATTTTTGGGGAGCCCATGGTTAGGACATTTTAGCATTAACGTTTTCAGTCTCCCCCAAGCTTGAGCTATGCTCTCTCCGTCATGAGGATAGAAATTATAAACATAATTCCTATTCTCATGGACTTCATGAAGAGGATAAAACTTGGAGTAAAAGAGAGACATAAGCTCTTGCCAATCAAGCAAGTGCGAGTTATCGAGAAGCTTATACCAATCTGAAGCTTTATCTATAAGTGATACGGCGAACAATTTCCTCATGACAAACTCCATTGATACACCTGCAAGCTTAAATAATGAACATAGTTGTGACAGATATAGCAAGTGTTCACCGGGATGCCTGTCTCCTGCATAACGATTAGCCAAAACATAATCGATAATACCAGCCGGTATTTTATAGGGCACAATTTCAGTAGGAGGAGGAGCAACCACCACAGGTGTGGGGCGTCTTCCCACAAGCAACGAACTAAGAATGCGGTTTTCCATAAACATAACTAGTGAAATAAAAACAAGAAACAAAAAGATTTAATTGCAAGATCTAAAGATATACCTTCAAGCACTCACTTCCCCGGCAACGGCGCCAGAAATAGCTTGATGTCTACACACGCTTCTACTCTTGTAGACTATGTTGGGCCTCCAAGCGCAGAGGTTTGTAGGACAGCAACAATTTCCCTCAAGTGATGACCTAAGGTTTATCGAACTCAGGGAAGTAGAGGTTGAAGATGGTCTCTCTCAAGCAACCCTGCAACTAAGATACAAGAAGTCTCTTGTGTCCCCAACACACCTAATACACTTGTTAGATGTATAGGTGCACTAGTTCGGCGAAGAGATGTTAAATGGCAAGTGATATGGATGGCAAAACAAAGTAATATAAATCTGTAATAAAAAGTGCAGCAAGAAAACAAGTGGTAAACGTGAGCAAAAATGGTATTGCAATGGTGGAAACAAGGCC
This sequence comes from Secale cereale, assembly GCA_902687465.1. Lineage (NCBI taxonomy): Eukaryota > Viridiplantae > Streptophyta > Magnoliopsida > Poales > Poaceae > Secale > Secale cereale. The sequence goes on from LR738709.1 coordinate 579,260,629, forward strand.
TAGGCTTCATACTTTCACTAGTGGCAACTCCCAACAACATTAACATAATCGAATCACATGATATTTCCCATAAAACATGCAATGGAGACGCACCCGGAGGTCATTCCTTCGTGGTCAAGAGAGGACGAGAATTATGTAGGGCTACAAAAGCACACCTCAAAGTTCGTAGTTCTCAATCTAAGGATTTCCCAATGTCACCGCGGCCATCCAAAGAGAGTCCCACAATCACCACAACATATCTAAAGGATAGTCAAAGACAAGCACCAAGAGACTCTCAATCTTCAATCAACACACAAGAGAGGAAATCACTCATGAAAATATTTTTCTAATCCATGTCCAATAGACCGCTGTCACCTTGGTCTCGGGGATTATACTAGATAAAGACAAGTGAGTACATCAATCCAATACATAGAGGAAGGGGAAATATCATGGGATCACCCTAGATAACATAGCCTATGATCACAACGAAGATCACATCATGGGAGAGAGAATTGACCACATAGCTACTGGTAGAAACCTCAGCCCCGAGGAGGAACTACTCCCGCATCATGGAGGAAGGAAGCAACGTCGATGGAGATGAATCCGGGGCACTTCCCCGTTCCGGCAGGGTGCCGGCACAGGAATTCTGGTCCCCCGAAGCTTGATGGCGATGGCGGCGGAGATCGGAATTGCGTCTGGAGAAAAGGGGTCCAGAATCAGGGTTTCCTCGACGGGTGTTAAATATATGCCAAAGGGGGTCGCCAGTGGAGCTAAGGGGGGCCCAGGCGCCCCCTCCCCGGCGCGGCCTGGAGGGGGGCCGCGTGGCCAGGGCGCTTGGAGCCCTGGTGGCCCCCCTCCGGCCCTACTTTGGCCGCATGGATGCTTCTGGAACGCTAATTTTTTATATATTTTTCCCGGAATTTTTCTGGCAGTTTACGTAATGGGAAAACCTGAAATACAAAAACAGCAGAAAACAGAAACTGGCACTGGGGTGCACTGAGTTAATAGGTTAGTCCAAATATGATCAAAAGTGTATGGAAGTGCATAAATATCATAGCAGTATCACACAAAAGAGGCATGGAGCAAGCAGAAATTATAGATACATTTTGGACGTATCAAGGATTAATGATATTCTTATTGTTGCCAATAGGAATTATGTGCCCGTAGATTTCATTGCTCTTGATATAGATTGAAATCCTTCATGTCCTATTATTCTTGGTAGACCTTTCCTTAGAACGATTGGTGCAATTATTGATATGAAGAAGGAAATATTAGATTCCAATTTCCGTTAAGGAAAGGCATGGAACACTTTCCTAGAAAGAAAATCAAATTACCTTATGAATCTATTATGAGAGCCACTTATGGATTGCCTTCCAAAAATGGCAATACCTAGATCTATCTTTGTATCGTGCCTAGCTAGGGGCGTTAAACAATAGCGCTTGTTGGGAGGCAACCCAATTTTATATTTTTTGTTTTTGCTTCTTTTTAGAAATAAATATTGCATCTAGCTTATGTTTATATGTGGTTTTGTGTTTTAATTAGTGTTTGTGCCAAGTAGAACCTTTGGGAAGACTTGTGTGAAGTTTATATGATCTTGCTGTGAAAAACAGAATCGTTAGCGCTTGCTAGAATAGTCACCAGATTTTACTGGAGAGTGCTATTTAGTTGATTATTTTTGCAGATGATTAATAGACAAATTCCTCACGTTTACCAATTTATTTAAATTTTTTGGAGTTACAGAAGTATTCGAAAGTTACAGATTACTACAGACTGTTCTGTTTTTGACAGATTCTGTTTTTCGTGCGTTGTTTGCTTGTTTTGATGAATCTATGAGTAGTATTGGGGAGTATGAATCATAGAGAAGTTGGAATACAATAGGTTTAACACCAATATAAACAAAGAATGAGTTCATTACAGTACCTTTGAGTGGTGGTTTGTTTTCTTATACTAACGGAGCTCACGAGATTTTTGTATAAGTTTTGTGTTGTGAAGTTTTCAAGTTTTGAGTATTGCTTTGATGGACTACGGAACAAAGAGTGGCAATAGACTAAGCTTGGGGATGCCCAAGGCACCCCGCGGTAAAATTCAAAGACAACCAAAAGCCTAAGCTTGGGGATGCCCCGGGAAGGCATCCCCTCTTTCGTCTTCATCTATCGGTAACTATACTCGGGACTATATTTTTATTCACCACATAATATGTGTTTTACTTGGAGCGTCATGTATTATTTGAGTTCTTGCTTGTTAGTTTGCCACAATTATCCTTGCTGGACACACCTTTTTGAGAGAGATAAATATGGCCTAGGAATTTTTAGAACACTCTATGTGCTTCACTTATATCTTTTGAGCTAAATACTTTGCTCTAGTGCTTCACTTATATCTTTTAGAGCACCGTGGTGATTTTATTTTGTATAAATTGTTGATCTCTCATGCTTAACTTATATCCTTTTGAGAGTCTATTAGAACAGCATGGTAATGTACTTTGGCTATAAAACTAGCCTTAACATGATAGGCATCCAAGATGAATGTAGTAAAAACTTTCATACAAAGTGCATTGAGTATGAGGAGAAGTTTGATGCTTGATAATTGTTTTGAGATATAAGGATAGTGATATTAGAGTCATGCTAGTGGAGTTATTATGAAATTGAGAAATACTTGTGTTAAAGTTTGTGATTCCCGTAGCATGCACGTATGGTGAACCGCTATGTGGCGAAGTTAGAGCATGAAGTATTTGTAGAGTGTCATCCTTTGTGTGGAGGTCGGGGGCGCTCGATGGTTAACTCCTACCAACCTCCCCCTAGGAGCATGCGTTGATTTCTTTGTTTTGATGACTCGTAAATTTTTGCAATAAGTATATGAGTTCTTTATGACTAATGTTGAGTCCATGGATTATACGCACTCTCACCCTTCCACCATTGCTAGCCTCTCTTGTACCGCACAACTTTCGTCGGTACCAAATAGCCACCATATACCTTCCTCAAAACAGCCACCGTATCTACCTATCATGGCATTTCCATAGCCATTCCAAGATATATTGCCATGCAAGTTTCCACCGTTCCGTTCATATGACACGCTTCATATTGTCATATTGCCATGCATGATCATGTAGTTGACATCGTATTTGTGGCAAAGCCACCATGCATAATTTTTCATACATGTCACTCTTGTTTCATTGCACATCCCGGTACACCGCCGGGGGCACTCATATAGAGTCATACTTTGTTCTAGTATCGAGTTGTAAATCAATAAAAGTGTGATGATCATCATTTATAGAGCATTGTCCCATGTGAGGAAAGGCCAAAAAAAAGAGAAGGCCCCTCCAAAAAATAACAAAGAAAAGGTACAATGCTACTATCTTTTTTTCCACACTTGTGCTTCAAAGTAGCACCGTGTTCTTCATGATAGAGAGTCTCATGTTTAGTCACTTTCATATACTAGTGGGAATCTTTCATTATAGAACTTGGCTTGTATATTCCAACGATGGGCTTCCTCAAATGCCCTAGGTCTTCGTAAGCAAGCAAGTTGGATGCACACCCACTTAGTTTCTTTTGTTGATCTTTCATACATATTTAGCTCTAGTGCATCCGTTGCATGACAATCCCTACTCACTTACATTGATATATATTGATGGGCATCTCCATAGCCCGTTGATACGCCTAGTCGATGTGAGACTATCTCCCTCCTTTTTGTCTTCTCCACAACCACCACTCTATTCCACCCATAGTGCTATATCCATGTCTCATGCTCATGTATTGCGTGAAAGTTGAAAGGTTTGAAAGAAATGAGTATGAAAACAAGTGCTTGGTTGAAATCGGGGTTGTGCATGATATGAATATTTTGTGTGATAGCAAGGGAGCATAGCCAACACTATATGATTTTGTAGGGATAACTTTCTTTAGCCATAGTATTTTGAGAAGACATGATTGCTTTGTTAGTATGCTTGAAGTATTATTATTTCTTATGTCAATATAGACTTTTGTCTTGAATCTTTCAGATCTGAACATTCATGCCACAATAAAGAGAATTACGTTGAAAATTATGTTGGTTAGCATTCCACATAAAAAATTCTGTTTTTATCATTTACCTACTCGAGGACGAGCAGGAATTAAGCTTGGGGATGCTTGATACGTCTCCAACGTATCTATAATTTTTGATTGTTCCATGCTATTATTTATGATGTTTTGGATGTTTAATGGGCTTTGTCATACACTTTTATATTATTTTTGGGACTAACCTATTAACCCAAAGGCCCAGTCCAGATTGTTGTTTTTTTGCCTATTTCAGGGTTTTACAAAAAAGGAATATCAAACGGAGTCCAAATGGAATGAAACCTTCGGGGGAGATATTTTTGGAGCGATATCTTCACGGGAGACTTGAGAACCACGGAATAGGGCACACGTGGCATCCACGAGGGTGGGGGGGCGCCCCCCCTACAAGGCGCGCCCCTGCCTCCTGGGCCCCACGTTTGACCCCTGGTGCCCTTCTTCCTCCTATATATACCTATGTACCCCGAAAACATCAGACACGGGGAGAAAACCCTAATTCCACCGCCGCAGCCTTCTGTTCCCGTGAGATCCCATCTTGGGGCCTGATCCGGAGCTCCGCCGGAGGGGGGATCTACCACAGAGTGCTTCTACATCAACACCGTCGCCTCACCATGAGTTGTCAGTAGTTTACCACAGACCTTCGGGTCCATAGTTAGTACCTAGATGGCTTCTTCTCTCTCTTTGGATCTCAATACCAAGCTCTCCTCGGTCTTCGAGGAGATCTATTCGATGTAATCTCTTTTTTGCACTGCGTTTGTCGAGATCCGACGAATTGTGGATTTATGATCTAGATTATCTATGAGAAATATTTGGTTCTTTTTTGAATTCTTTTATGTATGATTATAATATCCTTGCAAGTCTCTTCGAATTATTGGTTTGGTTTGGCCTACTAGATCTATAGTTCTTGCAATGGGAGAAGTGCTTGGCTTTAGGTTCAATCTTGCGGTGTCCTTTCCCAATGACAGTAGGGGCAGCAAGGCACATATTGTATTGTTGCCATCGAGGATAAAAAGATGGGGTTTATATCATATTGCTTGAGTTTATCCCTCTACATCATGTCATCTTGCTTAAGGCGTTACTCTGTTCTTATGAACTAAATACTGTTGATGCATGCTGGATAGCGGTCGATGTGTGGAGTAATAGTTGTAGATGCAGAATCATTTCGGTCTACTTGTTACGGACGTGATGCCTATATATAATGATCATGCCTAGATATTCTCATAATTATTCGCTTTTCTATCAATTGCTCGACAGTAATTCGTTTACCCACCGTAGAATTCTGCTATCATGAGAGAAGCCACTAGTGAAACCTATGCCCCCGGGTCTATTCTCAACATATCAATCTACAATCTACTTAATTCACCGTTTTTACTTTCTGTTCTTATATCCAAAAATACCAAAAATATCAAACTATCATATCTATCAGATCTCACTTTCGTAAGTGACCGTAAAGGGATTGACAACCCCTTATCACGTTGGCTGTGAAGTTCTTATTTGTTTGTGCAGGTGCGAGGGACTCAATGTAGTCTCCTACTGGATTGATACCTTGGTTCTCAAAAACTGAGGGAAATACTTACGATATTGTGCTGCATCACCCTTTCCTCTTCGAGGGAATACAACGCAAGCTCGAGAAGTAGCACCTATGGTTTAGGAAACTCAACCATCTTTGATTAATGAGCTAGTCAAGTAGAGTCATACTAGGGACACTCTATTTCGTCTATGTATTCACATATGTATCAAGTTTCTGGTTAATACAATTCTAGCACGAATAAAAGACATTTATCATGATATATAAGGAAATATAAATAAGAACTTTATTATTGCCTCTAGGGTAGATTTCCTTCAGTCTCCCACTTGCACTAGAGTCAATAATCTAGATTACATAGTAATGATTCTATCACCCATGGAGTCTTGGTGCTCATCAAGTTTTGCTCGTGGAAGAGGCTTAGTCAATAGGTCTGCGACATTCAGATCCGTATGTATCTTGGAAATATCTATGTCTCCTTCCTTGACTTGATCGTGAATGGAATTGAAGCGTCTGTTGATGTGCTTGGTTCTTTTGTGAAACCTGGATTCCTTCGCCAAGGCTATTGCTCCAGTGTTGTCACAAAAGATTTTCATTGGACCCGATGCACTAGGTATTACACCTAGATCGGATATGAACTCCTTCATCCAGACTCCTTCATTTGATGCTTCTGAAGCAGCTATGTACTCCGCTTCACACGTAGATCCTGCCACGACGCTCTGCTTGGAACTGCACCAACTGACAGCTCCATAATTCAATAAAAATACATATCCAGTTTGTGACTTAGAGTCATCCAGATCAGTGTCAAAGCTTGAATCAACGTAACCATTTACGACGAGCTCTTTGTCACCTCCATAAATGAGAAACACATCCTTTGTCCTTTTCAGGTACTTCAGGATGTTCTTGACTGCTGTCCAGTGATCCACTCCTGGATTACTTTGGTACCTCCCTGCTAAACTTATAGCAAGGCACACATCAGGTCTAGTACACAGCATTGCATACATGATATATCCTATGGCCGAGGCATAGGGAATGACTTTCATTTTCTCTCTATCTTCTGCAGTGGTTGGGCATTGAGTCTTACTCAACTTCACTCCTTGTAACACAGGCAAGAACCCTTTCTTTGACTGATCCATTTTGAACTTATTCAGAACTTTATCAAGGTAAGTGCTTTGTGAAAGTCCAATTAAGCGTCTTGATCTATCTCTATAGATCTTGATGCCCAATATATAAGCAGCTTCACCGAGGTCTTTCGTTGAAAAAGTCTTATTCAAGTATCCTTTTATGCTATCCAGAAATTCTACATAATTTCCAATCAATAATATGTCATCCACATATAATATCAGAAATGCTACAGAGCTCCCACTCAGTTTCTTGTAAATACATGCTTCTCCAATAGTCTGTGTAAAACCATATGCTTTGATCACCTCATCAAAGCGTATATTCCAACTCCGAGATGCTTGCACCAGTCCATAGATGGATCGCTGGAGCTTGCACACTTTGTTAACACCTTTAGGATCGACAAAACCTTCTAGTTGCATCATATACAACTCTTCTTTGATATATCCATTAAGGAATGCAATTTTGACATCCATTTGCCATATTTCATAATCATAAAATGCGGCAACTTCTAACATGATTCGGACAGACTTAAGCATCACTACGTGTGAGAAAGTCTCATTGTAGTCAACTCCTTAAACTTGTCGAAAACCTTTTGCAACAAGTCGAGCTTTGTAGACAGTAAAATTACCATCGACGTCAGTCTTCCTCTTAAAGATCCATTTATTTTCAATGGCTTGCCGATCATCGGGCAAGTAAACCAAAGTCCACACTTTGTTCTCATACATGTATCCCATCTCAGATTTCATGGCCTCAAGCCATTTTGCGGAATCTGGGCTCATCATCGCTTCCTCATAGTGAAGGAAATATGCCCTAGAGGCAATAATAAAGTTGTTAATTGCATTTCCTGTTGGGGAACGTAGTATTTCAAAAACAAATCCTACGATCACGCAAGATCTATCTAGGAGAAGCATAGCAACGAGCGGGGAGAGTGTGTCTATGTAGCCTCGTAGACCGAAAGCGGAAGCGTCTAGTGACGCGATTGATGTAGTCGAACGTCTTCGCGATCCAACCGATCCAAGCACCGAACGTACGAAACCTCCGCGTTCAGCACATGTTCAGCTCAATGATGTCCCATGAGCTCTTGATCCAGTTGAGCGTCACCGGAGAGTTTCGTCAGCACGACGACGTGGTGACGGTGATGATGAAGCTACCGGCGTAGGGCTTCGCCTAAGCACTGCAATGATATGACCGAGGTGTGTAATTGTGGGGAGGGGCAACGCACACGGATAAATTCAACTTCTGTGTCCATGGGGTGCCCCCTCTCCATGTATATAAAGGAGTGGAGGAGGGGAGGGGCTGGCCCTCTCTATGGCGCGCCCTAGGGGAGTCCTACTCCCACCGGGAGTTGGATTCCTCCCCCTTCCCTAGTTGGAGTAGGAGAGGAAGGAAGGGGAGGAGAAGAAGAAGGAAATGGGGGGCCGCCCCCCTAGTACAATTCGGTTTGGGCTAGGGGGCAGCGCGCCCCTAGCTGGCCGTGCCTCCTCTTCCTCCACTTGGGCCCATGTGGCCCAATAACTCCCCGGGGGGTTCCCATAACCTCCCGGTACTTCGGTATTTATCCGATAACCCCCGGAACTCGTCCGGTGTCCGAATATAACCTTCCAATATATAAATCTTTATTTCTCGGACATTCCGAGACTCCTTGTCATGTCTGTGATCACATCCGGGACTCTGAACTACCTTCGGTACATCAAAACTCATAAACTCATATTACCAATCGTCATCGAACGTTAAGCGTGCGGACCCTACGGGTTCGAGAACTATGTAGACATGAACGAGACACATCTCCGGTCAATAACCAATAGCTGAACCTGGATGCTCATATTGGTTCCTACATATTCTACGAAGATCTTTATCAGTCAAACCGCACAAGAACATACGTTGTTCCCTTTGTCATCGGTATGTTACTTGCCCGAGATTCGATCGTCGGGATCATCATACCTAGTTCAATCTCGTCACCGGCAAGTCTCTTTACTCGTTCCGTAATACATCATCTCGTGACTAACTCATTAGTCATTTGCTTGTAAGGCTTACTATGATGTGTATTACCGAGAGGGCCCCGAGATACCTCTTCGACACTCGGAGTGACAAATCCTATTCTCGATCTATACCAACACCACAAACACCTTCGGATACACATGTAGAGCATCTTTACAATCACCCAGTTACGTTGTGATGTTTGATAGCGCACAAGGTGTTCCTCCGGTATTCGGGAGTTGCATAATCTCATAGTCATAGGAACATGTATAAGTCATGAAGAAAGCAATAGCAGTAAAACTAAACGATCAAGTTGCTAAGCTAACGGATGTGTCTTGTCCATCACATCATTCTCCTAATGATGTGATCCCATTGATCAAATGACAACTCATGTCTATGGTTAGGAAACATAACCATCTTTGATCAATGAGCTATTCTAGTAGAGGTATACTAGGGACACTCTGTTTCGTCTATTTATTCACACATGTACCAATTTTCCGGTTAATACAATTCTAGCATGAATAATAAACATTTATCATGATATAAGGAAATACAAATAAAAACTTTATTATTGCCTCTAGGGCTTATTTCCTTCAGTCTCCCACTTGAACTAGAGTCAATAATCTAGATTACATAGTAATGATTCTAACACCCATGGAGTCTTGGTGTTGATCATGTTTTGCTCGTGGAAGAGGCTTAGTCAATGGGTCTGCGACATTCAGATCCGTATGTATCTTGCAAATATATATGTCTCCTTCCTTGACTTGATCGCGGATGGAATTGAAGCGTCTCTTGATGTGCTTGGTTCTTTTCTGAAACCTGGATTCCTTCGCCAAGGCTATTGCTCCAGTGTTGTCACAAAAGATTTTCATTGGACCAGATGCACTAGGTATTACACCTAGATCGGATATGAACTCCTTCATCCAGACTCCTTCATTTGCTGCTTCCGAAGCAGCTATGTACTCCGCTTCACACGTAGATCCCGCCATGACGCTCTGCTTGGAACTACACCAATTGACAGCTCCACCGTTCAATAAAAATACATATCCAGTTTGTGACTTCCAGTCATCTGGATTAGTGTCAAAGCTTGAATTGACGTAACCATTTACGACGAGCTCTTTGTCACCTCCATAAACGAGAAACATATCCTTTGTCCTTTTCAGGTACTTCAGGATGTTCTTGACCACTGTCCAGTGATCCACTCCTGGATTACTTTGGTACCTCCCTGCTAAACTTATAGCAAGGTACACATCAGGTCTAGTACACAGCATTGCATACATGATAGATCCTATGGCTGAGGCATAGGGAATGACTTTCATTTTTTCTCTATCTTCTGCAGTGGTCGGGCATTGAGTCTTACTCAACTTCACACCTTGTAACACAGGCAAGAACCCTTTCTTTGACTGATCCATTTTGAACTTCTTCAGAACTTTATCAAGGTAAGTGCTTTGTGAAAGTCCAATTAAGCGTCTTGATATATCTCTATAGATCTTGATGCCCAATATATAATCAGCTTCACCGAGGTCTTTCGTTGAAAAATTCTTATTCAAGTATCCTTTTATGCCATCTTGAAATTCTATATCATTTCCAATCAATAATATGTCATCCACATATAATATTAGAAATGCTACAGAGCTCCCACTCACTTTCTTGTAAATACAGGCTTCTCCAATAGTCTGTATAAAACCATATGCTTTGATCACCTCATCAAAGCGTATATTCCAACTTCGAGATGTTTGCACCAGTCCATAGATGGATCGCTGGAGCTTGCACACTTTGTTAGCACCTTTCGGGGCGACAAAACTTCTGTTTGCATCATATACAACTCCTCTTTGAGGTATCCATTAAGGAATGCAGTTTTGACATCCATTTGCCAGATTTCATAATCATAAAATGAGGCAATTGCTAACATGATTCGGACAGACTTAAGCATCGCTACGGGTGAGAAAGTCTCATCGTAGTCAACTCCCTGAACTTGTCGAAAAGCTTTCGCAACAAGTCAAGCTTTGTAGACAGTAACATTACCATCGGCGTCTGTCTTCCTCTTAAAGATCCATTTATTTTCAATGGCTTGTCGATCATCGGGCAAGTCAACCAAAGTCCACACTTTGTTCTCATACATGGATCCCATCTCAGATTTCATGGCCTCATGCCATTTTGCGGAATCTGGGATCATCATCGTTTCCTCATAGTTCGTAGGTTCATCATGGTCTAGTAACATGATTCCAGAATCGGCTTACTGCACCACTATGGTGCGGAACGTATTCTGGTTGACCTACGAGGTTCAACAGTAACTTGATCCGAAGTTTCATGATCATCATCATTAGCTTCCTCGCTGATTGGTGTAGGAATCACTGGAACTAGTTTCTGTGATGTACTACTTTCCAATTCGGGAGAAGGTATAATTACCTCATCAAGTTCCACTTTCCTCCGACTCACTTCTTTCGAGAGAAACTCCTTCTCTAGAAAGGATCCATTCTTAGCAACGAATACCTTGCCTTCGGATCTGTGATAGAAAGTGTACCCAACAGTTTCCTTTGGGTATCCTATGAAGACACATTTCTCTGACTTGGGTTCGAGCTTATCAGGTTGAAGCTTTTTCACATAAGCATCGCAACCCCAAACTTTAAGAAGCGACAACTTTGGTTTCTTGCCAAACCACAGTTCATAAGGCGGCGTCTCAACGGATTTGGATGGTGCCCTATTTAACGTGAATGCAGCTCTCTCTAAAGCATAACCCCAAAACGATAGTGGTAAATCGGTAAGAGACATCATAGATCGCACCATATCCAATAAAGTACGGTTACGGCGTTCAGACACACCATTACACTGTGGTGTTCCGGGTGGCGTGAGCTGTGAAACTATTCCACATTGTTTTAAATGAAGACCAAACTCGTAACTCAAATATTCGCCTCCACCATCAGATCATAGAAACTTTATTTTCTTGTTACGATGATTCTCTACTTCACTCTGAAATTATTTGAACTTTTCAAACGTTTCAGACTTATGCTTCATTAAGTAGATATACCCATATCTTCTCAAATCATCAGTGAAGGATAGAAAATAACGATACCCGCCGCGAGCCTCAACACTCATCGGTCCACATACATCAGTATGTATGATTTCCAACAAATCCGTTGCTCGCTCCATTGTTCTGGAGAACGGAATTTTAGTCATCTTGCCCATGAGGCATGGTTCGCAAGCACCAAGTGATTCCAAAAGTCCATCAGCATGGAGTTTCTTCATGCGCTTTACACCAATATGACCTAAACGGCAGTGCCACAAATAATTTGCACTGTCATTATCAACCTTGCATATTTTGGCTTCAATATTATGAATATGTGTATCACTACGATCGAGATCCAACAAGAATAGACCACTCTTTAAGGGTGCATGACCATAAAAGATATTACTCATAAAAATAGAACAACCAGTATTCTCTGATTTAAATGAATAACCGTCTCGCAACAAACAAGATCTAGATATAATGTTCATGCTCAACACGGGCACCAAATAACAATTATTTAGGTCTAAAACTAATCCCGAAGGTAGATGTAGAGGTAGCGTGCCGACGGCGGTCACATCGACTTTGGAACCATTTCCCACGCGCATCGTCACCTCGTCCTTAGCTAATCTTCATTTAATCCGTAGCCCCTGTTTCGAGTTACAAATATTAGCAACCGAACAAGTATCAAATACCCAGGTGCTACTACAAGCATTAGTAAGGTACACATCAATAACATTTATATCAAATATACCTTTGTTCACTTTGCCATCCTTCTTATCCGCCAAATAGTTGGGGCAGTTCTTCTTCCAGTGTCTAGTTCCTTTTCAGTAGAAGCACTCAGTTTCAGGCTTGGCTCCAGACTTGGGTGTCTTCGCGGGAGTAGCAACTGTCTTGCTATTCTTCTTGAAGTTCCCCTTCTTTCCCTTGCCTTTTTTCTTGAAACTAGTGGTCTTGTTAACCATCAACAGTTGATGCTCCTTTTTGATTTATACCTCCGCAGCTTTGAGCATAGCGAAGAGCTCGGGAATTGTCTTCTGCATCCCTTGCATGTTATAGTTCATCACAAAGCCTTTATAGCTTGGTGGCAGTGATTGAAGAACTCTATCAATAACACTATCTTCGTCAACTTTGCAACCAAGTTGAGTCATATGATTGTAGTACCCAGACATTCTGAGCAAGTGTTCACTGATAGAACTGTTCTCCTCCATCTTGCAGCTATAGAACTTATTGGAGATTTCATATCTCTCAATGCGGGCATTTGCTTGAAATATTAACTTCAACTCTTGGAACATCTCATATGCTCCACGACGTTCAAAACGCCGTTGAAGTCCTGATTCTAAGTCGTAAAGCATGGCACATTAAACTAGCGAGTAGTCATCAGAATGAGCTTGCCAGACGTTCATAACGTTCAGAGTTGCTCCTGCTGCAAGCCTGTCACCTAGCGGTGCTTCCAGGACATAATTCTTTTGTGCAGCAATGAGGATAATCCTCAAGTTACGGACCCAGTCCGTGTAGTTGCTACCATCATCTTTCAACTTAGCTTTCTCTAGGAACGCATTAAAATTCAAGGGAACGGTAGCATGGGCCATTGATCTACAACAACATAGATATGCAAAAACTATCAGGACTAAGTTCATGATAAATTAAAGTTCAATTAATCATATTACTAAAGAACTCCTACTTAGATAGACATCCCTCTAGTCATCTAAATGATCCCGTGATCCAAATCAACTAAACCATGTCCGATCATCACGTGAGATGGAGTAGTTTTCAATGGTGAACATCTTATGTTGATCATATCTACTATATGATTCACGCTCGACCTTTTGGTCTCCAGTGTTCCGAGGCCATGTCTGTACATGCTAGGCTCGTCAAGTTTAACCCGAGTATTCTGCATGTGCAAAACTGTCTTCGCAACGGTGGTGTCTCGGCATGAGGAACATGCTAGGCTCTGTGATGAACTCCACATGACACCGTTTCAGAAAATATAAAAAATATCTGGCGAAAGAGGATCACCAGGGGGGCCACCACCTGTCCACGAGGGTGGGGGCGAGCCCCCCCCCCACACACTCTAGGCGCGCCCCTGCCCCGTCGGCCCCCCCAAAGGGCCCCCGATGCCCATCTTCTCCTATATGAGGTGTTTTGACCTGGAAAAAATCAGAAGGAGGCTTTCGGGACCAGACACTGACATCTCGAGGCGGAACCTTGGCGGAAACCAATCTAGGGCTCCGATAGAGCTGTTCTGCCGGGGATACTTCCCTCCGGGAGGGGTAAATCGTCACCGCCATCACCACCAACAACTCTCCCATCTTGGGGAGGGTTATTGTCAGGGATATTACTACTAGGTATAAACCGGCCAGGAGGGTCCGGTTTACGCTATCAAGACTATATTATGAAAAGCCTAGCGGAGTATGAAGTAGAAGATTGCAGCCCAAGAGGCTTAGAGCCCATGTGTTAGGGCCCATGATTTGTAAACCGTCATACTATGTAACTTGGGGTGTAAGATAGAAAGAACAGAGACCGAGGCGGACATGTTTATGAGCCGGCCTCGGGACTCTATAAACCGGATCGGGCGTCACCTCTTATATAAAGGGACGACCCAGCGACAGTTCAGGACAGACAACAACAACTCGAGACATAGGCAAAGCGGATTCGCTCCCTGGTCATCGAAGCCCTAGCAATACCACACCAAACTAGACGTAGGCTTTTACCTTCATCGAAGGGGCCAAACTAGTCTAAAATCCATGCGTCCTTCGTCCGCTTTAACCCCTTTAAGCTAACCCGTAGCGATGGCCTCACGACTAAGTCCTTTTGCTAGGACATCTGCCGTGCTAAATCCATGACAGTTGGCGCCCACCGTGGGGCTATCGCACGATGATTTCGAGTTCTTGAAGGGCAGCTTTGAAGGACTCAAGGGCTACGCAGTGGGCCGGATGACAAAGAGTCGTCGCGGCCGGATCTACATCGACGACGCAGGCTGGGGCCCCGAGGCCGATTCAATCGAATATGGGTACCGGGTCCCCTTCGGCGGCATCCACGTCTTCATCGGCAAGATCGGCGAATCGGGCCCTGAGCCGGACATCTTCCCCAACATCGTCGAGTCGGCTCAGCGTGCGAGACCTGCCCGAATTCAGCCCGCCGTGAAGCACGTCTTCGTTGGAGCAGTGCATGGAGGACAAGGCGAGGACGGATCGGACTCTGGCGGTGAGACTGTTGTTTATTCCGGCGATGAATCTTCTTCCGGAGAGACATAATCTTTGTATCTGCTGCAGGATGGCCGGTCTGAGGGCTGTTCTAATGGTGACAGTATTCCGGACCCCCTTGATCCGCAAAACAGCGTTGCTGTCTTTATGGCCGGATCACAACCGGTGCAGCAATCCTCAACAACAGGGGCGTTGACATCAGAGGCAATGGGAGCTAGAGCTGGAGATTCTCCCCCGTCGCCATCTGATACCTTGTCTATCTTGGTTGATACTTTGACAACGCTAGTAACAGCAGAGGTAGAACATGCCAACAAGGAGCAGCATGATGTGGAGGTCGCTCAGGTGAAGAGCCGGATTGAACAAGCCAAGTTGGACCTGGCTGCTGAGAAAGCTAGGATGGCTACGAAACAGGCGGAGCTAGATGCTTAAGCCTATCGACTCATGTTAGATCAGACCGCTCCACAAGGGGTAATGATGAGAAGGCAACGATCTCGTCTGCCGCAGGTTTATGAGGCAAGGAATCTCTTTAGCACGCCAGGCGCAGGAACCAGTAACCAACCAGAGGTGAACCGGGGAGGAGCACAAGGAACAGGCGCATCAGTTCAACCACCGGCCGCAGAGCCAAATCGCAAAGTTATGCCGACCCAACATGTGCCTACCCCTCCTGGTCATTATTCTAATCCGTTGGACAATATAGTTGCTGCCGCTTCATGACTGGCCGCCCTTCCCATTGAAGGAACATCCCCCATAGCGGTGGAGGCACGACGGGCCAAGGAGTTGTTGGACACAGCGCTAACCCAACAACAAGCTTATTCCTATAGCCGGGAGAGGATTCATTCGACCCCCCGTCCGAGCCGGGGTTATACGAGACGTCTGGATGAACCGGCTGTATCAAGCAGCGCATGGAGGCGTCATCAGCAGAGGCGGGATAATCCGGCAGCAGAAGAGGTGCACGCTCAAGAGGTGGTGGATCAGGCCAGACAGCGCCGGGTGGCCGAGGTAACAGCGCAGTACGAGGCCCGTCAGGCGACGCCAGTTCGTCCCACCACCACAGTTGAACCGGGGGTCATGTCCAGTTCCCTGGGCGTACCATGTCTCATCCCCACTTTACGGAACGTGAAACTACCCAAAGATTTTAAAGGTCCACGCAAGGTGCCCAACTACACGGCTGATCTTGCTCCGGAGGCATGGGTTGAGAGTTATGAGATGGCAATGGAGATGCTCGATGTGGATGAGGCAGCATGCGCCAAATATTTCACAATGATGCTCGAGGGCACGGTCCGGATGTGGCTGAAGGGTTTACCACCTAATTCCATCGGATCATGGGCTGAGCTACGGAGCCGGTTTATCAAAAAATTCAAAGACACGTGCAAGCAGCCAATGTTTGTCGTCGACTTAGCTGCCTGTGTTCAGGGAGAGCAGGAGTCTACAAGCAGTTGGGTGCGTCGAGTGTCTGAAATCTTGCACTCCTCCAATAGCATCAACCCAAGCACGGCGGTGGTAACCTTGGAAAATAATTGCCGGTTTGAACCATTGAGGCAGAAGTTGGGACGGCTTAAACGTGATTGCAATGACATGGGAATGCTCATGGGCGCATTAGTGAAGTATGGAGACTCTAATAACACCAAGCATCCAGACGCAGATGGAGACAAGTTAGGGAAGGCAAGCAAGAATGGTAAACCGCTGTAGGCCAATCCGGCGAACCAAGGATACAATGGTAAGCGAAAAGCGGACGGCAACTCAGATTTTGTGGCCAACACCAACGCTCAGGAGGATGGGCAACGCCGCAAGGGTAGACCGCCCCCACGTAATGGGAGGCCACCTATTAATCTCGAACGCCAGTTGAATGTGCCTTGCCCAAAGCACGGTACGCCAGAAAAACCAGCTACGCATCTCTGGAAGGATTGTTTCATCATGCAGGAATTCATGAACCGGAATAGGTACGATCATGGGCCCCCCGGCGGATCAGGCCCTGGCTTCCAAGGTCTGGGTTATCAGGGCGGTGGATCTGGTTCAGGATACCACGGTAATAACAGCAACCACAATGGGCATAATCAGCATCAGCATAACCAGCAGCGTCAACAGTAGCAGCAATCCGGATACAACAACCAAGGGAATCAACAGCGTCAACAGTAGCAGCAATCCGGATATCAGAATAATCTGAAGGAGCTGAGCACTGGGCAGTATCACATCTTCACCACGAGCTTGTGCAAACGGGATCAGAAAGTTCTGAAGAGGGAAGTACACTCTGTTGAACCGGCAGTGCCACGTCTTCTGCGTTGGTCGGAGCAACCCATTGTGTGGAGCAGAGAGGATCATCCACCCCGGGTTGATAATCCGGGTCAGCTGGCTCTGGTGGTGGCACCATAGGTGGGTGGCTACAAATTCACCAAAGTGCTCATGGACGGAGGTAGCAGCATTAACATCTTGTATTATGAGACCTTTCGGCGTATGGGGCTGACAGACAAGAAGCTCCGACAATCCAACACAGTGTTTCATGGGGTGGTACCCGGTAAATCGGCCTATCCAGTTGGCAAGATCGATCTGGAGGTCACCTTTGGAGATGAGCATGATTCTAGGTCAGAGACTGTGACCTTTGAGGTGGTGAAGATCAAAAGTCCATACCATGCTTTGTTTGGGCGGCCGGTTTATGCCAAGTTCATGGCTAGACCGTGTTATGTTTATCTGCAGCTCAAGATGCCAGGCCACAAAGGAACTATTACGGTTCATGGGAGCCACAAAATTGCATTGGAGTGCGAGGAAGGAGATGCAGCTTATGCTGAAGCAATTTGCGCAACTGAGGAGCTGAAGTTCTATAAGGACAATGTTGATCCGGCAGATATGTCTCCGCTGGAGAAGCCAACCACAGAGCATGATCCGGCGTTGAAGTTCAAATCAGCTGAAGAGACCAAGCAGGTGGACTTTGTTCCTGGTGATTCATCCAAGCAGTTCACTATCAACGCTAACCTAGATCCCAAATAGGAAAGTGCGCTCATCGAGTTCATCCGTGAGAACCGAGATATCTTTGCGTGGAAGCCTTCTGACATGCCAGGTATACCGAGGGAACTCGCTGAGCACAATCTTAATATTGATCCTAAGTTCAAGCCAGTCAAGCAGTACCTGCGCCGCTTCAATGAGGAGAGGCGCAAAGCTATTGGAGAAGAAGTGGCTAGGCTCTTTGCGGCAGGCTTTATAGTTGAAGTGTTTCATCCAGAATGGTTGGCTAATCCGGTGCTAGTACTTAAGAAAAACGACACTTGGATAATGTGTGTTGATTACACAGACCTGAACAAGGCTTGCCCAACTGATCCTTTTGCCCTCCCCCGTATTGATCAAATTATTGATGCTACGGCAGGATGTGAGCGGCTAAGTTTTTTGGATGCATACTCAGGTTATCATCAGATCAACATGACTGTTAAGGACCAGGAGAAGACAGCCTTTATAACTCCTTTTGGAGCCTTCTGCTATGTATCTATGTAGTTTGGGCTCAAGAGTGCCTAGGCGACCTACCAGCGTTGTGTACAGAACTGCCTTCAAGGGCAGATTGGGCGGAGTGTTCATGCGTATGTCGATGACATTGTGGTAAAATCCAGGAAGGAGGAGACACTGATAGATGATCTGAAGGAAACTTTTGATAATCTCCGAGTCTATAAAATGATGCTTAATCCGGAGAAGTGCGTTTTTGGTGTTCCGGCAGGCAAGCTCTTGGGGTTCTTGGTGTCAAACAGAGGAATTGAGGCTAATCCAGAGAAGATCAAGGCGATTATGTCCCTGGCTAAACCGGCGTGCATCAACGATGTCCAACGTGTGGTGGGCCGTATTGCAGCACTCAGCCGGTTTATTAGCCGTTTGGGGGAGAAGGCAATCCCGCTTTATCAGATGCTGAAGAAGACAGACCGTTTCGTCTGGAGTGATGCTGCTGATGCTGCGTTTGAGGATCTAAAGAGGCAACTGGCAGAGCCGCCGGTCCTTGTTGCCCCAGTTGACAATGAGCCGTTGTTGTTATACGTGGCTGCCAATGCCCGTGCGGTAAGTGTTGCCATTGTGGTAGAGCGCAACGAGACAGGCAAAGAATATCCGGTTCAGCGGCCGGTTTACTACATCAGTGAGGTTCTCATTGAGTCAAAACAAAGATATCCACATTGGCAGAAACTGGTGTATGGAGTGTTCATAGCAAACCGGAAGCTAAAGCACTATTTTCAGGGCCACCCAATCACCGTTGTCAGTTCAACTCCGTTAGGGGATATAATCCAGAACAGAGAAGCTACTGGTAGGGTTGCAAAGTGGGCCATTGAGCTTAGCCCGCACGGTTTAAAGTATGTGCCCCGTACTGCTATAAAGTCCCAAGCACTAGTGGATTTCATCAACGATTGGACAGAGTTGCAAGCACCCGAGGAGAAGCCGGATCATACATACTGGACTATTCATTTTGACGGTTCAAGGCAATTCGAGGGCTCGGGGGCTGGAGTCGTGTTAACTTCCCCACGAGGTGATAAGTTCTGTTATGTCCTCCGTTTAATGTTCCCTTGTACTAATAATACTGCTGAGTATGAAGCTCTCCTCCATGGTCTGCGGATGGCCAAGGAGATGAACTTGAGCCGAGTCAAGTGTTTTGGCGATTCAGATCTGGTGGCACAACAAGTATCTGGCAAGTGGGACTCTAAGGATCCACTCATGGCAGCATATCGATGGGAGGTGGATGTTGTCGCTGGACATTTCAAAGGATATCAGGTGGATCATATAGACCGGCGAAAGAATGAAGCAGCCGACGCGTTAAGCCGGCTGGGTTCCCAACGTAAACCGGTTCCACCTAATACCTTTTTGGATGAGTTGCATAATCCATCGGTGCAGTTGCCTTCAGAGGAGGACTTGGCTGTTCCTGATCCGGAAGCACAATTGGTCGCAGCACTGCATGTCATTCCAGATTGGACGCTCCCTTACCTGGCATATATGAGTCAAGGTGAGTTACCAGAGGACGAAGTCGAAGCCCGATAGATAATCCGGCGGTCTAAATCTATGACTATTGTCAATGGAGAACTTCATCATCGCAGCGTTTCTGGAGCTTTTCAGCGATGTGTGTCACCAGAAGAAGGCTGTGATATCCTTAGGGAGAATCATGAAGGGGATTGCAGTCATCATGCCGGTCCAAAATTGTTGGTGGCTAAAGCTTTCTGACATGGGTTCTACTGGTTGACGGCTTACGCTGACGCAGAGGACCTGGTCAGGAAATGTGATGCTTGCCAGAAATTTTCACGGCGTGCTCATATACCAGCGCAGGAGCTGAGGATGATCCCAATTACTTGGCCGTTTGTGACTTGGGGGCTTGATATGGTTGGACCCTTCAAGAGATCCCAAGACAAGAAAACCCACCTGTTAGTGGCAGTGGACAAGTTCACGAAATGGGTTGAAGCGGAGCCTGTCAGTAAGTGTGATGCAGCAACAACAGTTCAGTTCATCAAAAAGGTGATTTCCCGGTTTGGCTTTCCACACAGCATTATAACTGATAATGGCACCAATCTATCCAAGGGGGATATGGAGGAGTTCTGTCAACGAGAGCACATCCGGCTTGATGTATCATCAGTAGCTCACCCTCAGTCTAATGGCCAAGCTGAGAGAGCCAATTAAGAGATCTTGAGAGGCATCAAACCCCGGCTTATGGTTCCTTTGCAGAGAACACAGGGTTATTGGGTGGAGGAGTTGCCTTCGGTGCTATGGAGCATCAACACTACACCTAACAGGTCTACAGGGTACACACCCTTCTTCATGGTATATGGAGCTGAAGCGGTCCTCCCTAGTGATATCCGTCATGACTCGCCGCGGGTGGCGGCTTATGTTGAAGCGGATAATGAGCAAGCAAGACAAGACGCCTTGGACCGGCTGGACGAGGAACGGGACACGGCAGCAACTCGATCGACGATTTATCAGCAAGACCTGCGCCGGTACCATAGTCGCCGGGTTAAAACCAGGACGTTTCAAGAAGGAGATCTGGTGCTCCAGCTCATCCAAAACCAGACGGACATGCACAAGCTATCCCCACCTTGGGAAGGACCCTTTGTGGTCAGCAAGAACCTGCACAACGGATCATACTACCTCGTCGACGTTCAAGAACATAAGGAGTCACGCACGGCGGAGGAGGAGACCAAGCGGCCGTGGAACATCGCTCTTCTTCGACCTTACTATACTTGAGCCATAGGCTCCGCTTTATGTACAATGCATATATTATGATCAATATAATAACCGGTGCCCCCGGTAAACCGGGGTATCAGCCATCTTTTTCATAAGAGTATCACATGGGGGCTTCCGTGGGCAAGGGAGTTTTCTATGGCCTCTTAAACCGGCACCCTTGATAAATCGAGATATCAGCTGTCCTTTCTGTTTACAAAGAGTATCACATAGGGGCTTCCGCAGGCAAGGAAGTTCCCTATGGCCTCTTAAACTGGCGGCCACATCAAGACCATCATAAGAGCACAGCTCTGGTTGCTTCGGCAATTTCCACATGATGATGAGGGGCAAAAGAGAGTTTGATGCCTAGCACAACTCAAACATACGCCCGGACGAGTAATGCTCAAACGCTACCTGGGGGCTCCTGATGCAAGATCATCAGCGAGTTGAAGACTCTTGTAGTGAACACGGCTTGGAAGCTTGGTGTATACACCTAAAACCCCGGGTTAACCTGCCTGCATCAAGTAAACCGCGCCGTCCAGGTAAACTTGGTATGACCCGTCGAACGTACACACAAGTCAATCCTTCAGGACCCTAAACTTGGTAACGTTAAATTGACGATCATCAAGTGATTACACAAGTCAAATCTTTATAAGATTTTGAACATTGGTAGCATTTGACATTGATGATTTGGTTAAAGATTGCGGATCATCTTAACAGGCTTTGCTAAAATGGTTAATGACAGTAGCCTGGCAGCTCATAAAAAGCCTCGAATTTGGAGCCTGGCAGCTCGTAAAAAGCCTCGACTACATGGTCTTATTTGCCCACAAACTTTATTTTTCATTTTTTATGTTTTCTCAAATCTTTATCTTCAAGGTCATTGGTTTTTCAACCAAGTCCACTGATTCAAGACTGGATAACTATAAAGTTGTCACTACATCTGTACTTACAGAGTTATAGTCTGGGTTATAAACACCAGCACTAGTTTACAGTTAAACCAGCGTTCATCGTAACCCGGGTCGGTCTTCATGATAAGCCGACAAAGAGCCAAGGGAGTCGTCAACACTTACACCTTTGGATTGTTCCTACCGGATTAAGGTTTACAAATACACTTGGTCACAGGTATGATACATGCTTATATTTCATACACAGTTCAAGTTATTAACTTAGATCATGTGTTTGGCCAGTATGACCCGTTCGGCGATAAACCGCCAGGACACTTTGAGCATTGTTTATGCAGACACGGGTAATATAAACTGTCAAAGCATTGCAAGCAGGAGATAATGTAGAAATTGACAAATAACGTAATGCCACGCAAGATAATGTGGGACAAAGACAGTATCTCAACTATTCTATTACAAGGCACTGGCAGGCCCAAAAGAATATCAGTTTTCTCACAAAGTGTTCAACACATAAAGGTAAACCGGAGCTGGTTTAGGATTCTGCTTCAGCCCGCTATGAAGACTGAGGGTCAGCTTGTTCCGCGTCTTCGACGACTTCTGGCAACTGTTTGAAATCAGGGGTACTCCAGTCAAACTTGGCAAGGGCGCGGAAATATACTTCATCATTTATAAGTTCTGGCGGTTCAATGTCAGGAGTGAAGGTATGCTTACGAACGGGGGGAATAAGATTTTCAATGTCATATGTCGCACGCTCCACTCGCACATTCTCCAGATCATAACCCAGGTGATACCTTGATAAGTCTGCTTCATCCGCAAGCTTACTGGCAAGGGGCCCCATATCTTTGGTTAAGGCGCGAAGATCCTCAGCAGAGAAAGCTGATCCGTCCTCTTTCATACTTGGATAACCATTCATGG
Organism: Secale cereale; assembly: GCA_902687465.1. Taxonomy (NCBI): domain Eukaryota; kingdom Viridiplantae; phylum Streptophyta; class Magnoliopsida; order Poales; family Poaceae; genus Secale; species Secale cereale. Next base: position 579,283,464 of record LR738709.1, read on the forward strand.
CCTCCGCTGGATCAAAGTCAGGAACCCATGCCTTGGCCCGGGTTAAAGCCATTAGGGAGCTAGCTCTTGCAGAGGATTTCTTCACTTCGACAATTCGGGCAGGCAAGATGGATAGTTTTTCCAGAGTACCTTGGATGGTGGTTGGCGCCAGTTTATTATGTGAAATAGCACTGATGGCCCTCTGAGCGCCGGCATAGAGTTGTTCCACCAAGGTATAAGCAGCCTTCAGCTTCTTCCGTACATCATCCCCAAGATGAGTCACACGCCTCCCTATGTAAAAGTGATGAGTTAAGCCGGAGCAGCGCAAGATAGCAAGGATAAGCTTATGTCAACAAATACTTACCAAAAATAGCAGATGTCATATCATTTATATGCTGCCTTAATCCGGATAGCTCCTCCATCACCGGGTTAAGAGCTGCTTCAGCATCGCTGGCTCTTTTTTCCAAAGCAGCCTTTTGCACCTCCCAAGTGGACCGCTCCGCTTCAAAATCTTTCTTGAGATTCTCCATACTAGCTAAAGCAAGGGTAAGTTCCTCGTTGGTTTTAGTTGAAGTAGTCTCTTGGAAGGATATGCTATTCCGGAGCTCAGTGATTTCAGAGGTCCTCCGGTTCAAGTCAGACTACCAAGGATAAAATATGTCAGATCTCTAAAGCAATCCTTTCAGACAAGTCCCAAGCACATAACAAGTTATGCACTTGACACTTGGGGGATAATGTACATTTGCAGTAATAAGCAGGCAATTTTTTCCAGGCAAGTCCCAAGCATATAACAAGTTATATACTTGGCACTTGGGGGCTAATGCGACATCATTTTAAAGTATAAGGAAAAGTCCCGGTCCACCCGCAATGAAGTGAACCGTCCCTTGGGGGCTACACGGGCAAATCAAAATATTCCAGTTGATCTATCAAAGTCCCGGTTTACCCTAAAGGCTACACCGACACTTGGGGGGCTACAGTGGACTAAAGGTACAACTACAAGATACAAGCGGAAATGAAAGGCAAAGGAAAATAAGTTACCTCATATCTTTCTTTCATTAAATTTACCAAACCGGCCTCATGGTCGCAGCTGGTGAAGAGACGGTTCAGGTACCCCGAATGAATTTCCTGGGCACTAAGTTGTGCATAACTGGATAGGTCGGTGCTCCACTTGCCTTTGTCCTTATGGAGAATTTCTTCTTTGGCTATATGTTTGGCCAAGATAGCAGGTTCTGCTGGGGTGGTAAAATCGGTCCCAGTGATCACGACATCGTCCGTTGAAGCAACAGTAGGATTGGCGCGTACCGAACTAGCCCGGGCAGGGCTAACCCGGGCAGGACTAGCCCGGGCAGGGCTAACCCGGGCAGGGCTGGCCGGCTCAGCAGTGTGCTCTATAGGGTTATCTTCCGGAGCGGCAAAATCTCCTCGATCCATAGGAGAAGGATAATCGTGTGGGACTTCAATATTCTCCTCCAAGGGGTCGGCAGTCTCAGGATCTTCTGCCGGTTCAGAAGCGGTGTTCTCGGCCGCCGGTTTATTCAGCTTTGCCTTTTTGCTAGGTTTGGGCATACTGAAAAGATTAGAGGAACAATGAAAATTACAAATCAAAATGGAAAGATAAACCGGATATACTGAAAGACGGCTTACCCAGGAACATTCTTGAGCACCAGGACTTGGGTGGCGGTTGATTCGCCAGAGGATGATAGAGGAGTTTCCTGATAATTTGGATCAGACGGTTTAAGAGGTTTACGAAAAAGACCCGCTTTGGGATGAAGAATAGTTGGAGTAAGTAAAACCTCTGAACGGCGTCTTCGAGCCGGAGTGTGGGTTAATCTGGTCGACTCGACCACATGACCAATGTGGCGTGTGGTACAGCGAGCCTCATGTTGCTGCTTCTTCAAAAGAAAATAGGGATCCAGTTGAGCATAAGGATGAGAAAACGGATATTTCTGGGCTACCCGGTGAATTTTGGGTGGCAATGGTTCTGAATCAGAGGAAAGAGAGATTACCTCAACTTCATCCGCTTTACTGCCTTCAGCCGGATCTTGGGAAGAATCATTGTTAATAGAAATACAGACAAAGGAAAGATTAAAGTCATAAGAAACGAGCAGTACCTCAGAAGCCGGATCATCTTCTTCCGCGTTTGAACCGGAAGCAGCGGCAGGTTTCTTCTTATGTTTCTTTACAACTAAGCTCTTCTTGCGAGATGGCTTCGCCGGTTTGTCCTGGGCCTTCCTCTTCCAGAAAGGGTCGTTAGCCTGTTTTAAAGGATAAAAGCATGTTAGTATCAAACAATATGGATGGATTAAAACAAAGAGAAGGGACAGGAGGATCTCTTACCGACGGCGGTTGGTTATTCACGCAGAAGGGTGCTAAACCGGTCCTACTGCACACCTCCAGAGGTATATTCAGCATCTTCTTCGCAGATTCGGTAACTTCATTGTCTGGAAGCACCTTCTCCGTGTGGCGCAGAGGGTCCTTGGGGTTGCCAGTATACTCGCACATTAACCCGGAGCGCCGGCTTAATGGGAGAATGCTCCAAGAGAGCCAGCAGCGGACAAAATCGACTCTAGTTAAACCGTTGGCTACAAAAGCCCTGAGCTTTGAAAGCTGGGGGGCATATTGAGCTCGGTCTTGGGCGCTCAAGCACTGCGGGAAAGGATGATCCGCTGTCAGACGGTAAGAGCGATAAACCGACAGTGGATTCTCTCCCTCTGGTGAAGTATCAACGCAATAGAACCAAGTTTGGTTCTAATCCTTGGGATGGCTATGAAGGGTAGCATGAGGAAAGCTGACATCCTTCCTCTTCTGGATACTCATTCTGCCTAGTTCAGTGTTTGGCCCATCATGAAATTCAGTCTGGCGATTCAGATGGAAGAAGTCCCGTAATAACTCCACGGATGGTTCCTCTTGCAGATAGGCTTCTAAGAAGACTTGGAAATTGCAGATGTTTGATATAGAGTTGGGACGTATGTCTTGGGGGTGGAGCTGAAAGTCTGCTAAAACGTCACGGAAAAACTTTGACCCCGGAGGGTTAAAGCCCCGGGCCAGGTGATCAAAAAAGACGATAGCCTCTCCTTCCTTAGGCTGGGGAGGACACTCTTTCCCAGGAGCCCTCCAGTGAAGAACTTCCTTGGGACCTAAAGTGCCAATTGAGGCCGCCTTTTCTAAATCATCCTCGGTAATCCGGGATGGGACCCAGTTGCAGGCAACAAACTGCTTGGCCACGGAAGTCATCTTTTTTCAAAGGGGGGACGCTGAAAAATACAATACAAGATCTGGTTTACGATCCACCAGATATAAACCGGCATGTTTAATAAAGGCATTGATCTAATTGGCGGTTTAAGCAGGGGACTAATGGTATCTACTGATCCGGGATAACTATGAACATGACAGCTACCGGATCACGAAGTTTGAAAGGAAAAAGTTAAACCGCCAAAACACAGGCAGGTGAGATGTAGGTCTAAAGCTAAACCGTCAACACAGGCAGGTGAGGTACAGGTCTAAAGCTAAACCGACACATGCAGGTGAGGTGCAGGTCTAAAGCTAAACCGTCGACACAGGCATATGAGGCGCGGGTTTAAGACTAAGCCGTCGACATAGGCAAACGAGATGCAGATCTAAAGTATGGGAAACAACTTTAGCACGAGCAGTAGTAAAATACGGATATACAGCGTATGGAAAACTCAAGATAATTCAAGTCATATTCATCGGAGACAGCGAAGGTTTTTTGCAGATTCAATCTAAGCTGGCAAGGTTGAGGGAACTAAGATTACGAAGACGGAGCGGAATCATGCATACAAGAGTCGACCTAAAAAGTTTAACATCTACGGCTAGGAACTGCGTGTGGTGATGAACTGCGAAGAACGAAGATTCATCTGCGAGCTCCCGTGAAACCCTAGAACTGAGATCTACGGGGAAGAATGGGTAACGTACCTGAGGCAACGGAAGCGGAAGGACGACGGTGAATATTTGTACACGCTCAGGTTGATGCAGCGGACGGGCTTGATGACGACAATGAGCTCGGCGGACGGCGGCAAAGCTTGAGCGCTGGAGGTCAGAGGAAGAAGAAAGCGAAGGGGAATAAAGAGATGGCCCTCGGCCCTATTTATAAGCCCAAGGGATGAAATGGCAGGCGCGGGAATCGAGGAGACCAAAAATCGGATATGGATAGCGATGTTGCCTCGATTTTCGGAGTTTTAATAAGTAAAGGTAAATAACAGGTACATGCATTAAATGCGCGGATGGCGTCACGACGGTTTAAAGCGACCTGAGGAGATTACGTCATGCCGGTTTACAGAGCGAACTGAAGCTGCAGAAAGGAAAAACCTGTACAAGACTTTGAAGATTGACATGAATAGGTTCAAATCAATCTAGGGCCTAATGTCATGTATATTACTACTAGGTATAAACCGGCCAGGAGGGTCCGGTTTACGCTATCAAGACTATATTATCAGTGGAGTATGAAGTAGAAGATTGCAGCCCAAGAGGCTTAGAGCCCATGTGTTAGGTCCCATGATTTGTAAACCATCATGCTATGTAACTTGGGATGTAAGATAGAAAGAACAGAGACCGAGGCGGACACGTTTATGAGCCGGCCTCGGGACTCTGTAAACCGGACCGGGCGTCACCTCTTATATAAAGGGACAACCCGGCGACGGTTTAGGACAGACAACAACAACTCGAGACACAGGCAAAGCGGATTCGCTCCCTGGTCATCGAAGCCCTAGCAATACCACACCAAACTAGACGTAGGCTTTTACCTTCATCGAAGGGGCCGAACTAGTATAAAATCCCTGCGTCCTTCGTCCGCTTTAACCCCTTTAAGCTAACCCATAGCGATGGCCTCACGACTAAGTCCTTTTGCTAGGACATCTGCTGTGCTAAATCCACGACAGTTATCTTCATCAACATCTTCACTAGCACTATCTCCTCTCAAACCCTAGTTCATCTCTTGTATCCAATCTTTGTACCAAACCTCAGATTGGTACATGTGGGTTGCTAGTAGTGTTGATTACTCCTTGTAGTTGATGCTAGTTGGTTTATTTGGTGGAAGATCATATGTTCAGATCCATTATGCGTATTAATACCCCTCTAATCATGAACAATATTATGTCTTGTGAGTAGTTACTTTTGTTCCTGAGGACATGGGAGAAGTCTTGCTATAAGTAGTCATGTGAATTTGGTATTCGTTCGATATTTTGATGAGATGTATGTTGTCTCTCCTCTAGTGGTGTCATGTGAACGTCGACTACATGACACTTCACCATTATTTGGGCCTAGAGGAAGGCATTGGGAAGTAATAAGTAGATGATGGGTCGCTAGAGTGACAGAAGCTTAAACCCTAGTTTATGTGTTGCTTTGTAAGGGGCTGATTTGGATCCATATGTTTCATGCTATGGTTAGGTTCACCTTAATACTTCTTTTATAGTTGTTGATGCTTGCATTAGAGGTTAATCATAAGTGGGAGGCTTGTCCAAGTAAGGACAACACCCAAGCACCGATCCACCCACATACCAAATTATCAAAGTACCGAACGCGAATCATATGATCGTGATGAAAACTAGCTTGACGATAATTCCCATGTGTCCTCGGGAACGTTTTCCTTCATATAAGAGTTTGTCCAGGCTTGTCCTTTTCTACAAATGGGATTGGGCCATCTTGTTGCACTTACCAAATTCCACTTAAGAGAGATGATCACTCAAAAAAATTATGCTCGGCTTTCTCTCAATAATCGCACCATGCTCGATAATTCTTGTTCTAGATCTTTTATGATGAAGACTGTTGAATTCAAATGGGATTTATTGGAAAGAATTAAACGCAACTCTGAAGATTGGGATCTCGACGAAGGTAAGGAGTTAGGTATGACCCCTAAGTTTGATTGTGTTAAAGCTTTTATGGATACCGATGTTTTCCGTGAGTTTAGCACTAAATATGGACTTGACTATGAGATAGTAGCTTCTTTCTGTGAATCATTTGCTACTCATGTTGATCTTCCCAAGGAGAAGTGGTTTAAATACCATCCTCCCATTGAACTAAAAGTAGTTGAACCTATTAAAGTTGAAGAAAAGACTATCACTTATAATGTTGATCCTATTATTCCTACTGCTTATATTGAGAAACCACCTTTCCCTGCTAGAATTAAGGATCATCTAAAGCTTCAACTGTGGTTCGTAAGAGTAGTACTAGAACACCTACACCCTCTGAGCAAATTAAAGTTGAACCTAGTGTTGCTATGGTTAAAGATCTCTTGGTTGAAAATTTAGATGGACATGTTATTTACCTCCAAGAGGAAGCTGCTAGAATAGCCAAACCCGATGCTAGGAATAAACATAGACCTGTTGTAGGCTTGCCTGTTATCTCTGTTAAAATAGGAGATCATTGCTATCATGGTTTATGTGACGTAGGTGCTAGTGCAAGTATAATTCCTCTTTCCCTACATCAAGAAATTATGCATGATATTGCACATGTTGAGTTAGAAGAGATTGATCTTACTATTAAGCTTGCTAATAGAGACACTATTTTACCAGTTGGGATTGTTAGAGATGTTGAAGTTTTGTGTGGAAAAGTTAAATACCCTGCTGATTGTCTTATTCTTAGTTCCCCACAAGATGACTTTTGTCCCATTATATTTGGTAGACCCTTCTTGAATACTGTTAATGCTAGGATAGACTGCATGAAAGATATTGTTACTGTTGGTTTAGGGGATATGTCTCATGATTTTCACTTTGCTAAATTTCGTAGACAACCCCATGATAAAGAATTACCTAGTAAGGATGAAATTATTGGTCTTGCTCCTATTGTTGTGCCTCCTAATGATCCCTTAGAACAATTTCTGCTAGACCATGAAAATGATATGTATATGAATGAAAGAAGGGAAATAGATGAAATATTCTTTAAGCAGGGACCCGTATTGAAAAACAACTTGCATGTTGAAATCCTAGGGGATCCTCCTCCACCCAAGGGTGATCCCGTGTTTGAACTTAAACCGTTACCTGATAATCTTAAGTATGTTTATCTTGATGAAAAGTAGATATATCATGTTATTATTAGTGCTAACCTTTTAGAGCAGGAAGAAGAAAAATTATTGAAAACTCTAAAGAAGCACCGTGCTGCTATTGGATATACTCTGGATGATCTTAAGGGCCTTAGTCCCACTTTATGCCAACACAAGATAGAATTGGAAGAGGACGCAAAACCAGTTATTGATCATCAACGACGGTTGAATCCTAAGATGAAAGAAGTGGTGCGGAAGGAGATATTAATGCTTCTAGAGGCAGGTATTATCTATCCAATTGCTGATAGCCAGTGGTAAGTCCTGTCCATTGTGACCCTAGGAAGGGATGTATGACTGTTGTTCCTAACGATAAAAATGAATTGATCCCACAAAGAATTGTTATAGTTTATAGGATGGTAATTGATTTCCACAAATTAAATAAAGCTACTAAGAAAGATCATTACCCTTTGCCTTTTATTGATCAAATGCTAGAAAGGTTATCCAAACATACTCATTTTTGCTTTCTAGATGGTTATTATGGGTTCTCTCAAATACATGTGTCAAAAGGGGATCAAGAAAAGACCACTTTTACTTGCCCTTTCGGTACCTTTGCTTATAGGCGTATGCCTTTTGGTTTATGTAATGCACCCGCTACCTTTCAAAGATGCATGATGGCTATATTCTTTGATTTTTGTGAAATGATTGTTGAGGTTTTCATGGATGATTTCTCCATTTACGGAACTTCTTTTGATGATTTCTTAAGCAACCTTGATCGAGTTTTGCAAAGATGTGAAGACACTAATCTTGTCTTGAATTGGGAGAAGTGTCACTTTATGGTTAATGAAGGTATTGTCTTGGGACATAAAATTTTTGAAAGAGGTATTGAAGTTGACAAAGCTAAAGTTGATGCTATTGAAAAGATGCTATGCCCCAAGGACATTAAAGGTATACGAAGTTTCCTTGGTCATGCCGGGTTTTATAGGAGGTTCATTAAGGACTTCTCCAAAATCTCCAGGCCTCTGACTAATCTCTTACAAAAAGATATTCCTTTTGTTTTTTATGATGATTTTCTAGAAGCATTTGAAATACTTAAGAAAGCATTGATCTCTGCACCTATTGTCCTCCTGACTGGAATTTACCCTTTGAGATTATGTGCGATGCTAGTGATTATGCTGTAGGTGCTGTTCTAGGACAAAGAGTTGATAAGAAATTGAATGTTATCCAATATGCTAGTAAAACTCTAGACAGTGCTCGGTGAAATTATGCTACTACTGAGAAAGAATTTTTAGCAGTTGTGTTTACTTGTGATAAGTTTAGACCTTATATTGTTGACTCTAAAGTAACTATTCACACTGATCATGCTGCTATCAAGTACCTTATGGAAAAGAAAGATGCTAAACCTAGGCTTATTAGATGGGTTCTCTTGCTGCAAGAATTTGACTTGCATATTATTGATAGAAAGGGAGTTGAGAACCCCGTTGCAGATAACTTGTCTAGGCTAGAGAATATACTTGATGACCCACAACCTATTGATGATAGCTTTCCTCATGAACAATTAGCTGTCATAAATACTTCTCGTACTTCTCCATGGTATGTTGATTATGCTAATTACATTGTTGCTAAGTTTATACCTCCTAGCTTCACATACCAGCAAAAGAAAAAAGTTCTTCTATGATTTGAGACATTACTTCTGGGATGACCCACATCTTTATAAAGAAGGAGTAGATGGTATCATTAGACATTGTATACCTGAGCATGAACAGGAACATTTCCTACGCAAGTGCCACTCCGAAGCTTATGGAGGACACCATGCTGGAGATAGAACTTCACACAAGGTATTGCAATCTGGTTTTTATTGGCCTACTCTCTTCAAGGATGCCCGTAAGTTTGTCTTATCTTGTGATGAATGTCAAAGAATTGGTAATATTAGTAGATGTCAAGAAATGCCTATGAATTATTCACTTGTTATTGAACCATTTGATGTTTGGGGCTTTGATTATATGGGACCGTTTCCTTCCTCTAATGGGTACACACATATTTTAGTTGCTGTTGATTACGTTACTAAGTAGGTAGAAGCCATTCCAACTAGTAGTGCTGATCACAACACCTCTATTAAGATGCTTAAAGAAGTTATTTTCCCGAGGTTTGGACTCCCTAGATATCTAATGACTGATGTGTTGGGGAACGTAGCAGAATTCAAAAAATTCCTACGCTTCACCAAGATCAATCTAAGGAGTCATCTAGCAACGAGGGAGAGGGGAGTGCATCTACATACCCTTGTAGATCGCGAGCGGAAGCGTTCAAGAGAACGTGGATGATGGAGTCGTATTCGTCGTGATCCAAATCACCGATGATCCCAGCGCCGAACGGACGACACCTCCGTGTTCAACACACGTACGGTGCAGCGACATCTCCTCCTTCTTGATCCAGCAAGGGGAGGAGAGGTTGATGGAGATCCAGCAGCACAACGGCGTGGTGGTGGATGCAACGGTATTTCTGCAGGGCTTCGCCAAGCGCTGCGGGAGGAGGGAGAGGTGTAACGGGAGGGAGAGGGAGGCGCCAGGGGCAAGGGTACGGCATCCCTCACCCCCCACAATATATAGGGGGCCTAGGGGGTGCGCCGGCGCTAGAGATGGGATCTCTAGGGGGGCGGCGGCCTAGGGGGGGACTTGCCCCCCAAGTCACATGGGGCGCCCCCACCCCTAGGGTTCCCAACCCTAGGCACAGGGGGAGGGCCCAAGGGGGGCGCACCAGCCCACTATGGGCTGGTTCCCTTCCCCTTTCAGCCCATGGGGCCCTCCGGGATAGGTGGCCCCACCCGGTGGACCCCCGGGACCCTTCCGGTGGTCCCGGTACACTACAGGTGACCCCCGAAATTCTCCCGATGGCCGAAACTGGACTTCCTATATATAATGCTTTACCTCCGGACCATTCCGGAACTCCTCGCGACGTCCGGGATCTCATCAGGGACTCCGAACAACATTCAGGTTATCGTATGCATATATCTCTACAACCCTAGCGTAACCGAACCTTAAGTGTGTAGACCCTACGGGTTCGGGAGACACGTAGACATGACCGAGACGACTCTCCGGTCAATAACCAACAACGGGACCTGGATACCCATGTTGGTTCCCACATGATCCTCGATGATCTCATCGGATGAACCACGATGTCAAGGATTCAATCAATCCCGTATACAATTCCCTTTGTCTATCGGTATAGTACTTGCCCGAGATTCGATCGTCGGTATACCGATACCTTGTTCAATCTCATCATGGCAAGTCTCTTTACTCGTTCCGTAATACATCATCCCGTGACCAGCACCTTAGTCACATTGAGCTCATTATTATGATGTCTTACCGAGTGGGCCCAGAGATACCTCTCCGTCATACGGAGTGACAAATCCCAGTCTCGGTTCGTGCCAAATCAACAGATACTTTCGGAGATACCCGTTGAGTACCTTTATAGCCACCCAGTTACGTTGTGACGTTTGGCACACCCAAAGTATTCCTACGGTATCCGGGAGTTGCACAACCTCATGGTCTAAGGAAAAAATACTTGACATTGGAAAAGCTTTAGCATTACGAACTACATGATCTTGTGCTAGGCTTAGGATTGGGTCTTGTCCATCACATCATTCTCCTAATGATGTGATCTCGTTATCAATGACATCCAATGTCCATGGTCAGGAAACCGTAACCATCTGTTGATCAACGAGCTAGTAACTAGAGGTTTACCAGGGACACATTGTGGTCTATTTATTCACACATGTATCACTGTTTTCGGATAATACAATTCAAGCATGAATAACAGACAATTATCATGAACAAGGAAATATAATAATAACCATTTTATTATTGCCTCTAGGGCATATTTCCAACAGTCTCCCACTTGCACTAGAGTCAATAATCTAGTTACATCGTGATGAATCGAACACCCATAGAGTTCTGGTGTTGCTCATGTTTTGCTCGTGGAAGAGGTTTAGTCAACGGATCTGCGACATTCAGATCCGTATGTACTTTACAAATATCTATGTCTCCATCTTGAATGTAATTCCGGATGGAGTTGAAACGGCGCTTGATATGCTTGGTCTTCTTGTGAAACCTGGGCTCCTTCGCAATGGCAATAGCTCCAGTGTTGTCATAGAAGAGAGTCATCGGACCCGACGTGCTTGGAATGACTCCTAGGTCGGTGATGAACTCCTTCATCCAGACTCCTTCTTGCGCTGCTTCGCAAGCAACTATGTACTCCGCTTCACATGTAGAATGTGCCACGACGTTTTGCTTGCAACTGCACCAGCTGACTGCCCCACCATTCAAAATATACATGTATCCGGTTTGTGACTTGGAGTCATCCAGATCTGTGTCGAAGCTAGCATCGACGTAACCCTTTACGACGACCTCTTCGTCACCTCCATAAACGAGAAACATATCCTTAGTCCTTTTCAGGTACTTCAGGATGTTCTTGACCGCTGTCCAGTGATCCATACCGAGATCACTTTGGTACCTCCCTACCAAACTTAATAGAACCTATGTTTGAGGCATAGGGGATGACACTCATCTTTTCTCTATCTTCTGCCATGGTCGGGGATTGAGCCGTGGTCAATCTCATACCTTGCAATACAGGCAAGAACCCTTTCTTGGACTGATCCATATTGAACTTCTTCAATATCTTATCAAGGTATGTGCTTTGTGAAAGACCAATGAGGCGTCTCGATCTATCTCTATAGATCTTGATGCCTAATATGTAAGCAGCTTCTCCAAGGTCCTTCATTGAAAAACTCTTATTCAAGTAGGCCTTTATGCTCTCCAAGAATTCTACATCATTTCCCATCAGCAATATATCATCCACATATAATATGAGAAATGCTACAGAGCTCCCACTCACTTTCTTGTAAATACATGCTTCTCCCCAAGTCTGTATAAACCCAAACGCTTTGATCACATCATTAAAGCAAATATTCCAACTCCGAGATGCTTGCACCAGCCCATAGATTGAGCGCTGGAGCTTGCATACCTTGTTAGCATTCTCAGGATCGACAAAACCTTCTGGCTGCATCATATACAGTTCTTCCTTGAGGAAGCCATTAAGGAATGCCGTTTTGACGTCCATTTGCCATATCTCATAATCATAGAATGCGGCAATTGCTAACACGATTTGGACGGACTTCAGCATCACTACGGGAGAGAAAGTCTCGTCGTAGTCAATCCCTTGAACTTGTCGATAACATTTAGCGACAAGTCGAGCCTTATAGATGGTCACATTATCATCCACATCAGTCTTCTTCTTAAATATCCATTTATTTTCTATGGCGTGCCGATCATCGGGCAAGTCCACCAAAGTCCATACTTTGTTTTCATACATGGATCATATCTTGGATTTCATGGCTTCAAGCCATTTGTTGGAATCCGGGCCCGCCATCACTTCTTCATAGTTCGAAGGTTCACCGTTGTCTAACAACATGATTTCCATGACAGGGTTGCCGTACCACTCTAGTGCGGAACGTGTCCTTGTGGACCTTCGAAGTAATGTAGGAACTTGATCTGAAGCTTCATGATCATCATCATTAACTTCCTCCCTAGTCGGTGCAGGCACCTCAGGAACAACTTCCTGCGCTGCGCTACTTTCTGGTTCGGAAGGTGTGACTGTCACCTCATCAAGTTCCACTTTCCTCCCACTCACTTCTTTCGAGAGAAACTCTTTCTCCAGAAAGGATCCATTCTTTGCAACGAAGACCTTGCCTTCGGATCTGAGGTAGAAGGTGTACCCAATAGTTTCCTTTGGGTATCCTATGAAGACGCATTTTTCCAATTTGGGTTCGAGCTTTTCAGGTTGAAGTTTCTTGACATAAGCATCACAACCCCAAACTTTCAGAAACGACAGCTTAGGTTTCTTGCCAAATCAAAGTTCATACGGTGTCGTCTCAACGGATTTTGACGGAGCCCTATTTAAAGTGAATGCGGCAGTCTCTAAAGCATAACCCCAAAAAGATAGCGGTAAGTCGGTGAGAGACATCATAGATCGCACCATGTCCAACAGAGTACGATTACGACGTTCGGACACACCATTACGCTGAGGTGTTCCGGGCGGTGTCAATTGTGAAACAATTCCACAGTTCCTTAGGTGCGTGCCAAATTCGGGACTTAAATATTCTCCTCCACGATCCGATCGTAAGAACTTTATTTTTCTGTCACGTTGATTCTCAACCTCATTCTGAAATTCCTTGAACTTTTCAAAGGTCTCAGACTTGTGTTTCATTAAGTAGACATACACATATCTACTTAAGTCATCCGTGAGGGTGAGAACATAACGATAGCCTCTGCAAGCTTCAACACTCATTGGACCGCACACATCGGTATGTATGATTTCCAATAAGTTGGTTGCTCGCTCCATTGTTCTAGAGAACGGAGTCTTGGTCATCTTACCCAAAAGGCATGGTTCGCACGTGTCAAATGATTCATAATCAAGAGACTCCAAAAGTCCATTTGCATGGAGCTTCTTCATACGTTTGACACCAATATGACCAAGGCGGCAATGCCACAAGTATGTGGGACTATCATTATCAACCTTACATCTTTTGGCATTCATACTATAAATATGTGTAACATCACGTTCGAGATTCATCATGAATAAACCATTGACCAGCGGGGCATGACCATAAAACATATCTCTCATATAAATAGAACAACCATTATTCTCGGATTTAAATGAGTAGCCATCTTGCATCAAACGAGATCCAGACACATTGTTCATGCTCAAAGCTGGTACTAAATAATAGTTATTAAGGTTTAAAACTAATCCCGAGGGTAGATGTAGAGGTAGCGTGCCGACGGCGATCACATCGACCTTGGAACCATTCCCGACGCGCATCGTCACCTCGTCCTTCGCCAGTCTCCGCTTATTCCGCAGCTCCTGCTTTGAGTTACAAATGTGAGCAATTGCACCGGTATCGAATACCCAGGAGCTACTACGAGCGCTGGTAAGGTACACATCAATAACATGTATATCACATATACCTTTGACGTTGTCGGCCTTCTTATCTGCTAAGTATTTGGGGCAGTTCTGCTTCCAGTGACCCGTTCCCTTGCAATAAAAGCACTCAGTCTCAGGCTTGGGTCCATTCTTTGGCTTCTTCCCGGCAACTGGCTTACCGGGCGCGGCAACTCCTTTGCCGTGTAATGCCCAGTATGAGATTATACCTCCTATGTGTCTAGGCACGACTTAAAGGTACAACCTCATACTAGAATGATCTCAAGTTTGGTATCTTTGCACGACTCATGTAAAAATAGGGATGAAATTGCAAAAGGATAGTTGGCTTACACTCGCCACATCACACAATACATTACATAAGAAAAACATCATCCAAATAACATCACAACCCGACTACGGGCGAAGATCCAAGTAAAAGATACCAAATACATAAAGCCACAGGTCCGAATCGCCCCTAGTAGAAACCACTACTGATCGTCGAAAACGTCACATACATACGGCTATGCTCTTCATCGAACTCCCACTGAAGTTCTGATCCATCTCCTGCATCGTACTCAGCTGTACCTGCATCTGGTTTTGTAGTATTTGTGAGCCACGAGGACTCAGCAATCCCATAACCATGGGTATCAAGACTAGCAAAGCTTTATGGGTATGGAGAAGAGTAGTGGTGAGGTTGCAGCAGCGGCTAAGCATAATATGGTGGCTAACTTATGAGTACAAGAATAAGATGAGCATCTACGCAAACGGTCGCAAACTAGTAGTGATCGCTAAAGATCCTGAACTACCTACGAGTCAAACATAACCCCCACCGTGTTCTCTTCTCAAAGTGAAAAGAGACAGTCACGGTTACTCACACAGTTGTGTGTTTTACTTTGGATCCTCTGTCAAGTTTTCTACAACCAGACATTAACAAATTCCAATCTGCCACATAACCACGGGCACGGCTTTCAAAAGATCATAACCCTGCAGGGGTGTCCCAACTTAGCCCATCACAAGCTCTCACGATCAGCTGAAGTAATAATAATTATTACCCCTTATCTTAGGGAAATCCGATCAGGCTCGGTATCCCGGTGCACAAGACATTTCGACAATGGTAAAACAAGTCCAGCAAGACCTCTCGGCGTGCCGACACCCTGATAGTAGCCGCGCGTATCTCGTCTCAAGCCACAACCGGATGGGCGATCCTACAGGTAAAAACAATCCTCAAGTTTCCCCGTGGTGGCCCCGCATAACCCCCGTTTGGGACCAACACCATCAGCACTGGCCCCCCTGTTATGTAGAATTAAGAACCCGGGGACATGACCCCCTATGCAATTAATTAATTAAGTTTTTATTATGAGGCAAATTAAAACCAAAGTTGGGCCTTGAGGAGAAGGCATGAACTTGAGGAGAAGGGATGATACTTGATGAAATCAACAACACACTGCCTACGAAACTATTGAACGAATGGCACAAGGGGGTAAGAAGGATTTGAGAAAGCACTCCGGTTAAAAAGGGAGGTAAAACTAGATAAGATGACAGAACTTGAATGGAGGACAGAACACTCCTGTTAAATAGACAAGCAAGGGAAGAATATGATCTTGATAAAAATGAGATGATGGTCAAAGAGAGCAATATCACAATGCCTCCGGAATGAAAGAATAGAATATAGGTCAATGAAAGAAATGAATGGAGAAGAATATGACAACTTCTCCCAAAATTGAATTTGAAAGAGAATCCTTACAAAGATGGATTGACCAGAGTTGTTGGAACAATCAACAAGCACAGAATAAGCTTGTTGTTGGCTTATGGAAAATATCTCAACATTATGAGGTGACAACCAGCCACTTACGAAAACATTTGATTGGATTGAGATCAACAAAGAGACGAAAACTTATTTCCCCGGAATGATAAATGAAGAACTTGGGTCATTTGTAAGCACCATAATTGGCAACAATCCTTAGGGAAAGCTTTTAGGTGAAATACAACCCAAGATAACTCCAAGAAATAAAAATGAGGGGTTGAAAGGATCTCCTAAAGAAAAAGAAATGATGGTTTTAAATATCTCATTCTTGATAACTTGTGAATCATGAAACATGAAATAAATTGTCGAGAATGGCATAACACCACCTTAAAAGATAAGGGAGCAAGAATTGTAGTTCAACATGCATGAAGAAGAATGCTTGAGGCCCAACAAGAATCTTGAAGAAGACTTCGAGGATGAATTAAATCATGATGAACCACCAAGAAGAACTCCGGTAACAAAAGGATGATGAGTGAAGGATGAAAAGAATATGATTGAAGCCTTGCAATGATTTAGAAGGATCTTCGTGACGATAATCAATATAGCTTGGACATTCGGAAAAGAAAGATGGACCATTTCAAACCAAGAGTGTATTCATCATGAACAAACTTCAAAAGAAGGAATTAAATCACCAGGAAGGAATAAGAATAAGAATTATGTCATGCATATCCTTCACTAATTTAAATTGATGACAACCAAAGGATTTGGCATACTACTTATTCTCGTTGGAAAGAATTAAAGAGAGATCTCGCACAAGCTTGAGAAAGTCTTCAACGAATCACCGGTAGAATTGGAAAGAGCAAATGAATTGATACAAAAGAACGAATGGATCACGAGGAGAGTAAAGAATACTTGCATGATGCACCGGAAGAATATGGAGACGAACGGAGAGGCATCAATGAAGAATAGTTGGAGGACGAAGTTGCAAACTGAGAACGAAGAAATCTTCTGAAATGATGGCCTTCAGAGGATCACAATGGGAAGAATTCATGAAATGCTTCGGAAGATATGAAAAGATTCCTCGTGATCGAAACAACTTATGAGGATGGCATGAAGCTAGAACCACGACTCTTCAAGAGAACGGGCCAAGATTTAAGAGAAACTCTTCTCCGGTCTTCAAATATTAAGAATGACAATGAGAAACACCTTGAAGAATTTCGAGATACTCCGGACGAATGACAAGAGGAAGGTGGAGCTAAAGATGGAAATAATTGAAACAAGCTTGGAGAAGGCATGTGACTGATAGAAATCATTCTTACGTCACACTTTGAAAAGAATTTAAGTATAACTCCAGAAAAAATAGAAGAGTCAGGTAAGATCCTGGGAAAAGACATGTGGGTTAGGGCCCACTCAAAAGGAACACCGTTAGAATTGATTGCTTAAGAGATATTGCACCGGTTGAATTAAATGGCTTGAGCGAGATAACCACCTCAAAATAGTTTGAACGGATGAAGAATTGAAAAACAAATCTTCTGAGATACCTTGTAGACTCCGGATAAGAATTAGAGAGAGTTGAATAATCAAGAGAGACTTGGATAAGAATTATCAACATGTGAAAACATGTGAAACAAAAGGAAGAGATATGATCATGATCGAAGCTTGAAATTAAGTTCACTGGAGAAGAAATGAGAACGAAGAACGATAACTTGAAGCTTCATTAGCATCTTCCTGAGGAATCACCGGATGAAGCATTAAAGAAGATTGATGAATAGGCATCACAAGAATATAAGGACACTTGATTAAGGACTTAGGCTCCATAAAGAAAAAGGGTGGGAGGGCGGGGAAAACAAAGACAACTTGGGATGAATGAAACAAGCACCGTTGAGAAAACCCAGAATTGGTCTTGCACCAATTGAAAGGATCGGGTTAACTAGAAGAGTAGCATGCCGGTTGAAAAAGAATCTACATGATAATTTTGATGATTAAGAAGGACTAGCACTCTCATAGAAATACGAGAATACCGATTAGGAAAGTTATGGAATCAACATTTGTCATCGAAGCAACTCGAATACCAGAATCAAAACAAAAGCAAAGGATAGATATGCTGCAACATAATCTTCACAATATCATTCGAACAGAGAATTGAACGAATGAATTCCGTAGGCACATCAACTTGTCGAGAAGCCACTTGGGAGAACAAAAGGTAAATAAAAACAACAAGAAGCAGATAGAACAAGTACAAGATAGAAGCTTCGTTCCACATGTTCGTGCTGAAAGCTCATGGAACGTGTTACGAAAGGGTTTTGCAATCCCCAGATCAGCATAGCCAAGGACCCTTTAAGATGCAACTCCCGATCGGAACAAACGCCCATAAAACCACTTCACTCAATGTAGAACCCCGAACTCCATATCATGCATTCATTGGAAGAATGCCTACGAGCTATTAGATGAACCCACCTATTAATTTCCGAAAGTTTCCAGTTATGCAATCAGGTGTTGGGGATACAGGGGAAGCACCGCGCACTCAACTCTAATCCTACATCCAGCTGTATCCATCCTTCAACACATAACCAGTTATTTCCGGAAACCGTTTACCTCAGACCTTCGAAACGCATCCGCTATACAAGCTATGGCAATACTCCCGAACTACCTTCCTAGTACTGGGTCATGTCGGGGTTATCTTGCCACTAACCACATAGGAGAGTTTTCGATGTCGGCCGTCTTAAGTATTCCAGAACTGCTACGATACATTTGTGACGACGACACCTCGGAGCTCGACTCCCCGGGACACTGCCACAACCCCTAAATGACAGGAGGCATCGAGAACAATGTTCTCGTCACAAAGACATGGGAACAATCCAAACAATACTCGCGTGATCCTAAAAAAAATTGGTGAATTTTTTAGAGTAGAAGAGATAAGTAATCGTCATGAGTCTTCACCAGAGTGAAAAAGGGATGAGGAGCAAAAAGAAATCCTACTCTCCGATATATATATAGGACTCAAAACATTTTCAAGTGTGTGCCTAGACTCAACCGTCAACGGTTCGATCAATCAGTGGGGGCTCCTAGGTCGGAGAAGGCTCTGAATACCAACTTGTAATGCCTAGTATGAGATTATACCTCCTACGTGTCGAGGCACAACTTAAAGGTATAAGCTCATACTAGAATGATCTCAAGTTTGGTATCTTTGCACGACTCATTTAAAAATAGGGATGAAATTGCAAAAGGATAGTTGGCTTACACTCGCCACGTCACACAATACATTACATAAGCAAAACATCATCCAAATAACATCACAACCCGACTACAGGCGAAGATCCAAGTAAAAGATACCAAATACATAAATCCACAGGTCCGAATCGCTCCTAGTAGAAACCACTACTGATCGTCGAAAACGTCACATACATACGGCTACGCTCTTCATCGAACTTCCACTGAAGTTCTGATCCATCTCCTGCATCGTACTCAGCTGTACCTGCATCTGGTGTTGTAGTATCTGTGAGCCATGAGGACTCAGCAATCCCATAACCATGGGTATCAAGACTAGCAAAGCTTCATGGGTATGGAGAAGAGTAGTGGTGAGGTTGCAGCAGCGGCTAAGCATAATATGGTGGCTAACTTACGAGTACAAGAATAAGATGAGCATCTATGCAAACGGTCGCAAACTAGTAGTGATCGCTAAAGATCCTGAACTACCTACGAGTCAAACATAACCCCACCGTGTTCTCTTCTCAAAGTGAAAAGAGACAGTCACGGTTACTCACACAGTTGTGTGTTTTACTTCGGATCCTCTGTCAAGTTTTCTACAATCGGGCATTAACAAATTCCAATCTGCCACATAACCGCGGGCACGGCTTTCGAAAGATCATAACCCTGCAGGGGTGTCCCATCTTAGCCCATCACAAGCTCTCACGATCAGCTGAAGTAATAATAATTATTACCCCTTATCTTAGGGAAATCCGATCAGGCTCGGTATCCCGGTGCACAAGACATTTCGACAATGGTAAAACAAGTCCAGCAAGACCTCCCGACGTGCCGACACCCTGATAGTAGCCGCGCGTATCTCGTCTCAGGCCACAATCGGATGGGCGATCCTACAGGTAAAACCAATCCTCGAGTTTCCCCGTGGTGGCCCCGCATAACCCCCGTTTGGGACCAACACCATCAGCACTGGCCCCCCTGTTATGTAGAATTAAGAACCCGGGGACATGACCCCCTATGCAATTAATTAATTAAGTTTTTATTATGAGGCAAATTAAAACCAAAGTTGGGCCTTGCTAGAGAAGTTTTATTCAAAGACGAACTGTCAAGGGGTCCCCATATACCCAACCGTGTAAGGAACGTAAAATCAAGGAACATAATGCCGGTTTATCGGCTCCTAAGGTGGCATGAGTGGAACAAAACACCGAGCAAAAGGCCAAGCCTTCCACCCATGCCCAGTATATAGGTGTGTTAATAATAATAATAGATATTGTGATATTCCAACAACAAGTTCCAACATGGAACGATCTTCATCTTCACCTGCAAGACAACGCTATAAGAGGGGCTGAGCAAGCGGGTAACATAGCCAAACAATGGTTTGCTAGGAAGGTGTCAAAGGTTAGAGGTTTCATGGCAACAAGGAGAGGGGCTGACAATAATGATGGGTAGCGCGACAGATAACGATAGCATCGAGACAACTAAGCATGGCAATGATAGTAAAGGTATCCAAGGGTATGGTCATCTTGCCTGGGATTCCGCAAGGAAGAAGAACAAGTCCATGAAGTAGTCGAACGGAACCTCACAACTCCGGAACGAACCCGAAGCTAACAAGAGAAGCAACCGGAAAGAAGCAAACAACACGGTAAACACACAAGCATAAACATGGCATACGATGCACATCCAAGTATGATGCATGTCCGGTTTAAATATGCATGGCATGGCAAGGTGCACAAACAATACTACACGTTAAGAGGAGCTCAATATGCAACGAGTTGCATATTGACGAAACACCACATTATTTTTATTTAGTTGACTCTCGTTTATTTACAAGGCAAGGTTAAATGTTTGTTAACATGGCAAGAGGTGAAGCAAAAAAACAAACTACCTATTTAGTCATTTTAAATGAGGCCGGAAATAACAACAACAATTCCGGAAACTCCTCATGTGCATATTTATGAATTTGGTACTGTTCTACCTATTACCACATTTTAATGTTGTTAAACAGCAAAACAAAGTGCACCATGTTATTCTACACATTTTTCCACCCCATTTACATATAAGGTTTATTAAATTTAGAGCTACGGTTATTTAGTTATGAAATACACCATTTTAAGATGTTATTTAAGCAAAACAAAGCAAACAGCAATTTTAATAATTTGTATCATGGATGAAAGTAGCATATTATGAAACTAGAAAAAATTCCGAGCATTTTACATATCTAAAGTTTTTACATATGATGCACTAATTGTGAGTTATTAAATGAATGAAGTTTGAGGGCTTTTAAGTAAACTGCAGTCTCTGGAATAATTAGCAAATTCGCTGGACTGGAAAAAACATAAGAGGGCCGAATCTGGATGCCGGCCCAACAAAAAAACAAAGGCGGGGCGTTGGAGGCTCACCCAATGGGCCTGGCCCAGTTCGGTGGTGAGGCTGGAGGCAGCTGGGCTTGGTGGGGAGAGGCTGGAAGGCGCTGGCTTCGGCTCGGCCTTGTAGCGCTGGATCGGGCGGAGTTAACGGGTGAACGGGCGAGCGGGTCAACGGGCGACGACCACCCGCTCGAACCTGCCGGATCGAGGCCACGCATTGTGACCCGACGATGCAGCTGCACAGGGCTCCGGCGATGCGGCATCTTGGGGCGGGCAAGGCGAGGCGGAGGCCGGAGATGGGGACGATGACCGAAGGCAGAGGCGCGGGGCACTGTGTGCACCTCTCCTGCTCGAAGCAAAAGCAGGGGAGGTCGGGCGCGCAGGGCCTCGCCGGACTGGCGGAGTGTCGGAGATATTGACCACGGGTACCCTCGGGGCCTACCCTTGGTATTTTAAGACAAATGACAGCCGCCTGGTCCGCTGCGGCCGTCTGCTCATCGAGCCGCCTCCTAGGGTAGCCTGTCCTAGGAGCCGGCTGCCAGCAGGCGGCAGGGACCCAGCAGGCGGCGACACCAACACCACAAGCCAGCAAACGGCCCCGCACTCCTTCCCCAGGAAGCACGCTGGGGGGGACCCCTGTGCGGCGGAGGCGTGCCTACAGGAGAACATGTCCTTAGGAGATCTATAAGGGTGTGGCTACAGTGACCGTGTATCTTATGAATATCTCCTAAATGGCGGGTCACTGTAGCCACGCAGCTCGTGACCAAGCATCGGTCAGAGGAGGCCACGATCCCACTACCCGCAAGCGGCGGGGCCAGCAGGCGGCTGGCCCCATCGGTCAGCGGGTAGCTCATGAACAAGCCGCCCCTGGCAGACAGACAGGGGAGACGGCCGCCTGGTAACAGACGGCGAACCTAACCCTAGAAGTACGAGCCTCATCAAGATGATAGGACGGGGCGAGGCGGCAGCGTACGGCAGGAGGCGATGGCACTGTAGCCATTTCCTTCTCGACAAGGCTGTCGTCAGCAGAAGCACCTCCACAGTGAAAGACAATCACGAGGGGCCCGCGGGCGGCGGGCCCCAGCAGATAGGCGGTAAAGCCGGCACCAGCAGACACTGACGGCTGGGGGCCACACCGTCGAGATTACCATTGTACCCCTGGGGGTAGGCCTATATAAACCCCGCAGGGTCCTCCATGAGGAGGGGTTGGCTAGTGAGAAGTCCAAGAGGTTAAACTCTAGAGAGATAGAGAGAGAGGAGGTGAGCTAGCCTTGTTCATCTTCTTCCTTGGAACCATACAACTCAAGGAGCAATCTTGTAGCTACCCTAGTGCTATCAGTCATGATGCGGAGCCCCCTCAGAGCAGGACTAGGGGTGTTATCTCCTCGGAGAGCCCCAAACCTGGGTAAGATCCGTAGGCGTCCTAAGTTTCACTTTATCCCGCTTCCCGAGTCCGGCGACGTTCTTTTGACCCCATGCATGATAAGCCATCCGTTGGCATATGTCGTTCCAAAACCCCGACATTTGGCGCCCACCGTGGGGCAAGGTGCACCGTCGTCCGGAGACATGTTCTGGACGGGAACCTTCTTCCTTCCTGGCATTAGTAGCCAGCTCGGCACGCCCGTGGCGTGGAGACCGGGATGCTTCGCAGCGCTGAGGCTGCATGCGCCGTGAGCGGGCTCGCCGATCTGCTCGGCACTGTCCGCATCCACGAAGAACTCTCTCCGGCGGCCGAGCCAGTGGCGCCGGAGAGCTTCCTCGTCGAGCTCCACATCGTCGATGAGCGCGTCTCTGACGTGGAGTCAGTGGGTTCATCTGACCCACCGATAGACATGATCGTCGACCTCGACGCAGGGCCGGTCGACTCCTTCCCCGAGCACGTGGAGATCATCAACGACCCTCTTCCCGTTCTTTCGATCTGCAGTGCCATCAACACCGTCACGGAGGTGCTTGTCACCGACCACGGCGAACCTTCGTGCAAGACAGGCCCAGACCCGCTCAAGGCTGCTCTGCAGCACCTCGCCGCCCCTGTAGCGGCGGGGGCAGACGACGCGGCGTTGGAGGCGCTCCGCGTCTCGCTCCTCGACAGCGCCAACAAATTGGCTGCCTCCCGACGCCTCATTGAAGCTTACCGCCGCGAAATGGACCGCGCCATTTGTGGCACGCCGGCTGCTGGCGAGCCTAGCCGAGCCGGCGCTGTCCGCGATCGTGGCGGGCTGCTAGCAGACATGCTGGGGGGCCCGCGGCCTGTGTACCTCACTCCGTCGGAGAACCTAAGGGCTGCCCAGGCGGCAGTCGATGAGATGGGCCACTTAGAGGGAGATGAGCTTCGTTGCGTGACCCAGCGTGCCCGCCAGGTCCTCGACGCTGCTGCTACGCAGTAGGAGGCCCGTCGCCGGGTATCAGAGGCAGGCGCGCATGCCGACAACCGCCCTTTTCGGCGGGAGCAAGGAGCCATGTCCCGCTCTCCAACAGTCGGCGCTACCAACCGGCGAGACTCAGAGCCCGCTGCCAGCCGTAGCCGGCAGACTCGTGTCACCATCGAGCGCGACGAAGACGGCCGCCCAAGGGCCGTAGAACGACGAGGGGAACATCCACCTCCTCCCAGGCGGGAGAGGCGCGTGTCTCCTCCACCTGTTGACCACCCCTCTCTAGCAGGCAGTGGCGGCTCCAGGTGTATGCCTCTGTATTCACAGGAAAACCCAAGATTTGAACGAAAAAAATATACATGTATTTCAACCCAGAGCAAAGGCAGGCCCATGTGTCCAGCCCACCATCCCCTCGCACCGACGCCTCCACATCTCAACTCCTCTCCTCGTAGTCTCGCACCCAGTCGCCACAGGCACGCCGCACGCACCAGGCAGCCAAGCAAAGCAGGCAGCCAGGCACGCAGCGCAGCGTCGCCGTCGGAGGCGGAGGCCGATGTCAACCGGCGGAGGCGACCCTGGCGGCGGCGACCCGCCCCCCGCGCCGGCGGAGCCCAGCCCTCCGTCCGCCCCTCCTCTTCGGGCCGAAGGGAGCAGCAGCCGAGCAGGGACGGGCGACCACGCCGGCGGCGCCCGGATCTCCGCCCGCCCCTCCTCTTCGGCTCGTAGTCGGAGGGAGCAGCAGCACAGTAGGCCATCCTGGCCCCCCCATTCCCTGCAGCACATAAACAGAAGGTGCGACGACCTCCGTCCTGGCCCCCAATTTGAGAATTTCTTGATTTGCTCCAATTTACTAGATGCAATTTGTCGATCTATTTAACAGATGCAAGTATTTAAATTTATGTTTTCCTTGTTTTCCTAATGTAGAAGAAGAGGAGTGGAATTGTTGGCAGTACCATATTTGCAATGTGGGAAAAAGCTTCAAAGGCAAGGAAAACAGATGAAGTTTCAACACCGAATCAGACAGCAGCTGCATCTAGTACTTTCACTTCTCCTGTTCATCTTGAGAGCAATTTGCAATTGGTGTTATGGCAAGAACCAGAAAGTAGAGGAGAAACCTCAACACCTCATGTAGAAGATGATGAATCTATTGATGAAGATGATGAACCGATGCAAGCAGATTTGGAGCCACTCGAACATGATCCTGGAAAGCGGATTCCCATCTCAGTGTATGCTGTCAATGACCAAGATAGAGTAAGAAGGAGATATATTGAGATGGGGTCATGTCAACCAAAGAATCATAAGTTCAAGTTTACAAATAAAAGCGGAAAAGAGCGTCGCTTTTGCCGTGTTTGGTTTAAAGAATTTCCATGGATTGAGTATAGTGTTGAAAAACATAGAGCTTTCTGCTTCGTTTGCTATTTGTGCAAGGATAAGACAAGATGTCCCAGTGGAGATGCTTTTGTAAAGAACGGATTTAATAACTGGAACATGAAGTCGAGATTGAAGAAACATGAAGGTGAGGTTAGTATGCTCATGCTGAAGCTCAAGAGAAGTATGATAGGTTCACTACACCACAAACATCAATTCGGGGAGTCTATTGCTTCAAACACCTCACAATACAAGACTTTGTATAAACAGCGTTTGACATGGACACTCAAGTGTGTGAGATTTCTGTTGCGCCAAGGCTTGGCATTTAGAGGACATGATGAAAGTGAAGACTCACTAAATAAAGGAAATTTCCTTGAGCTTCTAAATTGGCTAGCAGGAAATTTTGAAGAGGTTGACAAGGTTGTTCTCAAGAATGCTCCACAGAACTAGAAGATGACTCACCATAATATACAACAAGAGGTCATAAAATGTTGTGCACAGGAGACTACTAAACTACTCATTGAAGAACTTGATGGTGGTCATTTTTCAATACTTGCAGATGAGTCTAGTGATGTGTATCAGAATGAACAGTTGGTTGTTTGCTTGCGTTATGTTGATAAGAAAGGAAGGGCGGTTGTAAGATTTCTTGGTCTTGCTCATGTTTAAGATACTACCGCTTTGACACTAAAAGCCGCAATTCAGAAAATGCTTATGGAATACAATTTGACCTTTGCAATGGTTCGTGGGCAAGGATACGATGGAGCTAGTAATATGAGAGGTAATGCTAATGGCCTAAAAAACTGATTATGGATGAATCCCCTTCTGCCTACTATGTTCATTGTTTTGCCCATCAACTATAGTTAACTCTTGTTGCTGTTGCTAAGGAGAGTGGTGATTGTACTTGGTTCTTTCAGCAGCTTGCACACTTGTTAAATGCTCTTGGCATGTCTTGTAAAAAGATGAGAATGCTTCGGATAGCTCAGGCTGAAGAACTCATTGATGCATTGGAATTGGAAGAAGTAGAAACAGGGAGTGGGCTGAATCAGGAAATGGGTTTGGGAAGGCCATGTGATACACGATGGGGCTCTCACTTCAAAACTGTGAACCATGTCATCTCTATGTATGGTGCACTACGACAAGTCCTTTGCGAGATTGGAGACGAGTATCATGGTGCGGAGGCACAAGCGGCTCTATCCATAGAGACAATATTTCGATCATTTGAGTTTGCTTTCATGGCACACTTGATGCAAGAAATATTTGGATACACAGATGAGTTGTGTAGAGCTTTGCAAAAGCAAGACGAAGATATTGTTCATGCTATTGAGCTTGTTAGTGACATGAAGTATTACTTGGAGGCTTTGAGGACCGATGCTGGATGGGATGATTTTCTCACAAAGGTCACAACTTTTTGTACAAAGCATAAGATCAAAGTTGTTGATATGGATGGTCCTTACTTTCCCGTTGGCCGGCCTAGAAGGGGTTTATTTAATGGTACGACCAATTACCACCGCTTCAAGGTTGATATGTTTGTGGGTGTCATTGATAGGCAAATCAGTGAGCTAAATGGCAGATTTGATGAGGTAAACACAGAGCTACTTTCTTGCATGGCAACATTCTGTCCACTTCATCTATTTGCTGCTTATGACCAAGAGAAGTTGATTAGGCTTGCTACAAAGTTTTATGCTTCTGATTTTACAAGGGATGAACTGGCAAGACCTCCATGGCAACTAAACATGTATGTTACTAATGTGCGTAGAGATGAAAGGTTTCAAAACCTGAAAAATCTGTGTTAGCTTTCAGTTATGCTTGTTGAGACAAATAAGCATGAACAATATCATATTGTTTACAAGCTTCTTAAGTTGGTATTGATTCTGCCAGTAGCTACTGCTAGTGTTGAAAGGGTATTCTCTTCAATGAGCTATGTGAAGAATAAGCTAAGGAGCAAAATGGGTGATGAATATTTGAACGATTGTTTGGTTACATTCGTTGAGAGAGAATTTTTCAATCAAGTGAAGGATGAAGATGTCATCAATATGTTCTAGAAAGGCGACCGCAGAGTTATATTGTAAGAAGGATATCACCACTTTATCAATCAAAAGGTACTTATGTATTCATGTTGTTATGGTCTGATACATTGAAATATTGCTATTGTCGTTATGCTAGTGTTGTTTTGTTCATATATTACTAGTGTTGTCTTGTTTGGTTCATATACTACATTTAGAACAAAAAAATTGGATGAATACCCAGCCTTCATTTTCTGGAGCCGCCACTGCTGGCAGGCCGCTTGGGCCACCGCAAGGGGGTTGGGGAGAACGATGCCCGCCACCGCCTGGACCATCTGGCTCGTTCCCAGGCGGTTGAAGAAGAAGATGACCTCGGTCCGGCCTGCTTCGGCCCTCGCATCCGCAACGAGCCGTTTCCCAAGGGCTTCTCGCTCCCCAGAGACACCCCCAAGTACAAGGATCAGTGAAACCAGAGGACTGGCTGGTGGATTACTCCACGGCTATCAGCATCGCCACCGGCAACAGGCGTGTCGCGGTGAAGTACGTGCCCCTCATGCTCCAGGGCACGGCTTGGACGTGGCTGAACAGCCTTAAGCCCAACAGCATCAACGGCTGGCTATACTTCACCGACGCCTTCACTCGCAACTTCACCAGCACCTACAAGCGTCCTCCCAAGCCGCTTCAGCTCTCCCTGTGTGTCCAAGGCCCGGACGAGTCGGCCAGCGACTACCTGACGCGCTGGGCAGAGCTGCGAAACTCTTGTGAAGGAGTGCACGAGGTACAAGCCATCGAGTATTTCACGGCCGGGTGCAGAGAAGGCACCTTACTCAAACACCGGCTCATGTGCGACGACCCGGCCACGTTGGATGAACTACTGAGCATAGCATACAATTACGCCACCGCTGACTCCTCCATGAAGACCGAGCTGCAAGTGGATGCTTCTGGCAAGATGACCCCTCCAACTTCCAAGACGCCGGCTGCAGAATCCAGCCAGCGCCCGCAAACCAGCGACCAGAAGCGCAAGGCCCACGCGCCGGCTGCCAACAGCCGGCTGGTGGCAGTGGTCGACGGACAGCAGCCAGAAGCTCAGGCGGGACCCAAGCGCCAGAAGGGCGGCAAACCGGTGTGGCAACCGGCCTTCTCCTTTGATCAAGCCTTGGACGCCCCCTACAAGTTCCACAGTGGCGCGAAGCCTTCCAACCACACCACACGAAAGTGTCATTGGCTCACAAGAATTGGGAGGGGAGAAGCTCTGCCTCCGCCGCCTGCTGGACAGCCGGCCCCACCTCCCAATCCGCCGGCTGCCCGTCCTGGCGGCCAGGTCCAGGACGAATTCCCACAAGAAAATGGAGCCAATGTTGTCTTCACAAGCCAGATGGATGATAGGCACAGCCGGCGCCAGCAGCGCAGAGAAGTCAACACTGTTGCCGTCAAGAGCCCAGAATTCATGCGCTGGTATGAAAGACCTGTCAGCTGGAGCCAAGAGGATCACCCGGCTGTCATGCCATCTCCAGGGGCCTATGCCTTGGTCCTGGACGCCACTCTCTCAACTGATAGGCGGGCCTGTCGTTTCTCCCGAGCACTGGTAGACGGCGGTAACAGCATCAACATCTTGTACCGTGACACCATGGAGAAGTTGGGCATCAAAGAGAAGCAGCTTCAACCTACCAGGACCGTGTTCCATGGCATTGTGCCGGGCCTCTCTTGCTCACCAATCGGCAAGGCCAGGGTCGATGTCCTGTTTGGTGACAAGATGCACTTCCGAAGAGAGTCGGTTTGGTTTGAAGTGGTGAACCTGGAAAGTCCCTATCACGTGATCTTGGGCCGGCCAGCTCTTGCAAAGTTCATGGCTGGTCCCAAGGGAATAATCACCATAGGCGGGGACTACGAGAAGTCCATTGCATGCGCAACAGCCAGCAGTCGCCTGGCAGAGACCCTTGTTGTGGCTGAAGAAAAGCGCCGTCTGGAGCGGCTGGTGGCAATGGCTGGCGAGCAGCCGGCCATACCAGCAGATCCTAAGGAGGCGGAGCCGCAAGGCTCGTTCCAACCATCCAAGGACACAAAGAAGATTGCCTTGGACCCGTCTCACCCAGAGCGATTTTCTGTCATAGGGTCAAGCCTAGATAGCAAATAGGAAAGCGAGCTCGTCGATCTCCTTCGTGAGAATTGGGACATCTTTGCATGGTCCCCCAAGGACATGCCTGGTGTCCCGACGGATTTCGCCGAGCACAAGCTACACGTGAGAGAAGATGCAAAGCCTATCAGGCAGCCGCTGCGCCGCCTATCAGAAGAGAAGAGAAGAGTCGTTGGGGAGGAAGTCGCCCGCCTGCTAGCAGCCGGCTTCATCATGGAAGTCTTTTATCCCGAGTGGCTAGCGAATCCAGTCCTAGTGCTGAAGAAGAACAACAAATGGCGCATGTGCATTGATTACACCAGCCTAAACAAAGCTTGCCCTAAAGACCCGTTTGCTCTGCCACGAATAGATCAAGTGATCGACTCTACAGCCGGATGCGAGCTGCTGTCTTTCCTTGATGCTTATTCGGGGTACCATCAAATCAAGCTTGATCCAGCTGACCGTCTGAAGACCGCCTTCCTCACGCCGTTTGGGGCCTTCTGCTACCTGACCATGACGTTCGGCTTGAGAAATGCCGGCGCCACCTTTCAGCGTTGCATGTAGAAGTGTCTCCTCAAGCAGCTTGGTAGGAACGCCCATGTTTACGTGGACGATATTGTGGTGAAGACGGAAAAGATAGGAGCCCTTTTGGAGGATCTCCAGGAAATATTTGAGAATCTGCGCCGCTTTTGGATTAAGCTAAACCCAGAGAAATGCATCTTCGGGGTACCGGCAGGCCAGCTCCTTGGCCTCCTGGTATCCGAACGCGGCATTGAGTGCAACCCCGCAAAGATCAAGACCTTTGAGAGGATGGAACGACCGACCCGTGTGCGGGATGTCTAGAGGTTCACGGGGTGCTTGGCATCTCTCAGCCGTTTCATCAGCCGGCTGGGAGAAAAGGCACTCCCCCTGTACCAACTGATGAAGAAGACCACGTGCTTTGAGTGGAACGACCAGGCAGACGAAGCTTTCCAGCAGCTCAAGCGACTGCTGTCCACCCCGCCTGGCCTGGCGGCGCCAGCAGACAAGGAACCCATGTTCCTTTACATAGCCGCCACCAGCCGGGTGGTCAGCACTGTCATTGTGATCGAGCGCCCAGAGGACGGCAGAGCCTTGCCCGTCCAGAGGCCCGTCTACTACTTGAGCGAAGTGCTGTCAGCGTCCAAGCAGAACTACCCCCATTACCAGAAGATGTGCTACGGCGTGTACTTCACCGGCAAGAAACTCAAGCAGTACTTCCAAGAGCATTCTGTCACGGTCTTCTGCACGGCCCTGCTTGCTGAAATCATGCGGAACAGAGATGCCTCAGGAAGAGTGTCTAAGTGGGCCATTGAGCTGGGCCCCTTCACCATCCTCTACCAACCGCGCACCACCATCAAGTCCCGAGCATTAGCCGACTTCCTCATCGACTGGGCCGAAACCCAGTACCTGCCGCCTGTGCCAAACTCAACCCATTGGCGGATGCACTTTGACGGATCAAAGATGCGCACTGGCCTGGGGGCCGGCATCGTCCTCACCTTCCCCAAAGGCGATAAGCTCAAGTACACCCTGCAGATCCACTTTGCTGCCTCCAACAACGTGGCCGAATATGAGGCACTTATCCACGGGCTCCGGATGGCCAAGGAGATTGGCATCCGCCGAGTGCTGTGCTACGGTGACTCCGACTTGGTTGTCCAGTAGTCGTCTGGGGACTGGGACGCCAAGGATGCAAACATAGCAAGCTATCGCTTCCTTGTCCAGCAGATCAGTGGACACTTTGATGGCTGCGAGTTCCTCCATGTACCACGAGCTGATAACATGCAAGCGGACACCTTGGCACGAATCGGCTCCACCCGCCAAGCAATACCAGCCGGCGTATCTCTCCAATGCCTGCGCAAACCGTCTATCAAGCCTTCACAAGAGTCGGAGTCAATCTTCATACCAGCCGACCCCGGGGCAGGCGGCCTCGTGGTTTCGGCTGCTGGCCCAGAGACTGCCCTAGCAGGCGGCCACGACACTCCAACTCCAGTAGACGGACCACCTACAGCGGCGCTGGCTCTTGACTCGGGGACTGCTCCAGCAGACGGCCAGGAGGCGCCGGCTCCAGCGGATGGCTCGGGGACTTCGGATACACAGCAGGCGGCTCAGCCCAGCCCTCCACCTCCCAGCCCAACCACCCTGGTCTCTCTGGCCGAAGCGACTAGAGTCTCAGCGCCGTCTTGGGCACAACCAATCCTCACATTCCTGCTCAAAGGAGAGCTGCCAGCAGAAGAAACTTCGGCACGACAAGTTCAACGCCGAGCCTCGGCATACACCATAGTCAATAAAGAGCTTGTCAGAAGAAGTGCGACGGGCGTCCTCCAGTGCTGTGTAGAAACAACAAAAGGGCTGGCCATCCTGAAGGACATTCACCAAGGGGAATGCGGCCACCACGCGGCCTCAAGGTCTCTCGTAGCCAAAGCTTTCCGCCACGGTTTCTTCTGGCCGACTGCTTTGGACGATGCCAAAGATTTGGTGAGAAAGTGCAACGGCTGCCAACGCTTCAGCTCCAAGCAACACTTGCCGGCTTCTGCACTCAAGACTATTCCGATCACTTGGCCATTTGCCGTCTGGGGTCTGGATATGGTAGGACCTTTCAAGACTACCAGAGGAGGCCTGACACACTTGCTCGTGGCAATAGATAAATTCACCAAGTCGATCGAAGCCAAGCCAATCAAGAAACTCAATGGCCCAACTGCTGTGACATTCATTGCAGACATCATAGTCCGGTATGGTATACCGCACAACATCATCACCGACAACGGCACAAATTTTGCCAAAGGCGCACTTGCCCGTTTCTGTGCAACCCAGGGCATATGACTGGACCTAGCGTCCGTTTCCCACCCATAGTCTAACGGCCAAGTCGAGTGCGCCAATGGCCTCATCCTATCCGGCATCAAGCCCCGGCTGGTCGAACCTTTGGAGCGGTCGGCCGGCTGCTAGATCGAAGAACTGCCGTCTGTCCTGTGGAGCCTCAGAATCACTCCGAACAAATCCACCGGCTTCACTCCTTTCTTCCTCGTCTATGGGGCCGAGGCCATCATCCCAACGGACGTTGAGTTTGACTCGCCTCGCGTCACCATGTATACGGAAGCCGAAGCCAAAAAAGCACGCGAAGACGGCGTGGACTTGCTGGAGGAGGCCCGGCTGGTAGCACTCAGCCGCTCCACCATCAACCAGCAGGGTCTCCGCCACTATCACAGTCGGCGAGTGAAGCCATGCTCCTTCCGCGAAGGAGACCTTGTGCTCCGGCTGATCCAGCGAACAACCGGCCAGCACAAGCTCTCGGCTCCTTGGGAAGGACCGTTCATCGTTAGCAAGGTACTGGGCAACGATGCCTACTACCTCATCGATGCCCAGAAGCCAAGAGCGCGCAAGAGAAACGACTCAGGCAAGGAGTCGGAGCGCCCATGGAACGCAAACCTTCTTCATCGCTTTTATAGCTGAAAGACAGTATGTGTCATGCTATCTAAAGTTATTTTGAGAATCAGTGGGAACCCTGAGGAGTTCTCGGGGACTGCCCAACCCTTTATCTATATGATAAGAATTATGCATGTGAATGATTGTTGTTCACTCCTTTGTCCGGCACCGGAGCCTAGCAGACGGCCCGGGGACTGGCCGCCTGACCCTATGTCTAGGGAATTCTCCTTAAAAAGTCAGAGAAGTAATGTGATGGCATCCAAGCCCTCTCCTGCATCAAGTCACAGACTCGCAGAACGCGACTGTCCGGCTGGCAGGAGCCAAAGGCAAGAAATGGTGCCCACATGAAAATTGGCTAAGGAAAAAAAAGACATAGGGCCAGCCGGCCTTTCACACTAACAGCCGGCTGCCAAGCAGCCGGCCAGCCGGTTCTAGGCTTGGCCAGACTGCCTTCCAGAAGGCGAGATACTTGCCCACCCCAAAAAACAGCCAAGTCCCTGACCCAGCCACAGAACCACAAAGTGGCTGTCTGGCTAGCAGGACGGCAGTTCAAGGAGTCGGCAAGAAGAAAATCGCCACAAGGAAACTAGGGCAAGGCTGATCCTAGGACTCGGCACAATTGCATAAAAAAGACGCAGCATTAAAAAGAATATTTACATCCAAAAGGCCTCAAGAGCCGCCTTGCAGTAATAACTTACTAATACACCTAGCGGGTGGAATTGTTCGGATTAACCCTACAAGTCTTACAGAGAAGCAGAAGATACAAACGAAAAACTTAAGGCGCAGCAGACTGGGCAGGTGGCACGACGGAGCCGGCTTCCAGGGAGGCCGCCTGGTGGGTCTCGGTCTGGCTGTCTCTTGCAGCAGGCGGGGCCATCACTCCTGGTCCACTTGTTGAGGATTGGTCACGCTGGCGACTGGCCGCTGGGTCCGCCTCCTGGGAACTGGTCTCCTCGTCGCTGCCTTCCTCCTCTTCATCACCTTCACTGGAAGCGATCTCCTCGTCCGGCTCCTCCAACGCCACCAAGTCCAGCCCGAAGTTGCCAGGCGGCAGCACATGGCCCCTGTCATCCAACTCCGGGATGAAAATGGAGGTGTCGGCGTATTCGACAAGGGCGGCGGCACGTTGGATGAGGTCCTGCTGCTCCACGGCCAGCTTAGGCTGGGCCTCCGCGCGGAAGGTCTCCAGCGGCGCAAGGCTCAGGCCAGGATACCAGCTCTTGGCGAACTCCAGAGCGGTCCGCGTGCCAGCCCTTGCCGTGGAGCCCTTCCAGGCCTCGAAGCGCTGGTCGTCCGCCTCCAGCCAGGCGGCCGTCCGGCTGGGGGTGCGGAGTACTGGCACACCTGGCTAGAGGGCGGCCAGGACCTGGGCTCCGGCACACTGCAGACGGCGAAGAAGTCAGCGGACTGGCAGAAGACGCACCCGAATGGCAAGAAGCTCCTCGGCCGGGGTCCTGGGCGCGTTGGGTGCGATCACCCGGCCCGCCTGGCGCCTCGCAACATGCTCGGCCTCGATGGCCTGGGTGGCGGCCACAAAATAGCCCGGGAAGAACTCTGCCAAGACTAGAAGAAGGATTAGAAGAAAAGAAAGACGGCTGCTATAAACGGCGAAAACAAGACAAAAGGGTAGACGTCTCACCGTCGACCATATCTCCAATGGCTACATAGCCGTCTTGGAGAACCGCCTCCTTCTCGACCCAATTCGAGCACTCAGTCTCGAATTTGGCCCGCAGAAGGGACTCAGCGTCAGACATCTTGCCAAGCTCGGCTTTGTGAGCCGCCGCCTGGCCCGCCAGCTCCTTGGCCAGGCGGTCGCGGTCCTGAGCGGCGAGACCACGCTCCCGCTCCTTAGAGGCCAGCTCCGTCCGGGCCTCGCCCAGCTGGTTGCGGAGGTCGACTGCGACCACTGGCAAGGGAGAAAGAAAAGAATGAAGGTCTGCAGCAAAAAAAATATAACCTTGGAGTTCCAAGTCGCCTGCTCAGCAGCCGACTCGGAACTCGGGGACTACACCCAGCGGGTGCGCTGACGCGCCCCCACAAGGATAAGAGGAAGCACTCACCTCGGCTGTCTGCCAAGGCAGCCTGCAGCTGCGCCAGCTCCTGGCGATGAGAGTTGTAGGAGGCCACGCGGAGGTTGTGGTACTCCTGCAGCAAGAAGCAAGATCAGATCTGGATGTACACTTTGGATTTCCAAGCCGCCTGCTCAGCAGCCGGCTCGGAACTCGGGGACTACACCCAGTGGGTTCGCTGACACGCCCCCACAGAAGAAATTGAAGGAATAAAAACAAAAGAAAAACAAAGCACACATACCCGAACGGAGGACCGCGTGGCGACGAACTCCTGCACTGCCGTCTGCACGACGTTGCCCAAGGAGTTCATGCGGTCCAGGACATCCCGTGACGCGACGATCCACGCGCCGCCTCCTCCGGACCTCCAGCTTGATGGCGCCGTGCTGGTCGCCTCGTTCTCCGGCGCGGGCGAGCTGGCCCCGCCAACCTCCACCTGCTGGGGCATAGAGGCCACTCTCGCAAGGCGCCGGCGGGCTGGGCCTCGGGGGGCCGGTTGCGGGCCAGTCACCAGCATGCCCCCAACCGGCGGCACCTCCATCCCCACTGGCCGGCTGCCCTGCTCCCCAGCAGGCGGCACGGGGGGTGGTGGTGGCGTCTCCAAGATGACGCATTCGTGTCCCCCATCGCCTGGAGCCGGCTGCTCGTCAGCAGCCGGCGCCTGGGCCGACGACTCCTGAGACCCTGACTCCGGGCGGACGACGTGGCCCGCTGGCTGCTGGGGGCCCTTCCCTCGCTCCCGGACGCGGGCGGCGTCTGCCTCGGCCTTCTTGGCGGCTTCGGCCTCCGCCTGGGCGGCGACATCGGCCGCCGCTCGCTCACGCTCCGCGGCCTCGCGCTCCGCGCGCGCCTCGCGGGCATTCCTCTCTGTCGCCTCCCGGAGCGCTGCGGCTGGATCCGCGCGAGGGGGCGCATGAGGGGCATCTGGGCCTCCCACAACAGAGCCCGCTGGCACCCGCGAGAGGGAAAGCGTTGCGCTGCGCGGATGACCCCAGGAAACAGAGGGTCAGCCAAGAATGGATCAGCTGTGAAAAAAGAATAACACGCAAAGAAGGAATGAAGGATACTTACCCGGACACAACCGGCCTGGCATTGGGCTTCTTCGGCACGTTTGCCCTGGCAGCCGCCTCCCGACGCCTCGTGGCGGCGGTTGACAGCCGGAGCTTCTTGGGTGGGGCACCGGCCGGCCCTGATGAGGACCGTCGCTTCCCACCGCCGGCCGTGCCAGACGGCCCCGCCTGCTGGCTGGTGCGGACGGGTGCCTCCTCCATCTCCTCGTCATCATCCGGCCAGCTCTCGAGGCCGCCTTCTGTCAGGGCGCCCGATGGCTGGCCCCCGCCACCCGTCACCTCTTCCTCCTCCATGGCGGCGGCGGCCCCAAGATCGGGGTCGCTCGTATCGCTCTGGGAGCGATCCGGCTCGAGGAGGCGGCCTAGTTGGTTGGAGCCCGGTGCCGGCTGGCCTGGGAAAATCTGAACAAAGTATTAGCACCAGACGGCTACAGCAGCCGGATAAAGAAGAAAGAAAGCCGAATGATGAAAAACTTACTGCAGGCGGCTGGTTGGCGCGGCTGTATGGTGCCTTGCCGAAGGCCCAGCCGGAGTCGGAGACCTTGCAGCTGGAGATATGGTTCACCAGACGGGCACCTCCCCGTAGGGCAGAGGCTTGGTGCAAGTCTGGCTGGGGTCCCGGCACCCGCTCATGTCGCAGATGAGGTGGGGACGGCGCTGCAGCGGCAGCACCTGGCACTCGGCAAACGTCAGCAGCAAATCTGCGAAGTCCAGGCCCTCGTCGTCTCTCAGCTCCCGGAGACGGCACAGGGCGACGGAGGCGCCTTCAGTAAGGGCGACGGGCCGGGTCCTCCAGGAGTCCTGAGGCTCAGTAGGCGGCCCCGGCACCCACTCCGGCAGGCAGACGAAATCTTGCTCGGGGTCGACATTGGAGACGTAGAAATACGTCTTCTGCCATTGCTTCACCGACCCCACGAGCTTCGGCACCGGGAAGAAGTTCTTCGCCCCAGTGCGCTTCACCGCGATACACCCCCCGCACTGGGCGGCCACGCTCTGGACGGCGGTGCCGAGCTTCACGTAGAAGAGCTCCGTCCAGAGCTTAATGGTGGGGAGAATGCCGAGGTAGGCTTCGCCAAGAACGACGAAGGAAGAGAGGGTCATCACCGTGTTTGGTGTCAGATGGTGAGGCTGGATGTGGAAGAAGCCGAGGAACGAGCGGAAGAAGCCGCTCGCCGGCAGGCCGAACCCTCATGGAAAGTGCGAGCGGAAGATGACCCGCTCGCCTTGTTGCGGGGCCGGCCTAATTTCCGCCACCGGCGCCAGACGCACGGCGACCCTGTCGGCCGTGGGCAGCTTCCGCGGCCGCCGGAGGACGTCCACGTGCTCCTGCAGGACCTTGCTGCCGTCCCACTGGCCGTGGTGTCGGGAAGGTGCCGGTCCAGACATGGCCCGGGCGGCGGTTCGCTGTGACGACGACGAGAAGGGCGAGGAAGAAGAAGGAGGATGGGGGAGAGTGGGCGCGAGAACGACGCCAGCCCTCTCCCCCGACCTATATATAGGCCCGGGCGTCGAAGGCGAGGGGACGGGCGTGGGGTTAACCGCTCCACGTCCCGCACGACCCCCGATTTTCTCGCGCCTAATCCGCGTGCATTAAATGCGTGTGGGAGGGTAATCGATTACCCCTACCACTGTGGATCCACGCGGGGCCCGAGGCCTTTAGTGGCGGGCCTCGGCCCACTGTTACGTCCTGTCACGCGCGTGGGCTGGCAGGCCGACACGACAGGACGGTGACACGTGGGAGCTGCCAACGGTCCGCGGGGCTATGCGACTGCCCGCTGACCAGGCGGCGCCTTCTCGTCGAAGACTCTGAGACGACGGTTCGGCTGCTGGGGGCCGGCTCCAGTGGCGCTGGGTCGGCTGTCAGCAAACGGATATCCACGGAAGACAAGTGAAGGACGTTGGGCTTGCCTGAGAGAGGAAGCTGCTAGAACCCCTCGGCGCCACCAGCACCTGCCTCGGAGTTCCACCAGCTTCGGGGTTTACTGTCGGAGATATTGACCAGGGGTACCCTCGGGGCCTACCCTTGGTATTTTAAGACAAATGACAGCCGCCTGGTCCGCTGCGGCCGTCTGCTCATCGAGCCGCCTCCTAGGGTAGCCTGCCCTAGGAGCCGGCTGCCAGCAGGCGGCAGGGACCCAGCAGGCGGCGACACCAACACCACCAGCCAGCAGACGGCCCCGCACTCCTTCCCCAGGAAGCACGCTGGGGGGGACCCCTGTGCGGCGGAGGCGTGGCTACATGAGAACATGTCCTTAGGAGATCTATAAGGGCGTGGCTACAGTGACCGTGTACCTTATGAATATCTCCTAAACGGCGGGTCACTGTAGCCACGCAGCTTGTGACCAAGCATCGATCAGAGGAGGCCACGATCCCACTACTCGCAAACGGTGGGGCCAGCAGGCGGCTGGCCCAATCGGTCAGCGGGTAGCTCATGAACAAGCCGCCCCTGGCAGACGGCCAGGGGAGACAGCCTCCTGGTAACACACGGCGAACCTCACCCTAGAAGTACGAGCCTCATCAAGATGATAGGACGGGGCGAGGCGGCAGCGTACGGCGGGAGGCGATGGCACTGTAGCCACTTCCTTCTCGACAAGGCTGTCGTCAGCAGAAGCACCTCCACAGTGAAAGAAAATCACGAGGGGCCCGCGGGAGGCGGGCCCCAGCAGACAGGCGGTAAAGCCAGCACCAGCAGACACTGACGGCTGGGGGCCACACCGTCGATATTACCATTGTACCCCTGGGGGTAGGCCTATATAAACCCCCCCAGGGTCCTCCATGAGGAGAGGTTGGCTAGTGAGAAGTCCAAGAGGTTAAACTCTAGAGAGATAGAGAGAGAGGAGGTGAGCTAGCCTTGTTCATCTTCTTCCTTTGAACCATACAGCTCAAGGAGCAATCTTGTAGCTACCCTAGTGCTATCAGTCATGACGCGGAGCCCCCGCAGAGCAGGACTAGGGGTGTTATCTCCTCGGAGAGCCCCGAACCTGGGTAAGATCTGTAGGTGTCCTAAGTTTTGCTTTATCCCGCTTCTCGAGCCTGACGACGTTCTTTTGACCCCATGCATGATAAGCCATCTGTTGGCATATGTCGTTCCAAAACCCCGACACGGAGAAGCTCCTCCGTTCATGGCGCTCCTGCGCAAGAAGGTGATGAGGAGGAGGCCTCGCCGGACTGGTGCGGGAGGAGCACGGGAGGCGCCATGGCAGAGGGATGGTAGCGGCGGCGGAGCAGCGTGGGAACGAAGTTGGGCGCGGATCCGTTCGGCCTGGGGTCAGAGCTGGCTGAGAAGAGCTCGGCGCGGGAGGTCCAAAGGAGGGGTGCGGGGTTCTGCTGGCGACGATGCTTGCGGCCGGCTCGAGGAGAAGGCAACGGAGACACATGGCAGCGCTACGAAGCTCCGATGGTGGCACTGATCCGGCAGCTGCGGGTAACAGACGGCGTCGGGGAGCATGCGAGGAGGAGCAGGTCACCGGCGCTCGAGAAGCTCGGGATCGAGCCCGGCTGGCTGCGGCTCAGGACGGAGGAGCTCAGGCTCCTGGTTGGATGGGGAATCGAGGGTGGCAGAGGATCGATGGATTGGTAGGTTGCATGGTTGGCCCAATTTGAAAACGAGGAGGAAGGTGATTCCTGGGATCGATTGGGTGGATCGGGCAAGATCCCGAGGAAGGGGGAGACCAGGTGGAACTGGTGGCGGCGGTGAGGGGGCGGATGGGACAGATTGCCTAGATTTTAGGGTTTGACTGATTAAATAGCAAGTGGGTTTGGCTTAGGGGTATCTCGTCCCTCCGATCGTAATCGGACGGTCGAGATAAAATAGGTAGAGAGTCCAAATAAGAAAACGGTGATGTTTTAGGGTTGTTTGGGGATGATTCGGACACATCGGTAACGAAAACCCGGGTCGGGTTCTGGGCAGCTTCGGGCGTGCAGTCGAGGTGTAAAAATGGGCTGTATAGAATGTGAGGCTGAGAAGAGAGAGAGAGAGAGAGAGAGAGAGAGAGAGAGAGAGAGAGAGAGAGATGGCAGCCCGGTAACATGTCTCAGAGCACTGAAACGTCCGACGTTTATCAGGCTATAGTGCCGCTATAAGTTTATTGGTTGGGCTATCAAACGAACTCCGAATGCGACAAAAATTGACAGGCGGCCTACCTACACTATAATAAGACCGCACGCCAAGTTTCAACCCATACCGAGAACATTTTTCCCGCCACTTATAAAATAAATATTCGGAGGTGCCGCGGGCGTGGGCGAGTGTGTCTGGACTCAGAACGGACACCGGAGAGAACTGGGGAACCCAAACGAATGCAAGTTTTGAAAACATGCTGATGAAATGCACATGATGTCATGACAAAGTGCAACACGCAAGCAAATGACATGGCAATGACGACGAATAACTGGCTGACACCTGGCGCATCGGTCTCGGGGTGTGACAACTCTCCCACACTAACAGAGGATCTCGACCCAATATCCTGGAGATGCCACCGGATAAAACGGAAAAAAAAGGAAGAGGTAAAAACAAGTTGCTTCTTTGACAAACGAGTGAAACCACGAACCTTGAGAGGTTGAACAATCTTGAAAGAAAGAATACAACGGAGATGAACGAAGTTAAGAGCACTTCGGTAAAATGAAGAACAAGGAACATTACTAGAACCTTGTAGGTTGAAAGACATTAAACAAGAGCTCATGGATCAGGGAAGAATTTAAACCACTCCGGTTAAAACACGATAGAGAAGGAATAAGAACGAAAGAATTCAGACAACACTCCGACTGAAAATTGAAGGAACGAACATGAACTTGAGGAGAAGGGATGATACTTGATGAAATCAACAACACATTGCCTACGAAACTATTGAACGAATGGCACAAGGGGGTAAGAAGGATTTGAGACAGCACTCCGGTTAAAAAGGGAGGTAAAACTAGATAAGATGACAGAACTTGAATGGAGGACTGAACACTCCTGTTAAATAGACAAGCAAGGGAAGAATATGATCTTGATAAAAATGAGATGATGGTCAAAGAGAGCAATATCACAATGCCTCCGGAATGAAAGAATAGAATATAGGTCAATGAAAGAAATGAATGGAGAAGAATATGACAACTTCTCCCAAAATTGAATTTGAAAGAGAATCCTTACAAAGATGGATTGACCAGAGTTGTTGGAAGAATCAACAAGCACAGAATAAGCTTGTTGTTGGCTTATGGAAAATATCTCAACATTATGAGGTGACAACCAGCCACTTATGAAAACATTTGATTGGATTGAGATCAACAAGGAGACGAAAACTTATTTCCCCGGAATGATAAATGAAGAACTTGGGTCATTTATAAGCACCATAATTGGCAACAATCCTTAAGGAAAGCTTTTAGGTGAAATACAACCCAAGATAACTCCAAGAAATAAAAATGAGGGGTTGAAAGGATCTCCTAAAGAAAAAGAAATGATGGTTTTAAATATCTCATTCTTGATAACTTGTGAATCATGAAACATGAAATAAATTGTCGAGAATGGCATAACACCACCTTAAAAGATAAGGGAGCAAGAATTGTAGTTCAACATGCATGAAGAAGAATGCTTGAGGCCCAACAAGAATCTTGAAGAAGACTTCGAGGATGAATTAAATCATGATGAACCACCAAGAAGAACTCCGGTAACAAAAGGATGATGAGTGAAGGATGAAAAGAATATGATTGAAGCCTTGCAATGATTTAGAAGGATCTTCGTGACGATAATTAATATAGCTTGGACATTCGGAAAAGAAAGATGGACCATTTCAAACCAAGAGTGTATTCATCATGAACAAACTTCAGAAGAAGGAATTAAATCACCAGGAAGGAATAAGAATAAGAATTATGTCATGCATATCCTTCACTAATTTAAATTGATGACAACCAAAGGATTTGGCATACTACTTATTCTCGTTGGAAAGAATTAAAGAGAGATCTCGCACAAGCTTGAGAAAGTCTTCAACGAATCACCGGTAGAATTGGAAAGAGCAAATGAATTGATACAAAAGAACGAATGGATCACGAGGAGAGTAAAGAATACTTGCATGATGCACCGGAAGAATATGGAGACGAACGGAGAGGCATCAATGAAGAATAGTTGGAGGACGAAGTTGCAAACTGAGAACGAAGAAATCTTCTGAAATGATGGCCTTCAGAGGATCACAATGGGAAGAATTCATGAAATGCTTCGGAAGATATGAAAAGATTCCTCGTGATCGAAACAACTTATGAGGATGGCATGAAGCTAGAACCACGACTCTTCAAGAGAACGGGCCAAGATTTAAGAGAAACTCTTCTCCGGTCTTCAAATATTAAGAATGACAATGAGAAACACCTTGAAGAATTTCGAGATACTCCGGACGAATGACAAGAGGAAGGTGGAGCTAAAGATGGAAATAATTGAAACAAGCTTGGAGAAGGCATGTGACTGATAGAAATCATTCTTACGTCACACTTTGAAAAGAATTTAAGTATAACTCCAGAAAAAATAGAAGAGTCCGGTAAGATCCTGGGAAAAGACATGTGGGTTAGGGCCCACTCAAAAGGAACACCGTTAGAATTGATTGCTTAAGAGATATTGCACCGGTTGAATTAAATGGCTTGAGCGAGATAACCACCTCAAAATAGTTTGAACGGATGAAGAATTAAAAAACAAATCTTCTGAGATACCTTGTAGACTCCGGATAAGAATTAGAGAGAGTTGAATAATCAAGAGAGACTTGGATAAGAATTATCAACATGTGAAAACATGTGAAACAAAAGGAAGAGATATGATCATGATCGAAGCTTGAAATTAAGTTCACTGGAGAAGAAATGAGAACGAAGAACGATAACTTGAAGCTTCATTAGCATCTTCCTGAGGAATCACCGGATGAAGCATTAAAGAAGATTGATGAATAGGCATCACAAGAATATAAGGACACTTGATTAAGGACTTAGGCTCCATAAAGAAAAAGGGTGGGAGGGCGGGGAAAACAAAGACAACTTGGGATGAATGAAACAGGCACCGTTGAGAAAACCCAGAATTGGTCTTGCACCAATTGAAAGGATCGGGTTAACTAGAAGAGTAGCACGCCGGTTGAAAAAGAATTTACATGATAATTTTGATGATTAAGAAGGACTAGCACTCTCATAGAAATACGAGAATACCGATTAGGAAAGGTATGGAATCAACATTTGTCATCGAAGCAACTCGAATACCAGAATCAAAACAAAAGCAAAGGATATATATGTTGCAACATAATCTTCACAATATCATTCGAACAGAGAATTGAACGAATGAATTCCGTAGGCACATCAACTTGTCGAGAAGCTACTTGGGAGAACAAAAGGTAAATAAAAACAACAAGGAGCAGATAGAACAAATACAAGATAGAAGCTTCGTTCCACATGTTCGTGCTGAAAGCTCATGGAACGTGTTACGAAAGGGTTTTGCAATCCCCGGATCAGCATAGCCAAGGACCCTTTAAGATGCAACTCCCGATCGGAACAAACGCCCATAAAACCACTTCACTCAATGTAGAACCCCGAACTCCATATCATGCATTCGTTGGAAGAATGCCTACGAGCTATTAGATGAACCCACCTATTAATTTCCGAAAGTTTCCAGTTATGCAATCAGGTGTTGGGGATACAGGGAAAGCACCGCGCACTCAACTCTAATCCTACATCCAGCTGTATCCATCCTTCAACACATAACCAGTTATTTCCGGAAACCGTTTACCTCAGACCTTCGAAACGCATCCGCTATACAAGCTATGGCAATACTCCCAAACTACCTTCCTAGTACTGGGTCATGTCGGGGTTATCTTGCCACTAACCACATAGGAGAGTTTTCGATGTCGGCCGTCTTAAGTATTCCAGAACTGCTACGATACATTTGTGACGACGACACCTCGGAGCTCGACTCCCCGGGACACTGCCACAACCCCTAAATGACAGGAGGCATCGAGAACAATGTTCTCGTCACAAAGACATCGGAACAATCCAAACAATACTCGCGTGATCCTAAAAAAAATTGGTGAATTTTTTAGAGTAGAAGAGATAAGTAATCGTCAGGAGTTTTCACCAGAGTGAAAAAGGGATGAGGAGCAAAAAGAAATCCTA
Source organism: Secale cereale (assembly GCA_902687465.1). Taxonomy (NCBI): domain Eukaryota; kingdom Viridiplantae; phylum Streptophyta; class Magnoliopsida; order Poales; family Poaceae; genus Secale; species Secale cereale. Next base: position 579,327,250 of record LR738709.1, read on the forward strand.
CTCTCCGATATATATATAGGACTCAAAACATTTTCAAGTGTGTGCCTAGACTCAACCGTCAACGGTTCGATCAATCAGTGGGGGCTCCTAGGTCGGAGAAGGCTCTGAATACCAACTTGTAATGCCCAGTATGAGATTATACCTCCTACGTGTCGAGGCACGACTTAAAGGTTTAAGCTCATACTAGAATGATCTCAAGTTTGGTATCTTTGCACGACTCATTTAGAAATAGGGATGAAATTGCAAAAGGATAGTTGGCTTACACTCGCCACGTCACACAATACATTACATAAGCAAAACATCATCCAAATAACATCACAACCCGACTACAGGCGAAGATCCAAGTAAAAGATACCAAATACATAAATCCACAGGTCCGAATCGCTCCTAGTAGAAACCACTACTGATCGTCGAAAACGTCACATACATACGGCTACGCTCTTCATCGAACTTCCACTGAAGTGCTGATCCATCTCCTGCATCGTACTCAGCTGTACCTGCATCTGGTGTTGTAGTATCTGTGAGCCACGAGGACTCAGCAATCCCATAACCATGGGTATCAAGACTAGCAAAGCTTCATGGGTATGGAGAAGAGTAGTGGTGAGGTTGCAGCAGCGGCTAAGCATAATATGGTGGCTAACTTACGAGTACAAGAATAAGATGAGCATCTATGCAAACGGTCGCAAACTAGTAGTGATCGCTAAAGATCCTGAACTACCTACGAGTCAAACATAACCCCACCGTGTTCTCTTCTCAAAGTGAAAAGAGACAGTCACGGTTACTCACACAGTTGTGTGTTTTACTTCGGATCCTCTGTCAAGTTTTCTACAACCGGGCATTAACAAATTCCAATCTGCCACATAACCGCGGGCATGGCTTTCGAAAGATCATAACCCTGCAGGGGTGTCCCATCTTAGCCCATCACAAGCTCTCACGATCAGCTGAAGTAATAATAATTATTACCCCTTATCTTAGGGAAATCCGATCAGGCTCGGTATCCTGGTGCACAAGACATTTCGACAATGGTAAAACAAGTCCAGCAAGACCTCCCGACGTGCCGACACCCTGATAGTAGTCGCGCGTATCTTGTCTCAGGCCACAATCGGATGGGCGATCCTACAGGTAAAACCAATCCTCGAGTTTCCCCGTGGTGGCCCCGCATAACCCCCGTTTGGGACCAACACCATCAGCACTGGCCCCCCTGTTATGTAGAATTAAGAACCCGGGGATGACCCCCTATGCAATTAATTAATTAAGTTTTTATTATGAGGCAAATTAAAACCAAAGTTGGGCCTTGCTAGAGAAGTTTTATTCAAAGACGAACTGTCAAGGGGTCCCCATATACCCAACCGTGTAAGGAACGTAAAATCAAGGAACATAATGCCGGTTTATCGGCTCCTAAGGTGGCATGAGTGGAACAAAACACCGAGCAAAAGGCCAAGCCTTCCACCCATGCCCAGTATATAGGTGTGTTAATAATAATAATAGATATTGTGATATTCCAACAACAAGTTCCAACATGGAACGATCTTCATCTTCACTTGCAAGACAACGCTATAAGAGGGGCTGAGCAAGCGGGTAACATAGCCAAACAATGGTTTGCTAGGAAGGTGTCAAAGGTTAGAGGTTTCATGGCAACAAGGAGAGGGGCTGACAATAATGATGGGTAGCACGACAGATAACGATAGCATCGAGACAACTAAGCATGGCAATGATAGTAAAGGTATCCAAGGGTATGGTCATCTTGCCTGGGATTCCGCAAGGAAGAAGAACAAGTCCATGAAGTAGTCGAACGGAACCTCACAACTCCGGAACGAACCCGAAGCTAACAAGAGAAGCAACCGGAAAGAAGCAAACAACACGGTAAACACACAAGCATAAACATGGCATACGATGCACATCCAAGTATGATGCATGTCCGGTTTAAATATGCATGGCATGGCAAGGTGCACAAACAATACTACACGTTAAGAGGAGCTCAATATGCAACGAGTTGCATATTGACGAAACACCACATTATTTTTATTTAGTTGACTCTCGTTTATTTACAAGGCAAGGTTAAATGTTTGTTAACATGGCAAGAGGTGAAGCAAAAAAACAAACTACCTATTTAGTCATTTTAAATGAGGCCGGAAATAACAACAACAATTCCGGAAACTCCTCATGTGCATATTTATGAATTTGGTACTGTTCTACCTATTACCACATTTTAATGTTGTTAAACAGCAAAACAAAGTGCACCATGTTATTCTACACATTTTCCACCCCATTTACATATAAGGTTTATTAAATTTGGAGCTACGGTTATTTAGTTATGAAATACACCATTTTAAGATGTTATTTAAGCAAAACAAAGCAAACAGCAATTTTAATAATTTGTATCATGGATGAAAGTAGCATATTATGAAACTAGAAAAAATTCCAAGCATTTTACATATCTAAAGTTTTTACATATGATGCACTAATTGTGAGTTATTAAATGAATGAAGTTTGAGGGCTTTTAAGTAAACTGCAGTCTCTGGAATAATTAGCAAATTCGCTGGACTGGAAAAAACATAAGAGGGCCGAATCTGGATGCCGGTCCAACAAAAAAACAAAGGCGGGGCGTTGGAGGCTCACCCAATGGGCCTGGCCCAGTTCGGTGCTGAGGCTGGAGGCAGCTGGGCTCAGTGGGGAGAGGCTGGAAGGCGCTGGCTTCGGCTCGGCCTTGTAGCGCTGGATCGGGCGGAGTTAACGGGTGAACGGGCGAGCGGGTCAACGGGCGACGACCACCCGCTCGAACCCGCCGGATCGAGGCCACGCACAGTGACCCGGCGGCGCAGCTGCACAGGGCTCCGGCGACGCGGCGTCTTGGCGCGGGCAAGGCGAGGCGGAGGCCGGAGATGGGGACGACGACCGAAGGCGGAGGCGCGGGGCGCTGCGAGCACCTCTCCTGCTCGAAGCAGAGGCAGGGGAGGTCGGGCGCGCAGGGCCTCGCCGGACTGGCGGAGAAGCTCCTCCGTTCATGGCGCTCCTGCGCAAGCAGGTGATGAGGAGGAGGCCTCGCCGGACTGGTGCGGGAGGAGCGCGGGAGGCGCCATGGCAGAGGGATGGCAGCGACGGCGGAGCTGCGTGGGAACGAAGCTGGGCGCGGATCCGTTCGGCCTCGGGTCGGAGCTGGCTGAGAAGAGCTCGGCGCGGGAGGCGACACAGGGGAGGTCCAAAGGAGTGGCGCGGGGTTCTGCTGGCGACGATGCTTGCGGCCGGCTCGAGGAGAAGGCAACGGAGACACATGGCAACGCTACGAAGCTCCGATGGTGGCACTGATCCGGCAGCTGCGGATAACGGACGGTGTCGGGGAGCATGCGAGGAGGAGCAGGTCACCGGCGCTCGAGAAGCTCGCGATCGAGCCCGACTGGCTGCGGCTCGGGACGGAGGAGCTCGGGCTCCTGGTTGGATGGGGAATCGACGGTGGCAGAGGATCGATTGATTGGTAGGCTGCGTGGTTGGCCCGATTTGAAAACAAAGAGGAAGGTCATTCCTGGGATCGATTGGGTGGATCGGGCAAGATCCCGAGGAAGGGGGAGACCAGGTGGAACTGGTGGCGGCGGTGAGGGGGGGG
>LR738709.1:579331231-579389075 GCA_902687465.1 Secale cereale
GAGAGAGAGAGAGAGAGATGGCAGCCCGGCAACATGTCTCAGAGCACTGAAACGTCCGACGTTTATCCGGCTATAGTGCCGCTATAAGTTTATCGGTTGGGCTATCAAACGAACTCCGAATGCGACGAAAATTGACAGGCGGCCTACCTACACTATAATAAGACCGCACGCCAAGTTTCAACCCATTCCGAGAACATTTTTCCTGCCACTTATAAAATAAATATTCGGAGGTGCCGCGGGCGCGTGCGAGTGTGTCTGGACTCAGAACGGACAACGGAGAGAACTGGGGAACCCGAACGAATGCAAGTTTTAAAAACATGCTGATGAAATGCACATGATGTCGTGACAAAGTGCAACACGCAAGCAAATGACATGGCAACGACGACGAATAACTGGCTGACACCTGGCGCATCGGTCTCGGGGCGTCACATGCCGTCCTTTTGGAAGTTCTTCTTACCCTTTCCTTTCTTGAACTTAGTGGTTTTATTCACCATCAACACTTGATGCTCTTTCTTGATCTCCACCTCCGCTGATTTCAGCATTGAATGCACTTCGGGAATGGACTTCTCCATCCCTTGCATATTAAAGTTTATCACGAAGCTCTTGTAGCTAGGTGGGAGTGACTGAAGGATTCTGTCAACGACTGCTTCGTCTGGGAGATTCATTCCCAACTGAGACAAGCAATTGTGCAACCCAGACAATTTGAGTATATGCTCGCTGACAGAACTATTCTCCTCCTTCTTACAACTGTAGAATGCGTCGGAGACGTCATATCTCTCGACTCAGGCATGAGCTTGGAAAACCATTTTCAGCTCTTGAAACATCTCATATGCTCCGTGGTGCTCAAAACGCTTTTGGAGCCCCGATTGTAAGCCGTAAAGCATGTCGCACTAAACCAGGGAGTAATCATCACAACGCGACTGCCAAGCATTCATAACGTCTTGGTTCGCTGGGGCGGGAGCGTCACCTAACGATGCTTCAAGGACATATGTTTTCTTGGCAGCTATGAGGATGATCCTCAAGTTACGGACCCAGTCTGTATAGTTGCTACCATCGTCTTTCAGCTTGGCTTTCTCTAGGAACGCGTTGAAGTTGACGGTAACATGAGCGTGGGTGATACGTCCAAAACGTATCTATAATTTCTGCTTGCTCCATGCCTCTTTTGGGTGATATTGCTATGATATTTATACACTTCCATACACTTTTGATCATATTTGGACTAACCTATTAACTCAGTGCACCCCGGTGCCAGTTTCTGTTTTCGGCTGTTTTTGTATTTCAGGTTTTCACATTACGAGAACTGCCAGGAAAAATCCAGAAAAAATATATAAAAAATCAGCGTTCCAGGAGCTACCGGGCGGCCAAAGTACAGCCGGGGGGGACCCACAGGGGCTCCAGGCACCCTGTGGGCGCCCTCGCCTGGGCCGCGCCGGGGGGGGCGCCTGGGCCCCCCGAGGCACCTCCGATGCCCCATTTGGCATATATTTAAAGCGTGTCGAGGAAACCCTGATTCTGGACCCCTTTTTCCTAGACGCGATTCCGATCTCCGCCGCCATCACCATCAAGCTTCGGGGACCAGAATTCCTGCGCCGGCACCCTGCCGGGACGAGGAAGTGCCCCCGGATTCATCTCCATCGACGTTGCTTCCTCCCTCCATGATGCGGGAGTAGTTCCTCCTCGGGGCTGAGGTTCTTACCAGTAGCTATGTGGTCAATTCTCTCTCCCATGATGTGATCTTCGTTGTGATCATAGGCTATGTTAATCTAGGGTGATCCCATGATATTTCCCCTTCCTCTATGTATTGGATTGATGTACTCACTTGTCTTTATCTAGTATAATCCCCGAGACCAAGGTGCCAGCGGTCTATTGGACATGGATTAGAAAAGTATTTTCATGAGTGATTTCCTCTCTTGTGTGTTGATTGAAGATTGAGAGTCTCTTGGTGCTTGTCTTTGACTATCCTTTAGATATGTTGTGGTGATTGTGGGACTCTCTTTGGATGGCCGCGGTGACATTGGGAAATCCTTAGATTGAGAACTACGAACTTTGAGGTGTGCTTTTGTAGCCCTACATAATTCTCGTCCTCTCTTGACCACGAAGGAATGACCTCCGAGTGTGTCCCCTTTGCATGTTTTATGGGAAATATCATGTGATTCGATTATGTTAATGTTGTTGGGAGTTGCCACTAGTGAAAGTATGAACCCTAGGCCTTGTTTCCACCATTGCAATACCATTTGTGCTCACGTTTACCACTTGTTTGCTTGCTGCACTTTTTATTACAGATTTATATTACTTTGTTTTTCCATCCATATCACTTGCCATTTAACATCTCTTCGCCGAACTAGTGCACCTATACATCTAACAAGTGTATTAGGTGTGTTGGGGACACAAGAGACTTCTTGTATCTTAGTTGCAGGGTTGCTTGAGAGAGACCATCTTCAACCTCTACTTCCCTGAGTTCGATAAACCTTAGGTCATCCACTTGAGGGAAATTGTTGCTGTCCTACAAACCTCTGCGCTTGGAGGCCCAACATAGTCTACAAGTGTAGAAGCGTGTGTAGACATCAGCCGGCACCCTGCCGGGACGGGGAAGTGCCCCCGGATTCATCTCCATCGACGTTGCTTCCTCCCTCCATGATGCGGGAGTAGTTCCTCCTCGGGGCTGAGGTTTCTACCAGTAGCTATGTGGTTATCTCTCTCTCCCATGATGTGATCTTCGTTGTGATCATAGGCTATGTTAATCTAGGGTGATCCCATGATGTTTCCCCTTCCTCTATGTATTGGATTGATGTACTCACTTGTCTTTATCTAGTATAATCCCCGAGACCAAGGTGACAGCGGTCTATTGGACATGGATTAGAAAAATATTTTCATGAGTGATTTCCTCTCTTGTGTGTTGATTGAAGATTGAGAGTCTCTTGGTGCTTGTCTTTGACTATCCTTTAGATATGTTGTGGTGATTGTGGGACTCTCTTTGGATGGCCGCGGTGACATTGGGAAATTCTTAGATTGAGAACTACGAACTTTGAGGTGTGCTTTTGTAGCCCTACATAATTCTCGTCCTCTCTTAACCACGAAGGAATGACCTCCGGGTGCGTCTCCATTGCATGTTTTATGGGAAATATCATGTGATTCGATTATGTTAATGTTGTTTGGAGTTGCCTCTAGTGAAAGTATGATCCCTAGGCCTTGTTTCCACCATTGCAATACCATTTGTGCTCACGTTTACCACTTGTTTGCTTGCTGCACTTTTTATTACAGATTTATATTACTTTGTTTTGCCATCCATATCACTTGCCATTTAACATCTCTTCGCCGAACTAGTGCACCTATACATCTAACAAGTGTATTAGGTGTGTTGGGGACACAAGAGACTTCTTGTATCTTAGTTGCAGGGTTGCTTGAGAGAGACCATCTTCAACCTCTACTTCCCTGAGTTCGATAAACCTTAGGTCATCCACTTGAGGGAAATTGTTGCTGTCCTACAAACCTCTGCGCTTGGAGGCCCAACATAGTCTACAAGTGTAGAAGCGTGTGTAGACATCAGCCGGCACCCTGCCGGGACGGGGAAGTGCCCCCGGATTCATCTCCATCGACGTTGCTTCCTCCCTCCATGATGCGGGAGTAGTTCCTCCTCAGGGCTGAGGTTTCTACCAGTAGCTATGTGGTTATCTCTCTCTCCCATGATGTGATCTTCGTTGTGATCATAGGCTATGTTAATCTAGGGTGATCCCATGATGTTTCCCCTTCCTCTATGTATTGGATTGATGTACTCACTTGTCTTTATCTAGTATAATCCCCGAGACCAAGGTGACAGCGGTCTATTGGACATGGATTAGAAAAATATTTTCATGAGTGATTTCCTCTCTTGTGTGTTGATTGAAGATTGAGAGTCTCTTGGTGCTTGTCTTTGACTATCCTTTAGATATGTTGTGGTGATTGTGGGACTCTCTTTGGATGGCCGCGGTGACATTGGGAAATCCTTAGATTGAGAACTACGAACTTTGAGGTGTGCTTTTGTAGCCCTACATAATTCTCGTCCTCTCTTGACCACGAAGGAATGACCTCCGGGTGCGTCTCCATTGCATGTTTTATGGGAAATATCATGTGATTCGATTATGTTAATGTTGTTGGGAGTTGCTACTAGTGAAAGTATGAACCCTAGGCCTTGTTTCCACCATTGCAATACCATTTGTGCTCACGTTTACCACTTGTTTGCTTGCTGCACTTTTTATTACAGATTTATATTACTTTGTTTTGCCATCCATATCACTTGCCATTTAACATCTCTTCGCCGAACTAGTGCACCTATACATCTGACAAGTGTATTAGGTGTGTTGGGGACACAAGAGACTTCTTGTATCTTAGTTGCAGGGTTGCTTGAGAGAGACCATCTTCAACCTCTACTTCCCTGAGTTCGATAAACCTTAGGTCATCCACTTGAGGGAAATTTGCTGCTGTCCTACAAACCTCTGTGCTTGGAGGCCCAACATAGTCTACAAGAGTAGAAGCGTGTGTAGACATCAAGCTATTTCTGGCGCCGTTGCCGGGGAGGTGAGCGCTTGAAGGTATATCTTTAGATCTTGCAATTAAATCTTTTTGTTTCTTGTTTTTATTTCACTAGTTATGCGTATGGACAACCCTGTTATTGGATCGTTGCTTGCGGGAAGACGCCCCACACCGGTGGTGGTTGCTCCTCAACCTACTGAAATTGTGCCCTATGAAATACCAGCTGGTATTATCGATCATGTTTTGGCTAATCGTTATGCAGGAGACAGACATCCCGGTGAACACTTGCTATATCTGTCACAACTATGTTCATTATTTAAGCTTGCAGGTGTATCAAGGGAGTTTGTCATGAGGAGATTGTTCGCCGTATCACTTATAGATAAAGCTTCAGATTGGTATAAGCTTCTCGATAACTCGTACTTGCTTGATTGGCAAGATCTTATGTCTCTCTTTTACTCCAAGTTTTATTCTCTTCATGAAGTTCATGAGAATAGGAATTATGTTTATAATTTTTATCCTCATGACGGAGAGAGCATAGCTCAAGCTTGGGGGAGACTGAAAACGTTAATGCTAAAATGTCCTAACCATGGGCTCCCCAAAGATATTATTATTACTAACTTCTATGCGAGGCTCTCTCGACAGGATAAAGATTTGCTCGATGCTTCCTCTACGGGTTCTTTCACAAACAAAAAGATTGATGCTAAATGGGAACTCCTTGAAAGAATTCAACGCAACACTGAAGATTGGGAGGTCGACAAAGGTAAAGAGTCAGGTATAATTTATGAGTATGATTGCATTAAGTCCTTTGTTGAAACTACAAGTTTTAATAAGTTTAGTGCTAAGTTTGGGCTTGATTCTCAACTCCTTGTTGATTTCCTCAAATCTTTTGCTTCACATCTTAATATGCCTAAGGAGGATTGGATCAAGTATCATAAACCTTTTAAAGAGACTTGCAAAGAAAATGAAATTTTTCATGATGATTGCAACATGCATGATCCAATTCCTAAAAATGAAGTTTTATATAAGCATGTTAATTTTTGTGGAGTGGATAGACCTTGTGAAAGGCCTATGATTGAAGAAGAGAAGTATTGTAAGCAACATAAGCATGAAAGAACAATCAGTTGGGTCAGAGATTTAAATGAGATTGCCAGAGAATTGTGTGACATTTATCCTTTTACTTGTGAACTTTGCCATATATAGGGTCACTTTAATTTTCAATGCATGAACTTTCAAAACATAACTGTTAACCGATTGTGTGATAACATGATCACCTCTGATCTTTATGATGAGCTTATGTTATTTTTGATGTGTGAAGAGTTATCAGAAAAGACTTCTTGGCTGGATGATAATGCCATAGGAATAAAAAACACTTTGCAAAATTGCCATCTCTATTGTGTTGTTAATTGCCATGAAAATGATTACATAAGTAAGATTAGAAAGGAGGGAACTTTACCAAAGTATAAAAATGTCTCTTATATTTCTGCTAATAAAAAGGAGAGTTCCTCCCAAGTTTCCCCCATTGTTTCTAATGATAAACCAGGATATGTGGAGAAGCTTCATTTCCAACCACTCCCTCCTAAGGTGAAGAAGAAGAAAAAGAAGAGGAGGAGGAAGAGGAGCAAGAAGGAAGAAGAATGGGTATCAACCTGGCCTGAGCATATTCCTCCCATCAACTTTTATCCTAACGATTGTAAGTTTAAAGAAGAAGGTGAAGTTTATTGCCTTAAATATCATCTTGATGATACGTCCGTAGGTACTATTGAAGATGATTTTGATTATGATATGCATGTTACTTATTGTGATTGGGAAAATGATGATAATGCTACCTATGATCTTGAAAGTCTTTTTGATACCAACTCTGAAAGTGATGACATGGGAAGCTCTAAGCTTGGGGATGATAGGATTGCAAGTCCTTTACCCACTAGTGATGTGATAATTGATAATTCTTTTGCTAGTAAGAATAAAGACAACATGTTTACAAATATACTCCCTCCGTCTCAAAATTCTTGTCTTGGATTTGTCTAAATACGGATGTATCAAGTCACATTTTAGTATTAGATACATCCGTATCTAGACAAATCTAAGACAAGAATTTTGGGACGGAGGGAGTAGTTGCTAGCAATGATAATGCTCTTCTCTACCATGATGATGTTATAACTCCAATCTATAGTGATTATAAAGGTACCTATGACATAAGGAGAAATTATCCTTATGAAACTTGTCATAATCATGGAGGGAATTACTCCCTTGTTGAACACCACCCTACTAATATACAATTAATCTATAGTGTTCAAGTTGTTTATGATAGTCCTTGTAATGCCCAGGATGGAACTATACCTCCTACGTATCGAGGCACGACTTAAAGGTATAAGTCCATCCTAGAATGATCTCAAGTTTGGTAATCTTTGCACATCTCATGTAAAAGAGGGGATTGTAAACATAAATAGTTGGCTTACACTCGCCACGTCACACAAATACAATACATGTCTCAAACATCATACATTAAGAATATCACAACCCTCTAAGGGCAAAATCCAAATGTCAAGATACCAAACTTAAATAAAATCCACAGGTCGGATCGAATCCTAGTAGAAGTCTCCACTACTGATCATCAGGATAACGAACATAGTATCGACTACGCTCCTCGTCGTACTCCCAGTCAAGCTCGGTGCCATCACCTGGATAGCTCACAACTGGACCTGCATCTGGTGTGGTGAAGTAACTGTGAGCCACAGAGGACTCAGCAATCCCGTTCCCGGGTAACAAGACTATTTAAGCCTTGGGAGAGGATAAGGCTGAAGAAAAGAGTAAGTGTCTGCAGCAGCAACTAGCAACTAGCTTACGTGAAAGAGAGCGAGAAGAGAAAAGCCTCGGACGAGAAGTGATCACGAAGTGATCCTAGCTACAAGCTCAACAAACATAACCCCTCCGTGTTCAACTCCCGAATCCCTATTCGGAAATTGACGGTCACGGAACACACGCTGGTAGTGTATTAGAAACATTGTGTCAAGTTATCTACAACCGGATATTAACAAGCTCCCATCTGCCACATAACCGCGGGCATGGCTTTCGAAAGTTCAGACCCTGCAGGGGTGTTCCAACTTGACCCATTACAAGCCCACGATCCGCGGAGTCGCAACTCCAAAGTGGGAAGACCCGAGTATTCTCGGAATCCCATGCTCAAGATACTCCGAACTAAGGTAAGGCTAATCCAGCAAATCCTCCCGGCGTGTCGACACCCTGATAGTAGCCGCGCGTATCTAAGTCTCAGGACACGACCGGATGGGCGATTCTACGGGTGTATACCAGATACCTCGGGTTGCCCCAAGGCGGCCCCGCAGACTCCCCGTTTCGGACCAACACTCATGTGGAGCACTGGCCCGGGGTTGTTGATTAAGAAAGAGGGTTAATTACTCCCTATGCAAGTTTAATTCGTTATTAGGCAAATAGTACCAATGTTGGGACTTGCTGGAAAAGACTTAGCACTTAGCGGTTTATCGAGGGGGTCCCATACACCCCAACCGTGTTAGGAACGCATAATCAAGGAACATAACACCGGTTTATACGGTTCCTAACGGCATGAGTGGAACAAATCACCAAGCAAAAGGCTTAGCCTTCCACCCTTGCCAATATATAGATGATTTCATTTTAAGCATTATATAGTGTGATATAACCCAACCAAACTTCAACATGAAGCAAGCATCTTCGATCTTCACCTGCAACTAGCAATGCTATAAGAAGGGCTGAGCGAAGCGTACTTAGCCAAGCAACGGTTTGCATAGGTAGGGTGGTTAAACATGGCAATGGTTACAAGTAGGAGGCTGACAGGAAAGACATGGGCATCGAGGCAAAACTATAGAGTGGAACTACTAGCAATAGGCAAAGATAGTAATGTTATCGGGGTTCGGTCATCTTGCCTGAAGTGTAGTCGTTCGGATCGTAAGAAGGGTCCTCGTGCTCAACCTCGTTGGTAACCTCGTGCTCGTACTCGTACTCGGTCTCAGCTTCCGGCTCTAAACAATTCAATCACACAAGGCACGAATCAACAAGATGCAATGCGCACTCAAAATGATGGATGCATGATGGATGCACTAAGAGAACACACGGAGTACGGAAAATAGCACTCAAGCAAATCACCTCAAAACATTATAACAATAGGAGATTATGAATCTACACGGAAAATCAATCAAGTTTCATATAAGACTGCTGAAATCGGAGTTACGGGCTAAAAGTTATGCCCGAAACAAGAAATGAGCGAAAGCTGAAAATTACAGCAACATAGCAACTTCGGAGCACAAAATAATTAAGCTACAGCACTCAAACAACATGGAAAAGAGCATTAACATAAACTAGACATATCCTACAGCAAATAAGTCTAAAGGTGCACCCCCAAAGAAGCCACGGATCAATAGCAATAAGCTTGGACATATTGAACTTGACAATAAAATTCTGGCAGCAGAATTTTATTGAAACTTTGGAGCAAAAGTTAAACATGCTACAGCCACTCAAATAAGCATGTGAGAACATGAATGGAAAGCCAACAATATATACTACAAGGAACAATCAAGATCCACTCCAAAACTATCATGGTTTGACCTAGAGCAGCAAGCAAACATGGCATCGGAACGTTACAGATTTCAGACTTAGTGAAAAACCACCAAGTCCTAAAACAGCAGTTTCATCATGGCATCTAAACGAGCAAGTTTAAGTCACCTCGAAACTAAACATGGCAAGTGGTAAGCACCACATCAAAGTACACATGATGGTGATTCCGAAACACACAAGCATGCATCATGGAGATAAACACAACGATAGCAACGAGCTCAACAAGATGGCATTTCCTAACAAGTGAAACAACATCACAGCCACATGGCACTTTGCAACGATGATAAACATGGCAAGAATAAATCTATCATGCAACCTATCACCAACAACATGTAGAGCATGGCAAGACGAACACGTGGACATGTCATTTGCATCATTCGGACAAACGAGCTAAAAGTTATCACATGGCAAAGATGGCATAAAAACATCACATAGCAGCAGTTTTATCACGATGCACTATTGCAACAGAAAAACAAGCACCTAGATGATCTCTAACATGCATGACACAAAAAGATAAAACGTAGTGCTAATCACCACGAACGTCTGGACATGCTATTTGCGCGAAACGGACAAACACACAAAAAGATATCAGCAGTTGAATATTGCATCACAGATCAAAACATTAGGGACTTAGATGATTTTAGGGGTCAACCTCCTCAGATCTGAAGGATGGGCTCGGACCCGCGGCTGGATCTGCAGAGGCCCGCGATGGAAGCGGCGGCCCAGCGGTGAAGGAGGCCCGCGGAGAAGGAGCGAAACCCCTCCCTGGCGCCTCGTGCGGCGGCGGCCCGCTAAGGAGGAAGCGGCGGCCCGCGGTGGCGCGCTCCTGGATGCGGTGCGGGAGGCGAGGTCGGCCCGGGAACCGGCTGAGGCGAGGGGCCCAACGGAGGAGGGACGGGCCCGAGGCGGCGCGGCCTGGTGGAGTGGAGTCAGCGGCTGGCGACGAGGAGAGTGGGCCCTATCGGAGGAGGCACTGGAGGCGAGCGCCCGGGCAGGCCGATCGGTGCGGAGGGGAGTGGGCCGGCGGCGATGTGGTCCACTCCCTCCGGCTGGCGCGGGCGACGCTGTGAAGGGCCCAGGCGGAGTGCGGTCGAGCGGGGCGAGGTCGGACGAGCATTGACCGCACTCGAGGCCGGCGCTGCGGTTGGCTGCTTCGACAGGAAAAACGGCGCCCGGATCGAGGAGAGATCGAGGGAACGAACGGGATTCGAAGAAGCTGCTGGTTCGGCTGGTTCCTGCGGGAACTGGCCAAGTGGCTGAGGGGGAATGGCCAGATCTGAGAAAAATTAGGGGAAGGAGGAGGAAGAAGCTAGAGATGCCTAAAATAGACCTAGGGTCTAATATATAGCAGATCTGCTAGGTTTAGGGTTGTGGGGGTGTTTAGAGCCCTCCGATCGCGATCCGACGGATCCGATCGCGGGGGAAGTTTAGATGGGCCTAGGAGAGGGTAGTGGGCTGCTGTAGGGGTGTTTTTGGGCCACAAAGTGGAGGCACTTTGGACCCACACGAATAACTGTTGGGATAGCAAACGGAGTCGAAACGTGACGAGATTTGACAGGCGGGTTGCACACAACAAAACAACAACGCACGACAAGTCTCGCGGCACACCGGTAACGTTACACGGCCAAACACCAAAGTAGGCCTACGGGACGCCACGGACGCATGAGGGAGCTCCGGAACGCGAAACGGACAACGAGAAGGAACGCGTGGAACCGGATGCAACCGACAACACAAATGCAATGCGATGCACATGTCTACATGATATGAATGAATGCCACACACGCACACAACAAAACAACGAAAACCCGAAAGAGAAAGAACCCGGAATGGAAATAGATGAAGCCGGAGATATATTATACGCCCAAAAGGGAAAGTATTACATCGGGGCATTCAGTCCTACTCCCACTATTACCAATGAGAAAGATTATGCTTATGTGGAGAGTAAGAGTACCTTTTTGCATGTGGATCATGGTAACAATGCTTTATGTGATGCTTATATTGTTGAGTTCATCCATGATGCCACTGAAATTTATAATGAGAGAGGGAGACTTGGTTCTAAATATCTTAATAATAAGAAGTTTCCTCTCTTTATGGTGAATACTTTGAAGTTATGCTTGTTTTGCCTTCCTATGCTAGTTGCTTTGTGCTTCAATGAATTATTCTATTGCAATATTCCTATGCATAGGAAGCATGTTAGGTTTAAATGTGTTTGGTATTTGCTTCTTGATGCTCTCTTTTGTTCTTCAACTCTTATTCCTACGAGAGCATCATTAAAGTCTTATGCCTAGCTTAAAGGCATAAAAGAAAGCGCTTTTGGGAGGCAGCCCATAATGAATAAAATTTTATTTTGCTTTTGATTGTGTCTTGATGTTGTTACTACAGTAGCATCATCATTGTATCTTTGCTTTTCAATTTTGTGCCAAGTGTAGCCTCTGATTGCTAGAAAGTTCAAAAGTTGTGAGGTGCTGTCCAGGAAACAGATTCTGTCCTTGGATAGAAAAATTCGTATAAAATCACCAGATCATCTTTTTGGTCTGAATTTTTTCGACAGCGTGCTCTATATAATTGTCTTTCGTGCGTCTGTTCTGAGTTTTTTGATTAGAGTTGCAGAAGTGCCCCAACAAATCAATTACTACCTGCTGTTATGTTTTTCCCAGATTCTGTCCTGCTTTGCTTTTCCTTCATTTTGCAAACCAAGAGCTTGCCTTTTCTTTGCAAAAACCTTTTGGCAATCTTGAGAAACAGTAGACCTTCAAGAATATCTTTACTTCCAGCAAGGTATAATCATTTTATTATGGGTACTAACCTCGCTAATCAGATTATGATGAGTTATGTATGAAGGGAGTTTTCAAGTGTGCGAGGGAAGATGATAAAAAGATTCAGGAATGTCAAGCGCTCAAGCTTGGGGATGCCCCCATGCACCCCCAAGAAATATTCAAGGAGACTCAAGCATCTAAGCTTGGGGATGCCCCCGTGCATCCCCTTCTCCATCAACATTATCAGTTCGTCTTTTGTTCCACTATATTTTTATCACTTCATGTGTTATGTGTTGTGCTTGGAGCGTCTTGCTTTTAGTTTTCCTTTTTAGTTTTCTTTAGCTTTTCATAACGAGTCGGAACTCAGCATTCCTTTATGTGGGAGAGAAACACGCTCCACTTCTACCTAGGACATAACATAGAATTTTCATGTCTATCTCTGCTATGTGTGTTCTTTGTCTTTTAATAGCTACTATCATGCTCTGCTCTTAGTATTCATGCTTATCTTTTCGAAGAGCTTTTGTTTAGTTGGTTGCTTGAACTCTCTTTAATTATCATGCTTATCTTATTAAGAGAGTTTGCTTCCGTTGCATTGGTTAATATGTCTATGATAAAGATGCTACGTGCATAATGGCGCTTAGTAGTTCAGGTTTTCTTACGGTTAGTCTCAAATAGCTGGGGGATTCCCAATGTGTTATTGGAGTACCAACATGATTTGTTTGCCTATGATGTGGTATGGTTTAGTAATATCTTCCTTCGAGAATTTATTTTGATTGACTTGGCGTATGCTCACGCATATTTAAGACTGTAAATAAAGTCTGTCAAGCCTTGATGGTCTTTTATTTCTGAATAGCGATATAACTACCATGCCTGATTCAATGTTGCTTTGTCGCTCTGCATGATTATGACCGTCATTGCTCTCTTAGTTGGTCGCTCCCAGTCTTTTGCTAACCTCCACCTGTACTAAGCAGACTAACTTTGCAATATATAGCTCATGGGAAAGTAGCTTAAAAACTATTGTGGTAAAGAATATGTTGCATATGTATTTTATTTCTTATAAGTTGCTTGCTGAGCGGTAACCATGTTTCTGGGGACGCCATCAACTGTTACACTTTTGTTGAATATCATGTGAGTTGCTATGTATGTTCGTCTTGTCTGAAGTAAGGGTGATTTGCCGTGGGTTGAATGAGTATGCATATTGTTAGAGAAGAACATTGGGCCGCCAACCAAAGCCATGTATCATGGTGGAAGTTTTAGCTTGGACATTAATCCTCAATCTCTTATGAGAATATGCTTATGCATTGAAGGGGAGTCCATCATCTATTTTCTATGTTGTCCCGGTATGGATGTCCTCAAGTTGAGATCTATCAAAAACGAGAAATCAAATGCGATTTATCTCCTTGGACCTTTGTACAGGTGGCATAGAGGTACCCCTTTATGACACTTGGTTGAAACATATGTAATGCAATGATAACCCATGGAAATCCGAGCTAATTAGGACAAGGTGCGAGCACTATTGGTATTCGATGCATGAGGCTTGCAACTTATAGGATGTCTTATGCATGACACATATGAAGTACTACTACCGTTGACAAAATTGCTTCTATGTTTTCAAAATAAAAAGCTCTAGCACATAACCATTCTTTTACTTTTATGTTGAGTCTCCACCTTCTTTTAAAAGCACCAACTACTGAGAGCATGATTGTCATTCTGAGTGTAATGTGCATTGTCCCAAAATAGCATTGTCTTTTGCATGATTGTGATATCGCTTATTTTGAAATCATTGTATCTAGTCATCACTTAAACCTTGAAGGTGCCCCTGCATTTATGTTTTGCTTCACAAAAGGGGGCAAGCTAGATATCACATTATCATATTTGCACACCATGTTCATTACAAATCTATTTGATGTTTCAGTATCATATTGTAAAACTTTCAGTTCTTTGTGAATTTCTCATGAGGCAACTTAATTACTAGAGATTCATTGTCTCAGTAAGCTTTTGTCATGTGACTATGAAAAAGTCCTATATGGTTAATAGCATGTCACCACAGAAATTATTCTTGTTATCATTTACCTACTCGAGGACGAGCAGGAATTAAGCTTGGGGATGTTGATACGTCCAAAACGTATCTATAATTTATGCTTGCTCCATGCCTCTTTTGGGTGATATTGCTATGATATTTATACACTTCCATACACTTTTGATCATATTTGGACTAACCTATTAACTCAGTGCACCCCAGTGCCAGTTTCTGTTTTCGGCTGTTTTTGTATTTCAGGTTTTCACATTACGAGAACTGCCAGGAAAAATCCAGAAAAAATATATAAAAAATCAGCGTTCCAGGAGCTACCAGGCGGCCAAAGTACAGCCGGGGGGACCCACAGGGGCTCCAGGCGCCCTGTGGGCGCCCCCCCTGGGCCGCGCCGGGGGGGCGCCTGGGCCCCCCGAGGCACCTCCGATGCCCCCCTTTGGCATATATTTAAAGCGTGTCGAGGAAACCCTGATTCTGGACCCCTTTTTCCCAGACACGATTCCGATCTCCGCCGCCATCACCATCAAGCTTCGGGGGACCAGAATTCCTGCGCCGGCACCCTGCCGGGACGGGGAAGTGCCCCCGGATTCATCTCCATCGACGTTGCTTCCTCCCTCCATGATGCGGGAGTAGTTCCTCCTCGGGGCTGAGGTTCTTACCAGTAGCTATGTGGTCAATTCTCTCTCCCATGATGTGATCTTCGTTGTGATCATAGGCTATGTTAATCTAGGGTGATCCCATGATATTTCCCCTTCCTCTATGTATTGGATTGATGTACTCACTTGTCTTTATCTAGTATAATCCCCGAGACCAAGGTGACAGCGGTCTATTGGACATGGATTAGAAAAGTATTTTCATGAGTGATTTCCTCTCTTGTGTGTTGATTGAAGATTGAGAGTCTCTTGGTGCTTGTCTTTGATTATCCTTTAGATATGTTGTGGTGATTGTGGGACTCTCTTTGGATGGCCGCGGTGACATTGGGAAATCCTTAGATTGAGAACTACGAACTTTGAGGTGTGCTTTTGTAGCCCTACATAATTCTCGTCCTCTCTTGACCACGAAGGAATGACCTCCGGGTGCGTCTCCATTGCATGTTTTATGGGAAATATCATGTGATTCGATTATGTTAATGTTGTTGGGAGTTGCCTCTAGTGAAAGTATGATCCCTAGGCCTTGTTTCCACCATTGCAATACCATTTGTGCTCACGTTTACCACTTGTTTGCTTGCTGCACTTTTTATTACAGATTTATATTACTTTGTTTTGCCATCCATATCACTTGCCATTTAACATCTCTTCGCCGAACTAGTGCACCTATACATCTAACAAGTGTATTAGGTGTGTTGGGGACACAAGAGACTTCTTGTATCTGAGTTGCAGGGTTGCTTGAGAAAGACCATCTTCAACCTCTACTTCCCTGAGTTCGATAAACCTTAGGTCATCCACTTGAGGGAAATTGCTGCTGTCCTACAAACCTCTGCGCTTGGAGGCCCAACATAGTCTACAAGTGTAGAAGCGTGTGTAGACATCAGCCGGCACCCTGCCGGGACGGGGAAGTGCCCCCGGATTCATCTCCATCGACGTTGCTTCCTCCCTCCATGATGCGGGAGTAGTTCCTCCTCGGGGCTGAGGTTTCTACCAGTAGCTATGTGGTTATCTCTCTCTCCCATGATGTGATCTTCGTTGTGATCATAGGCTATGTTAATCTAGGGTGATCCCATGATGTTTCCCCTTCCTCTATGTATTGGATTGATGTACTCACTTGTCTTTATCTAGTATAATCCCCGAGACCAAGGTGACAGCGGTCTATTGGACATGGATTAGAAAAATATTTTCATGAGTGATTTCCTATCTTGTGTGTTGATTGAAGATTGAGAGTCTCTTGGTGCTTGTCTTTGACTATCCTTTAGATATGTTGTGGTGATTGTGGGACTCTCTTTGGATGGCCGCGGTGACATTGGGAAATCCTTAGATTGAGAACTACGAACTTTGAGGTGTGCTTTTGTAGCCCTACATAATTCTCGTCCTCTCTTGACCACGAAGGAATGACCTCCAAGTGTGTCCCCTTTGCATGTTTTATGGGAAATATCATGTGATTCGATTATGTTAATGTTGTTGGGAGTTGCCACTAGTGAAAGTATGAACCCTAGGCCTTGTTTCCACCATTGCAATACCATTTGTGCTCACGTTTACCACTTGTTTGCTTGCTGCACTTTTTATTACAGATTTATATTACTTTGTTTTGCCATCCATATCACTTGCCATTTAACATCTCTTCGCCGAACTAGTGCACCTATACATCTGACAAGTGTATTAGGTGTGTTGGGGACACAAGAGACTTCTTGTATCTTAGTTGCAGGGTTGCTTGAGAGAGACCATCTTCAACCTCTACTTCCCTGAGTTCGATAAACCTTAGGTCATCCACTTGAGGGAAATTTGCTACTGTCCTACAAACCTCTGCGCTTGGAGGCCCAACATAGTCTACAAGAGTAGAAGCGTGTGTAGACATCAGTGGGCCATTGGATCTACAAGACGTATTGTAAAGAATTTAGACTAAGTTCATGACAATTAAGTTCATCTAAACAAATTTAATGAACTCCCACTCAGATAAACATCTCTCTAGTCATCTAAGTGATACATGATCCGAATCAACTAGGCCGTGTCCGATCATCACGTGAGACGGACTAGTCATCAACGGTGAACATCTTCATGTTGATCGCATCTTCTATATGACTCATGTTCGACCTTTCGGTCTTCCATGTTCCGAGGCCATGTCTGTACATGCTAGGCTCGTCAAGTGAACCCTAAGTGTATTGCGTGTGTAAATCTGGCTTACACCCGTTGTATGCGAACGTTAGAGCCTATCACACCAGATCATCACGTGGTGCTTCGGAACAACGATCCTTAGCAACGATGCATAGTTAGGGGGAACACAATTCTTGAAATTTTAGTGAGAGATCATCTTATTTACTACCGTCGTTCTAAGCAAATAAGATGCATAAACATGATAAACATCACATGCAATCAAATAGTGACATGATATGGCCAATATCAGCTTGCTCCTTTGATCTTCATCTTCGGGGCTCCATGATCATCTTTGTCACCGGCATGACACCATGATCTCCATCATCGTGTCTTCATGAAGTCGTCTCGCCAAATATTACTTCTACTACTATGGCTAACGTTTAGCAATAAAGTAAAGTAATTACATGGCGTTATTCAGTGACACTCAGGTCATACAATGAAATAAGACAACTCCTATGGCTCATGCCGGTTGTCATACTCATCGGCATGCAAGTCGTGATTCCTATTACAAGAACATGATCAATCTCATACATCACATATATCATTCATCACATCTTTTGGCCATATCACATCACACGGCACATGCTGCAAGAACAAGTTAGACGTCCTCTAATTGTTGTTGCAAATTTTTACGTGGCTGCTATAGGTTTCTAGCAAGAACGTTTCTTACCTACGCCAAAACCACAACGTGATATGTCAATTTCTATTTACCCTTCATAAGGACCCTTTTCATAGAATCTGATTCGACTAAAGTGGGAGAGACTGTCACCCACTAGCCACCTTATGCAACTAGTGCATGTCAGTCGGTGGAACTTGTCTCACGTAAGCGTACGTGTAAGGTCGGTCCGGGCCGCTTCATCCCACGACGCTGCCGAATCAAGATAAGACTAGTAGCAGCAAGAGAATTGAACAAATCTACGCCCACAACTGCTTTGTGTTCTACTCGTGCAAGATACTACGCATAGACCTAGCTCAGATGCCACTGTTGGGGAACGTAGCAAAATTCAAAAAAATTCTACGCTTCACCAAGATCAATCTAAGGAGGCATCTAGCAACGAGGGAGAGGGGATTGCATCTACATACCCTTGTAGATCGCGAGCGGAAGCGTTCAAGAGAACGTGGATGATGGATTCGTACTCGTCGTGATCCAAATCACCGATGATCCCAGCGCCGAACGGATGGCACCTCCGCATTCAACACACGTACGGTGCAGCGATGTCTCCTCCTTCTTGATCCAGCAAGGGGGGAGGAGAGGTTGATGGAGATCCAACAGCACAACGGCGTGGTGGTGGATGCAACGGTATTTCTGCAAGTCTTCGCCAAGCGCTGCGGGAGGAGGGAGAGGTGTAACGAGAGGGAGAGGGAGGCGCCAGGGGCAAGGGTCCGGCAGCCCTCCCTCCTTCCCACTTTATATAGGGGGCCTAGGGGGTGCGCCGGCCCTAGAGATGGGATCTCTAGGGGGGCGACGGCCTAGGGGGGGG
The DNA here is from genome assembly GCA_902687465.1 of Secale cereale. Taxonomy (NCBI): domain Eukaryota; kingdom Viridiplantae; phylum Streptophyta; class Magnoliopsida; order Poales; family Poaceae; genus Secale; species Secale cereale. The sequence goes on from LR738709.1 coordinate 579,349,419, forward strand.
ACTTGCCCCCCAAGTCACATGGGGCGCCTCCACCCCTAGGGTTCCCAACCCTAGGCGCATGGGGAGGGCCCAAGGGGGGCGCACCAGCCCACTATGGGCTGGTTCCCTTCCCCTTTAAGCCCATGGGGCCCTCCGGGATAGGTGGCCCCACCCGGTGGACCCCCGGGACCCTTCCGGTGGTCCCGGTACACTACCGGTGACCCCCGAAATTCTCCCAATGGCCGAAACTGGACTTCTGTAGGATCGAAAGTAGGTCTAGAGGGGGGGGTGATTAGACTACTTGACAATATAAAAAATCTGCCTTTTGATCATGCAATGTTTTTGGCAGTTTCACAATTAAGATCAATTCAAGTATCACCCTACACATGCAATTCTAGAGTAATAGCAGCGGAAAGTAAATTGCACATGTAGTAAAGAGAGGTGGAGAAGATCAAACGCAGTTTGGTGACACGAAGATTTTTGTCGTGGTTCCGATAGGTGGTGCTATCGTACATCCACGTTGATGGAGACTTCAACCCACGGAGGGTAACGGCTGCGCGAGTCCACGGAGGGCTCCACCCACGAAGGGTCCACGAAGAAGCAACCTTGTCTATTCCATCATGGCCTACGCCCACGGAGGACTAGCCTTACTCGGGGTAGATCTTCACGAAGTAGGCGATCTCCTTGCCCTTACAAACTTCTTGGTTCAACTCCACATCTCAAAGACGGAGGCTCCCAAGCGACACCTAACCAATCTAGGAGGCACCACCCTCCAAAAGGTAATAGATGTTGTTGATGATGACGAACTCCTTGCTCTTGTGCTTCAAATGATAATCTCCCCAACACTCAACTCTCCTCACTGATATGGCTGTGGTGGAAGAAAGGATTGAGTGGAAAGCAACTTGGGAAGGCTAGAAATCAAGTTTCATATGGTAGGAATGGAATGGCTTGATCTCAACACAAGGGTAGGTGGTTCTCTTCTCAGAAAGTGTATGGTAGGAGTGGTAGACTTTCTGATGGCTCTCTCCACGAATGAAGAGGGGGTGGAGGGGTATATATAGCCTCCACACAAAATCCAACCGTTACACACATATTTGAGCCATCTCGGTGAGACCGAAGTGAAAACTCGGTCAGACCGAAAGTTCAAATATAGTGAACGTTGGGATTTTCGGTGGGACCGAAAATACCATCTCGGTGTGTCCGAAGTGAGTCAAAGGTAGGAGCTTGCCATCTCGGTGGGACCGAAATTAACAACTCGGATATTCCGAAGTGATGTCAATTGGTTAGAAGGTTGGCAGTCCAGTTTCGGTGAGACCGAAACTCAAAATCGGATGGACCGAGAAATTAGGGTTTGGAAGAATAACTGAGGTGGTTCATCTCGGTGGGACTGAGTTTGCAGAATCGGTTTGTCCGAGATTACTTATGAGTGTGTTAAGTAGTGAAGAGTGCTGATAGTTGAGGGAGCTAGATCACTAAGCACTTGAGCAACCAGATCATTAACACAACCTCATCCCCTTTTAATAGTATTGGCTTTTCCTATGGACTCAATGTGATCTTTGATCACTAAACCAAAAATAGAGTCTTGAGCTTTTGCCAATGCCTGTCTTAGCATTTTGAGGGGTCCACTTCTTCAGACATTTCCATACCCATATCATCGAACTTCTCTGAAATGATTCTCAAGTAAATATTAGTTCAATGATATATATGTTGTTATTAATTACCAAAACCACCCGGGGATTAGTTGCACTTTCAATCTCCCCCTTTTTGGTAATTGATGACAACATATAGATCAAAGCTTCGACAAAAGATATAATCAATGAATAATATCGTCGCTTTGAGAAGTATGTGATAAACAAGAGCTCCCCCTAAATTTGTGCATTATTTAAAATTTGCGTTTGAATGCAAATGCACAATCGATTAGGATTATGGGTCACTCTTCCATGTCACATACATCTTGGTGGAGCGCACAAAATGATAAGAATGAATAACATGCACTCAATCACCAAGACAAGAGTAAATAGCCATACAATAAGGAATAGCATATGATAAGCATTAAGCACACATTAAAGCATAGTATGACTAAGCACTCATTAAGGTAGCATCAAACGTAGTAGCAAGCACACTTAAAGTTTCGAAAGACCCAAAAGAAACCAATGTATCTCAAAGAAACCGGCAAAAGAACGAAAGACGAAAGAGCACTCTCTCTCTCGAAGCCCTATGATCTATAACAATTTCTCCCCCTTTGGCAACAAGTTACCAAAAAGTTCGAAAAGGTATAGAGCTAAGCGTCACTGCGGGCTCTGCTGGCGGCTCCCGTCTGGGTAGATGTCGGTGTAGAGATAGCTGCATCGGCGAAGACTTCTGCTGATGTCTGCGCTGGAGGAGTGGATGCTGAAGCTGGAGTAACTGCTGGAGCTGTAGCTGGTGCTGAAGTGGTAGCCCTGGAGTCAGTCACTGGAATAGCTGCAGATCTGGATCCTCTGGGAACCTGAGCAGTCTGGCGATGAGAGTCCTGGACTAGATCATCCTGCATGAGTTCTGCTCTCTCCTGCCTTGTTTCTTCCATGTCTGCCTCAAGCTTGTTGACGGACACCTGAATCTCTGTCAGCTTCACGTCCAGAGCGTGGATCTTGTCCTCAACAATCCTCTCTAGGCTCTCCTGAGATTGCTCAATGCTGGCCAGGCGTTGTTCAATCCTCTGGGTAGCTTCAAGAATTTGTTCTCCAAAGCTCTTTGGCTTAGCTGCTGCTGCTGCCTCTTTGTCAGCTTTGGCTTTCTTCGCAGCTTCGATTTTGGCCTGTCCTTCAACTGAGGTAGGATCCTCTTCATCCATCACAACTACGTTGTCCTCATGCTCTGGCTGCAGTGGCAAGTGCTTCCTATCCAACATGAATTTGCCCGTGCCAAACTTGGCATTGATGAGCATCTGAATCTGAGGGGCAAATCCACACGACCTCTTCTGGTCAGCTGCAGTCCTCTTAATGGTCTCTACCATTAAGTCCATCACCTTGAAAGGTGCCTTCTCATCGAGAATGTGCAGCATGTTGATAGAATAGCCTCGAATCATGCAGTGGTCTCCAGACTTAGGCATCAATGTATGCCTCAGAATAGTGTTAGTGGTGGTCAAACCTGCCTGGAGATAGTACACTGAGCCAAGCTTCCATCCTTCCAAATCAGCAGCCGGGATCTCCTTGTACATGTTCTTCATGTAATCATGACTCTTCTTAGGAATCCCATAGACATCAATGTCGTCCTCTCTCTGCACTGGAGCGTTCAGAAGTTCTGCCCATTCTTCAACAGACGAAGAAAACCTTTGACCTTCAGTCATCCAGGTGATCTTGCCATCAGGATAGAAGTGGGCAGTGGCGTAGAACTGCATGATCATCTCGTCATTCCAAGCTGTCAGCTCTTGACCCACAAAATCAGCAACTCCACATGCAGTAAAGCTCTCATGCACATGGGGAAAGAAGTCACGGTGCTCTTCACTGTCAATGTACTCCCAGTCAACATACCTGGTGTCAGCAACAATGGGCTTCTTATCCATCAGCACGGTCTCATAGAAATCCTGCTGCTCTCTGGTGTGGAATCTGGGGTCCACAGCAGTCCTTCTCCTTACAGCATATGGATCAGACTGTCTCCATAGCCTGAGACCTTTATCCTTCCTTGCCTTCATGTCCTCAGCTTGAGGATGAGCATCATTGTGGAGTGGCAACTTGGGACGGAGCTTAAGCAACACATGCTCTTCATCTGATTCAGACGGTGGCATCTCACCTTTGTTCTTCTCAGAAGCTGGAATGCTCCTGGTTGTTCTCTTGGGCTTGGCTGGAGCTGCCTTGGCTTGAGCAGGCTTCTTGGGCTTAGAGGAGGCTTGAGCCCGAATAGCATCACCCATGAACTTAGCTTTCTGAGGAGGAGGCTGGGGTGCATCTTCTTCTTCTTCTTCTGCAGCATCAACTTGAGGTTCAGCATATACTACCCTCTTCCTCTTGGAAGTCTTCTTCACCTTGCTTGGAGCTGGCTCTTCCAAGTTGAGCTTCTTTGCAACAGCTGACTGCTTTACTTTGCTTGTGCCTTTCCTTGACTGCTGCCCTTGGTGCTCTTTGGCAACCACATTCCTCTTTGGCTTGGAGGTAACTTCCTCAGCCACAAAGTCAGAGTCCTCATCATCAGAAGTTCTCTTCTTCCTGGTCCTGGTGGCTGCAGGAGGCAAACCACTAGGGGTGCTCCTCTCACCATCATCACTGGAGCTGCTAGCAGGACTTGTATCTGCCTCTGGAATCTCAGCAAACGGTGACTCAGACCTGTTCTGGCTGTCACTGACATCTGACATGGCTGAAAACCTGTGAAAAGATAAGGTATAGGCAGAGTAGAAGAGTTATCACAACTGCAGAGGTTTTTGCAAAAAAAAAAAGAGTTCAAAACTTAGTTTTGAGTTTTCACAGAATGTATTTCGGTCAAACCGATTTCAAGTTTCGGTGAAACCGAAGTGTTCAACAGAAACCTACACACCACTTTCGGTCAGACCGAAATGGGTTTCGGTCCTACCGATAACTTAGGGTTTCACTGAAACTAAGTTTCGGTCATTCCGATTTGCACAACTCGGTAAGACCGAATGTTGCAGTGCAATGGCCAGAGGCCAAATCGGTCATTCCGAGTTTCAAAATCGGCTTCACCGAGATGCGTTCCGTGGAAACCTAAACCTAAGAATTTCGCTCGAAACAAGAGGATCTGATCTAATGTATAGGAAATATCTCAAACGTGGACAGATTCAAGGCAAGCCATTCGTGCAAGAATTGGATGGGGAGCACGAAAGGGATCGGGACACACCCTAACTTGGTGGAGTCCCTCTACGGTGGCAACGGTGGAGATGATTACCGTTGACGGCGGCGGAGACCTGCGGCGAGGGCGCACAGGCGACGGCGGCGACGATCCGTAGACCAGGGCGACGGCAGCAGGGGTCTTGGGGGCGAACGGTTTGAAGAGTTAAATCGCGCGCAGCCCTCAGGTATATATAACCCCATGCTGTCGGTGGGACCGAGTTGAAAAACTCGGTGTCACCGAAATGTATAACTGTTGTGCAGTTACGCATATCGGTCAGACCGAGATTTTGAACTCGGTTTCACCGAGATGAAACCTAGATCAGTCTAAGCGTTTCGGTTGGACCGAGATTGAAAAGCCGGTCAGACCGAAATGGACTTAGAAGGTTTTGGAAGTTAGCCTTAGACGGATCGGTGGCTCCGAGTGCTCCTCACTCGGACTGTCCGAAAATGACTTGTTCAAAGTTGTGATATGAGCATGAATAGAATTTGAGACAAGAAAGCATAGATAGCTAGGGAAGGTGCTTAGGCATTCTTGTCCATCCATTTGGCCAGAAAAATCAAAACAATCAAAACAACAAATGGATGTCCTTGAATGGATAAAATCATGCATTCAACATGCTCACACAATAAGATAGCAACTGAAATATGTGTCAAACATGCACAACCAACACTCTAGCTGCTAGCACACAATTTGTCGATGACTAGGTCATCTATATATGAGTATATTGACTTAGGAGCCAAATGAGAACATTTGATCATAGGTCATACTCATCGTTTAAGCACAAGTGGGGTTACCACTTTTACATAAAGCATTGATGTGTTCACATCATTTGGAGATGCTTTAGCTCAATTTTTTAGAGCAAAGCTCCCCCTAGATGTGAGAACCCCTTTTAAAGGGTCAAACTAACCTTGGGTTGTCGTAGAAGACTTCATGTAGATGTTGAAGATGTGGATGCTCAATGTTGATGTAGATCATCAAGAGTTGGGAGCTATCCTTTGGATTAGGGCACTTTCAATACCTACATGGGTTAGTCCCACAAGGAACAAACAAGAATATCCATAGACATAGATTGAAGTTCACAAAAGATGATGTCCATGAAAGTAATGATTACCTTGTCCCTTGACTTACCAACAAGAGGGTTTGTGACTCCATGAACTAGTGCATGATGTGGAAGTTGATTGCACAAGTTCTTGCCAAAATGAATATGAGTGAAGTTTGTTGGCGGAGTCACCCTCAAGAACCTTCTAGTTCTTCTTCTTTGGGATCCACATCATCTTGATGGGAATCCTTGGGGTTGTAGTTGAGCTTGACGAAGTAGAACTTGATGTGTCCTTGGGAACCCACTTGACCATGGCTTGAGGTGCTTCAATGAATGCATCAATCTCCTCTTGAAGCTTGTCCTTGGCCTTTAGCTTGTGGTCTTGTGGTGGAAGGTCATCTTGAGCTTGTTCCACATTGGAAGAAGTAGGATCATACTTCTCCTTTTGTGAAACAAACTGTGGAGTAGGGTATTGACCTTCTTCCCACTCAACTCCTTCGGCGTTGAACTTTCGCTCAAAACCAATCCCTTGATTCTTCCGGTGTCTTCCTTGTTTGCGAACAATCTCCTCAAAGTTCTTGCTTCCGGCAAGACTCTTGTAGACACCTTTCTCTATGATTTCCTTCAATAAGCTATTTTCTTGCTCAAGTGTAACTTGGCTTGAAACATTGTTAGTGGAATCAAGAGAACTACTAGAAGCAACAATATTTGATTTAACATTGTAATTGTTACTACTAGAGGAAGAATTTTTCTTATGCTTGTCATGCTTAGTCTTAATAGGTGGCAAGAAATTAGACAAGAGAAGTCGTTTGGCAAGATATGAAGAACTCTTCTTTCGAAGATCGTCATTGATCGCTTTTAGAAACTCATGTTCTTGCTCTAGAGTGAGCTTCTCGAAGCGTAGCTTCTCATGAGATCTTAGGAGCTCTCTATGATCTTCTTGAGTTGTTTCATGAGCTAACTTAAGAGTGTTTAGTTCTTTAGTTAGACGCTCAATCTCCTTCATAGCATTGTCATTCGACTCTTCTCGACTATAAAGACTACTAGCATTTTCATCATTACTAAGCTCACTAGATTTATCATGCAAGAGCTCATCTTCAACAAGCAAGTCATCCTCATCACTATCAAAGTCAATGAATTCAGGGTGTGTTACCTTGGGGCCTTTAGCCATGAAGCATCTTCCAATTCCCTCATTTGGTGAATCAAATAAGTCGTAGGAGTTGGAGTTGGAGGATACGAGTGCAAGTCCGGCAACACCTTCATCTTGACTATAGTCGGAGTCGGAGTGATAGCTTCCATCGGATTGATTGTCGGAGTCGGAGCCGGAGACCCATTCACCTACATGAGCTTGATGTCTTCTTCTTGTGTAGCTCCTTGATGACTTGTCTTTCCTCTCCGAATCCTTGCTTCTCCGAGAGGGTCTTCGTTCATAACGATCATCTCTACTCCTTCTCTCTCTCCGAGGTGACTCATCTCTTGCTCTTCTTCTTGGAGATTCTTCTCTTCTCTTGTGGGGAGCCGTACACTCATTTGAGAAGTGTCCGGGTCTTCCACAATTGTAGCGGTTTCGATCACGACTAGAAGATCTCTTTTCATCATATGATCTAGACTTTGAGCTTCTTTCTTTGCCTCTATTCTTGTAGAACTTGTTGAAGTTCTTGACCATTAGGCTTATCTCTTCATTGGAAATTAGCTTGTCACTTGAGGTAGTAGGAGCATCACTTGTAGCTTTGTAAGCACCACTTGACTTGTTGTGAAGCTCTTCCTTATCCTTAAGTGTCATCTCATGAGCAACAATTCTTCCAATGACTTCAGTTGGCTTGAGGGTCTTGTAGTTTGGCATCATTTGGATCAAAGTGCACACGGTGTCATACTTTCCATCCAAAGCTCTGAGAATCTTCTTAATGATGAATCGGTCGGTCATTTCTTCGCTTCCTAAGCCGGCAATCTCATTTGTGATGAGAGCAAGCCTAGAGTACATTTCAGCGACTCCTTCACCATCCTTCATCTTGAACTTGTCAAGTTGACCTTGAAGAATATCTAGCTTTGATTCCTTCACAGATTCAGTACCTTCGTGCATTTCAACCAAAGTATCCCAAATCTCTTTAGCATTCTCAAGACGGCTGATTTTGTTGAACTCCTCGGGACACAAAGCATTGAAGAGAATGTCACAAGCTTGAGCATTGTTTTGCAACATCCGCAACTCTTCTGGTGTAGCTTCGCGATCCGGAACTTTTCCTTCTTCGAAGAAATCACCTTGCATACCAACACAAATAATGCCCCATGCGGCTGGGTTATGACCAAGAATATGCATTTTCATTTTATGCTTCCAACTAGCAAAATTTGTGCCATCAAAGTAAGGACCTCTACGATAATTACCCTCACTAGACGCCATACTCTCCTAGGTTGTGAAACCAAGCTTATGGAGTCCAATGCAATGGAAACCAAAACAATGGAGACCAAAGCTCTGATACCACTTGTAGGATCGAAAGTAGGTCTAGAGGGGGGTGATTAGACTACTTGACAATATAAAAAATCTGCCTTTTGATCATGTAATGTTTTTGGCAGTTTCACAATTAAGATCAATTCAAGTATTACCCTACACATGCAATTCTAGAGTAATAGCAGCGGAAAGTAAATTGCACATGTAGTAAAGAGAGGTGGAGAAGATCAAACGCAGTTTGGTGACACGAAGATTTTTGTCGTGGTTCCGATAGGTGGTGCTATCGTACATCCACGTTGATGGAGACTTCAACCCACGGAGGGTAACGGCTGCGCGAGTCCACGGAGGGCTCCACCCACGAAGGGTCCACGAAGAAGCAACCTTGTCTATTCCATCATGGCCTACGCCCACGGAGGACTAGCCTTACTCGGGGTAGATCTTCACGAAGTAGGCGATCTCCTTGCCCTTACAAACTTCTTGGTTCAACTCCACATCTCAAAGACGGAGGCTCCCAAGCGAGACCTAACCAATCTAGGAGGCACCACCCTCCAAAAGGTAATAGATGGTGTTGATGATGATGAACTCCTTGCTCTTGTGCTTCAAATGATAATCTCCCCAACACTCAACTCTCCTCACTGATATGGCTGTGGTGGAAGAAGGGTTTGAGTGGAAAGCAACTTGGGAAGGCTAGAAATCAAGTTTCATATGGTAGGAATGGAATGGCTTGATCTTAACACAAGGGTAGGTGGTTCACTTCTCAGAAAGTGTATGGTAGGAGTGGTAGACTTTCTGATGGCTCTCTCCACGAATGAAGAGGGGGTGGAGGGGTATATATAGCCTCCACACAAAATCCAACCGTTACACACATATTTGACCAATCTCGGTGAGACCGAAGTGAAAACTCGGTCAGACCGAAAGTTCAAATATAGTGAACGTTGGGATTTTCGGTGGGACCGAAAATACCATCTCGGTGTGTCCGAAGTGAGTCAAAGGTTGGAGCTTGCCATCTCGGTGGGACCGATATTAACAACTCGGATATTCCGAAGTGATGTCAATAGGTTACAGAAGGTTGGCAGTCCATTTTCGGTGAGACCGAAACTCAAAATCGGATGGACCGAGAAATTAGGGTTTGGAAGAATAACTGAGGTGGTTCATCTCGGTGGGACTGAGTTTGCAGAATCGGTTTGTCCGAGATTACTTATGAGTGTGTTTAGTGGTGAAGAGTGCTGATAGTTGAGGGAGCTAGATCACCAAGCACTTGAGCAACCAGATCATTAATACAACCTCATCCCCTTTTAATAGTATTGGCTTTTCCTATGGACTCAATGTGATCTTTGATCACTCAACCAAAAATAGAGTCTTGAGCTTTTGCCAATGCTTGTCTTAGCATTTTGAGGGGTCCACTTCTTCAGACATTTCCATACCCATATCATCGAACTTCTCTGAAATGATTCTCAAGTAAATATTAGTTCAATGATATATATGTTGTTATTAATTACCAAAACCACCCGGGGATTAGTTGCACTTTCAACTTCCTATATATAATTCTTTACCTCCGGACCATTCCGGAACTCCTCGTGACATCCGGGATCTCATCCGGGACTCCGAACAACATTCGGGTTACCGTATGCATATATCTCTACAACCCTAGCGTCACTGAACCTTAAGTGTGTAGACCCTACGGGTTCGGGAGACACGTAGACATGACCGAGACGACTCTCCGGTCAATAACCAACAACGGGACCTGGATACCCATGTTGGTTCCCACATGTTCCTCGATGATCTCATCGGATGAACCACGATGTCAAGGATTCAATCAATCCCGTATACAATTCCCTTTGTCTATCGGTATAGTACTTGCCCGAGATTCGATCGTCGGTATACCGATACCTTGTTCAATCTCGTCATGGCAAGTCTCTTTACTCGTTCCGTAATACATCATCCCGTGACCAACACCTTAGTCACATTGAGCTCATTATGATGATGTCTTACCGAGTGGGCCCAGAGATACCTCTCCGTCATACGGAGTGACAAATCCCAGTCTCGGTTCGTGCTAACTCAACAGATACTTTAGAAGATACCCGTTGCGTACCTTTATAGCCACCCAGTTACGTTGTGACATTTGGCACACCCAAAGTATTCCTACTGTATCCGGGAGTTGCACAATCTCATGGTCTAAGGAAAAAATACTTGACATTGGAAAAGCTTTAGCATTACGAACTACACGATCTTGTGCTAGGCTTAGGATTGGGTCTTGTCCATCACATCATTCTCCTAATGATGTGATCTCGTTATCTATGACATCCAATGTCCATGGTCAGGAAACCGTAACCATCTGTTGATCAATGAGCTAGTAACTAGAGGTTTACCAGGGACACATTGTGGTCTATTTATTCACACATGTATCACTGTTTCCGGATAATACAATTCAAGCATGAATAACAGACAATTATCATGAACAAGGAAATATAATAATAACCATTTTATTATTGCCTCTAGGGCATATTTCCAACATGATGGTGGTTCACACTTTATTCATGGTGCTTTCCGTAAAATGCTTGCTAAGTATGATGTTAACCATAGAATTGCATCCCCTTACCACCCACCGACTAGTGGTCAAGTAGAATTAAGTAATAGAGAGCTGGAATTAATTTTGGAGAAGACAGTTAATAGGTCTAGAAAGAATTGGTCCAAGAAACTTGATGATGCATTATGGGCCTATAGAACTGCATACAAAAATCCTGTGGGTATGTCTCCATATAAGATGGTTTACGGAAAAGCATGTCACCTACCTCTTGAGCTAGAACATAAAGCATATTGGGCTATTAAAGAGCTCAAGTATGATTTCAAACTTGTCGGTGAAAAGAGGTTATTTGACATTAGCTCTCTTGATGAATGGAGAACCCAAACGTATGAGAATGCCAAGCTGTTTAAAGAAAAAGTTAAAAGATGGCACGACAAAAGGATACAAAAGCGTGAGTTTAACGTAGGTGATTATGTCTTGCTATACAACTCTCATTTAAGATTTTTTGCAAGAAAACTTCTCTCTAAATGGGAAGGACCTTACGTTATCGAGGAGGTCTATTGTTCCGGTGCCATAAAAATCAACACCTTCGAAGGCACAAATCTGAAGGTGGTGAACTGTCAAAGAATCAAACATTATATCTTAGGTAATCCTATAAATGTTGAAACCAATGTTATTAAAACCATAACCCCGGAGGAATACATAAGGGACACCTTCCAGAATGACTCAGACCCCGAAAAGGAAGAGGTATGTGGTACGGTAAGTAAACCGACTCCAAAACGGTTCTAATGGCAAGTTTTCACCATTTTGGAATATTTAGAGAAATAGAAAAATAAGTGGCAGTTCGAAAGAGACACAAGCCGTCCATGAGGGTGGAGGGCATGCCCCCTTCCCCTGGGCGCCCCCCTACCTCATGGGCACCTCGTGTGCCTCCCGGACTCCGATTTCTTGTATGTTACTCCTTTGGGTCGGTAAATTTCATTATATATTCTCCCGAAGGTTTTTACCACCGTATCATGCAAAAGTCCTCTGTTTTCATTTCGAGCTGTTGTTTTTGACAGATCTAGATCATCATGGCATCTTCCAACACCCCAAGGACACGTTATTCGAGAAGGTCATCAACCCCTACCTCGCGGAGGTGCTGCATCATCCTCAAAGCATGGAGTTTCATGAGGGGGTGCTGCACATCCGCGATGTTGAGGGGCCGAGGAGGACCGGAAGCGTGGAGACAAGACTAGAAGCAATGGAGCAGCAAGTTTTCAAGTGCCAAGGTATGGTGGAACGAGGACTCAATGCCAACCACATGATGATCACGGAGCCCACCAACAACCTCAAGTTGGACTCAAGGATCTTTGGGGAAGCCATCTCCAATCTCCAAGAGAAAACCGAACACCTCCAAGCCCAGATCTATGACCTGCAAAACCAACACTGTGAGTATTAATATAGATTCAAGAAGATGAGTTTGGCTGCAGATTTGAGCATCTCAGAGACTCGATCATCCTTCTACGATGGTGAGCCCATGCCTTGGAAGATGGACGACAAGCCTACATCATCAACAACTCCACCATTACCACTTCCGAAGAAGGAGACATAATCATATGGGTATGGGCACTCCCCTTGGCAACTGCCAAGCTTGGGGGAGTTGCCCCGATATCGTATCACCATCACACTCCTATCTTTACCGTTTTTCTTAGTTCGATCCTTTTGGTAGTATCGTGATCTAGTAGAAAAAAGTTAGCATGATCTAGTTGTGAGCTTTTTGCTTTATGATCTTTACCCTTTGTAATCGAGTCCGTGAGCTTTATAATAAAGATTAGTGTTGAGTCAAGGGCTTGATTTCCTCACTTTGGACATGATAGAATAAAAGAAAACATAAAAAGTATCAAAGAGATCATATTGATCTTATGGGAAGTAATGACTTCACATATAAAGAGTTTGATCAATAAAAGTTGTTGAGGGTTGACAAACATGGTTTTGGTCATCGTTGCAATTAATAGGAAGTAATAAAGAAAGAGCGGTTTCAAATACAAATATACTATCTTAGACATCTTTTATGATTGTGAGCACTCATTAAAATATGACATGTTAAAGAGTTGATGTTGGACAAGGAAGACAACATAGTGGGTTATGTTTTCTTATATCTAAAATAGAGTATATTGTCATGGATCATCCAACATGTTGAGCTTGGCTTTTCCCCTCATGCTAGCCAAAACTCCTCGCACCAAGTAGAGATACTACTTGTGCTTCCATACATCCTGAAACCCAGTTTTGCCATGAGAGTCCACCATACCTACCTGTGGATTGAGTGAGATCCTTCAAGTAAGTTGTCATGTTCAAAACTCGCTAAAATATGTATGATTTATTAGTGTGGATGAAATAATCTTTATACGATCTTGTGATATGGAAGTAATAAAAGCGACGAACTACATAATAAAGCTCCTTATCACAAGTGGCAATATAAAGCGACGTTCTTTTGCACTAAGACTTTGTGCATCCAACCATAAAAGCACATGACAACCTATGCTTCCCTCTACGAAGGGCCTATCTATTATTCTTCCTTATATGAGTCAAGGTGAAAATCACCTTTCCTTTTTACATTTTATCCTTTGGCAAGCACATTGTGTTGGAAAGATCCTGACATATATACCCACTTGGATGTAAGTTATCATGGTCTACTACTGTTGACATTACCCTTGCGGTAAAAGGTTGGGAGGCAATACCATAAGCCCCTATCTTTCTCTGTGTCCGATTAAAACTCCATAACCATAAGTATTGCGTGAGTGTTAGAAATTGTGAAAGACTATATGATAGTTGAGTACGTACGCTTGCTGAAAAACTCTTATATTGACTCTTTCCGATGTTACGATAAATTGCAATTGCTTCAATGACCAAGATCATAGTTTGTTGGTTTTCAATGAAGTTTCTGATTCATACTTGACATTGTGAATGAATTGTTACTTTAGCATAAGAATCATATGACAATATATATGTGTTGTCGTTATAGGAATGATCATGATGCCCTCATGTCTGTATTTGTTTTTATCGACACCTCTATCTCTAAACATGCGGACATATTTTTCGATATCGGCTTTCGCTTGAGGACAAGCGAGGTCTAAGCTTGGGGGAGTTGATACGTCCATTTTGCAGCATGCTTTTATGTTGATATTTATTGCATTATGGGCTGTTATTACACGTTATGTCACAATACTTATGCCTTTTCTCTCTTATTTTACAAGGTTTACATGAAGAGGAAGAATGCCGGCAGTTGGAATTCTGGGCTGGAAAAGAAGCAAACTCTGGAAACCTATTCTGCACAACTCAAAAATCTCCGAAACTCCACAGGACATAGTTTCAGAAAATATAAAAAATATCTAGCGAAAGAGGATCACCAGGGGGCCACCACCTGTCCACGAGGGTCGGGGCCGCGCCCCCCTGCCTCGTGGGCCTCCCGATGGCCCCCCGATGCCCATCTTCTCCTATATGAGGTGTTTTGACCTGGAAAAAATCAAAAGGAGCCTTTCGGGACCAGACGCCGCCGTCTCGAGGCGAAACCTTGGCGGAAACCAATTTAGGGCTCCAGCAGAGCTGTTCTGCTGGGGATACTTCCCTCCAGGAGGGGGAAATCGTCACCGCCGTCATCACCAACAACTCTCCCATCTTGGGGAGGGTTATCTTCATCAACATCTTCACCAGCACCATCTCCTCTCAAACCCTAGTTCATCTCTTGTATCCAATCTTTGTACCCAAATCTCAGATTGGTACCTGTGGGTTGCTAGTAGTGTTGATTACTCCTTATAGTTGATGCTAGTTGGTTTATTTGGTGGAAGATGATATGTTCAGATCCATTATGCATATTAATACCCCTCTGATCATGAACAACATTATGTCTTGTGAGTAGTTACTTTTGTTCCTGGGGACATGGGAGAAGTCTTGCTATAAGTAGTCATGTGAATTTGGTATTCGTTCGATATTTTGATGAGATGTATGTTGTCTCTCCTCTAGTGGTGTCATGTGAACGTCGACTACATGACACTTCACCATTATTTGGGCCTAGAGGAATGCATTGGGAAGTAATAAGTAGATGATGGGTTGCTAGAGTGACAGAAGCTTAAACCCTAGTTTATGCGTTGCTTCGTAAGGGGCTGATTTGGATCCATATGTTTCATGCTATGGTTAGGTTTACCTTATTACTTCTTTTGTAGTTGCGGATGCTTGCATTAGAGGTTAATCATAAGTGGGAGGCTTGTCCAAGTAAGGACAACACCCAAGCACCGGTCCACCCACATACCAAATTATCAAAGTACCGAACGCGAATCATATGATCGTGATGAAAACTAGCTTGACGATAATTCCCATGTGTCCTCGGGAACGTTTTCCTTCATATAAGAGTTTGTCCAGGCTTGTCCTTTTCTACAAATGGGATTGGGCCATCTTGTTGCACCTTATTTACTTTTACCTTTTGTCACTTGCTATCAATTACCTTATCACAAAACTATCTGTTACCGATAATTTCAGTGCTTGCAGAAAATACCTTACTGAAAACTGCCTATCATTTCCTTCTGCTTCTCGTTGGGTTTCACACTCTTACTTGTCAAAAGGACTACTATAGATCCCCTACACTTGTGCGTCATCATCGTCTCGCCAACTATTTCTACTACTACTATCGCTAACTCATAGTGATAAAGTAAAGCAATGACATGGCCTTCGCAATTCATACAACTAGATGATGCCCCGCGCGTTGCTGCGGGTCTTTATGATATTATTTTTTTATAAAAGTTTGTATCCAAATTTAAGTAACAAAATGTGTTGCACATTCTGGGTAGCTGACAATCTACATTGAGGTAAGGTGAGTAGGCCAACACATGCCTCACAGTGGAGGTTTGCAAAAAGTACGCAGTAACGCAGATGATATCATATATCAACAATTGACACAAATACATGTACTCCAGTATCATTATATATGTGTAATCTTGTATCATTGAAAAATATCTTGAATTATGATAATATTTCCCGCGTGTTGTTGCGGGATTGTAGACACTTTTTTTGATAGAATGTTGATATATAAGCGGTGAAGAATGTTAAGATCCAATTCCATATGAAATATACTATAGATTCATGCGTCAAAAAATTGAGAACATATTGGATATTCATAATAGCTGAAAGTAGTCTCCCCCCTATAATAATATCAAAGTATTATGGTACGTGTATGTGTACTGGTTGGACAATTGTTTGTAGATCTAGCAACATATGAAGAGAGGCTCATATCAAATTCATGGAATTTTCCATATGGAAAATACTGTACATCTGTGCACCAGAAAATCACAAAACATATTTGATATTAAAAATGGGTGAAAGTAGTGTTTCCCTAAAATAACATAAAAGTACTATAGTCATGTATGCGTACTGGTTGGCCATATTGTTCCTAGTGCTAAAGCAACGTATGAAGACGCTGATCTCCAACACATGGGAATTTTACTGATTAAATACTGATAAGAATGCCATTCAAGAAATCTTGATAAGAATATATTAAACCCTCATGAAAATAAGAATGCATACTAAGGCAATGGTATGTGAATGAACTAAAAGATGCGTGCTCTTAGCTGCCACATAGGAGAAAAGGACGCAAGTCATTAACACCAAAAGGTTTCCTTTGGAAAAGCAAGCACGTGGTTTGTAAGTCTGACATGCTAATCATCTCACTCAATCTCCCCATCATGTCCTGGAACATGAACGCATCCATTCAAACTCCTGGGCAGCCGTCGACGGCATCCCCAATGGACATCCCATTGCTGGATTTGACTTAAAGTGTTCCCAGGTTCAGCGCCACTGCCAAATCGTCTTGCCGTCGCCAATCTTAGGCTGGAGCGAACCGAATGTTTATTACACCCAACCATTAGTGAAGGGAAGAAACAGATGAATCACGAAAGGAAGATGTATGGGGATGTATCGCTATAAAGTACATATGGAGTATACGTGGATTAAACGCTAAATTGAGGAGGCAGAGCGCTGTCACTCCAGCCGGCCGCTCGACTGACTTGCGAATTAATTCCTTAGACTAAATGTGTGGTACGGTGAAAGATGAAACAGGAGGACATAATGGATGAATGGGCATAATTCTTATTGTCAAAATTTGAAATATATGACATTCGATATAACTGACGGTAAATGACGAAAGCCAACAAATATGTGTATGGATAACTGAGGTTCACTACCCCAGCAATGAAGAACTTTTTATGAGAGGAGAGCCCGCATACCTATGTAGTAGCTTGATATCTGTATCAAGAGTCCTATCAAGCAGTGAAGCCAAATCGACCAGTAAAACATTGCACACCTTTCAATCTGGAGTCACAACCTGGCAAATTTCAAAAGCATAAACTGTGGGATAGGAAAAATTGAGGAAGGGTGAAAATAGGGAGCATCCACCTACTAGAGTGGAGGCCGTTTCCAAGAGTAGACGTGAGCAAGCGTGCATATAGTCGATGACAATGGCAGTGCAGGCATCCTTTTAAAGACGAAGGCGACGGAGGCTCAATTAAATCTAGCACTTTCTCCCGGATTTGCAGGGTAACAGGTTGTGTGGTAATGAGAGGCTTTGAATGATTCCGTTTCATGTGTATTTGTTGTTGTCGTTTCAAGGAGAAGAATGGAGAGCGCGTTCAGTCATGGCGGCGCTGGCCGGCAGATAGATCGGCAGGGAAGACGAACCCTCAGCGACCTAATGCGATCAGAAGGTAGATGGGCCAGGTACAGGCCTGTGTGTGCCCAGTTTTTTTGTCATGAGAACACGTACAACCAAGCCCTTCCCTCAAAAGCAAATCTAGATTTTCTCGAGGGAAACCAAGCCCAGCAAGATGGCACGTATCGGGTGGCCTGAGCAGCCCAGTTGTAAAAGCCTTTGCTTCGTACATCCCATTTCGCTGAGTTATGCAGGATTACCGATGGAAAACCATGGCAGGATTAGTGCTGATGTGGCCTCACGGGAATGGACGCTGATGTGGATAGGCTGCATGTCAAGAGAAATAGATTAGTGGGGATGAACTATTTAGGTATTATAGTTAAAGAGACAACCATAAGGCTCCTGCCGATTGCCGATAATTTACAAAACATGATCATCTCATACAATAACGTATAACTCATCACGTCTTGACCATATCATATCACAACATGCCCTGCAAAAACAAGTTAGACGTCCTCTACTTTGTTGTTGCAAGTTTTACGTGGCTGCTACGGGCTTAGCAAGAAC
Source organism: Secale cereale (assembly GCA_902687465.1). Classification (NCBI taxonomy): domain Eukaryota; kingdom Viridiplantae; phylum Streptophyta; class Magnoliopsida; order Poales; family Poaceae; genus Secale; species Secale cereale. Next base: position 579,367,468 of record LR738709.1, read on the forward strand.
CATTCTTACCTACGCACATAAAACTACAACAATTTTTCGTCAAGTGTGTTGTTTTAGCCTTCACAAGGACCGGGTGTAGCCACACTCGATTCAACTAAAGTGAGAGAGTCAGACACCCGCCGGTCACCTTTAAGCAACGAGTGCTTGTAACGGTGAAACCAGTCTCGCGTAAGTGTACGCGTAATGTGGGTTCGGGCCGCTTCATCTCACAATACCGCCGAATCAAAGTATGACATGCTGGTAAGCAGTATGACTATTATCGCCCACAACTCACTGTGTTCTACTCGTGCATATCATCTACGCATAGACCTGGCTAATGATGTCACTGTTGGGGAACGTAGTATTTCAAAAAAAATCCTACAATCACGCAAGATATATCTAGGAGAAGCATAGCAACGAGCAGGGAGAGTGTGTCTACGTTCCCTCGTAGATCGAAAGCGGAAGCATCTAGTGACGCGGTTGATGTAGTCGAACGTCTTCGCGATCCTACTGATCCAATCACCGAACGTATGGCACCTCCGTGTTCAGCACACGTTCAGCTCGATGACTTCCCACGAGCTCTTGATCCAGTTGAGCATCACGGGAGAGTTTCATCAGCACGACAGCGTGGTGACGGTGATCATGAAGCTACCGGCGCAAGGCTTCGCCTAAGCACTGCAACGATATGACCGAGGTGTGTAATTGTGGGGAGGGGCACCGCACATGGCTAAAATCAACTTGTGTGTCCATGGGGTGCCCCTCCCCACGTATATAAAGGAGTGGAGGAGGGGAGGGGCGGCCCTCTCTATGGCGCGCCCTAGGGGAGTCCTACTCCCACCGGGAGTAGGATTCCTCCCCCTTCCCTAGTTGGAGTAGGAGAGGAAGGAAGGAAGGAGAAGAAGAAGGAATGGGGGGGTGCCCCCCTAGTCCAATTCGGTTTGGGCTAGGGGGTGCGCGCCACCACCTGGCTGCGCCTCCTCTTCCTCCACTTGGGCCCATGTGGCCCATTGACTCCCCGGGAGGTTCCGGTAACCTCCCGCTACTCCGGTATTTATCCGATAATCCTCGGAACTCATCCGGTTTCCGAATATAACCTTCCAATATATTGATCTTTATATCTCGACCATTTAGAGACTCATCGTCATGTCCGTGATCTCATCCAGGACTCCGAACAATCTTCGGTACATCAAAACTCATAAACTCATAATACCAATCGTCATCGAATGTTAAGCGTGCGGACCCTATGGGTTCGAGAACTATGTAGACATGACCAAGACACATCTCCGGTCAATAACAAATAACGGAACCTGGATGCTCATATTGGTTCCTACATATTCTATGAAGATCTTTATCGGTCAAACCGCACAACAACATACGTTGTTCCCTTTGTCATCGGTATGTTACTTGCCCGAGATTCGATCATCGGTATCATCATACCTAGTTCAATCTCATCACCGGCAAGTCTCTTTACTCATTCTGTAATACATCATCTTGTGACTAACACATTAGTTTTTTTGCTTGCAAGGCTTATTATGATGTGTATTACCGAGAGGGCCTAGAGATACCTCCCCGACATTCGGAGTGAAAAATCTTATTCTCGATCTATGCCAACACCACGAACACCTTCAGAAACACATGTAGAGCATCTTTATAATCACCCGGTTATGTTGTGACATTTGATAGCATACAAGGTGTTCCTCAAGTATTCGGGAGTTGCATAATCTCATAGTCAGAGGAACATGTATAAGTCATGAAGAAATCAATAGCAATAAAACTAAACGATCATAGTGCTAAGCTAACGGATGGGTCTTGTCCATCCTATCATTCTCCTAATGATGTGATATCGTTGATCAAATGACAACACATGTCTATGGTTTAGGAAACTCAACCATCTTTGATTAACGAGCTAGTCAAGTAGAGGCATACTAGGGATGTCTATGTATTCACACATGTATCAAGTTTCCGGTTAATACAATTCTAGCATGAATAAAAGACATTTATCATCATATATAAGGAAATATAAATAACAACTTTATTATTGCCTCCAGGGCATATTTCCTTCACATGCCATGACTAGATATATGATCAAGTTTATGATAGGTAGCATTCCACATAAAAAATTCCATTTGCTACTTTATCATAATGAGATTTATAAGAAATAGTTACTGTTATGATGCTAGGAAAAGTGATTGAAATTATCATTGATCAAACATATGCACTTTGCTAGCATTCACACTTCATAAATTATTTCTTTTATCATTTACCTACTTGAGGACGGGTAGGAATTAAGCTTGGGGATGCTGATACGTCTCCAACGTATCTATAATTTATGAAGTATTCATGCCATGTTTACAACAATTTTATATGATTTTGGTATGATTTGGATGGAACTAACCCGGGCTGACGCTGTTTTCAACAGAACTAACGTGGTGTTGTTTTTTTTGTAGAAATGGAAGTCCTCCAAATGAGCTGAAACTTTTTGACGATTTTTTTGGAACAAAAGAGACCCCTAAAGCTTTGTGGGAGGACCAGATGAGCCACGAGGAGGGCACAACCCACCAGGGCGTGACTGGTGGGCCTGGCTTGCCCCGGTGGGTTGTGCTCACCTCGAGGCCCATCCGGACATGAGACCGACGCCAAAAATTCCTATAAATAGAGAAACCGTCAGAAATAGCCCTAGATAAGAAGTTTCGCGCCGCAGCCCTCTGTAGCCACTGAAAACCAATCTAGACCCTTTCCGGTACTCTGCCGGAGGAGGAAATCATCACCGGTGGCCATCTTCATCACCCCGGTGGCCACCACGATGAGGAGGGAATAGTCCACCCTCGGGGCTGACGGTTTGTACCAGTAGCTATGTGTTAAATCTCTCTCTCGTGTTCTTGATATGCACAATCTTGATGTACCGTGGGCTTTGTTAATATAGTCGGATCATATGGTGTTTTCCCCTCTCTGTCTTGTTGTGATGAATTGAGTTTTCACTTTGAGATTTCTTTAGATTGAATACTTTTATGGATTTGAGAACACTTGATATATGTCTTGCAATTGAATATTCGTGGTGACAATGGTGTATTGTATTGATTCACTTGATATATGTTTTGGCACTCAACTTGCGGATTCCCGCGGTGACATTGGGGTAATCTATGCATAGGGGTTGATGCACGTTCTTGTCTTTGTTTCTCCGGTAGAAATCTTGGGGCACTCTTCAAGGTTCCTTGTGTTGAATTGAGTATTATAAATCTTAATTTGTTTTGGTGTTATTTTAGTAGAACTCTTGATAGATCGATCGGAAAGGATAACTTTGTGTTATGTTAGTACGAACTCTTGATAGATCGATCGGAAAGAATAACCTTGTATTATTTTAGTATGAACTCTATGATAGATCGATCGGAAAGAATAACTTTGTGTTATTTTAGTATGAACTCTTGGAAAGATTGATCGGAAAGAATAACTTTGAGGTGGTTTCGTACCCCACCAACAATTTCTTCTTATGTTCTCCGCTAGCTAGGAACTTTGGAGTGATTCTTCATCACACTTTGAGGGATGGTTATGTGATCCAATTATATTAGCATTGTTGAGAGATTGCACTAGCGAAAGTACGGACCCTATGCCTCATTTTCAAGCATTGCAATATCGTTTGTGCTCTGTTTATCACTTGCTGCCTTGCTGTTTTTTTATTATTACTATCACAAAAATCAATATCTACTATCCATATTACACTTGTATCACCATCTCTTCGCCGAATTAGTGCACCTATACAATTTCCCATTCTATTTGGTGTGTTGGGGACACAAGAGACTTTTTATTATTTGGTTGCAGGGTTGTTTGAGAGAGACCATCTTCATCCTACACCTCCTACGGATTGATAAACCTTAGGTCATCTACTTGAGGGAAAATTGCTACTGTCCTACAAAACTCTGCGCTTGGAGGCCCAACACGTGTCTACAAGAATAAAGTTGTGTAGTAGACATCATAGTCGCCAAAAATACTTTTCCATCACCGCAGGTTTCTGTTCCCGTGAGATTCCATCTTGGGGCCTTTTTCGGTACTCCGCTAGAGGGGGATTCGATCACGGAGGGCATCTACATCAACCTTGCTACCCTTCCAATGATGTGTGAGTAGTTTACCACAGACCTACGGGTCCATAGCTAGTAGCTATATGGCTTCTTCTCTCTCTTTGATCTTCAATACAATGTTATCCTTGATGTTCTTGGAGATCTATTCGATGTAATCTTCTTTTGCAGTGTGTTTATTGAGATCTGATGAATTGTGGATTTATGATCAGATCATCTATGAATATTATTTGAGTCTTCTCTTAACTCTACTATGCATGATTAAGATACTTTGTATTTCTCTTCGATCTATCGATTTTTTGGCCAATTAGATTGGTTTTCCTTGCAATGAGAGAGGTGCTTTGTGATGGGTTCAGCCTTGCGATGTCTTCAACCAATGATAGAAGGGGTAGCGAGGCACGTATTGTGTGGTTGTCATTAAGGATAACAAGATGGGGTTTATATCATATTGTTTGAGTTTATCCCTCTACATCATGTCATCTTGCTTAAGGCGTTACTCTGTTTTTATACCTTAATACTCTAGATGCATGTTCCATAACGGTCGATGAATGGAGTAATAGTAGTAGATGCAGGCAGAAGTCGATCTACTTATCACGGACGTGATGCCTATATTCATGATCATTGCCTTGGATGTCGCCATAACTTTGCGTTTTTCTATCAATTGCTAAACAGTAATTCGTTTACGCACCGTATGCTTTCTTCGAGAGAGAAACCTCTAGTGAAACCTAGGGCCCCTGGGTCTATTTTCCATCATATATTTTCAGATCTATAAAACCAAAACCCCAAAAATATCTTGCTGCAATTATTTTGTGTTTACTTTATTTTGCCTTGTACTTTTATTTTAAATTGATCTCTATCAGATCTCACCCTTGCAAGTGATTGTGAAGGGATTGACAACCCATTTATGCATTGTGTGCAAGTGTTTGTTAGTTTGTGCAGGTGCATAGATTAGAGAGTTGCTTGTGCCTCCTACTGAATTGATACCTTGGTTCTGAACTGAGGGAAATACTTATCTCTACTTTGTTGCATCACCCTTTCCTCTTCAAGGGAAAAATTGCAAGCTCGAGAAGTAGCAGTCTATCTCGATGGTGTTTTCATGCAGATCGGACAGTGTGGATTGACGTCTTGTCCGTCAAATCTAGTTTCCACCGACGAAGGTTGCCCAACCTTGGCTTTTTTTAGGCTCATGTGAGGTTCCTTTTTCCCAACTCCTCATGGATGGATCTGGGGTGTCCAGAAGCCATCTCTCATGTTTTGTTTTCCAGGGCAGCATTATTTCGCAGATCGCAATCATCGGCATCTTCTAATTTACATCGATGACCCCCAACCACAACCAACAACAACACACACGCATATGCACTTGAGCGTTGCTTCTACAACCTTCTAGATTTTAACAAAGTTAGCCTAACCAAGTCGTGAGCTAGCTCGATGACCTCCATAAACAATTTATTTTCAATTAATCTTCAAGGAACCTAGAGAAGGCCCAATTGTAGTTCAAATATGCTATTACCAAAACTTACTGCTAAACGTTGTTGAACTTGGGATTTGGGTTCGTACAATGCAATATAGTGATACTATTTACAAGCTAGTTCAACATGACCTGTTACAAATATGTGGTCACAAATATAACTCACAATAAACTAAAAAAAACTACAATCGGACACACCAGCAAGTATAAATGTGGGAAGCCAAGTTAGCATTTTATCGAATGAATTCACAACCTAATAGACTAACCTTAATTTTCTTATGACTCTATGTTTATTGTGTTGGCAACTATATATTGTACTAAAACCATGACAAGAATTATGGAATGGAGGGAATAGTAAATATATGCTTAAACATAGACATGTCTTGCTCATGTGAAAAAAACATCTTTGTCAAATAGAAGACTTCCAAATGTAATTTATTTTGTGATCTTTGAGGTACTTCATGAGAATTTTGTTGGCGCTTTGGTTGAAATATGACAGTATGCTTCCCAGTGATAAATGTGCTTCAAATTGATATTTGCACTATGATTTTGCTTTTCAATTCAACATGGCATCTTGTTACAAATACATTGTGGTAAATATAAGTCACACTAAAAAGTAAAACCGGACATGCTACCGAGTTGCATTTCGATCAAACTAACGCACATGACAAGTTGGATAATTTTATTATTAAGTTGACCATCCGATTAATGAATTTTTCGTTGTTATATATTTGCTACATGGCAATAGTTTTGCGTCGGTGGAGGCTTGAAAAAAAACAGACGTGCTACCGAGTTGCATTTGGGTCAAATTAAGAGACATGAGAATTTTAGTAATCTTATCGCAGTGCTAACCATGTTATAATTGTTTTTTCGCTGTTATATATTTGTCGCGTCTGTGACACAAATGAAAATAATTTAACATAGATGGAGGCCTAGTAGCAATGAACAATTGTCTTCTCAAATATGTAGCTTCCATTGACTGACGATGATTAAGACCAATCAAATGTTGTCTGGGTCTATTAATACCATATCTATACAACAAAGGTGGTTCAAAAGTGATTTACACCGTGAAATGTAACAAGGTGAGAGTTTCCTAGAACCTCTCGACCTGTGACTTTGTTACAAATAAATACATGGGGGTTGAAAATATAGTCCACACTTCAAATATAGTAAAGTTGGAAATGCCAAGTTCACAACTTCTTGAATGGAAGCATAAGATGAATTGAGTACTCTTATCTTAGTGCAGACCCAGCAATCATTATATTATCCAGTTTTAAGATATTATGCAAAATGACGACATTTTGCTAATATGAGACTTGGCAAGGAGATGGCTTCTTGAATATTCTCGACTATCTATATCTTTGTGGTACCCCGTCTGATGTAAAATCTCTGCTAGTTTTGTATATCTCTATACTCTATATATGTATCAATATATATATATATATGTATATGTCTATATCTATATATGTATATCTATCTATATGTCTCTACTTGTGACTTTAAAAATAAGTAGCATTCATTTTCCCGCTGGCACAGACCTTCGTCCAACCTTCCATATTTGTTTATGAGCATTATTCCCTGATAACCACCTTCATTATCCCACCTTCTATTGACCTACCAGATGAACTTATGTTTTATTTGGTAAGCCAACAAGAGTATTTAGGTAGTTAAATTACGGGCAGAATGTGGTAACATTTATTTATACAATCACATTAACATAGGTAGTTAAATTGTGGCCTAAGGCCACTTCCAATGCATATGTGCTTAGATAAGGTGCTAAGCATATTAAAAAGTTTAGCAGCTAATGTCTACAATGCATAGGTGCTTCACTTGTTGGTGCTAAGCTCCCCTCATTTAATGTTTTAGCAACTAAACTATTCCATGCATTGGTGGATTTTTTTCATTTAATTGCTTTTTCCTAGGTTCACGTGCTTGCCATTGGTTCTTCCTGGGGTCACCAAACTCACCTATCTCCTCTTTATTACCTTGCCAAATCAGATTTTTTGCCTACATGGCAGCCTTAGCACCTGTATAAGATGAAGCAATGGGGAGGGCCTAATATACTAGTATATTAGTACTAGTACTAGTTAAAAAGGAAGATAAGTTTCCTGTTTCACCATTTCCTATATATGTTCCCCCTTGCTTCTTCTTTTATGACATTTTTCCTCTCATCTTTGGATTTTTTTTTTCTTCCATTTCCCTAAACCAACTCGATTGTCCCACGTATTTTTAACTTACCACAATAAAATAATATTTTCTTCGGTAAGTGAATAAGTTCTTACTCCCTCCATTCCTTTATGCAAGGTGTATTGTTTTGGCACGATGATGAAGGCACGAAATTTAAGAAAAATTAGGACGAAATCAGCCTTGGCTAATTTGGTTGTTAGTGGTAAGTAAATAAAATAGGATAGGAAGGAGGATATACATGCAATCGGGAGAGAGATATTTTCCTTCTTTTCCTATAAAGAGATATAGGTGCAATCCGGAGATATATATTATTATTTTTTAGGGCTAAAATAGAATTACGAGTAATTGAAAGAAATGCACCTTACATTTTGGAATTTTATCAGAAAATGAATACACCTTATATAAGGAATTGGATGGGGTACCAAATGATTGTTTAATAATAAGACGGCAGGTAAATCATGGTGATTGCATACAAAAAATTGATATGATTTTAGTACACAATGTAATAATATGAATGCAGTCACGGGCCAATCTACTAGAATGCTTATATCCCCGTTGCAACGCACGTGTAATTATCTAGTGTAATTCAAATATGTGGAATTCTTTACCCGATATAATGTGTGAAAGTACTTTTCTGGTCCTGAGCTCAAATGAACCGTTTGGTCCGGAACAAAATGAAAATAAATTCAAACAATTCTGTATTTTGTTCTTGCAAACATTGATAAATGTTTTCAGTGCTTGTAAAAATTTCATGAAATGACATTTGTGGAAGTTGTGGCAAAAAAACTATTACTCCAAAAGGCCTTTGGAAATAACATTTTTGGAGTATCGATTTTTATTTTCTGCCACGGCTTGTACAAATGTCATTTCATGATGAAACTTTCCAATCATTGACAACATTTGCCAATGTTTTTCACAAAAAGAAATATCAGAAATTTTGAAAGGAAATAATAATCATTTATGTCTGATTTTTACTGTTCACCCAAGTTCATATGAGCTCGAGCTAAGAAACTCCATGTGCATATAATATGTTGCATTCAGGATTTACGCATAAATAAGGTTGTGATACTTTTGAAACCAATCCAACGTGCTAGTTTGTTACAAATATGTGGCCGGTGATATAATCGACTCCTCTCTTCAATCCATATTAATTATCGCTGATTTAGCTCTTTATTATATAAAATATATACCGTAGAGCAATTGTTCTACGATTTCTGTTTTTTTAAGACGTGGTACCAATTTTTCAATTACTAGATCGAACAAAAGCACCGCGAGAATTTGTGTATACATTTTTGAGGGAAGAGAATTTGTGTATACTTATCCTAGATAGGTTACAGTCCTATGACCAGATTATCCTTTTGCCGATTTTATATGCTTGTTAAATCAGATCTGCATGCACAAATGGCGGCATCCTTGCCCATGTGACGGCGCCAACGGGAAAATTGTGTCAGCGATCAAGCAAGCGGAAGTGCATCAGAAGAGCGCCAGGAGGAGATTCAAGTGTCGGGCCGGCCCAGAAGGGAGCCTTGCCGACCCGCTCGGCTAGCTGGGCCGGAATGGGCTTAGTAGAGCAGTTCACTACTTACAGGGTAGGTTGGTGAATGTGTGGAGCAGGCGGTGGCAAACGGCTAGTTAGCCGAACACTTGCGTGTGCGTTGTATCTTCTTCCCCCAATTCCCCTTCCTCTCTAGCTTGTACCTCGGATTTGAAATTAATGGTGTAATAGAGAGAGAGAGATCCCCTGACAATCTGGCATCAGAGCCTTCCATCCTGGAATTCCCTCGCCACCCCCACCACACTCGCTTTGCTGATCGCCGCCGTGCTGCGGCCATGGATCGAATTCCACCGGCGACGAAGGCGTTGTACGAGCTGTTGCGGGCGGATTTCGACGCTGCCCTCGCCAAGAGCTCCACCGAGCGGAACGAGGCGACGGTGACTGCGCTCGCCAAGCTCGACACCAAGTTGGATCAGCTTTCGGGACGGATCGACGATGTCAAGCTCTCCCTCAGCATCGACTTAGATGAGATCCGTGGAGAAATTGGGGTTGCCACACCGCCTCCGTCGCCGCGAGATCCGTCTGCTAGTAAACATCCAGTGCAGGAAAGCACCGTGGCTGGAACTGAAGGACCCACCCTCAAGTATGTTCCTCCCCAGGTTCGAGGTATGCATTCAGAGCACAATTCTCCTAGGCATATCAGTACACATCAGGAGAGTTTCCGTCAGTTCCCTGTTGAGGCGCTGGGATTTGGCCCTAGGATGGAGTTACCTAGGTTTGATGGGTCTAATTTGAAGTTGTGGCAGACTCGATGTGAGGACTATTTTCGTTTCTGGAACACACCGCAAAATCAGTGGGTTTCATTTGCTTCATCTCTATCTGATGGTTCAGCTGCTCGTTGGTTGGAGTCAGTTCAGCGTAGAGCTCCTCATGCATCTTGGTCAGAGTTTTGTAGCTTGTTGATGTCCCGCTTTGGCCGTAATAAACACCAGAATCTGTTGCGTCAGTTGTTCTCTATTCATCAGACTAGCTCTGTTGAAGAATATGTTGAGCGTTTTTCAGAGCTGTTTGATCAATTGACTGCTTATGAGGATCACCCGAATACAGTGCATTATGTGACTCGTTTCATGGAGGGGTTGATGCCTGCAGTGCGTATGTTAGTTGGCATTCAGCAACCACTTGATCTTGATTCTGCATATGCCTTAGCCCTGTTGTCGGATGAATTGACTAATTCATCTACGCAGCCTATTCCCTTTGTTCCTCGTCCACCATCGTCGGGAATGATTGGATCGAATCGTTCAGGTTCATTCAAGCCTCTGGAAGAGAAGAAGGTAATTGATTCTGCTAAGTTGTCCACGTCTAAAGATAGATGGTCAGCCTTGCGTGCATTCAGAAGGTCTAAGGGGCTCTGTTTTGTTTGTGGTGAACGTTGGGCTCGAGATCATAAGTGTAAGCAAGAAATTCAGTTGCATGTGGTTCAGGAGATGTTGGAATATGTGTAGTGTTGGCCTGATGAATTTGGTAATTCAGAGGAAGAAGCGGTAAATGAAGCTAATGCCATGACATTATCTGTGGCTGCTATTGGTGATCCTACTGTTCCTGTTGTGCCAACTATGAAACTCAGAGTTCAGATGCAAGGGCGTACAGTGTACTTCTTGGTGGACTCTGGCAGTAGTCACACCTTCATTGATGCAGTTGTGGTTGGTTCTATGCCAGGTGTTTCTGAAATGCCAGTTTCCATGGTTCGAGTGGCCGATGGTAAGCTAATCCCTTGCTCCAGCGAATTAAAAACAGGACAATGTTCTTGTGGTGGTTATAACTTTACTAGCCACTTTAAGGTTTTTCCGTTGGGAACTTATGATGGAATATTGGGCATGGATTGGTTGGCTGCTCATAGTCCCATGCAGGTGGATTGGGCTGAACATTAGATTTCTTTCCAGAAGGATCAGACCTTGGTTACATTGCTTGGTTCAGATGCTAGTCCTCAGTTGTGTGCAGTAATGGAAATGTCAGCTTTGTTAGTAACTGAAGAAGTTACTTTGTCTGAATTGCCTCAAGAAGTTCAAGAGCTTATTGAGAAGTTTGCTTCAGTCTTTGCAGCTCCTAGTGGCTTACCACCTAGAAGGAAATATGATCATACAATCCCTCTCATCCCTGGGGCTGGGCCTGTTGCTATCAGACCATACAGAGTTGTCCCTGCCTTAAAGGATGAATTAGAGAGGCAGGTGCAAGAAATGTTGGATTCTGGTGTGATTAGACCTAGTAACAGTCATTTTTCTTTCCCAATGTTGTTAGTACAAAAGAAGGATCATTCTTGGAGGCCTGTTTTTGATTATAGGCATCTCAATGCTATCACTGCTAAATGTAAATATCCAATTCCAGTGATTGATGAGCTTTTGGATGAACTATTTGGTTCTTCATGGTTTTCTAAGTTGGATCTAAGATCAGGTTACCATCAGATAAGGCTTGCCCCTGGAGAGGAGTATAAGACTGCATTTCAAACTCATAATGGCCATTTTGAATTTTTGGTTCTGTCACAAGGACTGACTGAAGGGCCTAACACTTTTCAGTTTGCCATGACAGTGACCTGTCTCCTGTGTTAAGGAAATATGCAGTGGTCTTTTTTGATGACATTTTAGTTTTTAGTGCAACTTATGAACTTCATTTGCAGCATTTGGCAGAGGTGCTTCAGTTGTTACTTGAACATCAATGGCAAGTCAGATTATCTAAATGTGCTTTTGCTCAGCAAGAAATTGGTTATTTGGGTCACACATCAGTGGTCAAGGGGTGTCTTCTGACCCTGCTAAGATTTCTGCTATTCAGGATTGGCCAGTCCCTGTATCTGTTAAGGAGGTCCGCAGATTTTTGGGTTTGGCTGGATATTATAGGAAGTTTATTAAGCTTTATGGAGTTATCAGCAGGCCTCTCACTTTATTGCTTAAAAAGGAGTGTATTTTCATTGGACAGATGTTGAGCAACAGTCCTTTTTGGCACTTAAAGGAGCTCTTGCATCAGCACCCGTGTTAGCTCTTCCAGATTTTTCAAAAAAGTTTGTCGTGGAAACAGATGCTTGTGATGTAGGCATTGGAGCAGTTCTTATGCAAGATGGTCACCCCTTGGCGTATGTCAGTAAGGCTTTGGGTCCCAGAAATCAAGCTCTTTCTGTTTATGAAAAAGAATATTTAGCCATATTGTTGGATGTGGATCATTGCAGACAGTATTTGCAATTATCTGAATTTGTTATTCAGACAGATCAAAGGAGTTTAGCTAGCTTGTTTGACCAACGTTTGCACACAGTTTGGCAACAAAAGGCTTTGACTAAGTTACTTGGCCTTAGTTACACCATTTGTTACAAAAAAGGAGCTGAGAACCGAGCTGCTGATGCTTTATCAAGGAGACCTCACACTGCACAGGAAATGTTGCCTGAGCTTCATCATATATCTTCTGCTCAACCATTGTGGTTGGAAGATATTATTCAGAGCTATGTGGATGATCCCTTCTTTGTGGCATTGTTACAACGATTGGCTCTTAATCCTCAGTCTGATAAGAAGTTTTCCTTGCGAGCTGGAATTCTGCGAATTGATCAATGTATTTGGGTTGGTAACAAGCCTCAGCTGCATCATCAGTTGGTTAGTGCTTTTCATGATAGTGCGATTGGTGGACATTCAGGTTTCCCTGTAACTTACAAGCGTGTGAGACAGCTATTTCGTTGGGCATGTATGAGGAGTTTTATTAAACAATTTGTGCAACAATGTTTGATTTGTCAGCAAGCTAAGCCTGAACGTATACCGTATCCTGGACTGCTGCAACCTTTACCCATTCCAACCTTGCCCTGGGAAATGGTGACCATGGATTTTGTTGAGGGTCTCCCTACATCGGGCAGGTATAACTGTTTGTTTGTGGTCATTGATAAGTTGACTGAATATGGCCATTACATTCCCTTGCACCATCCTTTCACTGCTCTGTCTGTTGATGAAGCGTTTCTGAATTCAGTCTATCGCCTCCATGGAATGCCACTGTCCATTATGTCAGATCGTGACCGTGTGTTTACTAGTCTTTTTTTGGAAGGAATTGTTTACTAAGACAGGCACTTTGCTTCGTATGAGTTCTGCTCGGCAACCAAAGACAGATGGGCAAACGGAGCGCGTAAATCAGCAAGTGGAATGTTTCCTCAGATGCTTTGTTAGTGCACATCCCACTCGTTGGGCACAGTGGATACCTTTATGTGAGTTTTGGTATAATACGAATTGGCACTCAGCTACGGGGCAAACGCCATTTAAGGTGGTTTATGGGCATGCTCCTCGTCACTTTGGCATCTCTGTGGATGATACTATTCAGTCTGAGGATTTGAAACAGTGGCTTGATCAGCGTCAGGTGGTTTTGGATTCAGTTCAGCAGCATTTATCTCGTGCGCAACAGCGAATGAAGGTTCAAGCAGATAAACATCACACTGAACGTTCTTTTGAAGTTGGGGAATTTGTGTTTCTCAAACTGCAACCATATTTACAGTCTTCTGTTGCTCCCCGCGCTAATCATAAGTTGGCCTTTAAGTTTTATGGGCCTTTCCAGATTATTGCTCGTGTCGGAGAAGTGGCTTACGAATTGGCTTTACCTGTTTCCAGCAAGGTCCACCCGTTTTTCATGTCTCCTTGTTGAAGAAAGTTTTGGCTCCTGATTGCAAGGCGTTCCCCCAGTTGCCTTCTTCTGATGCTCATCTTCAGGTGCCTGCCGAGATCTTGCAGCAGCGAGTGATTCGGCGTGGTTCTAGCTCTTTGGTTCAAGTCTTGGTTCGTTGGAGTGATTCTTCTCAAGAGCTTGCTACTTGGGAAGATAAGGAGACGCTGAAACAGTTGTTTCCGAGGGCTCCGGCTTGGGGACAAGCCGTTTCTAAGAAAGGGGGGATTGTCAGCGATCAAGCAAGCGGAAGTGCATCAGAAGAGCGCCAGGAGGAGATTCAAGTGTCGGGCCGGCCCAGAAGGGAGCCTCGCCGACCCGCTCGGCTAGCTGGGCCGGAATGGGCTTAGTAGAGCAGTTCACTACTTAAAGGGTAGGTTGGTGAATGTGTGGAGCAGGCGGTGGCAAACGGCTAGTTAGAGCATCTCCAATAGCACGTGTATATTTGGATGTCTATGTATTCATATAGACAATGGTCTAAAAAGATTCCCTCATATACACATCCAGTTTTGCATTAGAACGTCTATATACAGGGACCATGACAGGTGGACCGTCGCCGGGGAGAGGAAGAAATCATGACTACAACTGGTTTAGACAACGCCTTCACATTGTCCAGGCGTGGACATTGTCGAGGACGATTTAGAGGATGTGTATATTTGGACGACCATATAGACAACCTGTTGGACGCCAGTTTTGGGCTCACACCGTGAAAAACGAGTATAGACATACATATAGACAAGCTATTGGAGATGCTCTTAGTCGAACACTTGCGTGTGCGTTGTATCTTCTTTCCCCAATTCCCCTTCCTCTCTAGCTTGTACCTCGGATTTAAAATTAATGGTGTAATAGAGAGAGAGATCCCTAGCAAATTGCAGCTGATCTATTTGGATCTCCAATGTAGTGTGAAGTGAGCCCGAGAAATCCGAGGCGTGAATAGACTATACTACTCCCTCTGTTTCTTTTTAGTCTGCATATAAGATTTGGTCAAAGTCAAACTTTGTAAAGTTTGACTAACTTTATAGAAAAACATTTTAATATTTACAATAAAAAAGTTATATGTTATGAAAGTTCATTTCAACACGCATCTAATACTATTGATTTCATGGTGTGAATGTTGATATCTTTTCCTATAAAGCTAGTCAAACTTTACAATGTTTGACTTTGACCAAACCTTATATGCGAACTAAAAGAAACGGATGGAGTACTACTAGCTTGATCAATAGCTTGCGAGACACAGTCAACCATGTCATGCCGTGCCCTCACGGTGTCGACACCCTGACCCTGAGTGCATCTCAACAATCTTTTGTTTTCTGTACAGATCACATCTCAGGAGAAAGATTATCACTGTACCACCAGTACAGGCTGCGGCGTTGACCAGATGCTCAAGTTGAGCTTTATTAACTCTAGGGAAGCCGTTTGTTGAACCATCAGATGAGTGGCTCCAAAGCCGTCCAATCATGCCTCAGTAGGAAAGTGTGAAGCGGCGTCTGCAACCCTGCATGCATGGTAATGGTAGGCAACTAGGCATCTTGGAGGCAGAAATGGCGAGAGACCGACCGGAGAAAGTGCATCCATGCATAACAAAAGGGCAAAGGTGGTGCGCGCGTAATATTACCCAAAAGTGGCGCGCTGGTAAGTGAAAACTGCAACCTCATGCACCACATGCGTATATAGTATATACTGCTAGCTAGATTGATGAAAAGTTGCCTGACGTGAATGGCAACTCTAAAGCTTTGCCCCTGTTGACACTGGGAATATCGGCTTGCTGTTCATAATATCCGGTTCTTGAGAAAGTCTCTGCGCGAATCGGATACGTTCACACTTCACACCGATATAATATCTCATTTTATTAGGTACACTGGCAAGCAGCTCTGTACTGGTATATAGGCGTGCGTGCGTCGTCTCTCCTGCTGCTCATCACCGTTGTTTATCCTCCGACGACTAGACCATGGCAGCAGCAGCCGGTCTCAAGCTCGCCGCCCTGTGCCTCCTCTTCCTCGTCGCCGTCTCCTCCCTCCCTCTGCTCGCCCGCGCCGAGTGCGAGTGCGAGGCCGGCGGCGAGGAGGAGGAGCAGGACAAGGCGGGCTCGCTCAGGCTCAGGATCATCGCCGTCTTCTGCATCCTCGTGGCCAGCGCGGCCGGCTGCGCCATCCCGTCGCTGGGCCGGAGGTTCCCGGCGCTGAGGCCGGACACGGACCTCTTCTTCGCCGTCAAGGCCTTCGCGGCCGGGGTCATCCTCGCCACCTCCTTCGTGCACATCCTCCCGGAGGCCTTCGAGCGGCTCGGCTCGCCGTGCCTCGTCGACGGGCCGTGGCAGAAGTTCCCGTTCGCCGGGCTGGTGGCCATGCTCGCGGCCATCGCCACGCTCGTCGTCGACACCATCGCCACGGGCTACTTCCAGCGCGCCGCGCACGCCAAGAAAGCCGCGGCCGTCGTCGGTACCGAGGACGTGGAGGCCACACCGGCCCATCACGCGCACGTCGGTCACTCCCACGGCGTGTCGGCCGTCGTCGCGTCATCGGCCGCGGCGTCCGACGATGGCGGCGCCCAGCTCATCCGCCAGCGTGTCATCTCGCAGGTGCCGATCCATGCATCCATTCCATTCCATACTGCCGCGATAACTATAAACTGTTGCATCGACGCTTAACGTTTGTGAATGCATGTACGCGTGCTTGATCTGAAGGTGCTGGAGCTGGGGATCATAGTGCACTCGGTGATCATCGGCATGTCTCTCGGCGCCTCCCAGAGCGCCAGCACGATCAGACCACTCGTGGTCGCGCTAACTTTTCATCAGTTCTTCGAAGGCATAGGGCTCGGAGGATGCATTGTTCAGGTACGGACGTGATAAGTCAGTAGTAGGACCGTAAGCTGAGGTAAAAATGTAGGCTGACTGGCGGTAAAATGAAATTTCTGACAGGCCAAGTTCCGCCTGAAGTCCGTGCTGCTGATGGCGCTCTTCTTCTCACTCACCACGCCGGTTGGCGTCGTGATCGGCATCGGGATATCCTCCGTCTACGACGAGAACAGCCCCAACACCCTGATCATCCAAGGGATGCTCAGCGCCGCCGCCGCCGGAATCCTCAACTACATGGCCCTCGTCGACCTCCTCGCCGAAGATTTCATGAACCCTAGGGTGCAGGGCAACGGAAGGCTGCAGGTCATCGTAAACCTTTCCTTGCTTCTTGGGACGGGTCTCATGTCAATGCTTGCCATATGGGCATGAGATATCGTCCTAGCTGGAAAAAAATCGTTTTGAAGAATTTCTCTTGTTCATGTTCTTGGTGTAGTCATTTTGTGGGGGGCGGATTTCTCCTTTTTTTTCTTGTTGCTTGCTAGTAAAAATGTATACATGTTTAGTAGATCAAATTATCAAACTACATGGGTGTCCGGTCTTCTCTTGTTAGGGCATCTCTAACTCCGACCCTTAAACCACCCCTAAATGTTCAGACCGTGCGGTTCAACCGTGTACTGCCCATCCAATGCGGTCATGTATTGTCGTGGTTTTATCACGGCAGATGTTTTCGTGAAAGTACTTAGTCATGAGACAATCACCGCGAGGTAGTAGCTTGAACGGGGTTGATCGGAATCGAAAGACAAGGGTTTACCCAGGTTCGGCCCCTTTCGATGGAGGTAATAGCCTGCTTCCTGCTTGATTGATATTGATGATGATGATCTCGATTACAAGGGTGCGATTTCGCTAACCTAGTACTCGAGATATTGTAAATTTTCCTTTCTGCCTAAGGGGCTCCCCTTTATATACATGTGGAGGCACTGGGCTTACAACAGAGTTTGGGTCGTATTACAACCTGTGACTTGATCAGTTTCCTAAACAACTACGGCGCCCCTCTGTCGATGAGCCGCCCCCTCAAGAGATGGGCCATAAGACGGTCCACTTTACAAGCTGCCTTGAAGGCCTTGGGGTTATCGTTGTTGCCTAACTCAAGTCTTGATCTTCAGGGCCACCACTGGATAACCCGGCCCTAAACGAGCGGGTTATACTGTGGGGTTACACCCCCAACAGCCTCTCGCGCACTTTCCATCGAACGCCCGCGTCGCATACATTCCGTCCTAGAGCATGCAGCGGCAGGTATTGATTCCCGTGATTTGACCACACGGGAGGGCAACACTGACAGACATGACCTCTCGTGCTTCGCCGCCAGGCCTCCGTCGGCGGTGGCCAAGGCGGCCCTCCATACCGTGAAACAGTAGGCGGACAGGCTCCTCGACGAGCGGCAGGCAGCCGATGGACAAGGTTGTTGCGGCCTTCCGGCGCCCTTTCATCGCAGGAGGGACGACAGCGACGACGTCAGCGGCACGGATGGCGACAGTGGTGCGACAGGACGAGGCGGCTACACGTACGAGGTGGTCGTCCGGTATAGGGCTTATTTTTATATAGTTTTAGTTAAACGGTCGAAATACCATCCGATTAATGTAAAATATATCTGTACTTTAACAAAATCCACAGTGTTCTCATGCATTTCGCCTGATTTAGTTGAACTATATTTGAAATTTAACTAGATAACATTAGATGACCGGCTCCCGCGTCCTTATCCATGGACGGATATCGGAGAAAATTTATGGGTCAGCGTTTGAGATGCCCTTATCCGTTCATTCAGTGTACAACATGGCAGCGATCAAAAGTTGTACAACGAAGCCGTTTCACGTGTGCGCGCGCGCGGTCAGGGTCACGAATCGACAAATGAAAAGATTGACCGCTAAAAGAGAAGGAAGAGATGAACTTCTCGGCGAATGATGTCATCGGCCCTCCATCTGGCTACACGTTACTGAAAACGTCGGGGCCAAGGGTGTCCTCACTCCCCTTCTCCGCGACCGGAAGAGAAGAAGACGCTGTCTTGGTTTCTTGAGGGTGTCGACACTATAACAACATGCCAACTTTTCCCTGACAGTGCACGCACGCGACCACCGCCGAAACCGACGTTATGGTGGAGTTGCTATGCTCTATACCTAGCTTGATTATATTGTCCCCGTGCACCTACTGTTTAGCTGTTTAATTAATCACGCTAAGGCCTCGTTTGCACTATATATAAGCACGGCTAACATTAGCTGGCGCACTTTGTTTGCGAAACAGATTAGGGCATCTACAGCCTGATAGAATAAATTTGGCCACTCAAACGTCTGCGTATGCGTCCGGACGTGTCCACTTTGACTTCCTATTTTTTCGTTCACACAATCATGTTCTTACATTTTTTTTCTTCTTATATGTCGGTCACATGTGTGACGGGTGGAGGAGAGAGAGAGGGAAAAAAATGCTCTCTGATGGGCTCAGTTTTATGTGGCGGACACAAGATCAATGATCATAATGATACTATATATGTGATGAATATGAGGGTCCTGATAGCCTGGTCATTTAAAGAGGCTTTGAGAGATCGGTTGGGTTAATTTTTTTTTTTTACTTCCATCTCCTGTTCGGTCAGTGGTCACCCGTCCGACCAATTTGAGGAGTCCGGTTGTAGTTGCTTTGATTATGGTATACTGGTTGGACCCAGAGTGTGTGCGAGCTGTCTGATTAACTCTTGGTTAATGGTTGGTCATTGTCCCGTCAAAAACAACACATCAATATGCTCATAACTTGCTGTAAATTCTATCAAAAAAGTAAGATGAACCTACAACATGTGAGCTGTCTGATTAAGTCATGGTTATGGCAATGGTTAGTCGTTGTCCCGTCGAAAACAACACGCATTAAGAAGATCATAACTAGCTGTAGGGAAAATGTAAGTAAAGCATTAGAAACGCATTATTACTGGTGTAGCAGTAGTTATATTCGGCCAAATGGAGGCAGGCATCAATTTGGCCGCGCGAGGTAGTAGCAAACGTCCAAACCGAACGATGAATGCCCTTCGCGTGCACCGAGGCGCGCTCGGCATAGTGAGCACATCTCATCTGGGAGCCGCCGCTCAAGCTCGGCCCAGGCTCAAATGGCGGCTCCCGTACTCCTACAAGAACCTTCCCAACAAAAAGTGCGTGCGCCAACCTCTGCTGCAGTCGCAGACTTGCACTCGCACACCACCACTGAGCCATCTTTGATCGTTCATAGCTCCTCGTAGCGGATGGGCTCGCGCGCGCTCGCCGTGCTCTGCCTCGTGGCCGTGGCCGCCTCCGTCCTGCCTGTGCCCGCGCTCGCCGTGCCTGAAGGCGGCGACGACGGCTGCGAGGCCGAGTCGGCGGGGCGTGACAAGGCGCAGGCGCTGCGGCTCAAGATCATCGCCATCTTCTGCATCCTCGCGGGGAGCGCGATCGGGGCGGGCCTGCCGTCCCTGGGCCGCCGGTTCCCGGCGCTCCGGCCGGAGACGGACCTCTTCCTCGCTGTCAAGGCCTTCGCGGGCGGCGTCATCCTCGCCACGGGGCTGGTGCACATCCTGCCGGCGGCCTTCGACGCGCTGCGGTCCCCGTGCCTCACGGGCGGGCCGTGGAAGCGCTTCCCGTTTGCCGGGCTGGTCGCCATGCTCGCCGCGGTCGCCACGCTCATCGTGGACACCGTCGCCACGGGGTACTTCCACCGGACGAACGCCAAGCGGGCCGCCGCCGTCACCGACGAGCCGACGATCGATGACCGTGCCGCTCGCGGGGAGCTGGAGTCGGCCTCCGACGCGCACCACCACGGGCACGCGCACGGGATGTCGGTGCTCGCCGCCCCGCCCGACGGCGACGAGCTCGTGCGCCACCGCGTCATCTCTCAGGTCAGCACGGATCCTTCAATCATCATCAAATAGAAACAAAGCAGAGCGTTGCAGTCGAGTCGGGTGTCGCATCGTATCTGATTGTCTGCTGGTGGTCCTTTGTCGCGAAGGTGCTGGAGCTGGGCGTGGTTGTCCACTCGCTGATCATCGGGATGTCGCTGGGCGCCTCCGACTTCCCGAGCACGGTGCGGCCGCTGGTGCCGGCGTTGACGTTCCACCAGCTCTTCGAGGGGATCGGGCTCGGAGGCTGCATCGTTCAGGTGAGCACAACAGAGCACACCGTAGATTCTTTCTCCACGTGTTGATCGGTTGAAAAATGCCACCGAAGGTAACTTTGCTCTCTGTTTCACGGCAGGCCAAGTTCCGGCTCAAGTCCGTGGTGGCGATGGGGCTGCTCTTCTCCCTGACGACCCCGGCGGGGATCGGCGTCGGCATGGCGATATCCTCGGTGTACGACGAGAGCAGCCCGACGGCGCTGGTGGTGCAGGGGCTGCTGGAGGCGGCCGCGGCGGGGATCCTGGTGTACATGGCGCTCGTGGACATCCTGGCCGAGGACTTCAGCAAGCCCAGGGTGCAGAGCAGGGCGCGGCTGCAGCTCGCGCTCAGCGTCTCGCTGCTGCTCGGGGCTGGCCTCATGTCCCTGCTCGCGGTCTGGGCCTGACCGCGCGTGAGAGATTTACCATCTGAACTGTTTAGGTGTCTGACTCGGTAGGCAACCAGTAGCCGTTTTGTGTAGGCTGGAGCTGAAGGTTGGAAGTACAGACAGGGACCATGGAATACATGGCTGCCGGGCTAGCAGTCTAGCACACACTGGTTCAGATGCTGAACAGAGGAGCGGAATTCCATCGCGTTCGTTGAGAAAAAACACAGAAGAAATATGTGTTTGCTGATGAGCGGTCGTTAGCGAAGAGCCGGGTTATTTATTTTTTTGTTGAAAAAAGCGAAATGCAGAGTTGTGAACGATTCCCCTCGAATATAATCCAGTTGTCTGTAGGTACTCTTAGCTTATGTGGAATGGAGTGGTGCTTAAGCTTCAA
>LR738709.1:579390841-579409073 GCA_902687465.1 Secale cereale
CCCCCCCCCCCTAAGGTTTGAGCATGGCTGGCCATCGTGACAACCACCACATATCACTCGTAGGGTGCTATGTTGTCCTCTTAGCCATGGTGGCCGACACCTGAGCTGGGAGACACGCCAACAGTTTGCGACGACCCGCACCTTTCCTGGTCTATGATCGCCGTGCCCACAAACCATCGTTGGACTTAATGCCCATGCACCAAATTCCGTTGCAAATTATTATTTATAACGAGTAAATCTGTTTCAGTGCTTCGTGCATCTCCTATGCGAGGAAGATGTTTTCTGAAGTCATATTTGTTTCTTGATACACTAACAAATTGCTTGTACAATGATTTGAAATTGTCACATTAACACATAATAAAGTTTCTACCATTCACATGAAAAAATTCTATCACATAAACACTATGTATTCATACAATGCTTATGACATGAACAAATGCATCTTGAAATGGTCACTAGATTGTTGTATTATTCATTTAGGTGAGTTTTGCTTGGTCCCTATCTTGTGTCATGGCAACATATACCGTTTGGATTTGGTTCACTGGGCACAAGGGCACAAGGCAGAGACGAGTTTTGCTAGAATCTTACTAAGAGTGGGCCCCCCTACGTAGATTCTAATTATTGAACGCTTACGCACTTGAAGTTCCAGTGGACAATAATAAAAATATAGAAGTCAAAGATATCACTAAGAGTTAAGATTTTCATGTGCTACCTCCACCAAGACATTGATGTGGCTAAGGACAACCTCGCTTACCACAACACAAGGAAGCAGAAATTGTTGTTTTGTACTCATGATGAGATAATTAAACACCCCTTCTTCGACATCAAGTTTGCAAGCTCTACATGTTTAGTCATCCGAATATCGTTCAAACCGCATGCATCAATAAGTGTGGCCAATAAATATGGGCACTAGCTTGATGTCCTACCAAACAACTTTTGTATGCTAGTTTGGGTGGGAGCGATTTCTCTTATTTGGATGGGGGTTATTCTTGAACAACGAGGAATGTCATTATCGGCAAGAAAAGGCTCCCCATAGAGCTCAAGTAGGCGCGTTCATGACGCTGTCCCCGCGTCAAGATGGGCACCCGTCCACAGTACACATGTCATGTGCATAACGCCACCACCACACTGGCATGAACTCCCCGCTTTAAGGTTTGAATATGGTCGGCGCCATGAAAACCATCACATGTCACTCGTAAGGCACCATGCTTTCCTCTTGACCATGGCGGTCGACACTTGAGATGGGAGACACGTCAACAGTTTGTGATGACTCACACCTTTCCTAGTCTATGATCCCCGCACCCACAAACTATCATTGGACTTAATGCCCGAGCATCAAACTCGGTTGCAAATTATTGTATGTAACTAATAAATCTATTTCAGTGTCGTGCTTCTTGATGTGCTCCCATTCGTTCTATCTGACTATGTGAGGCAGATGTTTCATGAAGACATATTTGTTTCTTGATACACCAACAGATTGCTTCCACAACACTTTGGATATGTCACACCCTGGTGATCTCATTGAGCACCAGTGGTAATTGTATGGGAGATCAACTCCCATTTTATTCATTTGATATTATCTGTATTCATGTGCGATTTGAACCATCCTATCCACTCTGGGTCATCTGTATTGTTTTAATTATTTGGATTTAAGCATTTGTCGTAATTGAGATGATTATAGTATTATTTGATACTAAAACATTACTAATAAATTTCATTTAGAGTGTTCGTATTTTAAGATTATATTGTTCAAAAACATGAATTTGCTTGAAACCCCGAAAACAGTTTTGCGCTACGCGAGGGCTCCCACATGGAACATACCTCGTAAATTCCTACCATCAAAAATTGTGGTACGAGTTTACGGGATCTGTTCCGCCAAAGTCCGTGTGGTACTGCAAAACCGTTTTTGGGAACCTTAAAATGATTTTGCAGGACACCAAACTATTGATCTGCTAGAGATGCTCCAAACCAGCATCGCGTCTCGTTTTGGTGGCGCCGTTTCCGCATTCGCCTAATTTGCCTGGATTCATTCCATGGTGGCTCCTATTTGGCGCATAGGGCGCTGTATCGTACCCTCCACCCTAAATCGTTCGCACAGTGGGCTGACCCAATTTTTTCGGGATTTTCAAGTGCATTCTCGCCTGGTTTTGGGAAGGTTCAAGAACCATCCCTGAACCGTGATTTCTTGTTCTTTTGTTCAGTTTTTTATGTTTTAGTTTCTTTTCTATTTTTTTGTTTTATTTTTTTTCTCTATTTTCTTCTCTACTTTTTCATACATTTTTTGCAATTTTTATTTTAAAATTCATCAACATTATTTTGTTCATCAGATTCAAAACATGTTCAACAATGTAAAAACGAATTCAAATTTTTCTCATCAAATTTAAAATTGTTCACCAAATTTAAAATATGTTCATCTAATTCAAAACATGTTCATCGAATAAAAAATTGTCCATCAAATTCGACATTTGTTCATCTTTTTTCAAATTTGTTCATCCCTATGTCAAAAATGCTCATTGCATTCAAAATTTGTTCATCCATTTTTAAGAAAACAATATTCTTGAATACAAATTTTTTCAACAAGTTAAAAAAATGTTCAACAAATTTTGAATTAGTTGATATTATTTGAAATTTAAGATTTTTTTTCAATTCGTGAACCTTTTTTCAATACACGAACATTTTTTTCCCAAAATCATGAACGCTTTTTTTAAACCACGAACATGTTATGATTTTTGGAATATTTTCGAAAAAATATTTTCCTTAAATTTTGAACTGTTTAGATATTCCAAATTGTTTTAAAGAAGAACAAAATAAATAAAAAAATAAAATTATAGACTAAAATAACTAGGGTTCCCAACCCCGCTTATGGGCCGGCTCATGAGGGGCGCGCGGGAGGAGATTGGGCGTGTGTTGGCATGTTCACCAATGCCGAACCCGCAAAATAGGAGCTCCCTCGTTCCATGACCACACCACGGTTATTTTGGCCCTGTGGAATGACATGGTGGGCCGGTATCTCCCCCATGGCCCCGTCATGGCTCAAACCAAACTCTAAAAATACAACCCACGTGTAATAGATCCCTGCCGAGATGGACCACGTGGACCAGCACACCGGCCAATCCATCTGGCTTAGGCCCTAACCAAACGAGGCCTAAGAGCATCTACAACTCGACCCTCCATATCCGCACCGAACGCTCGGGCGGGCTGCCCAGTCACTGAATGAACGAAAAACAACACCCAACCGGGCTCCTCACAGCCGACCCAAACGCTCGGCCAGATCTGCAGTCCCCATATCCAATCCAAATCTGACGCGGATATGGGGACACCCGCCACGTCCGATTGACCGCTTATCCATCCTGCTCCTTGCCGCTCAAGGTCACTGAAGGAAATATGCCCTAGAGGCAATAATAAAGTTGTTATTTATATTTCCTTATATCATGATAAATGTTTATTATTCATGCTAGAATTGTATTAACCGGAAACTTAGTACATGTGTGAATACATAGACAATACAAAGTGTCCCTAGTATGCCTCTACTAGACTAGCTCATTGATCAAAGATGGTTATGTTTCCTAACCATAGACATGAGTTGTCATTTGATCAACGGGATCACATCATTAGGAGAATGATGTGATGGACAAGACCCATCTGTTAGCATAGCACTATGATCGTTTAGTTTTACTGCTATTGCTTTCTTCATGACTTATACATGTTCCTATGACTATGAGATTATGCAACTCCCGAATACCGTAGGATCACCTTGTGTGCTATCAAACGTCACAACGTAACTGGGTGATCATAAAGATGCTCTACAGGTGTCTCCGAAAGTATTCGTGGTGTTGGCATAGATCAAGATTAGGATTTGTCACTCCAAGTGTCGGAGAGGTATCTCTGGGCCCTCTCGGTAACACACATCACAATAAGCCTTGCAAGCAAAAGACTAATGAGTTAGTCACGAGATGATGTGTTACGGAACGAGTAAAGAGACTTGCCGGTAACGAGATTGAACTAGGTATAGAGATACCGACGATCGAATCTCGGGCAAGTAACATACCGATGACAAAAGGAACAACGTATGTTGTTATGCGGTTCTGACCGATAAAAGATCTTCGTAGAATATGTAGGAGCCAATATGAACATCCAGGTTCCGCTATTGGTTATTGACCGGAGATGAGTCTCGGTCATGTCTACATAGTTCTCGAACCCGTAGGGTCCGCACGCTTAACGTTTGATGACGATCGGTATTATGAGTTTATGAGTATTGATGTACCAAAGGTAGTTCGGAGTCCCGGATGAGATCACGGACATGACGAGGAGTCTCGGAATGTCCGAGACATAAAGATTGATATATTGGACGACTATATTCGGACACCGGAAGTATACCGGAAAAGTTTCGGATTTAACGGGATTGCCGGAGGGGGTTACCGGAACCCCCTACGAAGGGGGATGGTCCATAGTGGGACTTATGGAAAAGAGAGAGGCAGCCCATAGGGCTGGCCGGCGCCCCACCTAGGGTTCCTAGTTGGACTAGGAGTCGGGGGGCGCCACCTCTTCTTCTTTTCCTATTCCCTCTCTTCCTTCTTTGGTGGTTCCTACTAGGAATAGGATTGCAATCCTATTCCTAGTAGGATTGCAACCCTAGCCGCACCAAACAAGGGCCGGCCGGCCTCCCCCCTTGCTCCTTTATATACGGGGGCAGGGGGGCACCCAAAGACACACAAGTTGAATTGTTCTAGCCGTGTGCGGTGCTCCCCTCCACAGAAACACACCTCGGTCATACCGTCGCGGTGCTTAGGCGAAGCCCTGCGCCGGTGAATACATCATATCCGTCACCACGCCGTCGTGCTGACGAAACTCTCCCGTGAAGCTCAACTGGATCAAGAGCTCGTGGGACGTCATCAAGCTTAACGTGTGCTGAACGCGGAGGTGCCGTACGTTCGGTGCTTGATCGGTTGAATCGCGAAGAAGTTCGACTACATCAACCGCGTCACTTGACGCTTCCGCTTCCGGTCTACGAGGGTACGTAGACACACTCTTCCCTCTCGTTGCTATGCATTTGGTAGATAGATCTTGCGTGATCGTAGGAAAATTTTAAAATACTACGTTCCCCATCAGTCACCGTCACCAGACGCCGCCACTGGACTTAAAAAAGGCCATCAATGCACCCTTTGGGACTCGGACAAAGAAATCGAAAATGATTTAACTCAAAAAAATAGGATCATCAATGTTTGCTTTGTGAGGGATATGTCATCTCACTATGAATCTTCTCTGTCACTATGAAAAGAGATGTCACTATGAACACAGAAGATTCATAGTGAACGGAGAACATTCGTAGTGACAGACCTTATCCTTCAGAAAGGATATGTTGATGACCGAAGTCTATTGCTTTTGGATGACACGACTACGTTAAGCTGGCCATGTCGCTCCTCTCGCGGTGAGGTGGGATTAGACCCCTAACCCTGTCAGCCCAACACAGATGTTAAATCTACTTTCGAAATCTTAAGTATGAACAATTTATTTGATGATACTAACAACCCAGCCGGCCAAATACGGACTAAACAATGAAAATTATATACGTACATGTGTCTGCATGTATTTAATGTTTTAAAAATAAAGCTACGTTGCAAATAACAAAAATTAAGGCCGGCCTGGTGACTACCTGCGGGAGCGTCTGGACGCGTCGTAGAATTATAGAGACCTGGATTAGGCAATTCGATGCTCTAATAAGGAACGACACTTATAGGCGCCGGCGTGCCGGCCGAAAGTTTTGGCCGGTCGCATCCCGTGCGTCCGCTGCGCTAACTGCCAACCGTCAGATCAGAAGCGATTTGTCCCCCACATCTCGCATGAACACGCATGATATAAAAAAGAAAAATAGGAGGATGCGGCCCAAATCACCAAAATCCATCACATCCCTGCCCCCACCCGCGCAGCTGCTGGAGTCTCGCTTGCAGCCTCATCGTCGACGGCTTCGTTCCGGCAAAAACGACGCCGTAGTCCGGCACCATCGATTTCGCTGTTGCAGCAAAACGCTTCACCGACTCTGGCAAAAAATAGTTGTTGCCGATCGTAGTAGTTGACCGGCGTGCGACATCACGATCCACCACCATGAGTGCACCCGTCCCAGCATCCTTCCACACCGATTCCAGCAAAAACAGAGAGGTGTTTCCAGCAAAAAAACACTAAGAGCAGGATGTCGCCGGTTTGAAACAAAAAAAAACATGGTTCCAGCAAAAAAAGATATGATTCCAGCAAAAAGCGATCTGGTTCCAGCAAAAACTAAAAATTGTTTTCAGAAAACAAAATGTTATGATCCAGCAAAAACTAAACATGGTTTCAACAAATTTTTGATACGGTTCCAGCAAAATGGAAAAGGTTTCCAGCAAAAATGAAATATCAATGCAGCACAACAATCATGCCGGCCACCGCCGTCCCAGCGCCATCCTCGTCGATTGTAGCAAAGTCAAATGACGGTTCCAGCAAAAAATCTATGCAGCAAGAAATCCTGACGGCCATCTTCGCCGCCCGAAACTATCCTCCCCTGTTGCAGCAAAATCGAAAGATGGTTCCAGCAAAAATCAAAACTGGTTCTAGCAAAAAAATAAAAATATGCATGAACTTACCGATGTCACCGTCCGTCGCCGTCCACCACGGCCACCGCTGCCACTGTTGATGCCGCCAGCAGCTCGCCCATGACGCAAAAGAATCCCCTCCTCCCAAGCAGATGAATCCGTCCATGGACAGGTCAAATCCACCCATGGCCCCCGCCCCAAGAAGATGAATTCGGCCATGGTTGCTTGCAGCAGCGAGCATCTCAAGCAGCCTTGCGGGGGGTAGAACTAATGGACGCAGGTGCGAAAGGGGAAAAGAGGATCGAGAGTAGAAAATTAAGATCTGAGCGGTGGAGAAAAGAAGATAAGGAAGGTGGAAGCGGTTTCTAGATGTGTGGGACCCGTGGCGCGTGGCACGCTTGCGTGCGGGGCAAAAAACACATATATGACCTGACGACGAAAACAATTCAAAGTTTGAACTGCTCCCAAAAAAAATTCACGCCGCTGACCTTCTCGAGTGGCGCCCAACAGCAGGGCGCTGCACCCTACTATGCAGCGCCTTTGCCATGGGCGCTGCACCCCCGTCCAGCGTGGCAGCCCAGGCCTAGGCGTGGCCCCACAGACAGCAGTGCAGCGCCCAACGCATAGGCGCCACACAGTGTAATGTGCAGCGCCCAGCGCTTAGGCGCTGCACCCTGACTTATTAATTCGCCCAGCTGACCCGAGCAGACAGTACTTCCGCCTCTTTGCTCTCTGGACAGAGCGCAGCGGTGGCGCCCCCATCGGATCCCCCCCCCCCACATCCCTCTGAAATCTGAAGATTTGATCTGTGGATTCGATCTCCAACCCCTCCTACTAGGTAAACTCCTTCGTTCCCTTTCTTTTCCTCCATAAATTTGTTGCCTTTTTAGAGATTTGTCCAAGATTTTGTGGAACCTTTGCTTTGCTTGATTTAGGATGTGTAGTCATAGTGGTACTACCGTAGTGTTGTATATTAGTTCACTATGTAGGATGTGTAGTCATAGTGGTAGTACCCTAGATTGTTTAGTTTTTTTTAGATATATATGAGATGCCTATTTTTGTAGATAACTATGAGATGTTGAGTTTTGTAGACATATAGGAGATGTGTAGTTTATAGTAGATGTTGAGTTTATTTGAGTTATATATGAGAATTAAAATCATTTATTCATTGTGTGAGAAGAAGATGTTGACATTGTTGTAGTTGAACACATATGTGATGTTTAGTGTATACCGATATTTGAGATGAAGGTGAACTCATATATGTGTATTGTTTCAACTTTGTAAGGATGGTTTGGCTTCTCGAGGATGCCATTGACACACAACACCGGGCCTACATGATGCGCGAGAAGGGGAAGGTAATAATGAGTAATGTAAATATTTTTCAAATTTGCGTGTAGTTGAAGTTGACATGCCCTAAGATTTGTCATTACTTGTTTTTTGCAGAAGCTTGAACCTCTGAAGATTCGGTATCACGGGGTCTTTGGTCGTGCCATGCCGTACGATGAGCGGTACACACCTTACATCCAGCAGGCATGACTCCTCCCGTGGATTCAGTTGGTCATCCGGTCCACACCGAACCTGAATGCTCCACTGGTGACCTCTCTTATTGATCGGTGGAGGCCGGAGACGCACAATTTTCATCTTCGGACTGGGGAGATAATCGTGACGCTCGAGGATGCTGCCTTGATCACCGGGCTTCCTATCGAAGGGAGGCCTCTATGTATGAGCATTGATTCCGATGGGTGGCACGAGCAGATGATTGCTCTTATCGGTATGGCTCCTACCGAGGCTGAGGCTGATGCGGAGGAGGGAGAAGAGCAAAAGAAGAAGGAAAGGAAAGCAGCCGGAGCTGCTTTCACGTGGATTCAAAGGAACTTTGCACATTGCCCTGTGGATGCCACTGATGATGTGATTCAGACACATGCTTGTGTCTATATGTGGTATGTTGTCTCGAGGACTTTGTTTCCTGACTCCATAGGCAAGAACGCTCCATGGATGTGGCTGAAGGCGTTGACCGTATTCGATAGCGGATGGAGCTGGGGTTCAGCCACTCTTGCTTACTTTTACCAACAGGTGGTTTGTTTGTTTTGCTATCAAGTCATTTCTTCATTAGCAATGCAACCTTGCTGTCAAGTTAACATTTTTTTCTTTCATATGCAGCTAGACGATGCGTGTTGCAGGTTCACAGGTAGTGCAGGCATTGGTGGTAATATGCTTCTGCTTTCTGTATGGAGCTGGGAGCGTCTGCCTGTTGGACGGCCTAAGAGCGTCAAGTTCAATCCTTGGGATGAAGATGGCGATTTACGACACCCCACTTGGGCTTACAAGTGGGATGTGGTATCCGAGATGACGAACGATGTCAATCTCATGTACCGAAAGTACATTGCCGAGTTGGACACGATTACGCCTGAGCAGGTAACGAGGTCATTACTTCAGTCATTTCTCATGCTTGCCTGAGTGCATAGTCATCAATTTTGCATTGTTGCCATATTTCATAGGTGGTATGGCAGCCATATGGCGCCGGCGACAAACTTGGGTACACCGAGGAGTTTACCATCAACCCGATGTGCTTGCGTGATAGGGATCTCTTTCTTATGCGGTGCCCAATGATATGCAACTGGGCGGTTGAGTTTCATTTGCCACATCGCGTGTTTCGTCAGTTTGGTCTGTTCCAGACTCACCCGCAGGAATGGGTGGACACGGACAAATCACTTCATAGGTAAGAGAGCATTAACCGTATTGACTAAGCATCGCCACTACTTCTTGATTGTGCTAATGTTTGGTTCTGTACCATGCAGGTTGGACAGGAGAAAGCAGCGGAAGATAAAGGACTGGGACAAGCATCATGCATCATATGTTACCCGTTTCCATCTTAGTGTGGAGCAAGCTCGTGCGAGTGCACATGTCCAGCTTCATGAGCATTGCCCAATTGCTTTTGATAACTACATACGATGGTCACTTGCAAATACTCGAGTCGAGATGTGCTCGCCGGCATACATTGATGAAATTCTTGAAGAGCCCGTAAACTTTGATGATGTATCGAAGCGGCCCTACAACAAAGATATCAGGGACGGGCAAGATGTCCCTACTGTTCCAATGATTAACTATGTGGTAAGTGTTCACTTCTTTACTTTCCCATTGGCAGTACTTGATGACCCACAAGTGTAGGGGATCTATTGTAGTCCTTTTGATAAGTAAGAGTGTCGAACCCAACGAGGAGTAGAAGGAAATGATAGGCAGTTTTCGGTAAGGTATTTTCTGCAAGCACTGAAATTATAAGTAACAGATAGTTTTATGATAAGGTAATTGGTAGCAAGTGACAAACGGTAAAAGTCAATAAGGTGCAGCAAGGTGGCCCAATCCTTTGTGTATCAAAGGACAAGCCTGGACAAACTCTTATATAAGGTAAAGCGCTCCCGAGGACACATGGGAATTATCGTCAAGCTAGTTTTCATCACGATCGTCTGATCGCGTTCGGTACTTTGATAATTTGGTATGTGGGTGGACCGGTGCTTGGGTGCTGCCCTTACTTGGACAAGCCACCCACTTATGATTAACCTCTAATGCAAGCATCCGCAACTACAAAAGAAGTATTAAGGTAAACCTAACCATAGCCTGAAACATATGGATCCAAATCAGCCCCTTACGAAGCAACGCATAAACTAGGGTTTAAGCTTCTGTCACTCTAGCAACCCATCATCTACTTATTACTTCCCAATGCCTTCCTCTAGGCCCAAATAATGGTGAAGTGTCATGTAGTCGACGTCACATGACACCACTAGAGGAGAGACAACATACATCTCGTCAAAATATCAAACGAATACCAAATTCACATGACTACTAATAGCAAGACTTCTCCCATGTCCTCAGGAACCAAAGTAACTACTCACGAGACATAATATCGTTCATGATCAGAGGGATATTATTATGCATAATGGATTTGAGCATATGATCTTCCACCAAATAAACCAACTAGAATTGTCGGTGTACTAAAGTAGGGGTACCTTAGTATCCCGACTTGTGCATGGGCAGCAGCAGTGTCCCATGGCAGGGCTTGCCGCGCGCCCGCCATGGCCCACTCTAGTTCCTTTGGAGCCATTCAAGAACAAAGTATTCAAGTTAAGAAACAAGACCCCGGCAAGAGGAGCTTGCCGGGAAGGCCGCTCTAGGCTCAAGACCACCCCTATAGCACAAGACCCTGGCAAGAGGAGCTTGCCAGGAAGACCAAAAAACAGCATTTCAGAAGACTTGCCGTGGCGCATCGCGCGCCCCGGCAAGGTCCGGAGAGTGACAAGCTTCCGGGCCCGGCAAGGTAGCGACCGTGGCAAGGCGCCTGCCGCGGCAAGCTTCCACTGTGTGCCCGCGCTCCAGCTCATCCGGCCACGCGTCGCCCTGGGACCCTTCCTAGGGCATGTGGCGGAAGGCTGTGCAGCCTGGGGGACACGGTGGCAAGCCACGATGACAAAGCCACCGTCGTGGCGAACGGAGACGCCCGGACGGACGCTTTTGGGGGCGACGGCGACGGGCATTCAATGCCCTTGTCCCCCACCGTCTGGGTTAGGTACAAAACACTGTGCATACACTGTTACAACTACCACCACTTTTATGTTTTTACCCTCAACTACGTTGCCACCTGTCGGTGACCCCTTTGACCTATAAAAGGAGGCCCATGCACAACATAGGGGAGGTTCCGAAACTCGATCACTCTCACGCTCGGTGTAGCTAGCTCTGAGCACTGTAGATCTTCTTGCTCCCGAGCCAAGAACCCAATAACAAACCAAGGCAGGAGTAGGGTTTTACGCATCTGTGCGGCCCGAACCTGGGTAAACTGCTCGCGTGCACGCCTCGATCCGCTCTTTGTGCTCCCTCCGCTCCCTTGCCGTACCGAGAAGGGGCTCCGGTCCCATAGGTGTTCGTGGGCGATCAGTTTCCCCGACATCTTTGGCGCGCCAGGTAGGGGGCGTCGAGGTTGTGCGAATCTGATCCGGCGTTCACGTGGGCGCAATCTTCACCAACTTCGTCAACTTCATCGACTACATCAGCATGCCGCCGAAGAAGAAAGCTTCGGAGGTAGGAGGCCCGTCCGCGTCGATCCCGCCGCCACCAGAACCAACGGTTGGTGGGGTAGACGCTGGCGGAAGGGCGGACGCCGGCGAGGAAACTCACGGCGCCGCCAAGTCCAAGGACAAGACGGACAACCGAGCGCACTCCAAGGCCTCGGCGTCCGTGCACGCACCGCGCCCCTCTCAGGAGGTGCCGGACCAGCAGCGACGTGGTACCCAAGGTACCATACGCTTGCTGGGACGAGGACAAGCTGGTGGATCGCGGGACGCTCAAGGCCAACGCGCTGGCACGAGCAAGGCGCGGTCACCGGGGCGAGACCCTGCTCCTTCTAACGCCGTTAGAAGTCCGAGCATATCTCGCTCCTCACACCGCTCGCCACCGCTCCCCTCCACTCCAGCAGAAGCTCTAACTAGAGCTCAGCTACTCCTCGACTTCCCTCCAGCGGCAGACAAGGCCGAAGACTGGAGAGCCACCATCCAAAGCCTCATCGCCTTCGCCAACAACGACACGCCGCAGCAGCCGGCAACGTCACGGCTGCGGCAAGTCAGCTAGGCGCGGGCTGATGGAGACAAGACCGCCGGGGGTGCAACTACCGTGCACTCCCCGCCGCGGAAGCAGAAATCGCTGGCTCGCCAGATCAACGTCGACGATGACTCCACGATGTCGTCAGATCCGCGGGCTCACCGCGATCAACGCCAAGTCCTCGACGACAGGCGGCAAGAGGACGCTCGAACTCGCATCGAGCGTCGAAGAGAAGCGCGACGACAATCCGACCAACGCGCTGGGACCGCTGTTGACATGCACGCGCCCGGCGAACCAGGCGACTTGCCGTACGCGGCCGGTTGCCCTGCGTTCACCCGTGAGCTGCGGCAAGTCCAGTGGCCCAGCATGAAAAACTTCAAGCTCGACGTACCCGAGAAGTACGACAGCAAGACCCATCCCTCCGAGTTCCTTAGCATCTACACCATTGCGGTGCAGGCTGCCGGGGGACGGGATGAGAAGATACTAGCAAACTACTTCCCGCTCGTGCTCAAGCCAAATGTCAGATCTTGGCTCATGCACTTGCCGGAAAATTCCATCTCTTCTTGGGCCGACCTGTGCCACCAGTTTGTCGGCGCCTTCACGGGCGGCCACAAGCCCCACGGCCAGGAGAGCGACCTTCACATTCTAGCCCAGAAGGAAGGAGAGTCCCTGCGGAAATACATCCAGAGATTCAGCCGCGTCCAGCACAACATCCCGGACGTCCACCCTGCCGCGGTTATTAGCGCGTTCCACCAAAACGTGCGTAACCGCCGGATGAGGGAGGAGATGGCGATGTGCAAGATACGAGACGTCAGTGAGCTTTACGCTCTAGCTGACAAGTGCGCGCGCGCTGAAGAGGGGAGGAGACTCCCCGGAGAGGATGTTGGAGCAGGAGGAACAGACAGTGAGGATGCCGCCCCGGCAAGGAAAAACCGGCGGCGGAACAATAAGAAGAAGAAAAACAAGGAAGTACTGGCAGTCGAGCAGTCCGGCAAGGAGGCTGGCGCCAAGAAAGCTCAGGCTGGTGGCTCCGGCAAGGATGCTGCCCCTGTAGCCGCCGCCGACAAGCAGGACAGCTCCGACAAGCAGTACTGCAAGATCCACCGCACCAAGGGCCACGATCTCCAGAACTGCAAAAGGGTCGAATACCTCGTCGAGCAGCAGAAGGCTGAGTACAAGCGACGCGACAAGGAGAAGGCCCAGGGAGGTGGATGAGAGACCGGCAAGAAGCGGCCATTTAATGGCCGAGGAGGACGCCGCGGCAAGGCCAAGCAACGACAAGGAGATAGACCTCCCCGCGGCCGCGACAAGGACGAAGACGAAGACGACGACGAGGACATGGATGACGGAGACAACAGTGAGCAGGAGTTCCAGAAGGCCACAGAAGTTATGTGCGTCGATGGGGGTGCCTCTCTGCATACTTCCCACCGCCAACTCAAACAATGGGTGCGGGAAGTTAATGCGGCAGAGCCGCCCATCGAGTCGCGCAAGCTTCTGAAATGGTCCAGCGCGCCCATCATCTTTGACATTGAGGATCACCCTGACCGCACAACGGCGGTCGGGTGCTTGCCGATGTTGGTTTCGCCAACCATCCGCAACCTCAAGGTCACCAAGATGCTGGTTGACGGCGGGGCCGGCCTGAACTTGATCTCCTCCGCTGTGATCCGGAAGCTGCAGATCCCCGACAGCGAGCTCGAAGAAACCGGAACATTCCAAGGGATCAACCCGGGAAGGAGCAAGCCGAAGGGGAAGATCACATTGCCAGTGACTTTTGGCGGAGAGCTAAATTTCAGGACTAAGAGGATCACATTCGACGTTGCCGATATCCCATTACCGTACAATGGGATACTTGGCCGTCCAGCGCTTGCCAAGTTCATGGCAGCCTCTCACTACGCCTACAACGTGCTCAAGATGCCTGGCCCGATAAGCGTCATCTCTGTCCCCAGCGACAAGAAGGATGCGCTTATCTGCGCCGACAAGATCTACCGGGATGCAGCAGCCGCGGCAGACAGCAAGACACTTGCCGCTGAAGCTCCCGGGGGAAAGAACAAGACCAAGTCCGGCAAGAGCTCTGGGGCCCACTCCGGCAAACGCACCTCATCAGAGTGCTGTGCTGCCGTCGAGGACGCACCATCGAGCTCCACCGGTAAGTGCAAGAAGGGAATGGCTGCTCCACCTGCAACCAAGAAGGTGTCCGCCAAGGAGGACGGCACTGGTGGTACTTTCACCATCAGTGCCACGCTTGATCCTAAATAGGAAAGCGCGCTCATTGCTTTCCTGCGGGCGAATGTCGACGTGTTTGCATGGCAACCGTCGGACATCCCCGGTGTTCCCAGGAAAGTAATTGAGCACAAGCTTGCCGTTTGTCCTCACGCGCGGCCCGTCAAGCAGAAGGTTAGGAAGCAAGCAGTGGAGCGCCAAGAGTTTATCGCTGAAGAAATCAAGAAGCTGGAAGCAGCAGGCCTTGTTAGAGGTGTACTCCATCCCACGTGGCTGGCCAACCCTGTTGTCGTGCGCAAAGCAAACGGGAAGTGGAGGCTTTGTATAGACTTCACGGATGTGAATAAAGCTTGTCCCAAGGATCCATTTCCCTTGCCGCTTATTGACCAGATCGTTGACTCCACGGCTGGATGTGAGTTGCTTTCGTTTCTTGATGCATACTCCGGGTACCACCAGATATTCATGGCTGAGGAAGATGAAGAGAAGACCGCGTTCATTACTCCATGTGGCACTTATTGCTTCATACGCATGCCCTTTGGATTGAAGAACGCAGGTTCAAAATTTGCAAGGGTAGTCCACACTGCTTTTGAGCCACAGATACACAGGAATGTGGAAGCTTACATGGATGATATAGTAGTCAAGAGCAAGAGCAAGGATACCCTGATCCAAGATTTGGATGAAACATTTGCAAATCTGCGCAAGATACAACTCGAGCTAAACCCCGAGAAGTGCGTGTTCGGAGTTTCCTCCGGCAAGCTTCTCGGGTTCTTTGTGTCCCGGAGGGGGATTGAAGCCAACCCCGACAAGATCAAGGCCATCGAGCAGATCGAAGCTCCGAAGCGCATCAAGGATGTACGAAGGCTGGCCGGCTACGTGGCTGCTCTCAGCAGGTTCATCTCTAAGTCTGCAGAACGCGCCCTGCCATTTTTCAAAATCTTGAAAAAGGCAGGTCCGATGAAATGGACTCCGGAAGCGGAGGCAGCGTTGCAGGAGTTGAAAGGGTACCTGTCCTCCACTCCAATACTTGTCGCACCTAGGCCACAAGAGAATTTGTTGCTGTACTTAGCAGCAACCAATCAAGTGGTTAGTGCCGCGTTGGTAGCGGAAAGGGAGGCAGATGAGGAGCCAGCAGCCCCGACAAGCACATCCAGCGACAAGCAGGGGGCTTCCCCGACAAGCTCTGGCCCCGACAAGGACGAATCTGCGCAGATGCAAGAAGAAGTGCGAAAGAAGATGGTGCAGCGCCCAGTTTATTTTGTCAGCTCCCTCTTGCAGGGGGCTAGGTCTAGATACTCTGGGGTGCAGAAGTTGCTTTTCGGCCTCCTCATGGCCTCGAGAAAGCTGCGCCATTACTTCCAAGCACATGAGATAACAGTGGTCACTCGCTTTCCGTTGAAGAGGATATTGCAAAATCCGGAGGCAACAGGCAGGATCGTCGAGTGGGCACTGGAACTGTCAAGCTTTGGTCTCAAGTTTGAAAGTACTTCAACTATACAGAGCAGAGCATTGGCAGAGTTCATAGCAGAATGGACACCAACACCAGACGAAGAAGTTCCAGAGACAAGCATCCCCGCCAAAGAAGCAAGCAAAGAATGGGTAATGTACTTCGATGGTGCCTTCTCGCTGCAAGGCGCCGGTGCTGGTGTGCTGCTTGTCGCACCCACCGGCGAGCACCTCAAGTACGTCGTCCAGATGCACTTTCCCAAGGAGCAAGCAACAAACAATACTGCAGAGTATGAAAGTTTGCTTGCCGGCCTCAGAATTGCAACAGAACTTGGGATCAAAAAGCTGATTGTGCGGGGAGATTCGCAGTTGGTTGTCCGACAAGTGAACAAGAGCTACCAGAGCCCATTGATGGAAGCTTACGTCGACGAAGTGAGAAAGCTTGAAGAACACTTTGAAGGCCTACAGATGGAGCACGTTCCGAGGGCTCAAAATGACATCGCAGACGGCCTGTCAAAGTGTGCTGCATTGAAGCTACCTGTGGAACCAGGAACCTTCATGCTCAAGCTAACTCAGCCATCCGTTACACCATCAATTGGGCAAAGCAAGAAGAGAAAGTTGGTCTCCGGTGACTACCTGCCGGCAGAGCTTCCCGAAGCCGCCGCCAACAAGGTCCCCAAGATCAACGACAGAGTCGCTGAGGAACAGTCTGCTCCTGCAGACCCTAGGGTTTGTACAGTTGAAGCAGACGTTCCCGACAAGTTTTGCTCCGGCAAGCTTGCCGGGGGGCGTCAAGCTCCGGCAGAGCCACAGGTTCTTGCCGTAGAAGCTGACGTTCCCGCAGCAGCAATGATGCCTTTAGTCCTTGTTGTTGAGCCTCAAGCTCCAGCCTGGGCACATCAAATTGTCCATTTTCTTCAAACTGGAGAACTTCCCGAAGAACCAGAAGAAGCAGAAAGAATAACCAGGCAGTCAAGTATGTACCAGTTCGTCGGCAATGAACTGTACAGAAGAAGACTCAATGGTGTCAGGTTGAAGTGCATTCCCCGGGAAGATGGACAGAAGCTGTTGGCAGAGATACATGGAGGCATATGTGGCCACCACATTGGCGCGAGAGCACTTGCCGGAAAGGCGTTCCGGCAAGGTTTCTTTTGGCCAGAAGCCCTCCAAGATGCAACTGCACAAGTAACCAAGTGTGAAGCGTGCCAGTTCCATGCCAAGCAAATACATCAGGCAGCTCAAGCTCTCCAGACGATCCCTTTGTCCTGGCCATTTTCGGTCTGGGGGCTCGACATCCTCGGCCCCTTTCCCCGCGCAGTCGGGGGCTTTGAATACTTGTACGTCGCCATCGACAAGTTCACAAAGTGGCCGGAAGTGGAACCAGTGAGAAAGGTGACTGCACAGTCAGCAGTCAAGTTCTTCAGGTCAATTGTTTGCCGTTTTGGAATCCCTAACAGGATCATCACCGACAACGGCACGCAATTCACGAGTCGCACCTTCATGCAATACGTCCAAGACCTTGGCGCCAAGGTCTGCTTCGCTTCTGTTGCTCACCCGAGGAGCAATGGTCAAGCGGAGAGGGCCAACGCTGAAGTGCTGCGCGGACTCAAGACAAGAACTTTCGACAGGCTGCACAAGTGCGGAAGAAACTGGATTGAGGAGTTGCCGGCGGCTCTTTGGTCAATCAGGACGACACCAAATCGAGCCACCGGACAGACACCCTTTGCTCTTGTCAATGGAGCAGAGGCAGTTCTCCCCACGGAACTCGTATACGGATCTCCTCGAGTGCTCGCTTACGATGAGCTCGAGCAAGAGCAGCTGCGGCAAGATGATGCACTGCTCCTCGAGGAGGACCGTCTCCAGGCTGCTGTACGAGCTGCTCGATACCAGCAAGCTTTGCGCCGCTACCATAGTCGCAAAGTCAAGGCCAGGAGTCTCGAGGTAGGTGACCTTGTTCTTCGGCGTGTTCAGTCCGCCAAGAATTCCAACAAGTTGACGCCGAAGTGGGAAGGCCCTTATCGGGTGAGACAAGTCACGAGGCCAGGCGCTGTCCGCCTTGAGACCGAAGAAGGCTTACCTATGAGCAACTCCTGGAACATTGAGCACCTTCGAAAGTTTCACACATAAGGCGCGGTTGCCGTGATCCGCTCCGGCAACCACCTTTTGTACAAGTCTTGCCGCTGTTGCATGTAAACCTTTGTACAAAGCCGGGCGCAGACCCCGTGCATCAGTAAAACTTTTGTGCTTTGCACGGCTTGTCGTTTCATGCATTCTTGTTTTCATTGCATGTATTATCTGACACTTTGTGCAGCACACACCCCCGGTAAGCAATAACGAGCCGCAGGGCTCCATATCTATGTTTCCTCCCTCTTCTTTCTTTTCTCAAGCAGAAAAAGTTGTTCCTCGCGCACAAGTTT
>LR738709.1:579416655-579427043 GCA_902687465.1 Secale cereale
AACCACCCCACCGCCGCGGGGAGACGGACGACGATGGCGAAGCCTCGCCGCGGCCGCTCCGGCTCGCGGTCCTCGTCGGGCTCCTCCTCCCGCCCCGCGTCCTCGGGCTCCTCCCGCTCGCGCTCGCGCTCCCGCTCCCTCTCGTCCTCCTCCTCCTCGCCCGCCCGCTCCCGAGGCCGCTCCCTTCCCGCCGCCAAATGCAGGTGAGCACCCGCTCCCATCCCTCCCCCTCCCATCCCCCCCCGCCGTTGCCGCTTAACCAATTCGAGAAATGATGACCAACACATCAGTTTTTTGTTCTGAGATCTCGAAACCTCCATAGGATTTTATTATGTACCGCATGTTCCAACCTTGGTCAACGACGGGGAGAGCGTGTCTGACTTTGTGAATAAGAAAGGGCGCCTATCTCAATCATCAAACTATAGAAATTAATTATTCAACCACCCTGTGATTAGACTAGAAGTCTGAATTGTTTGTTCCCGTGTCATATTCTACCAACAGGCCACTCAAATTGTTCCACAACTCTGTATTTTTAGCTATGATTGTGTTGGCAGTACTTAGTTCTCATCACTTTAAGTTTGATGGAAATTCAGGGAGTGCTGGAAATGTGCTTGAAGATGACCCCGTTGGGATGCTGAAAGTGTATGTCTCCCTCGTCATAAGCAGCATGGGCCGCAGAGGCAACCGGCTCCGTCCTGCTACAACATCACCATCCGTCGACCCAACGAACTAGAGAAGCATCAATAGGAGAATCACGACACAGGTACACATGCGCTTGTTTCTTCCCAAGTTTTCCTCCCTCTTTCTTCCAGTGCCCTGCTCTTAGTGCTTCTCTTCTTTGTGCAGATTTTGTTTCTCTATGTATATAAGGTGTTCAAAGAAAATACATAAAGGCTAACATGGTTCTACTTGCTATTTTATTAATCTTATTAAACCAAGATTTCTGCATTATCACATATTGATAGTCCTATTTGAAGGACCTAGGAGAAACTTCAACGTTTGTACTACTTTGTTTCCATAGTAGTCATGCTCTTTCTCTGAAATAAGAAGAGTCATATACAAAAATAGTGTTGATTCTTCTCCTTCTGTTAATGATTTGTTCTGACTTTAAGGTTAGCATGAATTGTATTTATGAAATTATCCCTATTGCAGAATAAATTGGCATGGAGTAGTCTGTTCTGAAAATAATGCATCTATATGTTACTGCCAATCAGGTGTTTTCCTTCCTCTCTTTTACTGAAGCTTTATATGAATTGTTCTCTGTGTGTAAATGGTCCATATGGATTTTTAATATATCACGCTATGTACAAGTGATAGCTCTCTATTTCCAGGTTATGTATGATGGGTAGTGTCAGATTATTGAGCATCATTTATGTATCCTTGAAGTTATATTAGGCTGTTGTGTTATATACAAAAACAGTTATCGTGGATGCTGATGCAGGCAATTATAGGTGGAAATTAATTGTTTTTGTCGAAGGTGTTGGTTTCTGTGGTGGGCACAATGATACTCCTATGCATCCTCTATTTTGAACGCTTCAAAATATGTGTGAGCAGAATTATTAAAATCCAAACTTTGTTTTAAGTGTCTGATTCCATTCTCATATTCTTGTGTTTTGAAGCAGATTGTATATATACTTATGTCTTGCTTCACTTTCTCATGTAATGTTTACCATGGTGTGCCTGATACGATTTCAGTGATATTACCTAAGCAATTTTTTTTATAATTCTCACTTGATGATGCCAACAGTTCATAAATTCCATCTGAATTTATTTGTCTGATATTGTAGCTATCACTAAGCTTTGCTTGCTTGCAGTTTTATGATCAGTAGCAAGATGGTGTGATTAATGATGCAAAGCCATTCCTCGGATTTCGATGATTTGGTACTAACTCGAATTTTATTTACTGAGATGTAGCCCATTATGCATGATGCATTTGGTTCTTATAGCAGATTTAATATTATGGTGTTGCTATATGGGATTATGAACAAAGTAGATTTAGAAATTTCTCATAGATTTCAGTGATGCTACATCAAGCTGTGCAACTTATAAATCAGACCAATTACTTAGTTAGAAATGTAAAAACGTTGGCTTCCTCAGTGTATCTGTATTACTAACCTTGCTTCAAATCATGTTCCTGTTGTTGTTTTTTCTGCCAAGAGTGTATTATTTGGGTAGTGTTGCAGCTGTGTTTTCTTGAAAATTGACCCTGTAAATTCCTATTTTCTAATAACTGATCCTGTAAATTGACCTTGTAAATTTCTGTTTTCTTACAACTGATCCGGTAGAGTTGCAGCTCTGTTTTCTCGAAAATTGACCCTATAAATTGCTGTTTTCTTAGAATCGACCCTTTAAACTATTATGTGCATTTTAATGAAGTTTGACGTCACGCCTTACAGGACAGTGCAATCTATTATTAGTTGCTACTGATTATGGTTAAGCTCATCATTTTGTTGGAGGCTTGCCATGTGTACACATCACAAAAAAGAAACTGGAATTGGCGCCACCTACCTGGCACCGCGGAGCTTCTACTCAAGCGGCGCACCAGGGTGCGCCCCAACCACTAGTATGATAAGAAAGGGAGAGTGCCAAGGCTGGACCTACAGCCAGATAACTCTTCTAATTCTGGCAGAATTGGGCCAAAGAATGCCACTCCAACAGTACGAGGTAGTGTGTTATGATCTACCAATGATTTTTTTGTAGTCTGACAACTTATGTTCATAATTACGTCCTAAATCTACTCAGTAGCAGAATAACAAGAAGAAGAAAAACAGGCTTACAATTCAGCTAGACTTGGGATTCAGTTTGTATAGTTGGGGTTTGTTTTAGTGTTTTCTGAAGTACATCACACATATGTTTTTCTTATGTATTCATATGTTTACATCTATATTACTGTCAAAGCATACATCAAGAATCTCGCACATGGTGCCTATTTGTATACTTTTTGGTTTCGCTAAGCTTTAATTTGCCAAAACATTAAAAAATAGATAAGTGAACCTACTTTATTTCATCTCTCTGTACTTGTGTAAACTCTGTACATACCTATTAAGTATCTACACTCTATTTATCTATGGTATATTCGATGTGTAGCTAGATGGTTCACACTGTAAATAGTAGCAATGGATTTGCTTGAAACTGATGCAAACACTATGTACTTTTGCGTATTTCTTTTTCTAATTTAAAAAAGAGAACAACATGCTCAACTACATTACTTCCGGGCATTTTTATCAACAACCTCAGCCCATTGGTCATCCTCTCCCTATACCAAAACATGCCAGTCCGATCAATCTTACCTATCTCATCGGCTAGCTACGCTTTTTGACATCATGTATAAATAATAATCGATGCCGTCTAGCAACCATTTTGGTAGTCAGCTAATTCTTTTCGTCATGGTGCTAAAACTTCAGATTAATCCTTACCTTTGTATGGTCTGAAATATAGTCGTTCACCTTCCTTAATTGACCATTTCCTTTTCATTTTGCAGAGAAACACGTCATCACACTATCAAGTATCAACATCGAGTTAATTCTCTCCCGTTTTACACCAGTCCAACATCGACCGATCCTTCTCCGTCTGCCACTGGCGCGACCGGTCCTACACCTACACCTACACCTACACCTCCGTGATGACGGTAAGTTTCTCAAGTGTTTTGCTTAATAGAGTTTTGTTGTGATGCCATGTTGTATCTACACATATCGTGCATAATGTGTGTATGTTTGAAAAGCATTGTATGTGTGGGATTCGACACCTAGTCGTGTGCCTTTGGTAGCCTTCCATACAGCGAAATGCCTCCTAGTGCTTCCACTGAGCCATGGTAGTTCGCTACTGCTTCGGAACACATGGATTAACCGGCATGTGTCCTTCTTTGCTCATGTGTTTGTCCCTACGGGAAAATGTCACGCGGTGTATCACCGAAGTCCTTGTAGCTTGCTACGACTTGGTTGCACTCGCTGATGACCGACACGTGCATTGCTGGGTCATGTATGCCTGTCCCTGTACGTTTGTGCCACCTTGGTTCTATGACTAGTCATGTCGGCCCGGGTTCTCTGCCATATGGATACTAGCGACATAATCATATACATAGCATTTTTTCCTCCAAAATGACTCAATATGCTTAGCTAGCTCAAAAATGACATAATAAGCTTAAGTAGCTCCAAAATGACATATTTAACCTAGGATAGCTCTAAAATGACATATACTTAGCATTTTTCCTCCAAAATGACTTAATATGCTTAGCTAGCTTAAAAATGATATATTTAACCTAGGATAGCTCTAAAATGACCTATACTTAGCATTTTTTCCCTCCAAAATGAGTTAATATGCTTAGCTAGCTTAAAAATGACCTATTTAACCTAGGATAGCTCTAAAATGACATATACTTAGCATCTTTTCCTCCAAAATGACTTAATATGCTTAGCTAACTCTAAAATGACATAATATGCTTAAGAAATGACATATTTTAAGTCCTAAATGACTTCATATGCTTAGCTAGCTCCAAAATAACATAATAACCTTACTTAGCTCCAAAATGACCTATTTAACCTAGGCTAGCTCTAAAATGACATATACCTAGCATTTTTTCCTCCTAAATGACTCAATATGCTTAGCTAGCTCAAAACTGACATAATAAGCTTGATTAGCTCCAAAATGACTTATTTAACCTAGGATAGCTCTAAAATGACCTATACTTAGCATTTTTCCTCCAAAAGGACTTAATATGCTTAGCTAGCTTAAAAATGACCTATTTAACCTAGGATAGCTCTAAAATGACCTATACTTAGCATCTTTTCCTCCAAAATCACTTAATATGCTTAACTGGCTCTAAAATGACATAATATGCTTAAGAAATGTCATATTTTAGCTCCTAAATGACTTCATATGCTTAGCTACCTCCAAAATGACATAATGACCTTATTTAGCTCCAAAATGACCTATTTTACAGATATAAGTTGCATCATAACAATCTTCACATTTTAGTTGCATAATAATAATCTTCTTCTTCTAGTCTTCTTCTTCTAACTTTCTTCTTTCCCATTTTACAGATTTGCTTAAGATCACGGAAGCTTGGGTTGATGGAGTGCTTGTATTTAGTTTTTGTTTTGACCTTGTGAAACTTGCTACCTATGGATGAAACTGTGTAATATTGATGAACCTA
This sequence comes from Secale cereale, assembly GCA_902687465.1. Classification (NCBI taxonomy): domain Eukaryota; kingdom Viridiplantae; phylum Streptophyta; class Magnoliopsida; order Poales; family Poaceae; genus Secale; species Secale cereale. The sequence goes on from LR738709.1 coordinate 579,421,808, forward strand.
TGTATATGTACGTATGAAACTTGCTACTATTGGTAACATGTGTTGGATATATATATGTGTTCATGACTATTAGTAATATATGTTGAATATGCTATATTGGTCATATAAATATATTTGTGTTTGATTTTCTGTGAAAATGAATTGTTATAAGAAAAACAAAATTAAATGGGGCAATATAGACACTTTGCCATCTGCTGCCAGATGGCAAAGAGCTTTGCCATCAGCTGGCATATGGCAAAGTGGCCACGTGTCATCCAGAGGTAAAACCTATTTGGGCTCTTTGCCATCTGCTGGCAGATGGCAAAGTGTGCAGCCTTTGCAATCTACTGGCAGATGGCAAAGTATGCCGTTATCCTTCTAACGGGGCTAACCCCGTTAAGAGGCTTTGCCATCTGCCAGCTGATGGCAAAGGCACAGGCTCTTTGCCATCAGCCAGCAGATGGCAAAGAGGCCTTTGCACACTGGAATTCAGACAAACTGTTTGCCATCTGCTGGCTGATGGCAAAGCCTTTGCCATTCGTCGACCATGCCTTTGCCATCTGCCATGGCTGATGGCAAAGTGCCAGATTCCAGTAGTGAGGGTATATATGTCAGTATCTTTCCAACACAATGTGCTTGACAAAGGATAAAATGTAAAAGGAAAGGTGGATTCACCTTGACACTTATAAGACAGGAATAATAGATAGGCCCTTCGCAGATGGAAGCAGAGGTTGTCATGTGTTTTTATGGTTGGATGCACAAAGTCTTAGCATAGAAGAACTTCACTTTATATTGCCACTTGTGATAAGGACCTTTATTATGCAGTCCGTCGCTTTTATTACTTCCATATCACAAGATCGTATAAAGCTAATTTCTCCCACAATAATAAATCATACATATTTTAGCGGATTTGCAACATGACAACTTACTTGGAAGGATCTTTCTCAATCCATTGGTAGGTATGGTGGACTCTCATGGCAAAACTGGGTTTAAGGATATATGGAAGCACAAGTAGTATCTCTATTTAGTGCGAGGAGTTTTGGCTAGCATGAGGGGGAAAGGCAAGCTCAGCATGTTGGATGATCCATGACAATATACTTTATTTCAGATATAAGAAGACACAACCCATTATGTTGTCTTCCTTGTCCAACATCAACTCTTTAGCATGTCATACTTTAATGAGTGCTCACAATCATAAAAGATGTCCAAGATAGTGTATTTGTATGTGAAGCCTCTCTTCTTTTATTACTTCCTATTAATTGCAACGATGACCAAAACTATGTTTGTCACCTCCCAACAACTTTTATTTATCATACTCTTGGATGTGAAGTCATTACTTCCCACAAGATGGATATGATATCTTTGGTATCTTTATGTTTTCTTTTTTTTATCATGACCCAAGTGAGGAAATCAAGCCCTTGACTCAACACTAATCTTTATTATATAGCTCACGGACTCGATTACAAAGGGTAAAGCTCACAAGGCAAAAGCTCACAACTAGATCATGCTAACTTTATTCTAATAGATCAAGATACTACCAAAAGGATCGAACTAAGTAAAATGGTAAAGATAAGAGTGATAGTGATACGATACCGGGGTCACTCCCCCAAGCTTGGCAGTTGCCAAGGGGAGTGCACATACCCATATGATTATGTCTCCTTCTTCGGGGGTGGTGATGATGGAGTTGCAAGAAGTGACGGAGGATCCTCATATATCGAGCGTAGGAGATCTTCCAGCTTGCAGATAATACCTTTGAGAGCAGCAATGTAATCCTTCAACAAAATATTTTCACTTGTGAGATGCTTGTTACGAATCTGAGCTAACTCAATCATCCTGAAAGCTTCTAGCTCAGTTGAGGTTAAGAGGTTAGGAAGGGGTTTGGAGGTGTCTTCTTCTCCCGCTGCCGGAACCGGATCTTCCACCTCCATCTTGATCTTCTTCTCCTTGTGGATCTCCTTGGGTCCTTCCCTCTTCAGATCTATCTTCATTAGCAAAGCATCTTTGCCTTCGTTGTTGGAGGAGGGAGACGACATGATGCCTGGCTTCGCAAACCCTAGCAGAAAACAGCTCGAAACAAGAACAGAGGATTTTTGCATGATACAAAGGTCAAAACCTTCGGGAGTATATATAATGAATTTTTGCCGACCAAAAGGAGTAATGTAACACCCCAGATGTGTTACTTTCCATTTATGGCTAAATATGAAACTTTGACTTCATCAATTCCATTCTGGGCTCTTCTTTCTTTTCGGGTTTCTTCGTTTTGTCGCGTGCGTGTGTGCATTTCATCCATGTCATGTTATCATGTGCATTGCATTGCATTCGTGTTGTCACTTGCACCCGGTCATGCCCGTCTCTTCCCGTTGTCCGTTTCGAGTTCCGACACTCACACACGTGCCCATGGCACCCTCGAGTCCTTCTTTCATGTGTGGCCGTGTAACGTTCCCGGAATGAGGTGAGACTTGTCGTGCGTTGTAGTTTTGGTACGTGTAGGCCGCCTGTCAAGTTTCATCGCATTTGGAGGTCGTTTGATACTCCAACGGTTAACCTAGTGGGCTAAAAGCTCCTCTTCTTTTGGCCCAAGACCCCCTCCACAACAACCCACTAAACCAGCACAACCACTCCCATCCTCTCGGTCGTTGGATCGTGATCGTGTGGGCGAAAACCGCACCCCATTTGGACCTTCCTAGCTCCCTATGCCTATAAAAAGGCCCCATCCCCTCCATTTTCGGGCAAAACCCTAGTCCTCCTATTTTTTTCCTTTTCCCCGTGCCCGCAGCTCCTCCGCGCGCCGGACGTGTCCGTCCCGCGCCGGACGAAGTCCGTTGCCCGCCGCAGCCAGTGGCGTTGCGCCACGTGTCCCGCCGCCGCCCCGCACCGGCCGGGCCCGCCCAGCCCGCGCGCCTCCGCCGCCCCACTCCCGTCGCCTCCGCGCATCTCCGCCGACCGGCGCCGCCGTCGCGGCACCAACTCGGCCGCAGCCGGCACCTCGCCTCCGGCCGGCCGCCGCATCACCGCTGGGCCGCGCCCTCCTCGCCGTCGGGCCGCGCCCTCCCCGCCGGCGGGCCGCAACCTCGGCGTCGCCCCCGCCGTCGGCCGGCACCGCCCTCGCCTCCGGCCGCCGCCTCGCCGGCTCCGGCGAGCTACCGCCGCCGCCGCTCGTCGTCTTCTTATCCTCCGGGAGGTCGATCCCGATCCGGATCTGGCATTGAATCAGATCCACCAAGACAACCAACCAAACGCCTCCGCCTATCCGCTCCGCTCCGTCCCGGATATCCTTGTCCACGTTTGACTTTTCTCGGAGGGTATAATTTTCTCTAAGTCCCCCGAATCTGTAAATTTCTTGCCTCCTTTGCCATGCAATAACTTCATGCTCGTAGATCCGTTTTGAGCGTGCAATATATCAAAATGTTCGTTGAGATGTGCTCTTCATTTTGTTCCACTTTGACATGCTTGTTTGAGTTCATCTTGATGACATAATCCTCGTTGCAAAAGTGCTATATGTTTAAAACTGCTGTCATATGTAATTTCGTTGCATGCTTGTGGTGTTGATAACTTTGTGCATGTTGGTCCAAATGGAGCATATGAGATGTCAAAATGTTCATTGTGAAGTGCTCTACATGAAGGTTGCTGTAGCATTCATGTTAGGTGTCATATTGCCATGTTAATCTCTGTTGCAAAAGTGCATGTGACTGTTAAGTGCTGAAACTTGTTGTGAGATGTTGTTTTGACTTGCTCATTGCTAGTGATGTGTTTGCCTTCATGTCACATGTCAATATGTTTTAGAAGCTCCTTCATATGGTCTTTGCTGTGGTGCAATCCACTTTCCATGATATGCCTTGAGGTGACTTAAACAAGCTTGTAAACATGCCATGCCAATGTTGCTGTTGTATACTTAGTGAAAAAACTGTTAGTCTAGAATCTGTTAAACCAGATGCTATGTTTGCTTGATGCCTCACTCAGATCCATGCATGTTTTAGTATGCCAAATGATCATGTCTTGTTGTCCATGTTATGCTCTATCCATCCATGCCCTTATTTGCATATATGGCCTGTTGTAGCTTATTTATGTCTTGCTCTCAAGTTGCTATAAATTTACCTGTCAGGTTTTTTTCAGCATGATCAATTTGGTGAAGCTTGTTGTTATTGATCCATGCCTCCTATGGAGTTGCTCCAATGGAGTTGTTTGATGTATGCTATGTCTATTACATGTCCATGATGTTTATATACTTAGTGGAGTTGATATGCTTGTTGTTTTGTGCCTCCGAAGGCAGCATCGTGATGATGTTTTTGCCTTCCCAGATTTTGACTAAGTGTGGATAAATTTATTGCAACTTGCCATACTTGGTTAATTGTGTTCCAGTAGGGTTTTGGGTGTGTTCTAAGTTCGTGTTTGTTAAGTATCATGTCTATTTCACATCCATGCCCTTTGTCTCCATGTTTGAGTGATGTAGCATAATTATTTCTTGCTCCAGAGATGCCATGTTGCTGTAAATTGCAGTTTTGTGTGAATATTGTTTTGCTTGCCATTTGCAAACCGTGCGTTCGTTTCTGGTGATCTTTATATCGATTTCAACCGAAATCTTCCCCTCTATCCAGTGGCTTGCTTGGTTTCCCAAGATAAGGCATTTTCCCTCATCTTCTCCTTAGGCTCAAGTGTTTCCTCATGCATATGCACATTATGCTCGCATCCCTTGCTATGACTTGCATCATGTTGATTGTGCATTACACCATGTTTGATGTTGTGTCGTGTTGTGTTCTTGTGTTGAGTAGAGCCGGGAGCCGATTCGGAGTTCGAGGTTACTACCGAGGCTGAGTTTGAGGACCAAGGTTACGATCCCTCCGTGGAATCAACAGGCAAGATGAACTTACCCAGATATCACTACTATCTTTGCCTATGCTAGATGTCTCGCTCTTTAGATATTGCCTCGATGTCTATGTCTGTTTGTCAGCCCTCCTATTGTTGCCATGAAACTCCTTAACCACCCTCCTAGAAAACCATTGTTTGGCTAAGTATGCATCGCTCAGCCCCTCTTATAGCGTTGTTAGTTGCAGGTGAAGATTTGAAGATTCTTGCTTCGTGATGAAGTTATTGTTGGGATATCACAATATATAATCTGTTAAACTAAATCAACTATATATTGGTAATGGGTGGAAGGCTAAGCCTCTTGCTTGGTGTTTTGTTCCACTCATGCCACCCTAGGAACCGTTAAACCGGTGTTATGTTCCTTGATTTTTGCATCCCTAACATGGTTGGGTTT
>LR738709.1:579427171-579463895 GCA_902687465.1 Secale cereale
CCCCCCCTTGATAACTTGCTTAGTGCTAAAGCTTTTCCAGCAAGGCCCAACTTTGCTTTTACCATTTGCCATAACTAAATTACTTGCATAGGAACTTTCCGGACCCCGAGGACTTAATTTTACAACCCGGGCCAGTGCTCCTCATGAGTGTTGCTCCAAACTGGGCAGCCTGCGGGGCCGACTTGAGGCAACTCGAGGTTCTGGCTCCCATAGCTTGACCTATCCGGTCGTGGCCTGAGACGAGATATGCGCGGCTACTATCAGGGTGTCGGCACGCCGGGAGGTCTTGCTGGATTAGTTTTACCTTTGTCGGAATATCTTGAGCACGGGATTCTGAGAATAGTCGAGTCTTCCCACCTTGGAGTTGCGACTTCGCAGATTGTGAACTTGTGATGGGATAAGTTGGGACACCCCTGCAGGGTTTGATCTTTCGAAAGCCATGCCCGCGGTTATGTGGCAGATGGGAATTGGTTAATATCCGGTTGTAGATAACTGGACACCATGTTCCGAATACACTACCTGCGTGAGTAACCGTGACGGTCTCTTTTCGAAGGGGTTCGGGAAGTGAACACGATGTGGTTATGTTTGACCGTGACTAGTTAGGATCACTTCGTGATCACTTGGCGATCGTTGGCACTTGTTCTCTTCTCGCTCTAAACCCGTAAGTTCGTGCTAGTGCTGCTGCAACCTTGTTTTAAGCCTTTTCCTCACCTAAGGCTTCGATAGTATTGTTACCCGGGTTCGGGATTGCTGAGTCCTTTGTGGCTCACAGATTGTCGGTGCACTGAGGTAGGGGTACCTCAGTACCCCAACTTGTGCACGGGCAGTTGCAGCTTCCCGCGGCAGGGTTTACCGCGTGCTCGCCGGAGACCTTCCTGCTCCATATCAAACCATTCAAAAACAAAGTATGCAAGACAGAAGATCGAGACCCCGGCAAGTGGAGCTTGCCGGGAAGGCCGTACCAGGCTCAAGATTACCTCACTAGCACGAGGCCCTGGCAAGAGGAGCTTGCCAGGGAGACTAGAAGATTCCATCATAGAAGACACGCCTCGGCGCTATATGCGTCCCGGCGAGGGCCCGGGGAGCGGCAAGCTCCCGGGCCCGGCAAGATCAAGACCCCGGCAAGGTGCTTGCCGGGAGAGTTGCGCTGTGTGCCCGCGCTCCAGCTCATCGGCCCACGCGTCGCCCTGGGGCCTATCCAGGGACGCGTGGCGGATGGCTGTGCAGCCTGGGGGACACGGTGGCACTCCACGGCGGTGGATCCATCGCCGTGGCACACGGAGAAGAGAAGGCGGGAGCTTTTGGGGTCGACGGCGACGGGTATTAAATGCCTTTGTCCCCCACTGTGAAAGTAGGTAGCGACCACTGTTCGCGCACTGTAGCTCCACTGTTCCCGCACTGTTACAACTACCACCTCTTTTACATTTTTACCCCTTTCTCCTACGTTGACACCTGTCGGTGACCCCTTGTACTATAAAAGGAGGCCCATGCACAACGTGGAGGGGGTTCGGAACCTAGATCACTCATACGCTCGGTGTAGCTGCTTCTTCAAGCTCCCGAGCTCCCCAACTCAATACACAACTAAGCAGGAGTAGGGTTTTACGCGTCTACCGCGGCCCGAACCTGGGTAAAACTGCCCGCGTGCTCGCTACGATCTGCTCTTCGTGCTCCCTCCGCCCTCGTACCGCACAGACAAGGGGCTCCGGTCCCATAGGTGTTCGTGGCGGACAGTTTCCACCGACATCTTTGGCGCGCCAGGTAGGGGGCGTCGAGGTTGTGCGAATCTGATCCGGCGTTCGCGCGGGCGCATTCTTCATCAACCTCTCCAGTTCATTCAGCAACTTCATCAGCAACAGCACTATGGCCCCGAAGAAGAAGGCTTCGGAGGTCGGAGGCCCGTCTGCGTCTCATCCGCCGCCACCAGAGCCAACGGTGGGCGGGGGAGACGCCGTCGGAAGGGTGGTCGCCGGCGAGGACACTCGCGGCGCCACCAGATCCAAGGACAAGACGGACGACCGAGCCTCGGTCTCCGTGGACGCGCCACGTCCATCTCAGCACACGACAACCCAGCAGCGCCATACCACAGGAGGTGGTATCCGCTTGCTGGGGCAAGGGCAAACCGGAGGCTCGCGGGACGCCCCGGACCACCGTCCGGGCACGAGCAAAGCGAAGGCGCCGGCGCGGGACCCTGCTCCTTCTAACGTTGTTAGGAGTCCGAGCATATCCCGCTCCTCGCACCGTTCGCCCCCGTTCCCCTCCACTCCAGCAGAAGCGCTCGCGAGGGCGCAACTGCTCCTCGACTTCCCTCCAGCGGCAGACAAGGCCGAAGACTGGAGGGCTACCATCCAGAGCCTGATAGCCTTCGCCAACAACGATTCTCCACAGCAGCCGGCGGCCTCGCGGCCGCGGCAAGCTGAGAAGACGAAGGCCGACGGCGACAAGACCGCCGGGGGTGCGACAAGCGTGCACTCCCCGCCGCGGAAGCAGAAGACGCCGCCCCGCCGGAACAACGCCGACGACGGCTCCACGGCGTCGTCGGATCCGCGGGCCCGTCGGGACCAGCGCCAGGTCCTCGACGACCGACAACAAGAAGACGCTCGGACAAGAATCGAGCGCCGCCGAGAAGCTCGGCGACAATCAGACCAGAGAGCTGGGAACACTGTCGACGCGCGCGCGCCCGGTGAACCAGGCGACTTGCCGTACGCGGCAGGCTGCCCTGCGTTCACTCGCGAGCTGCGGCGCGTCCAATGGCCCAGCATGAAGAATTTCAATCCCGATGTACCGGAGAAGTACGACGGCAAGACGCACCCCTCAGAATTCCTCAGCATTTACACCATTGCGGTGCAGGCTGCCGGGGGGCGCGACGAGAAGATCTTGGCAAACTACTTCCCGCTCGTGCTTAAGCCGAACGTTCGTTCCTGGCTTATGCATTTGCCGGAAGGCTCCATTTCTTCTTGGGCAGACCTTTGCCATCAGTTTGTTGGCGCCTTCACCGGCGGCCACAAACCCCACGGCCAGGAGAGCGATCTCCACATTCTGGCCCAGAAGGAAGGAGAGTCCCTGCGCAAGTACATCCAACGCTTCAGCCGTGTACAGCACAACATCCCTGATGTCCACCCTGCCGCGGTTATCAGCGCGTTCCATCAGAACGTGCGTAACCGCCGCATGCGTGAGGAAATGGCGATGACCAAGATTCGGGATGTCAGCGAGCTCTATGCTCTGGCTGACAAGTGCGCACGCGCAGAAGAGGGGAGGAGACTCCCCGGGGAGGATGCTGGCGTAGGAGGAAGCGACAGCGACGACGCCGCCCCGGCAAAGAAGAGCCGGCGGCGGAATAACAGAAGGAAGGGCAAGAAGGAGGTGCTTGCCGTCGAGAAGTCCGGCAAGGAGGCTCCCGCCAAGCAAACACAGGCCGGCGGTTCCGGCAAGGAGCCTGCCCCTGTAGCGGCAGCCGACAAGCAGGACGGCTCCGACAAGCAATACTGTAAAATCCACCGCACCAAGGGCCACGACCTCTCCAACTGCAAGCGCGTCGAGTACCTCGTCGAGCAGCAGAAGGCTGAGTACGAGAGGTGCGACAAGGAGAAGGCCCAAGGTGGCGGCGGAGAGCCAAGCAAGAAGCGGCCGTTCAATGGCCGGGGAGGACGCCGCGGCAAAGCCAAGCAGCGGCAAGGTGACCGACCTCCCCGGGGCCGCGACAAGGATGAAGAAGACAACGACGAAGACATGGAGGACGAGGATAACAGCGAGCAGGAGTTCCAGAAGGCCACGGAGGTCCTGTGCGTCGACGGTGGCGCCTCTCTGCACACCTCCCACCGCCAACTCAAGCAGTGGGTGCGTGAGGTGAATGCAGCAGAGCCGCCCGTGGAGTCGCGCAGGCTCCTCAAATGGTCCAGCACGCCCATCATTTTTGATCTTGAGGATCACCCTGACCGCACCACCGCGGTCGGGTGCTTGCCGATGCTGGTTTCTCCCACCATCCGCAACCTCAAGGTCACCAAAATGTTGGTTGACGGCGGGGCCGGGCTGAACTTGATCTCCTCTGCTGTGATCAAGAAACTCCAAATTCCAGACGGCGAGCTCGAAGAAACCGGTTCTTTCCAAGGAATCAACCCGGGAAGGAGCAAGCCCAAGGGAAAGATCACTCTGCCAGTGACCTTTGGCGGGGAGCTCAATTTCAGAACTGAGCGCATCACTTTCGACGTCGCCGATATTCCATTACCCTACAATGGAATACTTGGCCGTCCTGCCCTCGCCAAGTTCATGGCAGCTTCCCATTATGCTTACAACGTACTCAAGATGCCGGGGCCGATAAGCGTCATCACTGTCCACGGCGACAAGAAGGATGCGCTTGTCTGCGCCGACAAGATCTACCGGGATGCAGCAGCTGCGGCCGAGAAGGATACACTTGCCGCTGAAGCTCCCGGGGGGAAGAAGACGAAGACCAAGTCCGGCGAGTGCTCTGGGGCCCACTCCGGCAACCGCGCCTCTTCGGAGTGCTGCGCTGCCGTCGAGGACGTCCCATCGAGCTCCACCGGCAAGAGTAAGAAAGGGATGGCCGCTCCTCCGGCAACCAAGAAGGTGTCCGCCAAGGAGGACGGCACTGGTGGTACCTTCACCATCAGTGCCACACTTGACAGCAAATAGGAAAGCGCGCTCGTTGCCTTCCTGCGGGCGAATGTCGATGTGTTTGCCTGGCAACCATCTGACATCCCCGGTGTTCCCAGGAAGGTAATTGAGCACAAGCTTGCTGTTTGTCCTCATGCGCGGCCCATCAAGCAGAAAGTGAGGAAGCAAGCCGTGGAGCGCCAAGAATTCATCAACGAAGAAATCAAGAAGCTAGAGGCAGCAGGCCTAGTTAGAGGTGTGATCCATCCGACGTGGTTGGCAAATCCAGTCGTCGTGCGCAAGGCCAATGGGAAATGGAGACTGTGTATAGACTTCACCGATGTGAATAAAGCATGTCCCAAGGATCCATTCCCTTTGCCGCGCATTGACCAGATCGTTGACTCCACTGCCGGATGTGAGCTACTCTGTTTTCTTGATGCATACTCAGGCTATCATCAGATTTTCATGGCCAAAGAGGATGAAGAGAAGACTGCATTTATCACTCCATGTGGCACTTATTGCTTCATACGCATGCCATTTGGATTGAAGAATGCAGGCTCAACCTTTGCAAGGGTAGTATACACTGCTTTTGAGCCACAGATCCACAGAAATGTAGAGGCTTACATGGATGACATCGTGGTGAAGAGCAAGAGCAAGGATACCCTGATCCAAGATTTGGAGGAAACATTCCAGAACCTGCGCAAGATTCAGCTTAAGTTGAACCCCGAGAAGTGCGTCTTTGGAGTTCCCTCCGGCAAGCTTCTCGGATTCTTTATGTCACAGAGGGGGATTGAAGCTAACCCCGACAAGATTAAGGCCATTGAGCAGATAGAGGCCCCAAAGCGCGTCAAGGATGTCAGAAGGCTCGCAGGTTGTGTGGCTGCCCTCAGTAGGTTCATTTCAAAGTCTGCAGAACGCGCCCTACCTTTCTTCAAAATCTTGAAGAAGGCAGGTCCCATGAAGTGGACTCCGGAAGCGGAGGCAGCGCTGCAGGATTTGAAACGGTACCTGTCCTCCACTCCAATACTTGTCGCACCTAGACCACAGGAAAAGTTGTTGCTATACCTAGCGGCAACCAACCAGGTGGTTAGTGCTGCGTTAGTAGCGGAGAGGGAGTCCGACGAGGAGGCTACACCACCGGCAAGCGAATCCAGCGACAAGCGGGGGGCTGCTCCGGCAAGCTCTGGCCCCGACAAGGACAGCTCTGCGCAGGAACAGGAAGAAGTGCGAAAGAAGATGGTGCAGCGCCCAGTGTATTTTGTAAGTTCCCTCCTCCAGGGAGCTAGATCAAGATACTCTGGCGTGCAAAAGTTGCTTTTCGGCCTCCTCATGGCCTCGAGAAAGCTGCGCCATTACTTCCAAGCACATGAGATAACAGTGGTCACTCGCTTTTCATTGAAGAGGATATTGCACAACCCAGAAGCAACAGGCAGGATCGTTGAGTGGGCACTGGAGCTGTCAAGCTTTGGACTCAAGTTTGAAAGTACTTCAACCATACAGAGCCGAGCTTTGGCAGAATTCATAGCTGAGTGGACCCCAACGCCCGATGAAGAAGTTCAAGAAACAAGTGCACCCGTACAAGAAGCGACAAGTGAATGGGTAATGTATTTTGACGGTGCCTTCTCGCTGCAAGGCACCGGTGCTGGTGTGGTACTCATCGCGCCCACCGGAGAGCACCTCAAATATGTTATCCAGATGCACTTTCCCAGGGAGCAAGCAACAAACAACACTGCTGAATATGAAGGCTTGCTTGCCGGCCTCAGGATTGCGGCCGAACTTGGGATCAGGAAGCTGATTGTGCGGGGAGATTCTCAGTTGGTGGTCCGGCAAGTTAACAAGAGCTATCAGAGCCCTTTGATGGAAGCTTATGTCGATGAAGTGAGGAAGCTTGAGGAGCACTTTGAAGGTCTGCAGATGGAGCACGTCCCGAGAGCTCAGAATGAAATTGCAGATGGCCTTTCAAAGTGTGCTTCGATGAAGTTACCTGTGGAACCAGGGACCTTCTTGCTCAAGCTGACTCAGCCATCCGTTACACCGTCAATTGGGCAGTCCAAGAAGAGAAAGTTGGTCTCCGGCGGCTACTTGCCGGCGGATCTTCCTACAACCGCCACCAAGATCCCCAAGATCAACAACCAAAACGCTGAGGAACGGTTTGCTCCTGCAGATCCTCGGGTCTGTACAGTTGAAGCAAGTGTTCCCGACAAGCCTCGCCCCGGCGAGCTTGCCGGGGGACCATCAGCTCCGGCAGAACCAGAGGTCCTTGCCGTAGAAGCTGAGGTTCCCGCAGCGGCTCTCGAGCCTTTAGTCCTTGCCGTCGAGCCTCAGGCTCCGGCATGGGCACAGCAGATCGTCCGTTTTCTTCAAACTGGAGAACTTCCCGACGACCTAGAAGAAATAGAGAAGATAACCAGGCAGTCAAGTATGTACCAGTTCGTGGATAACGAGCTGTACAGAAGAAGGCTCAATGGTGTCAGATTGAAGTGCATCTCCAGGGAAGATGGACAGAAGCTGTTGGCAGAAATACACGGAGGCATATGCGGCCACCACATTGGCGCAAGGGCGCTTGCCGGGAAAGCTTTCCGGCAAGGGTTCTTTTGGCAAGAAGCCCTCCAAGATGCAACTGCACTAGTAACCAAGTGTGAAGCGTGCCAGTTCCATGCAAAGCAGATTCATCAACCAGCTCAAGCTCTCCAAACAATCCCTTTGTCCTGGCCCTTCTCGGTCTGGGGGCTCGATATCCTCGGCCCTTTCCCTCGTGCTGTCAGGGGCTTTGAGTACTTGTACGTTGCAATCGACAAGTTCACAAAGTGGCCAGAAGTGGAGCCAGTGAGAAAGGTGACAGCACAGTCAGCAGTTAGGTTCTTCAGGTCGATTGTTTGCCGTTTCGGGATCCCTAACAGGATCATCACCGACAACGGTACACAATTTACTAGTCGCACCTTCATGCAGTACGTCCAAGACCTTGGCACCAAGGTCTGTTTCGCTTCTGTTGCTCACCCGAGGAGCAACGGTCAAGCGGAGAGGGCAAATGCTGAAGTGCTGCGCGGACTCAAGACGAGGACCTTTGACAGGCTGCGCAAGTGCGGAAGAAATTGGATAGAGGAGCTACCGGCGGCTCTTTGGTCAATCAGAACGACACCAAGTCGAGCCACCGGACAGACACCCTTTGCTCTAGTCTATGGAGCAGAGGCAGTTCTCCCCACGGAACTCGTATACGGATCTCCTCGAGTGCTCGCTTATGACGAGCTCGAGCAAGAGCAACTGCGGCAAGATGATGCATTGCTCCTCGAGGAGGGACGTCTCCAGGCTGCTGTACGAGCTGCTCGATACCAGCAAGCCTTGTGTCGCTACCATAGCCGCAAGGTCAAGGCCAGGAGTCTCGAGGAAGGTGACCTTGTTCTTCGGCGTGTTCAGTCCGCCAAGAATTCCAACAAGTTGACGCCGAAGTGGGAAGGCCCTTATCGGGTGAGACAAGTCACGAGGCCCGGCGCTGTCCGCCTCGAGACCGAAGAAGGCTTATCGGTGAGCAACTCCTGGAACATAGAGCATCTTCGCAAGTTTCACCCATAAGGCGCGGTTGCCGTGATCCGTTCCGGCAACCACCTTTTGTACAAGCTTTGCCGCTGTTGCATGTAACCCTTTGTACAAAGCAGGGCGCAGACCCCGTGCATCAGTAAAGTTTTTGTGTTTTGCGCTGATTGCCTTTTGCATGCTTTTCTTTGCTATTTGCATGTTTTGTTTGGCATTTGGTGCAACACTCAAGTATCCGGTAAGCATTAGCACGCCGAAAGGCCATATATTTGTTTCCCTCTTCTTTTCCCTTGCTTCTTAAGCAGAAGGAACGTTCCTCGCACACAAGTTTGCCGGGGGGGGGGAGGAGGTGGAGGAGGAACCAAGTGCTGTTCAAGAAAGAGAAGCCTTACCGGGAAGCAGACAATATATGAAAGCTAAGTTATTAGAATTTGACCAGTTCAAATTTTTAAATTTTAGTTGTCTTCCTTGAACAATCACACTTTGTATGGAAAACCTGTGCGCGGAGGAACCTACCCGTAGCTTGCCGCACCCTTGTCTTGTTTCCGAGTACGCTCAACGATCTAAGTGAGCTGCGACAAGTGTCGCGCCCTTGCTTCGTTTTCGAGTTCGCTCAGCAAGATAAGTGCGTTGTGACTAGCTGCGGCAAGGTTGCTTGCCGGTGAGACCTTGGCCAGCAGGCTGCTCAGAGTCCAGCACTCAGCGCTCGCGGCAAGGGCCCCTTGCCGGCAAGCTCCCCGGGAGCGTAGGGTGAAAAACATACAAAGCAAAGGACTGAGACAAGGAAGATAACATTGCACTGATTGATCAAAATGAGATAAATATCTTACAAAAGATAACTTGTCGCAATGATTAACGAGTTCATAACACCCTATGCAGCAACGAAAAGAAATAAAGATAATGGAGGCCTAATCTACGCGGTCGCCCTCAATCCTGGAGATCTTAGCCACCTTGGCAATGATGTGGGCGACCTGCTCCTTCAGAGCCTCCATGTCCGCGTCAGCCGGCAAGCTGCGAAGAACGTTGGTGAGGTTTATGCCCGGATTGCGGTATACGATCTTCGTCAACACGCGCTCCAAGGTTCCCGTGCAGAGCAGGCGCGTCTCCTCGGCCAGTTGCGCGGGGATCTTCTTCCGCAGATCTGCAAGGGCCGGCGCGATTCCCCTGAAGAAGAGGCTGAGCTTGGCGCTGTGAGGGATGTTTGGATCCGGGGAGTAGATGAGGTGCTCCAGCTTCAACGCCAGCAGCTCCTGGTCGATGTTGGACGCACAAGATACTAAGTCCTCGGTCCATACCTCAACGGTTTTGCGGAAGAGCTCAGCCGCTTGGTTGGCGCTGTCCACCAAGGTCCGCTCCTTGCGGAGCTCCTCCTTCAACTTGGTCTCCCGAGCCCGGGCAGCGTCGAGTGAATCCTTCAGTGTAGAGACCTTCAACTCCAAGTCCTCGATGGAGTCCTTGGCGGCCTTCAACTCGTCGCCCCTCTCAGAAAGACGCACCTGGAGTTCTGAATTGGTGTGGGCGTCCTTCTCACGCTCCGTGATGAGCGCGGCGACCTTCTCCGCGCTCACCTTCAGCGACTTCTCCAGCTGCGCGACCTTGGCGGCAAGCTCCTTCTTGGCGGTCTCCGCGGCAGCCGCGGCGGCTTTCGCCTCCTTCAGTTCCCCGCCAAGGGCCTCCTCCCGAGCGGCAAGGTCCTCCTCATGGGAGTCGAGGTTGACCTTCCGCTGCGCGAGTTCTCCTTCTCGCCGGGACAGCTCCACCCCGGCGAGCCGCTGCTGCTCTTCGGCCTCAGCTTTCTCCAGCACCCACTCCTGATATTCGCCGGCGAGTCGCTCGCGCTCCTCCGCCACCTCGCGGAGGGCAGCCTGGTTGGCGGCGCTGAGCTCCGCCGCGCGCTTCTCCATCTCCGCGGCGGCCTTGGCGGCAAGGGCTTCCCGGGAAGCAAGCTTCGCCTGCCTGGCCCGGTAAAGGGCCAGGAGCTGATGAAGCAGCTTCTCCTCCTCGGGCCCTTCACTCCCGCCGGGCGCCTCGACAATCTTCAAGCCCGCGGAGGCGAGGACCTCCCCGTCAAATGCCTCGCCCTCCGCGGGAGCTCGCGACGAAGAACCCCACGGCACCTGGATGAAGACGCCGTTGGGGGCTTCAAGGTAGTAGCCGGCCTGCTCCTTTCCGGCGGAGGGGTCGGCGGCCGGCGCAGCACTCGATGCTCCCGCCGCCTCCGGGCCGGCGGTGCGGTCACCGTCCCCCTCCCCGGCCGCTGCGTCCGCAGCCGGAGCGGTCTCCTGCGCAGCCGGTTCGGCGGCTCCCGCCGTGTCCTCGGTGACAGGGGCGTCGCCGCCACCGTCCTGCGCGGCCTCCTCCTCGATGATGATGACTTCCGTCTCCATCGGCTCGGGGGGAGGAAGATCTAGAAGAAGAAGAAGAAAAAGAAGTTCAAGCAAAAATCCAAAAAGAGACAACGCCAAGAAGACGAGTTATAGAGCCTACCTTGGCGGACGTCGTCGGCGGCGGGCTCCCTCGCCGGGGAGCTCTGCCTTGGCGGAGTGACCGCCCTCGCCGGGCTGCTCGCCCTTGGCGGGGTACTCGCCCTTGGCGGAGTACCCGCCCTTGGCGGAGCGCTCTCCCTTGCCGGGGAGTTCGGCCTTGGCGGGGACGGCGGGGCCCGCGGCTCCTCGGGGGCGGCCTCCGGACGCTCCTGTGGCTGTGGCTCCACCTCTGCACAAGTCAAGACAAAAATATCAAGATACTGAAACAAGACAAAATCCCCAAGCGCACCCCGACGAGCGGAAGGATGGAACCCAGACTTACGCTGGGGGCTGCGCTGGGGGCTGCTCCTCGGAGCAGCGCTCGGGTCCGGCAGGCTTGGCTCCGGCGTGTCCCCAGTTGCCGCGGTGGCCGAGTCTTCTGCGACCTCGACCGCAGGCGCCTTGGCTTTCTTCGCCACGCGCTGAACCAAGGTCCTGAAATCAAAGCAACAAACAAAATTAGCATCAACAATAATCAAGACGAAACTTGGGAAGGTGTAAGATCTCGGATTCTTACTCCTGATCCTCCTCGTCGTCCTCGCTCAAGGCGGAGAAGTCATACTCCACCTGGGGCGCTTCTGCACGAGGAGCGGAAGACGAAGATTCCCTCGGGCGCTTGGCAGTCCCTGGGGCTGGGGGCTGCGAAGACCCAGCCCCTGTGGTAGCCGGAGCCCGGGGAGCGGGCGGAGCCGCTGCTCCGCTCCGAGAAGACTCCTGCCTGCTTGGCGCCGACCTGCGGGGCGCCTCTGCCGTGGCCTGCGCGCGGGCCGCCTCCGCCGCGGCTGGTGCGCCGGTCGCCCCCGGCGCAGCTTGGCTTCCCCGTGAAGCTTGAGCTGCCCGGCGAGCTGGTTGTTGCCGGGGCGCCTGCGCCCTCGCTCCCGTCGCCGCCCTGCGGAGACGCTTCGGTGGGGACCGCCTTGGGCTTGCCGGGGGCGGGGAGGTCTCCGACGAGGAGAGGTCGTCGGCGTAGAGCTCCGTAGATCCGTCGGAGTCCTCGGCGGCCTCGGCCTCCTCCTCCTCCTCCTCCCCGGCTGGCTCGCTGGGCCCAGCGCCCTGCGCTGCGGCCTCTTTTCCTCTGGCGCCTCCGCTCCCTCCAGCGCCTCCGCTCCCCGCGGCGCCTCTGTTCCCTCCGGCAGCGCCATCCCTTGCCGCGGCCTCGGCCACGATTCCGTGGATCCCGGAGTGCCTCAGAGAGGGGACCCCGGCGAGCGCGTCGGGAGGAAGTTGCAGCAGTCTGCGGATCTCCGCCTCCTCCGCCTGGCAGGACGCATCCGCAGCCTCCGCCTCTTCAGGCGTATATCCAAAATCTCCTGCCGCTGCGGCTGCAGCGGCCTCTTCAGCCCGAGAAGCCATGTATGCAAGCTCCTGTTCGGTGGTGTCCCGCGTGTGCTCCTTGATGTCATCCTTGTTCTTCGCCACCTCCACAAGGTTGTCGAAGAAGCTGAGGACGTCTATGGGCTTGGGCGGAATCCACGTGCGGTCCACGCCGTGCGAATCACACGCGGGCATCATGGCGCAAAGACGGTCCCGGACTGTGCTATTGCAGAGGGGCACCACTCCCCGGGGAGGTCTGAACCACTCAGGGTGGGCCGGGTCATATTTGAAGAGTTCCCGGACCATCCCCTTCAGCTCCAGCGTCGTGAAGTTGAAGTTCATCCCGGGGCGCAGCCGCATTATATCCGCTGCGTTACCGTACTCCCAGGCCGGCCTTTTCCTGTCTTGGAGAGGGGCGATGCGGCGGCGGAGGAAGTCTGCGCCTACTTCTGCAACGGACAGCCTAGCTACCCGAAGACGAAGAATCCGGATGAGGGCGATGTCGAGCTTGATGTCGTCTGAGTCTAGCTCGCTCCAATCCCTGCCGTGCACGATGGGCGTTGTGCGCGGCGCGGTGAAGGGCTGCGGCTCGTCCTCAACGATCCAGCACCAATCTGCACGCCACTCCTCCCACTTGCCGCGGAGCTCCCCCGGCAAGTACGACTCCTTCTTGTTCAGACGAAATACCCAAGAAATTCCCCCGGAGAGGGGGGCGCCGGCCTCTGCTCTAGGAGTGAAGAAGTGCCTAAACAGCGCTACGTTTGGGTGTATTCCTATGAAGTTTTCGCACATGTGTGCGAAAACCGCCATTGTGAGGATGGCGTTGGGGGTGAAGTCAAGAAGATGGAGGCCATAGGTGTGCATGATGTCGCAGAAGAAATCAGAGAAAGGAGGGCAAAGACCGCAGTGAAAGAAGGCTGCGAAGAAATAGTACCCGCCGGGGTAGTTGTCCTTGGCGGCGGCCGGATAAGCTCGAGTGCGGGGGTGCGCCTTGGTTTCCTTGGCCCAGAACAAGTAATACTTGTTCCAGAGCTCCCGCGCGCCGAGCCTCGGCGGGAAGACGAGGTTCCGCTTCCGGTACGCGGTAAGCTTCGCTGCTTGCTCCGACTTCTCCCTCTTGGCTTTCTCCGCCTTCGCCTTCTCGGTCTTCGGGGCCATGGCAGAGGCGGCGGAGGAAGGGGGGAACGGCGGCGGCGGAGGTGTGGAGGCGGAGCGCAAAGGGGATTTCTGGAGGAAGAAGAAGATGCAATGAAAGCGCAAGGAGGGGAATCGCTCCTGCTTCCTCTGCTTTTATGGGGAAGTGGGGGGCGTTTCGCTCTTTCCATTAAGAGAACGTGGGCACGTCCCATCCCACGACGCCGCAATCGACGAGTGCCGTTACGGGGGGATGCGGCGGATACGGAAGTGGATTCGGCGCGCCGTGGGCCGCGTGTGCCCGTGCACTGTTTTGGGCCTGGCCCAACAGCGCTTGGCACCGTGTGTGGCCCAGGCCCGGGGGCCCCTGTCGGTGCACTGAGGTAGGGGTACCTCAGTACCCCAACTTGTGCACGGGCAGTTGCAGCTTCCCGCGGCAGGGTTTACCGCGTGCTCGCCGGAGACCTTCCTGCTCCATATCAAACCATTCAAAAACAAAGTATGCAAGACAGAAGATCGAGACCCCGGCAAGTGGAGCTTGCCGGGAAGGCCGTACCAGGCTCAAGATTACCTCACTAGCACGAGGCCCTGGCAAGAGGAGCTTGCCAGGGAGACTAGAAGATTCCATCATAGAAGACACGCCTCGGCGCTATATGCGTCCCGGCGAGGGCCCGGGGAGCGGCAAGCTCCCGGGCCCGGCAAGATCAAGACCCCGGCAAGGTGCTTGCCGGGAGAGTTGCGCTGTGTGCCCGCGCTCCAGCTCATCGGCCCACGCGTCGCCCTGGGGCCTATCCAGGGACGCGTGGCGGATGGCTGTGCAGCCTAGGGGACACGGTGGCACTCCACGGCGGTGGATCCATCGCCGTGGCAGACGGAGAAGCGAAGGCGGGAGCTTTTGGGGTCGACGGCGACGGGTATTAAATGCCTTTGTCCCCCACTGTCAAAGTAGGTAGCGACCACTGTTCGCGCACTGTAGCTCCACTGTTCCCGCACTGTTACAACTACCACCTCTTTTACGTTTTTACCCCTTTCTCCTACGTTGACACCTGTCGGTGACCCCTTGTACTATAAAAGGAGGCCCATGCACAACGTGGAGGGGGTTCGGAACCTAGATCACTCATACGCTCGGTGTAGCTGCTTCTTCAAGCTCCCGAGCTCCCCAACTCAATACACAACTAAGCAGGAGTAGGGTTTTACGCGTCTACCGCGGCCCGAACCTGGGTAAAACTGCCCGCGTGCTCGCTACGATCTGCTCTTCGTGCTCCCTCCGCCCTCATACCGCACAGACAAGGGGCTCCGGTCCCATAGGTGTTCGTGGCGGACAATTTCCCCCGACACAGATTCAACACAACACCAGATGCAGGTACCGGTGAGAACTATATAGGTGATGGGACAGAGCTGTACTGGGAGTTCGACGAAGAACGTGGACGTTACTATGTGTCTTATCCCGACGATCAGTAGTGGCTTCTACTAGGGGCGATCAGACCTTGTGGTGCTTTATTTATGGTCTCTTTCTTTTGGATCTTCGTCCGTAGTCGGACTCTGATGTTATTTGGGTGATGTATGTTTATTGCATTTCATTGTGTGACGTGGCGAGTGTAAGCCAACTACTCTTTTACTTTTTCATCCCCTCTTTTACATGAGTTGTGCAAAGATACCATACTTGAGATCATTCTAGTATGTGCTTATGCCTTTAAGTCGTGCCTCGACACGTGGGAGGCATACTCACATACTGGGCATTACAAGTTGGTATCAGAGCCTTCTCCGACCTAGGAGCCCCCTGATTGATCGAATCGTTGACTGTTGAGTCTAGGCACACACATAAAAATGTTTTGAGTCCTATATATATATAGAAGAGTAGGATTTCTTTTTACTCCTCACCCCTTCATTGCTCTGGTGAGGACTCCTGACGATGTTCTATCTCTTCTACTCTCAAAATTCACAATTTTTTTAGGATCACGCGAGTATTGTTTGGATTGTTCCGATATCTTTGTGACGAGAACATTGTTCTCGATGCCTCCTGTCATTTAGGGGTTGTGGCAGTGTCCCGGGGAGTTGAGCTCCGAGGTGTTGTCGTCACAAATGTATCATAGCGGTTCTAGAATACTTAAGACGGCGAACATCGAAAACTCTTCTATGCGGTTAGTGGTGAGATAACCCCGATATCACCCAGTACTAGGGAGGTAGTTCGGTAGTATTGCCACAGCTTGTATAGCAGTTGTGTTTCGACGGTCCGAGGTAAATAGTTTCCGAGGATGACTGGTTATGTGTTGAAGGATGGATACAGCTGGGTGTAGGATTAGAGTTGAGTGCGCAGTGCTTCCTGTGTATCCCCAACACCCGATTGCATAATCGGAAACCTTCGGAAATTAATAGGTGGGTTCTTCCAGTAGCTCGTAGGCATTCTTCCAACGAATGCATGGTATGAGTTTGGGGTTCAACATCGAGTGAAGTGGTTTCATGGGCGTTGTTCCAATTGGGAGTTGCATCTTAAAGGGTCCTTGGCTATGCTGATCCGGGGATTGCAAAACCCTTTTGTAACACGTTCCATGAGCTTTCAGCACGAACATGTGGAACGAAGCTTCTATCTTGTATTTGTTCTATCTGCTCCTTGTTGTTTTTATTTACCTTTTGTTCTCCCAAGTGACTTCTCGAGAAGATTGTTGTACCATTAAACTGTGGAATTCATTCGTTCATTTTGTTCGAATGTTATTGTGAAGACTTATGTTGCAATTTCAAGCCGTTGATTCAGCTTATATATTTTCAATCAAGGGCTAATAGTTGTCATCTCATTCAGGATGGCTCCTAAGAAGGTTCCCTATGCTAACCCAGAGGGTGAAGAAGAGCGTGTTCCTGAACATCCTCCTTCCCCTCCTTCTCCGTCTGAGGCCTGGAGAGCAATTATGCAAGCGATCAACCGGAACACCCAGATGCTTATGCAAATGATGCAGAACATTCAAGCCAACCAAGCAAATCAAGGCAATCATGGGAACCAAGGCCAAGGCAATCTGTTCAATCAACCTCACTTTGCAACTCTCAACCAATTCCTAGCAAACCAACCGAAGTCTTTTAGTTATTGTGTGGATCCGCTAGATGCTGAAGACTGGATCATAGACATCAAAAAGCACTTTGAATGCAGTAACGTGAGCCCTGAGGATTATGTCAAGTTTGTCGCCTTCCAACTCAAAGATCAAGCTGCTGATTGGTGGCAACAGTACAAAGATTCTAGAGCTGGATGTGAGATCTCGTGGACTGACTTCTACAAGGATTTCCGCTCTCACCACATTCCAACCAGTGTCATTGAAGGCATGCGTGAGCAATTCCGCAACCTGAAGCAAGGCACCATGTCCGTCTATCAATACAATGTTAAGTTCCAGAATCTTGCCCGCTATGTGAAGCAAGACATCCCAGATGCCAAGAGCAAGATTTATCAGTTCCGTTGTGGTCTGAAGGATGAACTCCAACTAGCTCTCACCTTGTTTGAGCCGGATGAATTTGACCAATTCTACAATATGGCTCTTAAGCAAGAGGCAGCCCAGCTAAAGATTGAAGCTTCCAAAAAGAGGATCAGAGATGCTGTTCACTTCCCCTCTTCTTCCCAAGTGGTTGCAAAGCAGCAGAAGTTCTGGCTTCCGCCTCCTCCAGTGCTCCGTCCTCCAAACAACAACAAGCACTCAGGTGGTCGTGGTTTCTCCCACCCACCCAACCCAAGCAACCAGTCCAAGCCTCAGTTCCAAGCTCCAAGACCAAGTGTTCCTCCTCCTCATCCAGTTTCTGAGGTCACTTGCTACAAGTGTGGTCTGAAGGACCACTATTCCAAAAAGTGCACCAACCAGAGGCACCTTCCGCCTCCTCCACCTGTCAGCAATGCTATTGTCAAGCACAATCCCAAGCATGCAAGAGTGAACCTGATGAG
Source organism: Secale cereale (assembly GCA_902687465.1). NCBI lineage: Eukaryota > Viridiplantae > Streptophyta > Magnoliopsida > Poales > Poaceae > Secale > Secale cereale. The sequence continues at coordinate 579,444,200 of LR738709.1, forward strand.
TGCAGCTTAAGCAGAGAATTCTTATGATGTGATAATTGGTAATCTTCCAGTTAACTCTAAATCGGCAAAAGTGTTATTTGATTCGGGTGCATCACTTTGCTTCATGTCAAGACCATTCTTTGCCAAGCATGAGTTCACCTCTTCACATTTGAGTAAACCTTTGGATATCGTCTCTCCGGGCAAACGTATGAGCTCTAGCTTGGTGCTTCTGGATGTCACTATTCATATGGGTGATTACAGTTTCCTGGTTTCTCCGGTTGTTCTCGGCAACTCCGACATTGATCTTATTCTTGGGATGGATTGGCTCTCCAAGCATGATGCAAACATTGATTGTGCAAATAAGGAAGTCAAGCTTACTCACCCTAACGAAGACGTGATTATCTTCGCCTCTCGAGATAACACAATCAGGCTATTCTCTCTCAATGACAAGGGCAAGATTAATGCCATTTCTCAGATTCCGGAGGTCAATGAATATGAGGATGTTTTCCCTGAAGAGCTTCCAGGCATGCCTCCCCATCGTCAAGTTGAATTCGTCATTGAACTCGAGCCCGGTACCGAGCCAGCATGTCGGCGTCCGTACAAGCTTTCTCCTGATGAGTTGAAGGAGCTGAAGAAACAACTCAATGAGCAAGAACGTATGGGTCTAATTAGGCCTAGTACTTCGCCTTGGGGCTGTGGTGTTCTATTTGTCAAGAAGAAGGATGGCACAGAACGCCTTTGTGTTGATTACCGACCATTGAACAAGAAGACAATAAAGAACAAGTATCCGCTCCCCAATACCAATGAATTGTTCAAGCAACTCAAAGGAGCAAAGGTGTTCTCAAAGCTCGATCTCCGGATGGGTTACCATCAGATTCATATCCGTGAAGAGGATATTCACAATACCGCATTCAGAACAAGCTATGGCTCCTATGAATACACGGTCATGTCTTTCGGCCTTGCAAATGCTCCACCCACCTTCTCAAGAATGATGCACTTCATATTCAACCCCTACACCAATGAATTTGTTCTCGTCTATCTGGATGATATCTTGGTATTCTCCAAGAATGAAGAAGACCATGCCAAGCACCTCTGTTTGGTCCTTGACAGGCTCCGTGAACACAAGTTCTATGCGAAGTTCTCCAAATGTGAATTCTGGCTGGATAAAGTCTTATATCTTGGCCATATTATCTTTGTCGAGGGTATTTCTGTGAACCCCGAGAAAGTTGAAGCTATTGTCAACTGGGAACCCCCGCGGAATGTCAAGCAACTCTGAAGCTTCCTTGGTCTCGCTAGCTATTGCAGAAGGTTCGTTGAGAACTTCTCCAAGATTGCCAAGCCTCTCTCCAACCTATTGCAGAAGAATGTCAAGTACTCCTGGACTCCTGATTGTGATGTGGCATTCAAAACACTCAAAGAGAAGCTCATTTCTGCTCCGGTTCTTACTCCTCCGGATGAGTCCAAGCCCTATGAAGTCTTTTGTGATGCTTCTTTGCAAGGTCTTGGTGGTGTTCTCATGCAAGACAAGAAGATTGTGGCATACACTTCTCGTCAGTTGGAACCAAATGAGAAGAATTACCCCACACATGATCTCGAGCTAGCAGCAGTTGTACATGCCTTGATCACGTGGAGACACCTTCTGTTGGGCAGAAAAGTGGACATCTTCGCCGATCACAAGAGCCTGAAGTACATCTTCACACAGCCAAACCTTAACCTTCGCCAGACTCGTTGGGTTGAGATGATTCAAGAGTATGATCCAACCATTGAGTATACTCCTGGCAAGGCCAATGTCATTGCAGATGCCTTGAGCAGAAAGGCATATTGCAAAAGTCTCCTTCTCAAACCGTTCTAGCCTGAACTTTGTGAATCATTCAGGAAGCTCAACCTCCAAGTTGTTCCACAAGGCTTTCTTGCAAATCTTCAAATTGCTCCTACCATGGAAGATCAGATCCGCGAGGCCCAACTCAGTGATGCTATGGTGCAGAAAGTGAAACATGGTATTGCTAAGGGTACTCCCAAGTACTAGTGCTATCGTGTTGATGAGAAAGACACCTTGTTCTTTGAGGACAAAATTGTGGTTCCCAAGGGTGATCCCAGGAAGCTCATAATGAACGAAGCACATGACTCCCTCCTCTCGATTCATCCTGGAAGTTCCAAGATGTACCAAGACCTCAAGCAATCATACTGGTGGACTCGAATGAAAAGAGAGATTGCCCAATTTGTGAATGAATGTGATGTCTGCAGAAGAGTGAAGGCAGAGCATCAACGTCCAGCATGTCTCCTTCAAACTCTACCTATTCCCGAGTGGAAATTCGATCACATTGAAATGGATTTCGTCACTGGGTTTCCTAAGTCTAAGAAGGGGAATGATGCTATCTTTGTAGTGATCGACAAGCTAACTAAAGTAGCTCACTTCCTTCCCGTCAAAGAATCCATCAACGCGGCTCAGCTGCACAGTTGTATACCTCCAGGATTGTTTCTTTGCATGGCATTCCTCAAGTCATCTCCTCAGATCGTGGAAGTTTGTTCACATCCAAGTTCTGGGACTCCTTTCAGTCAGCCATGGGCACTAAGATTCGTTTCAGCACTGCGTTTCACCCTCATACTAGTGGTCAAGTTGAAAGAGTGAAACAGATCCTCGAAGACATGCTGAGAGCTTGTGTCAACTCTTTCGGTATGAAGTGGGAACATTGTCTCCCATTTGTCGAATTCTCATACAACAACAGTTTCCAAGCAAGTGCCGGCAAAGCTCCTTTTGAAATCCTCTATGGCAGAAAGTGTCGTACACCGCTCAACTGGTCCGAGACTGCTGAATGTCAACTTCTTGGAAATGATTTGATCTCAGAAGCCGAAGAAATATGCAAAGTCATACGTGAGAATCTCAAAGCCGCTCAATCGCGTCAAAAGAGCTACTATGACGGCAAGCATCGTGATTTGGCTTTCGACACTGGAGATCGTGTCTATCTCCGTGTTTCTCCTATGAAAGGAACCCGAAGATTCGGTATCAAAGGAAAGCTTGCTTCGAGATACGTGGGCCCTTTCAAGATTCTTGGCAAAAGAGGCGATCTAGCCTACCAAATCGAGCTTCCCTCCAACTTTGCAAATGTTCATGATGTGTTTCACGTGTCTCAACTCCGCAAGTGCTTAAAGACAACTGAATGCACCATTACGTTCGAGGAGATTGATCTTCAACAAGACTTGTCTTATCGTGAGCACCCTGTTGCTATTCTTGAAGAAACTAGTTTCGAATAACCCGCAATAAGTCCATCAAGTTCTTGAAAGTTAAGTGGTCACACCATACTGACCGAGAAACTACGTGGGAACGAGAAGACAACCTTCGTTCCGAGTATCCTTCCTTCTTCCAGTCCTAGATCTCGGGGCGAGATCCTTTTGTAGTGGAGGAGAGTTTGTAACACCCCATATGTGTAACTTTCCATTTATGGCTATATATGAAACTTTGACTTCATCAATTACATTCTGGGCTCTTCTTTCTTTTCGGGTTTCTTCATTTGTCGCGTGCGTGTGTGCATTTCATCCCTGTCATGTTATCATGTGCATTGCATTGCATTCGTGTCGTCACTTGCACCCGGTGATGCCCGTCTCTTCCCGTTGTCCGTTCCGAGTTTCGACACTCACACACGTGCCCGTGGCACCCCCGAGTCCCTCTTTCGTGTGTGGCCGTGTAACGTTCCCGGAATGTGGTGAGACTTGTCGTGCGTTGTTGTCTTGGTACGTCTAGGCCGCCTGTCAAGTTTCATCGCGTTTGGAGGTTGTTTGATACTCCAACGGTTAACCTAGTGGGCTAAAAGCTCCTCTTCTTTTCGCCCAAGACCCCCTCCACAACAGCCCACGAACCCAGCACAACCACTCCCATCCTCTCGGTCGTTGGATCGTGATCGTGTGGGCGAAAACCGCACCCCATTTGGACCTTCCTAGCTCCCTATGCCTATAAAAAGGCCCCATCCCCTCCATTTTCGGGCGAAACCCTAGTCCTCCTATTTTTTCCCTTTTCCCCGTGCCCGCAGCTTCTCCGCGCGCCGGACAAAGTCCGCTGCCCGCCGCAGCCAGTAGCATTGCGCCATGTGTCCCGCCGCCGTCCCGCACCGGCCGGGCTTGCCGCGGCCCGAGGCCGCTCCGCGCGTCTCCGCCGACCGGCGCCGCCGCCTCCCGCCCTCCGCCGTCGCGGCACCAACTCCGGCCGGCCGCTGCATCGCCGCCGGGCCGCGCCCTCCTCGCTGCCGGGCCGCGCCCTCCCCTCCGCCGGGCCGCGACCTCTGTTGGAAATATGCCCTAGAGGCAATAATAAGAGGATTATTATTATATTTCCTTGTTCATTATAATTCTCTGTTATTCATGCTTGAATTCTATTGTACGGAAACAGCGATACATGTGTGAATACATAGACCACAACGTGTCCCTGGTAAGCCTCTAGTTACTAGCTCGTTGATCAACAGATGGTCACGGTTTCCTGACCATGGACATAGGATGTCATTGATAACGGGATCACATCATTGGGAGAATGATGTGATGGACAAGACCCAATCCTAAGCCTAGCACGAGATCGTATAGTTCGTAATGCTTAAGCTTTTCCAGTTTCAAGTATTTGTTTCTTAGACCATGAGGTTGTGCAACTCCCGGACACCGTAGGAATACTTTGGGTGTGCCAAACGTCACAACGTAACGGGGTGGCTATAAAGGTACGCAACAGGTATATCCGAAAGTGTCTGTTGAGTTGGTACGAACCGAGACTGGGATATTGTCACTCCGTATGACGGAGAGGTATCTCTGGGCCTACTCGGTAAGACATCATCATAATGAGCTCAAAGTGACTAAGGAGTTAGTCACGGGATGATGGATTACGGAACGAGTAAAGAGACTTGCCATGACGAGATTGAACAAGGTATCGGGCATACCGATGATTTAATCTCGGGCAAGTACCGTACCGATAGACAAAGGGAATAATATACGGGATTGAGTGAATCCTTGACACAATGGTTCATCCGATGAGATCACCGAGGAATACGTGGGAACCAACATGGGTATCCAGATCCCGCTGTTGGTTATTGATCGGAGAGTCGTCTCGGTCATGTCTGCGTGTCTCCCGAACCTGTAGGGTCTACACACTTAAGGTTCGGTGACGCTAGGGTTGTAGAGATATATGCACACGGAAACCATATGTTGTTCGGAGTCCCGGATGAGATCCCGGACGTCACGAGGAGTTCCGGAATGGTCCGGAGGTGAAGAATGATATATAGGAAGTCCAGTTTCGGCCATCGGGAGAGTTCCGGGGGTCACCGGGAGTGTCCCGGGACCACCGGAAGGGTCCCGGGGGTCCACCGGGTGGGGCCACCCATCCCGGAGGGCCCCGTGGGCCGTAGGGGGAAGGGGGCCAGCCCCTAGTGGGCTGGAGCACCCCACATGGGCCAAACCCCATGCGCCTAGGGTTGAAACCCCAGGGGTGGGGGAGCCTCCCTATGCCTTGGGGGGCAAGATACCCCCGTGGCCGCCGCCCCCCTAGGAGATTGGATCTCCTAGGGCCGGCGCCCCCCTGGCCCCCTATATATAGTGGGGGAGAGAGGGCAGCCACACCCCAAGCCTCTGGCGCCTCTCCCCCCGTCACACCTCCAACTCCTCCCGCAGGGTCTCGGCGAAGCCCTGCAGCTTTTCCCGTTGCATCCACCACCACGCCGTCGTGCTGCTCGATCTCCATCAACCTCTCCTCCCCCGTTGCTAGATCAAGAAGGAGGAGACATCACTGTACCGTACGTGTGTTGAACGCGGAGGTGCCGTCCGTTCGGCGCTGGGATCATCGGTGACGAGGATCACGAAGAGTACGACTCCATCATCCACGTTCCTTCGAACGCTTCCGCATGCGATCTACAAAGGTTATGTAGATGCACTCCTTTATGCTCGTCGCTAGATGACTCCTTAGATTGATCTTGGTGAAGCGTAGGAATTTTTTTTGAATTCTGCTATGTTCCCCAACAGTGGCATCTGAGCTAGGTCTTTGCGTAGCATCTTGCACGAGTAGAACACAAACAAGTTGTGGGCGTTGATTTTGTTCAATTCTCTTACCGTTACTAGTCCAATCTTGATTCGGCGGCATCGTGGGATGAAGCGGCCCGGACCGACCTTACACGTACACTTACGTGAGACTGGTTCCACCGACTGACATGCACTAGTTGCATAAGGTGGCTGGCGGGTGTCTGTCTCTCCCACTTTAGTCGGATCGGATTCGATGAAAAGGGTCCTTATGAAGGGTAAATAGAAATTGACATATCACGTTGTGGTTTTGGCGTAGGTAAGAAACGTTCTTGCTAGAAAACATATAGAAGCCACGTAAAAATTTGCAACAACTATTAGAGGTCGTCTAACTTGTTCTTGCAGCATGTGCTATGTGATGTGATATGGCCAACAAGATGTGATGAATGATATATGTCATGTATGAGATTGATCATGTTCCTGTAATAGGGAATCACGACTTGCATGTCGATGAAAAGGACAACTGGCAGGAGCCATAGGAGTTGTCTTATTTATTGTATGACCCGCGTGTCACTGAATAACGCCATGTAATTACTTTACTTTATTGCTAAACGTTAGCCATAGTGGTAGAAGTAATAGTTGGCGAGACGACTTCATGAAGACACGATGATGGAGATCATGGTGATGGAGATCATGGTGTCACGCCGGTGACAAAGATGATCATGGTGCCCCGAAGATGGAGATCAAAGGAGCAAAATGATATTGGCCATATCATGTCACTTTATTTGATTGCATGTGATGTTTATCATGTTTATGCATCTTGTTTACTTGGAACGACGATAGTAAATAAGATGATCTCTCACTGAAAATTTCAAGAATTGTGTTCCCCCTAACTGTGCACCATTGCTAAGGATCGTTGTTCCGAAGCACCACGTGATGATCGGGTGTGATAGGCTCTAACGTTGGCATACAACGGGTGTAAGCCAGATTTACACACGCAATACACTTAGGGTTCACTTGACGAGCCTAGCATGTACAGACATGGCCTCGGAACATGGAAGACCGAAAGGTCGAACATGAGTCGTATAGAAGATACGATCAACATGAAGATGTTCACCATTGATGACTAGTCCATCTCACGTGATGATCGGACACGGGCTAGTCGATTCAGATCATGTATCACTTAGAAGACTGGAGAGATGTCAATTTGAGTGGGAGTTCATTAAAGTTTGATTAGATGAACTTAATTGTCATGAACTTAGTCTAAATTCTTTACAATATGTCTTGTAGATCAAATGGCCCACGCTCATGTCACCCTCAACTTCAACGCGTTCCTAGAGAAATCCAAGCTGAAAGACGATGGTAGCAACTATACGGACTGGGTCCGTAACCTGAGGATCATCCTCATAGCTGCCAAGAAAACTTATGTCCTAGAAGCACCGCTAGGTGACGCTCCCGCCCCGGCAAACCAAGATGTTATGAATGTTTGGCAGTCGCGTTGTGATGATTACTCCCTGGTTCAGTGCGGCATGCTCTACAGCTTAGAATCGGGGCTCCAAAAGCGTTTCGAGCACCACGGGGCATATGAGATGTTCCAAGAGCTGAAAATGGTTTTCCAGGCTCATGCCCGAGTTGAGAGATATGATGTCTCCAACGCATTCTACAAGTGTAAGATGGAGGAAAATAGTTCTGTCAGTGAGCACATACTCAAGTTGTCTGGGTTGAACAACCGCTTGTCTCAGTTGGGAATGAATTTCCCAGACGAAGCGGTTGTTGACAGAATCCTTCAGGCGCTCCCACCTAGCTACAAGAGCTTTGTGTTGAACTTCAATATGCAAGGGATGGAGAAGTCCATTCCCGAGGTGTATTCAATGCTGAAATCAGCGGAGGTGGAGATCAAGAAAGAGCATCAAGTATTGATGGTCAATAAAACCACTAAGTTCAAGAAGGGCAAGGGTAAGAAGAACTTCAAGAAGGACGGCAAAGGAGTTGCCGCGCCCGGTAAACCAGTTGCCGGGAAGAAGCCAAAGAATGGACCCAAGCCTGAGACTGAGTGCTTTTATTGCAAGGGAACGGGTCACTGGAAGCGGAACTGCCCCAAATACTTAGCAGACAAGAAGGCCGGCAACGTCAAAGGTATATGTGATATACATGTTATTGATGTGTACCTTACCAGCGCTCGTAGTAGCTCCTGGGTATTTGATACTGGTGCAGTTGCTCACATTTGTAACTCAAAGCAGGAGCTGCGGAATAAGCAGAGACTGGCGAAGGACGAGGTGACGATGCGCGTCGGGAATGGTTCCAAGGTCGATGTGATTGCCGTCGGCACGCTGCCTCTACATCTACCCTCGGGATTAGTTTTAAACCTTAATAATTGTTATTTAGTACCAGCTTTGAGCATGAACATTGTATCTGGATCTCGTTTGATGCGAGATGGCTACTCATTTAAATCCGAGAATAATGGTTGTTCTATTTATTAGAGAGATATGTTTTATGGTCATGCCCCGCTGGTCAATGGTTTATTTTTGATGAATCTCGATCGTGATGATACACATATTCATAGTGTGAATGCCAAAAGATGTAAAGTTGACAATGATAGTCCCACATACTTGTGGCATTGCCGCCTTGGTCATATTGGTGTCAAACATATGAAGAAGCTTCATGCAGATGGACTTCTGGAGTCTCTTGATTATGAATCATTTGACACGTGCGAACCATGCCTCTTGGGCAAGATGACCAAGACTCCGTTCTCCAGAACAATGGAACGAACAACCAACTTATTGGAAATCATACATATCGATGTGTGCGGTCCAATGAGTGTTGAGGCTCGCGGAGGCTATCGTTATGTTCTCACCCTCACAGATGACTTGAGTAGATATGGGTATGTCTACTTGATGAAGCACAAGTCTGAGACCTTTGAAAAGTTCAAGGAGTTTCAGAATGAGGTTGAGAATCAACGTGACAGAAAAATAAAGTTCTTGCGATTGGATCGTGGGGGTGAATATTTAAGTCATGAATTTGGCACGCACCTTAGAAACTGTGGAATTGTTTCACAATTGACAACGCCCGGAACAACTCAGCGTAATGGTGTGTCCGAACGTCGAAATTGTACCCTGTTGGACATGGTGCGATCTATGATGTCTCTCACCGACTTACCGCTATCTTTTTGGGGTTATGCTTTAGAGACTGCCGCATTCACTTTAAATAGGGCCCCGTCGAAATCCGTTGAGACGACACCGTATGAACTTTGGTTTGGCAAGAAACCTAAGATGTCATTTCTAAAAGTTTGGGGTTGCGATGCTTATGTCAAGAAACTTCAACCTGAAAAGCTCGAACCCAAATCGGAAAAATGCGTCTTCATAGAATACCCAAAGGAAACGATTGGTACACCTTCTACCTCAGATCCGAAGGCAAGGTCTTTGTTGCCAAGAATGGATCCTTTCTGGAGAAAGAGTTTCTCTCGAAAGAAGTTAGTGGGAGGAAAGTAGAACTTGATGAGGTGACAGTCACCCCTCCCGAACCGGAAAGTAGCGCAGCGCAGGAAATTGTTCCTGAGGTGCCTGCACCGACAAGGGAGGAAGTTAATGATGATGATCATGAAGATACAGATCAAGTTACTACTGAACTTCGAAGGTCCACAAGGACACGTTCCGCACCAGAGTGGTACGGCAACCCTGTCATGGAAATCATGTTGTTAGACAACGGTGAACCTTCAAACTATGAAGAAGCGATGGCGGGCCCGGATTCCAATAAATGGCTTGGAGCCATGAAATCCGAGATAGAATCCATGTATGAAAACAAAGTATGGACTTTGGTGGACTTGCCCGATGATAGGCACGCCATAGAAAATAAATGGATATTCAAGAAGAAGACAGACGCGGATGGTAATGTGACCATCTATAAGGCTCGGCTTGTCGCTAAGGGTTATCGACAAGTTCAAGGGATTGACTACGACGAGACTTTCTCTCCCGTAGCGATGCTGAAGTCAGTCCGAATCATGTTAGCAATTGCCGCATTCTATGATTATGAGATATGGCAAATGGACGTCAAAACGGCATTCCTTAATGGTTTCCTCAAGGAAGAGCTGTATATGATGCAGTCGGAAGGTTTTGTCGATCCAAAGAGTGCTAACAAGGTATGCAAGCTCCAGCGCTCGATCTACGGGCTGGTGCAAGCATCTCGGAGTTGGAATATTCGCTTTAATGATGTGATCAAAGCGTTTGGCTTATACAGACTTGGGGAGAAGTCTGTATCTACAAGAAAGTGAGTGGGAGCTCTGTAGCATTTCTCATATTATATGTGGATGACATATTGCTGATGGGAAATGATATAGAATTCTTGGAGAGCATAAAGGCCTACTTGAATAAGAGTTTTTCAATGAAGGACCTTGGAGAAGCTGCTTACATATTAGGCATCAAAATCTTTAGAGATAGATCAAGACGCCTCATTGGTCTTTCACAAAGCACATACCTTGACAAGATATTGAAGAAGTTCAATATGGATCAGTCCAAGAAGGGGTTCTTGCCTGTTTTGCAAGGTATGAGATTGAGCATGGCTCAGTCCCCGACCACGGCAGAAGATAGAGAAAAGATGAGTGTCATTACCTATGCCTCAGCCATAGGTTCTATCATGTATGCCATGTTGTGTACCAGACCTGATGTGAACCTTGCCATAAGTTTGGTAGGGAGGTACCAAAATGATCCCGGTATGGAAACCTGGACAGCGGTCAAGAACATCTTAAAGTACCTGAAGAGGACTAAGGACATGTTTCTCGTTTATGGAGGTGACGAAGAGCTCGTCGTAAAGGGTTACGTCGATGCTAGCTTCGACACAGATCTGGATGACTCCAAGTCACAAACCGGATACGTGTATATTTTGAATGGTGGAGCAGTCAGCTGGTGCAGTTGCAAGCAGAGCGTCGTGGCGCATTCTACATGTGAAGCGGAGTACATAGTTGCTTGCGAAGCAGCGCAAGGAGTCTGGATGAAGGAGTTCATCACCGACCTAGGAGTCATTCCAAGCGTGTCAAGCCCTCTTCTGTGACAACACTGGAGCTATAGCCATTGCCAAGGAGCCCATGTTTCACAAGAAGACCAAGCACATCAAGCGCCGTTTCAACTCCATCCGGAATTATGTTCAAGATGGAGACATAGATATTTGTAAAGTGCATACAGATGTGAATGTCGCAGACCCGTTGACTAAACCTCTTCCACGGGCAAAACATGATCAACACCAGAACTCTATGGGTGTTCGATTCATCACAATGTAACTAGATTATTGACTCTAGTGCAAGTGGGAGAATGTTGGAAATATGCCCTAGAGGCAATAATAAGAGGATTATTATTATATTTCCTTGTTCATGACAATTGTCTGTTATTCATGCTTGAATTGTATTGTACGGAAACAGCGATACATGTGTGAGTACATAGACCACAACGTGTCCCTGGTAAGCCTCTAGTTACTAGCTCGTTGATCAATAGATGGTCAAGGTTTCCTGACCATGGACATAGGATGTCATTGATAACGGGATCACATCATTGTGAGAATGATGTGATGGACAAGACCCAATCCTAAGCCTAGCACGAGATCGTATAGTTCGTAATGCTTAAGCTTTTCCAGTGTCAAGTATTTGTTCCTTAGACCATGAGGTCGTGCAACTCCCGGATACTGTAGGAATACTTTGGGTGTGCCAAACGTCACAACGTAACTGGGTGGCTATAAAGGTACGCAACGGGTATCTCCGAAAGTGTCTGCTGAGTTGGTACGAACCGAGACTGGGATATTGTCACTCCGTATGATGGAGAGGTATCTCTGGGCCCACTCGGTAAGACATCATCGTAATGAGCTCAAAGTGGCTAAGGAGTTAGTCACGGGATGATGGATTACGGAACGAGTAAAGAGACTTGCCATGACGAGATTGAACAAGGTATCGGGCATACCGACGATCGAATCTTGAGCAAGTACTGTACCGATAGACAAAGGGAATAACATACGGGATTGAGTGAATCCTTGACACAGTGGTTCATCCGATGAGATCATCGAGGAACACGTGGGAACCAACATGGGTATCCAGATCCCGCTGTTGGTTATTGACCGGAGAGTCGTCTCGGTCATGTCTGCGTGTCTCTCGAACCCGTAGGGTCTACACACTTAAGGTTCGGTGACACTAGGGTTGTAGAGATATATGCACACGTAAACCCGAATGTTGTTTGGAGTCCCGTATGAGATCCCGGAAGTCACGAGGAGTTTTGGAATGGTCCGGAGGTGAAGAATGATATATAGGAAGTCCAGTTTCGGCCATCGAGAGAGTTCCGGGGGTCACCGGGAGTGTCCCGGGACCACCGGAAGGGTCCCGGGGGTCCACCGGGTGGGGCCACCCATCCCGGAGGGCCCCAAGGGGAAGGGGGCCAGCCCCTAGTGGGCTGGAGCACCCCACATGGGCCAAACCCCATGCGCCTAGGGTTGAAACCCTAGGGGTGGGGGCGCCTCCCTATGCCTTGGGGGGCAAGATACCCCCCCCCCCCTGGCCGCCGCCCCCTAGGAGATTGGATATCCTAGGGCCGGCGCCCCCCTGGCCCCCTATATATAGTGGGGGAGAGAGGGCAGCCGCACCCCAAGCCTCTGGCGCCTCTCCCCCCGTCACACCTCCCACTCCTCCCGCAGGGTCTCGGCGAAGCCCTGCAGCTTTTCCCGTTGCATCCACCACCACGCCGTCGTGCTGCTGGATCTCCGTCAACCTCTCCTCCCCCCTTGCTGGATCAAGAAGGAGGAGACGTCGCTGTACCGTATGTGTGTTGAACGCAGAGGAGCCATCCGTTCGGTGCTGGGATCATCGGTGACGAGGTTCACGAAGAGTACGACTCCATCATCCACGTTCCTTCGAACGCTTCCGCACGCGATCTACAAAGGGTATGTAGATGCACTCCTTTATGCTCGTTGCTAGATGACACCTTAGATTGATCTTGGTGAAGCGTAGGAAAAAATTTGAATTCTGCTACGTTCCCCAACAACCTCGCTGCCGCCGCCGCGCCTCGGCGTCGCCCCCGCCGTCGGCCGGCACCGCCCTCGCCGGCTTCGACGAGCCGCCGCCGCCGCCCATCGTCTTCTCCGCCTCCGGGAGGCCGATCCCGATCCGGATCTTGCACTGGATCAGATCCACCAAGACAACCAACCAAACGCCTCCGCCGATCCGCTCCGCTCCATCCCCGATATCCTCCTCCACGTTTGACTTTTCTCGGAGGGTATAATTTTCTCTAAGTCCGCAGAATCTGTAAATTTCTTGCCTCCTTTGCCATGCAATAACTTCATGCTCGTAGATCCATTTTGAGCATGTATTATATCAAAATGTTCGTTGAGATGTGCTCTTCATTTTCTTCCACTGTGACATGCTTGTTTGAGTTCATCTTGATGACCTAATCCTCGTTGAAAGAGTGCTATATGTTTAAAACTGATGTCATCTATAATTTTGTTGCATGCTTGTGGTGTTGATAACTTTGTGCATGTTGGTCCAAATGGAGCATATGAGATGTCAAAATGTTCATTGTGAAGTGCTCTACATGATGGTTGCTGTAGCGTTCATGTTAGGTGTCATATTGCCATGTTAATCTCTGTTGCAAAAGTGAATGTGACTGTTAAGTGCTGAAACTTGTTGTGAGATGTTGTTTTGACTTGCTCATTGCTAGTGATGTGTTTGCCTTCATGTCACATGTCAATATGTTTTCGAAGCTCATTCATATGGTCTTTTCTGTGGTGCAATCCACTTTCCATGATATGCCTTGAGGTGACTTAAACAAGCTTGTAAATATGCCATGCCAATGTTGCTGTTATATACTTAGTGAAAAACCTGATGCTATGTTTGCTTGATGCCTCACTCAGATCCATGCATGTTTTAGCATGTCAAATGATCATGTCTTGTTGTCCATGTTATACCCTATCCATCCATGCCCTTATTTGCATATATGACCTGATGTAGCTTATTTATGTCTTGCTCTCAAGTTGCTATAAATTTACCTGTCAGGTTTTTGTCAGCATGATCAATTTGGTGAAGCTTTTTGTTATTGATCCATGCCTCCTATGGAGTTGCTCCAATGGAGTTGTTTGATGTATGCTATGTCTATTACATGTCCATGATCTTTATATGCTTAGTGGAGTTGATATGCTTGTTGTTTTGTGCCTCCGAAGGCAGCATCGTGATGATGTTTTTTCCTTCCTAGATTTTGACCAACTCTGGATAAATTTATTGCAACTTGCCATGCTTGGTTAATTGTGTTCCAGTAGGGTTTTGGGTGTGTTCTAAGTTCATGCTTGTTAAGTATCATGTCTATTTCACATCCATGCCCTTTGCCTCCATGTTTGAGTGCTGTAGCATAATTATTTCTTACTCCAAAGATGCCATGTTGTTGTAAACTCCAGTTTTGTGTGAATATTGTTTTGCTTGCCATTTGCAAACCGTGCGTCCGTTTCCGGTGATCTTTATATCGATTTCAACCGAAATCTTCCCCTCTATCCAGTGGCTTGCTTGGTTTCCCAAGATAAGGCATTTTCCATCATCTTCTCCTTAGGCTCAAGTGTTTCCTCATGCATACGCACATTATGCTCGCATCCCTTGCTATGACTTGCATCATGTTGATTGTGCATTGCACCGTGTTTGATGTTGTGCCGTGTTGTGTTCTTGTGTTGAGTAGAGCCGGGAGCCGATTCGGAGTTCGAGGTTACTACCGAGGCTGAGTTTGAGAACCAAGTTTACGATCCCTCCATGGAATCAACAGGCAAGATGACCTTACCCAGATATCACTACTATCTTTGCCTATGCTAGATGTCTCGCTCTTTAGATATTGCCTCGATGCCTATGTTTGTTTGTTATCCCTCTTATTGTTGCCATGAAACTCCTTAACCACCCTCCTAGCAAACCATTGTTTGGCTAAGTATGCATCGCTCAGCCCCTCTTATAGTGTTGTTAGTTGCAGGTGCAGATTTGAAGATTCTTGCTTCGTGATGAAGTTATTGTTGGGATATCACAATATATAATCTGTTAAACTAAATCAACTATATATTGGTAATGGGTGGAAGGCTAAGCCTCTTGCTTGGTGTTTTGTTCCACTCATGCCACCCTAGGAACCGTTAAACCGGTGTTATGCTCCTTGATTTTTGCATCCCTAACACGGTTGGGGTTTATGGGCCCCCCTTGATAACTCGCTTAGTGCTAAAGCTTTTCCAGCAAGGCCCAACTTTCAATTTACCATTTGCCATAACTAAATAACTTGCATAGGGACTATCCGGACCCCAATGACTTAATTTAACAACCCGAGCCAGTGCTCCTCATGAGTGTCGCTCCAAACTGGGCAGCCTGCGGGGTGTCACACCCCAAAATTTTAACCACTTTTTCAGTAAATAAAATTTGGCCAGAAATAAAATTTTTAATTACAATAGGCCCTTTTATAATTTTCAGAGCCTTTTCTATTCCTGACTTAGAAAATCTTCTCTTCTTATAATAAATCTTTTTGGAATTATTTTGTGGGCTCTGGTTGTATCTTGGGTCTTTCCTTTATTTGTTTGATAACAGTAGAAATTATTTTTCATAATAAAATTCTGCCTTAGAATTTTCTTTTAATAGCTTTTGCAGTGTTTTAAATGTTTCTGTTGCACTTCTTCTATTTTGAATAATTCTCCAAAAATTCCACCATAATTCTGAGAGGTCATGTGATGCCTATGTGTCACTTTGGTGCAAAAACCCAACTTGGTGTTTTGCAAATTTTGAGTGAAACACCCTCTTTTTCATTTCTGTCCATCTTCTAGGTTTCTACTACAACCCTATTACTTCTTGCTCCAAAAATTCTGAGCCTTTGCAATCTTCTAGTTCCTCCTACCAAACCCTTAACTCCAGAAGATCAGATCCATTAGCATCTCTTAGACCCACCAAAAACCCCTCTGAATATTCAGTCCAGAACTGAAATTCTTCTAAACTTGCACTAGAAAGTATCTCCTTTTTCCAAACCAACTTCACTATCATCTCTCACACCTAATGAGACACCAATCTGCCAAATACCACTTTCATAGGAATATTCTAAATAGCCCTAGCATTTCATCAAGCACACTGTGTGCATGGCAGGAGTCTTGCCCCCTCTAAACTTGCATTGGGCACTTAGTCATCTGACTCAACCAACGTGTCCAACATCCTTATCAACTTACTAGTCACCACCATGCCAAAGATCACCTCGTTTAGACCACTGTAGCCCACGCTGGCATTACTTCGAACACGTGGTGTGCGTGTCCAGAGCGCGTCCAGAGCACACTTTTTGCAGCCGCCGGCATCGAGCTGCTGTCGTGCTGCTGCTGCCTCCCTCGTTCATCCTGATCCTCCCACCGGATCAGCTCGACCACCCGAACCTCGCCGACACTCTTCCCCGTCCCCTAGCGCCACCTTCCACCGTCCACCACCACCGTTCCTCGCCGCCCGACAAAAACCTTCTCCGCCACGCCACCTCCGAGACACGCGGCTTCCCCTGAGTCCACCGGCCCCCCTGGCATTAATGCGGACAGCCGCCGTCCCCACAGAACCCCGCCACCTCGCCACCAGCCTCACCGGCCTCACCCGCCGCCTTAAAAGGCCGCCGTCGCTGCATGCCGTGGACGGCGCCACTCGGGGCACCTGGCTCCGCTCCGAGGCCGCCAGCACAACCCCGCATCTAACTCGCAGGGGCCCCGCCCTCACCTAACCGCGCCGGCCACGCCTACTCGCCACCGTCCGCGTTTTCCATGAATGCGCGTCGCCGCCGCGTCCGTTCTCTGGAACCCGCCGAACCGCGTCGCCCCGCTTATTTAAGCCACCCCGAACACCCCGGCACCTCATCTCCACCTCTCCCCTCCTCCAGCAAGCCATCCCGAGCCTCCCCGAGCAAGAAAGACGACCGGAGGAGCCATCTCCCTCGACTCCGGCCGCCTCTGCCACCGCCCTTCCCTCGAGGCTACCCACCTCTCCAGTGCCTACCCTCCCTACTATCTACACCAACGGCCTCCCGGAGCATCCACGAACCCGTTCCACCTTTCCATTCCACCGGAGATGGCCCATGGGCGAAACGCCCAACTCGTCTCCGCCGGAGCTCTTCGGGTGTGCTCGCCGTCGGCGACCTCGCCTACTCCGGCGACCAAGGAGGGTACCCACGGGACCGCTATGACCTACTGAGCACGACGGTGGTCCCATCTCTCCGAGGGACCCCGCCGTTCGCCGGCAAAGTTCGCCGGAACGGCGCCCCGCTCTGTCGCGGGAGAGAGACGACGACACTGCTTAAACCCGACAGGTGGGACCCGCTCGTCAGCGGCACAAGCCGCGGGCCCCCGCTGTGTAAGTGGAGGCGGTTTCCACTTGGAGCCGTTTCCGCGCGAAGGAGGCGTATTCCGTGGAATACGCCATCGTCGTCATCGCCTCCTTCCCGCAGCCAGATGACCGGGCTCGGCCCAGTGGTGCCGTGGAGCTAAACAGCGCTCAGGGCGCAATTCTGTCCATCTCCTTTATCTTTTCCAGCAGTTTTCAAATAATTCCTCAGAGCACAGTTCAAATCCAAATCCAGTTATTCCAATTTCTGTAGACTTCTAAAATCATGCTCTGTTTATTTAAATTAAGTGAACATTTTACTATGCTTAGTTTCTGTTTAATGGATTTTTAAATATTGCTTTTAATCATGTTTTCCATCTTAGTAAATCCATAACTAATTCATATGAACTCTAAATGAATTAATTCTTTCTCTGTTATTCCTTAAATATCCTCTGGTTTATTTTAGTATTTATTTCAAAAACTTTTGAAATACTTTTTAATGCTGTTTTTGAATTGTGTGGTAATTTAGATATTTTTTTTAAAATAGGAAATGAAGGGGAGATGTTTCCTTGCAAGTAACCAGCACCTTTTTCATATCTAAGGCAAGCATTTTGAACACTTGATATGATAAATGTTTGCATGCTATAATATTTTAGGGCATGTTTGATACTTTGATAGGCTTGGCATATGAGTAGAAATATTGCATGCATGCATGGTCATAATTATACTTCCTCTTGCATGCATCCCCTTCAATTTTGCAACATACATAAGTTATGAAAGTACATGGATATGCTCCTGTTTTGGACGTGCTGGTGGGCACGGGCCATTTTGACACGGTGGTGTCATGAGATATATGTGGAAGCAGGCAAGGGTTGTGGCCCTGTCCTGATGATATAGTTGAAAGATTAATTTGTTGTACTAACCACTGCATGAATTATAGGCCTCCTGAGTCGACCGTGACCGAGTCTTGTTCCGGTAACCCCCACACTTGTTTCGTGCTACCACTTGTCTCTACCACGGGTAGGGTATGGTTTAGTAAGTTGTCAACCCCTTTCCGTGCACACACCGTACAGAGAGGCCATAGTGGAAGATACCGGGTGCATCCGGTAGGCATGCCACATGGTCCGGGGGCATGGGTGTTTCCGGTTGTAGCCGAGAGGGAGTGTACCCTTGTAACCCGCGCGTTTGAATAGTGATCCCATGCTATTGGAGGTTGTAGCCTTCCCACTTAGAGTTTTACTTAACTGTTGTTTTGGGTGATCCCTGGCAGCAGAAAAGTTAAGCTGGTGTGTGCTGGTTAGGTGTGTTTTCAACCCAAAGACCATAATGGGAATTAGTCAGTGTCACTATACTGACTAAGGAAAATCCTATACTTGTGGGTAAAGAGTACACCCTCTGCAGAGTTTAGAAATCTATTCGAATAGCCGTGTCCGCGGTTAAGGATTACAGTCTGGGTTGGTCAAGTGTCAGTCTTAGAGTTGGTCTCCGGAGGAAATATTTTAAATATTGAGCATGGTTATTTTGCAGGATAATTATCGTGGTTACTGGTGTTACCATGAATATATTTGATGATATGATTATATTTATGAACTAACCCCTTGCTCTTATTTTGATTTCCAGAGTGTCTCAGGGGCTGGCTAGTCTACCCCGGACACTCGCCTTTATTTCCAAGTCCTTTCTGAGGCGTCCCTCGAGTGTCAGGCGGTTTATCACGCCACTACTCTTGTGGATACCCGACTGGCATTTCTTTTCAAGTCCTTTCGTGGCGTCGCCTGAGTTCTCGGATGGTATCGTCCGATTTCTCCTTTAGACACCCGACTGGCATTTCTTCTTAAGACCGATCGTGGTGTCACATGACATCCGACCGGCATTTCTTTTATATTTTATTGGTACTAATATTTATTTTCCTGCACTAGCCATTATTCACCATGCCATGTTTTAATTCCTGTCAGCATGCATTTAATATAAGTATATCATGAGCATGTGCATATAGTTTAATTCACCATATTATTGTTTTGCTGCATTTGTTATATCTTTTGTCCATGATGTTTGCGAGTACATTCAAACGTACTCACAGGCTTGTCCCTGGCTATCTACTTGGCCAGGTTAGAAATTCTACGAAGAGTACCACAGTGACGTCCGTGCGAAGCCTAGGAGTGCAGCCACGCGGGATAGGAGTTATCCGGGTCAGCTGTTCCTGATGGAATGGAGCCCCATCGATGTGGAAATCCGCAAGCCAATTTCTTCATCCACCACCGGAGTCATTGTTATTTCAGTAGACCGTTATTGTCTTGTATCAAATTCTTGTAAATGCTTGGTAATTCTGTAACAAGGATGTGTCCACCAGTAACAGCAATCCTGGGCTGGTGATGACACTAGGGGTTAATTTCTGGAATATTGTGTTCCCGAAATCCGGCCCCGACA
>LR738709.1:579464420-579523450 GCA_902687465.1 Secale cereale
CCCGTCGTGCTTTTAGCATCAACGAGCCACCGGAATATGTCGTGTACCAAGAGCACACGAGTAATTCCATCCATCACTTCTGGGCCACGGTGCACATCTACGGGAGGGGCACCACATCGGAGCGTCCCTACCGATTCACCGGGAGGACGACCTCCGACGAGCCCCAATCCATCCAACTTGCAGCCCGAGAGGCTATAGTTCAACTCCGGCACTTGTCGCCGAAGGTTAACTGCCGCCCTTTCTACTACTACCCTAGTCGTGAAGGCTATGGTAGCCCGACCCAGGTCGCCAACGGAGACCATGAGTCGGATCCTGCCCTGGTGCATCTGGTGCGCTACCTGAGAGCGCAAGAGGCACTGTTCGATCAGGTCACTCTTGATCTGATTGAGACCCGCAGGACGCTCGCTCTCCTGACCCCAGCAAGGAGTGAAGCTGCACCCTCCACCGACGCCCCGATAGTGCTGCTTGGAAGACCGGTTGAGCCTCCAAGCTCTGACCATGTCACCTACCCGGGCAATGCTTTCGCCTCACCCGGAAATCTCCGTCGTCTCTTGGAGGCCTACTCCAATGGGACGGTGACCTCGACACCCCGCGAAGGTCACCACCGCTACTCCAGCCCGGTAGCTCCCCATCCTACTCCGGCCAGCTCCGACGCGGAAGCGCACGGAGACGACTCGGCATCCGCAAGACGCGCCAAGATAGATATCAACCAGGTGGAATGAGTCCACCAGAATTGTTATCAACCCCTAGTGGCTCGGTTTTCCTTTAGTTCCGCAGTAGCTGTTGTGTGGCGTAGTGAGCTTGTAGACCCCCTGTGTGTCACTATCTAATAGTATGTGTGATCTATTGCTTGATGAGTGGTTGCAGAGTAAATTCTGGACGTGACCCTTAACCACACGCACAGTAACATGTCACTTTTCTTGTGGGGATTGAGGCCTGAGGCTTTGACTCAGACAGCCCCGCGCCGGAATCGGTGTCCCAGTCGTACAGGCACCATTTCATGTTTCATGACCTAGCCTCTCTATAAGAGGCCACTCTCATTTTTCCACCCCAGCAACCATCAGCATCAAGTACTGCCCTTCCTCCATTCATCCACACATGTCTCACCCCGGAGCTTATCTGAGGAACCCCGAAGCAAGACCTGGTAGTTTTGTTATGTTATTGTGGGATTTTACCCGCAATACTCTTGGCTCCACCCATCCACCCCTGTATGAGCTGTTCAAATCGAGAATCACTCCTGATCTCTCGAAATACTGGGCAGCTGTACATATTCCACCAGCAGATTTAAACCAAGGCCCTCCCTATGTGATTTTCATCGGGAGATCCATGCCAATGCCAGGCATGGCCATTGAGTCTGCTGCGTATGAAGCAGTCACCCGTCTTCGATTTGCGGTACCCTGTGCCAACGCAAGGGAATACTGCTATTTTCCAAGTCGCGCTGCTTTTGGAGCAGAAGCTACGTTCCGCTGTGGACGTGCGGAGAGCGATCCAGCCCTGGTCTATCTCATTCAATATGTGATGGCCCAGGAGCGTTTCACCCAGCAAATACTAGAGTATCTCCACTACCTTGCTGTTCTGAATTCCCGGATCGCCATTGGCGGACCCCCTCTGCCAACTCAGGAGGGACACGTTCTTCGTTTGCTCCCTCCACTTCCTCCGCTCCCTCCGGAAGAAGAAGAATGTGTTCCAGCGCCGGAAAGTTTTCCGCTTGACCACGTAGATCCCGCTTTCGGACCGTAGACGGTCGTGAATGCGTTTGCGTAGCTTGTACTGTTTGTTTGCATAATGTGATCTTGTTTTGTTTGGATGTCATGAATGTATTGCCCTGTCTGCATTTTTTTTTTTTTTGCATTTGAGTGCCTTGTTTGGGTGGTATGCTTTTTGATTCTTCCGCCCTTAACAAATCTCGAGGACGAGATTTTCTTAAGGGGGTTAGAGTTTGTCACACCCCAAAATTTTAACCACTTTTTCAGTAAATAAAATTTGGCCAGAAATAAAATTTTTAATTACAATAGGCCCTTTTATAATTTTCAGAGCCTTTTCTATTCCTGACTTAGAAAATCTTCTCTTCTTATAATAAATCTTTTTGGAATTATTTTGTGGGCTCTGGTTGTATCTTGGGTCTTTCCTTTATTTGTTTGATAACAGTAGAAATTATTTTTCATAATAAAATTCTGCCTTAGAATTTTCTTTTAATAGCTTTTGCAGTGTTTTAAATGTTTCTGTTGCACTTCTTCTATTTTGAATAATTCTCCAAAAATTCCACCATAATTCTGAGAGGTCATGTGATGCCTATGTGTCACTTTGGTGCAAAAACCCAACTTGGTGTTTTGCAAATTTTGAGTGAAACACCCTCTTTTTCATTTCTGTCCATCTTCTAGGTTTCTACTACAACCCTATTACTTCTTGCTCCAAAAATTCTGAGCCTTTGCAATCTTCTAGTTCCTCCTACCAAACCCTTAACTCCAGAAGATCAGATCCATTAGCATCTCTTAGACCCACCAAAAACCCCTCTGAATATTCAGTCCAGAACTGAAATTCTTCTAAACTTGCACTAGAAAGTATCTCCTTTTTCCAAACCAACTTCACTATCATCTCTCACACCTAATGAGACACCAATCTGCCAAATACCACTTTCATAGGAATATTCTAAATAGCCCTAGCATTTCATCAAGCACACTGTGTGCATGGCAGGAGTCTTGCCCCCTCTAAACTTGCATTGGGCACTTAGTCATCTGACTCAACCAACGTGTCCAACATCCTTATCAACTTACTAGTCACCACCATGCCAAAGATCACCTCGTTTAGACCACTGTAGCCCACGCTGGCATTACTTCGAACACGTGGTGTGCGTGTCCAGAGCGCGTCCAGAGCACACTTTTTGCAGCCGCCGGCATCGAGCTGCTGTCGTGCTGCTGCTGCCTCCCTCGTTCATCCTGATCCTCCCACCGGATCAGCTCGACCACCCGAACCTCGCCGACACTCTTCCCCGTCCCCTAGCGCCACCTTCCACCGTCCACCACCACCGTTCCTCGCCGCCCGACAAAAACCTTCTCCGCCACGCCACCTCCGAGACACGCGGCTTCCCCTGAGTCCACCGGCCCCCCTGGCATTAATGCGGACAGCCGCCGTCCCCACAGAACCCCGCCACCTCGCCACCAGCCTCACCGGCCTCACCCGCCGCCTTAAAAGGCCGCCGTCGCTGCATGCCGTGGACGGCGCCACTCGGGGCACCTGGCTCCGCTCCGAGGCCGCCAGCACAACCCCGCATCTAACTCGCAGGGGCCCCGCCCTCACCTAACCGCGCCGGCCACGCCTACTCGCCACCGTCCGCGTTTTCCATGAATGCGCGTCGCCGCCGCGTCCGTTCTCTGGAACCCGCCGAACCGCGTCGCCCCGCTTATTTAAGCCACCCCGAACACCCCGGCACCTCATCTCCACCTCTCCCCTCCTCCAGCAAGCCATCCCGAGCCTCCCCGAGCAAGAAAGACGACCGGAGGAGCCATCTCCCTCGACTCCGGCCGCCTCTGCCACCGCCCTCCCCTCGAGGCTACCCACCTCTCCAGTGCCTCCCCTCCCTACTATCTACACCAACGGCCTCCCGGAGCATCCACGAACCCGTTCCACCTTTCCATTCCACCGGAGATGGCCCATGGGCGAAACGCCCAACTCGTCTCCGCCGGAGCTCTTCGGGTGTGCTCGCCGTCGGCGACCTCGCCTACTCCGGCGACCAAGGAGGGTACCCACGGGACCGCTATGACCTACTGAGCACGACGGTGGTCCCATCTCTCCGAGGGACCCCGCCGTTCGCCGGCAAAGTTCGCCGGAACGGCGCCCCGCTCTGTCGCGGGAGAGAGACGACGACACTGCTTAAACCCGACAGGTGGGACCCGCTCGTCAGCGGCACAAGCCGCGGGCCCCCGCTGTGTAAGTGGAGGCGGTTTCCACTTGGAGCCGTTTCCGCGCGAAGGAGGCGTATTCCGTGGAATACGCCATCGTCGTCATCGCCTCCTTCCCGCAGCCAGATGACCGGGCTCGGCCCAGTGGTGCCGTGGAGCTAAACAGCGCTCAGGGCGCAATTCTGTCCATCTCCTTTATCTTTTCCAGCAGTTTTCAAATAATTCCTCAGAGCACAGTTCAAATCCAAATCCAGTTATTCCAATTTCTGTAGACTTCTAAAATCATGCTCTGTTTATTTAAATTAAGTGAACATTTTACTATGCTTAGTTTCTGTTTAATGGATTTTTAAATATTGCTTTTAATCATGTTTTCCATCTTAGTAAATCCATAACTAATTCATATGAACTCTAAATGAATTAATTCTTTCTCTGTTATTCCTTAAATATCCTCTGGTTTATTTTAGTATTTATTTCAAAAACTTTTGAAATACTTTTTAATGCTGTTTTTGAATTGTGTGGTAATTTAGATATTTTTTTTAAAATAGGAAATGAAGGGGAGATGTTTCCTTGCAAGTAACCAGCACCTTTTTCATATCTAAGGCAAGCATTTTGAACACTTGATATGATAAATGTTTGCATGCTATAATATTTTAGGGCATGTTTGATACTTTGATAGGCTTGGCATATGAGTAGAAATATTGCATGCATGCATGGTCATAATTATACTTCCTCTTGCATGCATCCCCTTCAATTTTGCAACATACATAAGTTATGAAAGTACATGGATATGCTCCTGTTTTGGACGTGCTGGTGGGCACGGGCCATTTTGACACGGTGGTGTCATGAGATATATGTGGAAGCAGGCAAGGGTTGTGGCCCTGTCCTGATGATATAGTTGAAAGATTAATTTGTTGTACTAACCACTGCATGAATTATAGGCCTCCTGAGTCGACCGTGACCGAGTCTTGTTCCGGTAACCCCCACACTTGTTTCGTGCTACCACTTGTCTCTACCACGGGTAGGGTATGGTTTAGTAAGTTGTCAACCCCTTTCCGTGCACACACCGTACAGAGAGGCCATAGTGGAAGATACCGGGTGCATCCGGTAGGCATGCCACATGGTCCGGGGGCATGGGTGTTTCCGGTTGTAGCCGAGAGGGAGTGTACCCTTGTAACCCGCGCGTTTGAATAGTGATCCCATGCTATTGGAGGTTGTAGCCTTCCCACTTAGAGTTTTACTTAACTGTTGTTTTGGGTGATCCCTGGCAGCAGAAAAGTTAAGCTGGTGTGTGCTGGTTAGGTGTGTTTTCAACCCAAAGACCATAATGGGAATTAGTCAGTGTCACTATACTGACTAAGGAAAATCCTATACTTGTGGGTAAAGAGTACACCCTCTGCAGAGTTTAGAAATCTATTCGAATAGCCGTGTCCGCGGTTAAGGATTACAGTCTGGGTTGGTCAAGTGTCAGTCTTAGAGTTGGTCTCCGGAGGAAATATTTTAAATATTGAGCATGGTTATTTTGCAGGATAATTATCGTGGTTACTGGTGTTACCATGAATATATTTGATGATATGATTATATTTATGAACTAACCCCTTGCTCTTATTTTGATTTCCAGAGTGTCTCAGGGGCTGGCTAGTCTACCCCGGACACTCGCCTTTATTTCCAAGTCCTTTCTGAGGCGTCCCTCGAGTGTCAGGCGGTTTATCACGCCACTACTCTTGTGGATACCCGACTGGCATTTCTTTTCAAGTCCTTTCGTGGCGTCGCCTGAGTTCTCGGATGGTATCGTCCGATTTCTCCTTTAGACACCCGACTGGCATTTCTTCTTAAGACCGATCGTGGTGTCACATGACATCCGACCGGCATTTCTTTTATATTTTATTGGTACTAATATTTATTTTCCTGCACTAGCCATTATTCACCATGCCATGTTTTAATTCCTGTCAGCATGCATTTAATATAAGTATATCATGAGCATGTGCATATAGTTTAATTCACCATATTATTGTTTTGCTGCATTTGTTATATCTTTTGTCCATGATGTTTGCGAGTACATTCAAACGTACTCACAGGCTTGTCCCTGGCTATCTACTTGGCCAGGTTAGAAATTCTACGAAGAGTACCACAGTGACGTCCGTGCGAAGCCTAGGAGTGCAGCCACGCGGGATAGGAGTTATCCGGGTCAGCTGTTCCTGATGGAATGGAGCCCCATCGATGTGGAAATCCGCAAGCCAATTTCTTCATCCACCACCGGAGTCATTGTTATTTCAGTAGACCGTTATTGTCTTGTATCAAATTCTTGTAAATGCTTGGTAATTCTGTAACAAGGATGTGTCCACCAGTAACAGCAATCCTGGGCTGGTGATGACACTAGGGGTTAATTTCTGGAATATTGTGTTCCCGAAATCCGGCCCCGACACGGGGCCGACTTGAGGCAACTCGAGGTTCTAGCTCCCGTAGCTTGACCTATCCGGTCGTGGTCTGAGACGAGATACGCGCGGCTACTATCAGGGTGTCGGCACGCCGGGAGGTCTTGCTATATTAGTTTTACCTTTGTCGGAATATCTTGAGCACGGGATTCCGAGAATACTCGGGTCTTCCCACCTTGGAGTTGTGACTCCGCAGATCGTGAGCTTGTGATGGGCTAAGTTGGGACACCCTTGCAGAGTTTGATATTTCGAAAGCCATGCCCACGGTTATGTGGCAGATGGGAATTTTTTAATATCCAGTTGTAGATAACTCGACACCATGTTCCGAATACACTACCTGCGTGAGTAACCGTGACGGTCTCTTTCCGAAGGGGTTCGGGAAGTGAACACGGAGGGGTTATGTTTGACCGTGAGTAGTTAGGATCACTTCGTGATCACTTGGCGATCATTGGCACTTGTTCTCTTCTCGCTCTAAACCCGTAAGTTAGTGCTAGTGCTGCTGCAACCTTGTTTTAAGCCTTTTCCTCACCTAAGGCTTCGATAGTATTGTTACCCGGGTTCGGGATTGCTGAGTCCTCTGTGGCTCACAGATTTAACACAACACTAGATGCAGGTACCGGTGAGAACTATACAGGTGATGGGACAGAGCTGTACTGGGAGTTCGACGAAGAACGTGGAAGTTACTATGTGTCTTATCCCAACGATCAGTAGTGGCTTCTACTAGGAGCGATCAGACCTTGTGGTGCTTTATTTATGGTCTCTTTCATTTGGATCTTCGTCCGTAGTCGGACTCTGATGTTATTTGGATGATCTATGTTTATTGTATTTCATTGTGTGACGTGGCGAGTGTAAGAAAACTACTCTTTTACTTTTTCATCCCCTCTTTTACATGAGTTGTGCAAAGAAACCATACTTGAGATCATTCTAGTATGTGCTAATGCCTTTAAGTCGTTCCTCGACATGTGGGAGTCATAGTCACATACTGGGCATTACAAGTTGGTATCAGAGCCTTCTCCGACCTAGGAGCCCCCTGATTGATCGAATCGTTGACGGTTGAGTCTAGGCACACACATAAAAATGTTTGAGTCCTATATATATCGGAGAGTAGGATTTGTTTTTACTCCTCACCCCTCCATTGCTCTGGTGAGGACTCCTGGCGATGTTCTATCTTTTCTACTCTCAAAATTCACAATTTTTTTTAGTATCACGCGAGTATTGTTTGGATTGTTCCTATATCTTTGTGACGAGAACATTGTTCTCGATGCCTTCTGTCATTTAGGGGTTGTGGCAGTGTCCCGGGGATTTGAGCTCCGAGGTGTTGTCGTCACAAATGTATCGCAGCGGTTCTAGAATACTTAAAACGGCCAACATCGAAAACTCTTCTATGCGGTTAGTGGTGAGATAACCCCGACATCACCCAGTACTGGGGAGGTAGTTCGGGAGTATTGCCACTGCTTGTGTAGCAGTTGTGTTTCGAAGGTCTGAGGTAAACAGTTTCCGAGGATGACTGGTTATGTGTTGAAGGATGGATATAGCTCGATGTAGGATTGGAGTTGAGTGCGCGGTGCTTCCCATGTATCCCCAACACCCGATTGCATAATCGGAAACCTTCGGAAATTAATAGGTGGGTTCTTCCAGTAGCTCGTAGGCATTCTTCCAACGAATGCATGGTATGAGTTTGGGGTTCAACATCGAGTGAAGTGGTTTCATGGGCGTTGTTCCAATTGGGAGTTGCATCTTAAAGGGTCCTTGGCTATGCTGATCCGGGGATTGCAAAACCCTTTTGTAACACGTTCCATGAGCTTTCAGCACGAACATGTGGAACGAAGCTTCTATCTTGTATTTGTTCTATCTGCTCCTTGTTGTTTTTATTTACCTTTTGTTCTCCCAAGTGACTTCCCGAGAAGATTGTTGTACCATTAAACTGTGGAATTCATTCATTCATTTTGTTCGAATGTTATTGTGAAGACTTATGTTGCAATTTCTAGCCGTTGATTCAGCTTATATATTTTCAATCAAGGGCTAATAGTTGTCATCTCATTCAGGATGGCTCCTAATAAGGTTCCCTATGCTAACCCAGAGGGTGAAGAAGAGTGTGTTCCTGAACATCCTCCTTCCCCTCCTTCTCCGTCTGAGGCCTGGAGAGCAATTATGCAAGCGATCAACCAGAACACCCAGATGCTTATGCAAATGATGCAGAACATTCAAGCCAACCAAGCAAATCAAGGCAATCATGGGAACCAAGGCCAAGGCAATCTGTTCAATCAACCTCACTTTGCAACTCTCAACCAATTCCTGGCAAACCAACCGAAGTCTTTTAGTTACTGTGTGGATCCGCTAGATGTTGAAGACTGGATCATAGACATCAAAAAGCACTTTGAATGCAGTAACGTGAGACCTGAGGATTATGTCAAGTTTGCCGCCTTCCAACTCAAAGATCAAGCTGCTGATTGGTGGCAACAGTACAAAGATTCCAGAGGTGGATGTGAGATCTCGTGAACTGACTTCTGCAAGGATTTCCGCTCTCACCACATTCCAACCAGTGTCATTGAAGGCATGCGTGAACAATTCCGCAACCTGAAGCAAGGCACCATGTCCGTCTATCAATACAATGTCAAGTTCCAAAATCTGGCCCGCTATGTGAAGCAAGACATCCTAGATGCCAAGAGCAAGATTTATCAGTTCCGTGGTGGTCTGAAGGATGAACTCCAACTAGCTCTCACCTTGTTCGAGCCGGATGAATTTGACCAATTCTACAATATGGCTCTTAAGCAAGAGGCAGCCCAGCTCAAGATTGAAGCTTCCAAAAAGAGGATCAGAGATGCTGTTCACTCCTCCTCTTCTTCCCAAGTGGTTGCAAAGCAGCAGAAGTTCTGGCTTCCGCCTCCTCCGGTGCTCCGTCCTCCAAACAACAACAAGCACTCAGGTGGTCGTGGTTTCTCCCACCCACCCAACCCAAGCAACCAGTCGAAGCCTCAGTTCCAAGCTCCAAGACCAAGTGTTCCTCCTCCTCGTCCAGTTTCTGAGGTCACTTGCTACAAGTGTGGTCTGAAGGGCCACTATTCCAAAAAGTGCACCAACCAGAGGCGCCTTCCGCCTCCTCCACCTGTCAGCAATGCTATTGTCAAGCACAATCCCAAGCATGCAAGAGTGAACCTGATGAGTGCAGCTGAAGCAGAGAATTCTTCTAATGTGATAATTGGTAATCTTCCAGTTGACTCTAAACCGGCAAAAGTGTTATTTGATTCGGGTGCATCACTTTGCTTCATGTCTAGACCATTCTTTGCCAAGCATGAGTTCACCTCTTCACATTTGAGTAAACCTTTGGATATCGTCTCTCCGGGCAAACGTATGAGCTCTAGCTTGGTGGTTCCGGATGTCACTATTCATATGGGTGATTACAGTTTCCTGGTTTCTCCGGTTGTTCTCGGCAACTCCGACATTGATCTTATTCTTGGGATGGATTGGCTCTCCAAGCATGATGCAAACATTCATTGTGCAAATAAGGAAGTCAAGCTTACTCACCCTAACGAAGACGTGATTATCTTCGCCTCTCGAGATAACACAATCAGGCTATTCTCTCTCAATGAAAAGGGCGAGATTAATGCCATTTCTCAGATTCCGGTGGTCAATGAATATGAGGATATTTTCCCTGAAGAGCTTCCAGGCATGCCTCCCGATCGTCAAGTTGAATTCATCATTGAACTCGAGCCCGGTACCGAGCCAGCATGTCGGCGTCCGTACAAGCTTTCTCCTGATGAGTTGAAGGAGCTGAAGAAACAACTCAATGAGCAAGAACGTATGGGTCTAATCAGGCCTAGTACTTCGCCTTGGGTCTGTGGTGTTCTATTTGTCAAGAAGAAGGATGGCACAGAACGCCTTTGTGTTGATTACCGACCATTGAACAAGAAGACAATAAAGAACAAGTATCCGCTCCCCAATACCAATGAATTGTTCAAGCAGCTCAAAGGAGCAAAGGTGTTCTCAAAGCTCGATCTCCGGATGGGTTACCATCAGATTTGTATCCGTGAAGAGGATATTCACAATACCGCATTCAGAACAAGCTATGGCTCCTATGAATACACGGTCATGTCTTTCGGCCTTGCAAATGCTCCACCCACCTTCTCAAGAATGATGCACTTCATATTCAACCCCTACACCAATGAATTTGTTCTCGTCTATCTGGATGATATCTTGGTATTCTCCAAGAATGAAGAAGACCATGCCAAGCACCTCCGTTTGGTCCTTGACAGGCTCCGTGAACACAAGTTCTATGCGAAGTTCTCCAAATGTGAATTCTGGCTGGATAAAGTCTTATATCTTGGCCATATTATCTTTGTCGAGGTATTTCTGTGAACCCCGAGAAAGTTGAAGCTATTGTCAACTGGGAACCCCCGTGGAATGTCAAGCAACTCTGAAGCTTCCTTGGTCTCGCTAGCTATTGCAGAAGGTTTGTTGAGAACTTCTCCAAGATTGCCAAGCCTCTCTCCAACCTATTGCAGAAGAATGTCAAGTACTCCTGGACTCCTGATTGTGATGTGGCATTCAAAACACTCAAAGAGAAGCTCATTTCTGCTCCGGTTCTTACTCCTCCGGATGAGTCCAAGCCCTATGAAGTCTTTTGTGATGCTTCTTTGGAAGGTCTTGGTGGTGTTCTCATGCAAGACAAGAAGATTGTGGCATACACTTCTCGTCAGTTGAAACCAAATGAGAAGAATTACCCCACACATGATCTCGAGCTAGCAGCAGTTGTACATGCCTTGATCACGTGGAGACACCTTCTGTTGGGCAGAAAAGTGTACATCTTCACCGATCACAAGAGCCTGAAGTACATCTTCACACAACCAAACCTTAACCTTCGCCAGACTCGTTGGGTTGAGGTGATTCAAGAGTATGATCCAAGCATTGAGTATACTCCTGGCAAGGCCAATGTCATTGAAGATGCCTTGAGTAGAAAGGCATATTGCAACAGTTTCCTTCTCAAACCGTTCCAGCCTAAACTTTGTGAATCATTGAGGAAGCTGAACCTCCAAGTTTTTCCGCAAGGCTTTCTTGCAAATCTTCAAATTGCTCCTACCTTGGAAGATAAGATCCGTGAGGCCCAACTCAGTGATGCTATGGTGCAGAAAGTGAAACATGGTATTGCTAAGGGTACTCCCAAGTACAAGTGCTATCGCGTTGATGAGAAAGACACCTTGTTGTTTGAGGACAGAATTGTGGTTCCCAAGGGTGATCTCAGGAAGCTCATAATGAACAAAGCACATGACTCCCTCCTCTCGATTCATCCCGGAAGTTCCAAGATGTACCAAGACCTCAAGCAATCATACTGGTGGACTTGAATGAAAAGCGAGATTGCCCAATTCATGAATGAATGTGATGTATGTAGAAGAGTGAAGGCAGAGCATCAACGTCCAGCCGGTCTCCTTCAACCTCTACCTATTCCCGAGTGGAAATTCGATCACATTGAAATGGATTTCGTCACTGGATTTCCTAAGTCCAAGAAGGGGAATGATGTTATGTTTGTAGTGATCGACAAGCTAACTAAAGTAGCTCACTTCCTTCCCGTCAAAGAATCCATCAACGCAGCTCAGCTGCAGAGTTGCATACCTCCAGGATTGTTTCTTTGCATGGCATTCCTCAAGTCATCTCCTCAGACCGTGGAAGTTTGTTCACATCCAAGTTCTGGGACTCCTTTCAGTCAGCCATGGGCACTAAGATTCGTTTCAGCACTGCATTTCACCCTCAGACTAGTGGTCAAGTCAAAAGAGTGAACCAGATCCTCGAAGACATGCTGAGAGCTTGTGTCATCTCTTTCGGTATGAAGTGGGAACATTGTATCCCGTTTGCCAAATTCTCATACAACAACAGTTTCCAAGCAAGTACCGGCAAAGCTCCTTTTGAAATCCTCTATGGCAGAAAGTGTCGTACCCCGCTCAACTGGTCCGAAACTGGTGAACGTCAACTTCTTGGCAATGATTTGATCTCAGAAGCCGAAGAAATGTGCAAAGTCATACGTGAGAATCTCAAAGCCGCTCAATCGCGTCAAAAGAGCTACTATGACGGCAAGCATTGTTATTTGGCTTTCAACACTGGAGATCATGTCTATCTCCGTGTTTCTCCTATGAAAGGAACCCAAAGATTCGGTATCAAAGGAAAGCTTGCTCCGAGATACGTGGGCCCTTTCAAGATTCTTGGCAAAAGAGGCGATCTAGCCTACCAACTCGAGCTTCCCTCCAACTTTGCAAATGTTCATGATGTGTTTCACGTGTCTCAACTCCGCAAGTGCTTCAAGACACCTGAACGCACCATTCCGTTCGAGGAGATTGATCTTCAACAAGACTTGTCTTATCGTGAGCACCCTGTTGCTATTCTTGAAGAAACTGAGGGAAAAACCCGCAACAAGTCCATCAAGTTCTTGAAAGTTAAGCGGTCACACCATACCGACCGAGAAGCTACGTGGGAACGAAAAGATCACCTTCGTTCCGAGTATCCTTCCTTCTTCTAGTCCTAGATCTCGGGACGAGATCCTTTTGTAGTGAAGGAGAGTTTGTAACACCCCATATGTGTTACTTTCCATTTATGGCTATATATGAAACTTTGACTTCATCAATTCCATTCTGGGTGTTGGAGATATGCCCTAGAGGAAATAATAAAAGCATTATTATTATATCTCCTTGTTCATGATAATTGTCTGTTATTCATGCTTGAATTGTATTGTACGGAAACAGCGATACATGTGTGAATACATAGACCACAATGAGTCCCTGGTAGGCCTCTAGTTACCAGCTCGTTGATCAACAGATGGTCACGGTTTCCTGACCATGGACATGAGATGTCAGTGATAACGGGATCACATCATTAGGAGAATGATGTGATGAACAAGACCCAAACTTGAGCATAACACGAGATCGTATAGTTCGTAATGCATAAGCTTTTCGGTGTCAAGTATTTATTCCTTAGACCATGAGGTTGTACAACTCCCGGACACCGTAGGAGTACTTTGGGTGTGCCAACCATCACAACGTAACTGGGTGGCTATAAAGGTACGCATCGGGTATCTCCGAAAGTGTCTGTTGAGTTGGTACGAACCGAGACTGGGATGTTGTCACTCCGTATGACGGAGAGGTACCTCTGGGCCCACTCGGTAAGACATCATCATAATGAGCTCAATGTGACTAAGTAGTTAGTCACGGGATGATGGATTACGGATCGAGTAAAGAGACTTGCCATAACGAGATTGAACAAGGTATCGGGAATACCGACGATCGAATCTCGGGCAAGTACCGTACCGATGGACAAAGGGAATAACGTACGGGATTAAGTGAATCCTTGACACAGTGGTTCATCCGATGAAGATCATCGAGGAACACGTGGGAACCAACATGGGTATCCAGATCCCGCTGTTGGTTATTGACCGGAGAGTGGTCTCGGTCATGTCTACGTGTCTCCCGAACCCGTAGGGTCTACACACTTAAGGTTCGGTAACGCTAGGGTCGTAGAGATAAATGCACGTGGAAACCCGAAAGTTGTTCGGAGTCCCGGATGAGATCCCGGACGTCACGAGGAGTTCCGGAATGGTCTGGAGGTAAAGATTGATATATGGGAAGTCCAGTTTCGGCCAACGGGTGATCTCCGGGGGTCACCGGGAGCGTCCCGGGACCACCGGAGGGGCCCCGGGGGTCCATCGGGTGGGGCCACCCATCCCGGTGGGGCCCCTAGGCCGCGAGGGGATGTGTCCAGCCCTCTGGGCTGGTGCACCACAAGGTGGCCCACCTCCCCATGCGCCTAGGGTTAAAACCCTAAGGGGAGGGGGGCCACCACTTGCCTTGGGGGAGGAGGACTCCTCCCTGGCCGCCGCCCCCCCTTGCAGATTGGATCTGCAGGGGGCTGGCGCCCCCCTGGCCCCCTATATATATGTGGGGGGGGAGAGGGCAGCCGCACCCAAGCCCTGGCGCCTCTCCCCCTCCCATCACACCTCCCAACTCCCACGCAGGGCGCCCGGCGAAGCCCTGCTGCGATCTCCACTGCATCCGTCATCACGCCGTCGTGCTGCCGGATCTCTGACGACTTCTCCTCCCCCCTTGCTGGATCAAGAAGGAGGTGACGTTGCTGCACCGTACGTGTGTTGAACGCGGAGGTGCCGTCCGTTCGGCGCTAGATCATCGGTGACGAAGAACGTGAAGAGTACGACTACTTCATCCTTTCTTCGTTGAAAGCTTCCGCACGCAATCTTCATAACGGTATGTAGATGCACTCTTAGTTGCTCGTTGCTAGATGTCTCCTTAGTTGGATCTTGGTGAAGACGTAGAAATTTTTTGAATTATGCTACGTTCCCCAACAGTGGCATCTGAGCCTAGGTTTTATGCGTAGCATCTTGCACGAGTAGAACACAAAGCAGTTGTGGGCGTATGATCTTGTTCAACTTTCTTACCGTTACTAGTCAATCTTGATTCGGCGGTATTGTGGGATGAAGCGGCCCGGACCGACCTTACACGTACGCTTACGTGAGACTGGTTCCACCGACAGAAATGCACTAGATGCATAAGGTGGCTGGCGGGTGTCTGTCTCTCCTACTTTAGTCGGATTGGATTCGATGAAAAGGGTCCTTATGAAGGGTAAATAGAAGTTGACAAATCACGTTGTGGTTTTGGCGTAGGTAAGAAACGTTCTTGCTAGAAATCCTATAGAAGCCACGTAAAACTTGCAACAACAATTAGAGAACGTCTAACTTGTTTTTGCAGCATGTGTTCTGTGACGTGGTATGGCCAAGAACGAAGATGTGATGAATGATATATGTGATGTATGAGATTGATCATGTTTTTGTAATAGGGAATCACGACTTGCATGTCGATGAACTTGACAACCGGCAGGAGCCATAGGAGTTGTCTTTATTATTGTATGACCTGCGTATCACTAAACAACGCCATGTAATTACTTTACTTCATTGCTAAACGTTAGCTATAGTAGTAGAAGTAATAGTTGGCGTGACAACTTCTTCAAGACACGATGATGGAGATCATGATGATGAAGATCATGGTGTCGAGCCGGTGACAAGATGATCATGGTGCCCCGAAGATGGAGATCCAAGGAGCAAGATGATATTGGCCATATCATGTCACTATAATTGATTGCATGTGATGTTTATCATGTTTTTGCATCTTGTTTACTTAGAACGACGGTAGTAAATAAGATGATCTCTCACTAAAATTTCAAGTAATGTGTTTCCCCTAACTGTGCACCGTTGCTAAAGCTCGTTGCTCCGAAGCACCACGTGATGATCGGGTGTGATAGGTTCTAACGTTCGCATACAACGGGTGTAAGACAGATTTACACACGCAATACACTTAGGGTTCACTTGACGAGCCTAGCATGTACAGACATGGCCTCGGAACACGGAAGACCGAAAGGTCGAACACGAGTCGTATAGAAGATACGATCAACATGAAGATGTTCACCGTTTTTGACTAGTCCGTCTCACGTGATGATCGGACACGGACTACTCGATTCGGATCGTGTATCACTTAGATGACTAGAGAGATGTCATTCTGAGTGGGAGTTCATTAAAATTTGAT
The DNA here is from genome assembly GCA_902687465.1 of Secale cereale. Taxonomy (NCBI): domain Eukaryota; kingdom Viridiplantae; phylum Streptophyta; class Magnoliopsida; order Poales; family Poaceae; genus Secale; species Secale cereale. The sequence continues at coordinate 579,480,324 of LR738709.1, forward strand.
TAAGATGAACTTAATTATCATGAACTTAGTCTAAATTCTTTACAATATCTCTTGTAGATCAATGGCCCACGCTCCAGTTTCCCTCAACTTCAACGCGTTCCTAGAGAAAACCAAGCTGAAAGACGATGGTAGCAACTATACGGATTGGGTCCGTAACCTGAGGATTATCCTCATAGCTGCCAAGAGAACCTATGTCCTAGAAGCACCGCTAGGTGATGCACCCGTTCTCCCGGCAAACCAAGACGTTATGAACGCTTGGCAGTCACGTTGTGATGATTACTCCCTGGTTCAGTGCGGCATGCTTTACAGTTTAGAATCGGGGCTCCAAAAATGTTTTGAGCACCACGGAGCATATGAGATGTTCGAAGAGCTGAAAATGGTTTTCCAAGCTCATGCCCGAGTCGAGAGATATGATGTCTCCGACGCATTCTACAGCTGTAAGATGGAGGAAAACAGTTCTGTCAGTGAGCACATCCTCAAGATTTCAGGATTGCACAACCGCTTGTCTCAGCTGGGAATGAATCTCCCAGATGAAGCGGTCGTTGACAGAATCCTCCAGTCGCTCCCACCAAGCTTCAAGAGCTTCGTGTTGAACTTCAATATGCAGGGGATGGAGAAGTCCATTCCCGAGGTGTATTCGATGCTGAAATCAGCGGAGGTTGACATCAAGAAAGAACATCAAGTGTTGATGGTCAATAAAACCACTAAGTTCAAGAAAGGCAAGGGTAAGAAGAACTTCAAGAAGGACGGCAAGCAAGTTGCCGTGCCTGGCAAGCCTGTTGCCGGGAAGAAGCCAAAGTATGGACCCAAGCCTGAGACTGAGTGTTTTCATTGCAAGGGAACGGGGCATTGGAAGCGGAACAGCCCCAAATATTTAGCAGACAAGAAGGCCGGCAACGTCAAAGGTATATATGATATACATGTTATTGATGTGTACCTTACCAGCACTCGTAGTAGCTCCTGGGTATTCGATACCGGTGCAGTTGCTCACATTTGTAACTCAAAACAGGAGCTGCGGAATAAACGGAGACTGGCAAAGGATGAGGTGACGATGCGCGTCGGGAATGGTTCCAAGGTCGATGTGATCGCCGTCGGCACGCTACCTCTACATCTACCCTCGGGATTAGTTTTAAACCTGAATAATTGTTATTTAGTACCAGCTTTGAGCATGAACATTGTTTCTGGATCTCGCCTTATGCGAGATGGCTACTCTTTCAAATCGGAGAATAATGGTTGTTCTATTTATTTGAGAGATATGTTTTATGGTCATGCCCCACTGGTCAATGGTTTATTTTTGATGGATCTCGAACGTAGTAATACACATATTCATAGTGTAGATGCCAAAAGATGTAAAGTTGATAATGATAGTCCCACATACTTGTGGCATTGCCGCCTTGGTCATATTGGTGTCAAACGTATGAAGAAGCTCCATTCGGATGGACTTCTAGAGTCTCTTGATTATGAATCATTTGACACGTGCGAACCATGCCTCTTGGGCAAGATGACCAAGACTCCGTTCTCCGGAACAATGGAGCGAGCAACCAACTTGTTGGAAATCATACATACCGATGTGTGCGGTCCAATGAGTGTTGAGGCTCGCGGAGGCTATCGTTATGTTCTCACCCTCACAGATGACTTGAGTAGATATGGGTATATCTATTTGATGAAACACAAGTCTAAGACCTTTGAAAAGTTCAAGGAATTTCAGAATGAGGTTGAGAATCAACGTGACAGAAAAATAAAGTTCTTGCGATCGGATCGTGGGGGTGAATATTTAAGTCATGAATTTGGCACACACCTTAGGAGCTGTGGAATTGTTTCACAATTGACACCGCCCGGAACACCTCAACGTAACGGTGTGTCGGAACGTCGAAATCGTACTCTGTTGGACATGGTGCGATCTATGATGTCCCTCACCGATTTACCGCTATCTTTTTGGGGTTATGCTTTAGAGACTGCCGCATTCACTTTAAATAGGGCTCCGTCGAAATCCGTTGAGATGACTCCGTATGAACTTTGGTTTGGCAAGAAACCGAAGCTGTCGTTTCTGAAAGTTTGGGGTTGCGATGCTTATGTCAAGAAACTTCAACCTGAAAAGCTCGAACCCAAATCGGAAAAATGCGTCTTCATAGGATACCCAAAGGAAACAATTGGGTACACCTTCTACCACAGATCCGAAGGCAAAGTCTTTGTTGCCAAGAATGGATGCTTTCTGGAGAAAGAGTTTCTCTCGAAAGAAGTGAGTGGGAGGAAAGTAGAACTTGATGAGGTGATAGTCACCACTCCTGTACCGGAAAGTAGCGCAACGCAGGAAACTGTTCCTGAGGTGCCTGCACCGACAAGGGAGGAAGATAATGATAATGATCATGAAGATACAGATCAAGTTACTACTGAACTTCGAAGGTCCACAAGGGTACGTTCCGCACCAGAGTGGTACGGCAACCCTGTACTGGAAATCATGTTGTTAGACAATGGTGAACCTTCGAACTATGAAGAAGCGATGGCGGGCCCAGATTCCAATAAATGGCTTGGAGCCATGAAATCCGAGATTGAATCCATGTATGAAAACAAAGTATGGACTTTGGTGGACTTGCCTGATGATAGGCACGCCATAGAAAATAAATGGATATTTAAGAAGAAGACAGACGCGGATGGTAATGTGACCATCTATAAAGCTCGGCTTGTCGCTAAGGGTTATCGACAAGTTCAAGGGATTGACTACGACGAGACTTTCTCTCCCGTAGCGATGCTAAAGTCAGTCAGAATCATGTTAGCTATTGCCGCATTCTATGATTATGAGATATGGCAAATGGACGTCAAAACAGCATTCCTTAATGGCTTCCTCAAGGAAGAGTTGTATATGATGCAACCGGAAGGTTTTGTCGATCCAGAGAACGCTGACAAGGTATGCAAGCTCCAGCGCTCGATATATGGGCTGGTGCAAGCATCTCGGAGTTGGAATATTCGCTTTGATGAGGTGATCAAAGCGTTTGGCTTTATACAGACTTATGGAGAAGCCTGTATTTACAAGAAAGTGAGTGGGAGCTCTGTGGCATTTCTCATATTATATGTGGATGACATATTGCTGATGGGAAATGATATAGAATTCTTGGAAAATGTAAAGGCCTACTTGAATAAAAGTTTTTCAATGAAGGACCTTGGAGAAGCTGCTTACATATTAGGCATCAAAATCTATAGAGATAGATCGAGACGCCTCATTGGTCTTTCACAAAGTACATACCTTGACAAAATATTGAAGAAGTTCAATATGGATCAGTCAAAGAAAGGATTCTTGCCTGTTTTGCAAGGTATGAGATTGAGTAAGACTCAGTCGCCGACCACGGCAGAAGATAGAGAAAAGATGAGTGTCATTCCCTATGCCTCGGCAATAGGTTCTATTGTGTATGCCATGCTGTGTACCAGACCTGATGTGAACCTTGCCATAAGTTTGGTAGGGAGGTACCAAAGTGATCCCGGTACGGAACACTGGACAGCGGTCAAGAACATCCTGAAGTACCTGAAAAGGACTAAGGATATGTTTCTCGTTTATGGAGGTGACGAAGAGCTCGTCGTAAAGGGTTACGTCGATGCTAGCTTCGACACAGGTATGGATGACTCTAAGTCACAAACCGGATACGTGTATATTTTGAATGGAGGGGCAGTCAGCTGGTGCAGTTGCAAGCAAAGCGTGGTGGCAGCATCTACATGTGAAGCGGAGTACATAGCTGCTTCTGAAGCAGCGCAGGAAGGAGTCTGGATGAAGGAGTTCATCACCGACCTAGGAGTCATTCCAAGCGCGTCAAGCCCGATGACTCTCTTCTGTGACAACACTGGTGCTATTGCTATTACCAAGGAGCCCAGGTTTCACAAGAAGACCAAGCACATCAAGCGCCGTTTCAACTCCATCCGGAATTATGTTCAGGATGGAGACATAGATATTTGTAAAGTGCATACGGATCTGAATGTTGCAGACCCGTTGACTAAACCTCTTTCACGAGCAAAACATGATCAACAGCAGAACTCTATGGGTGTTCGATTCATCACAATGTAACTAGATTATTGACTCTAGTGCAAGTGGGAGACTGTTGGAGATATGCCCTAGAGGCAATAATAAAAGCATTATTATTATATCTCCTTGTTCATGATAGTTGTCTGTTATTCATGCTTGAATTGTATTGTACGGAAACAGCGATACATGTGTGAATACATAGACCACAATGAGTCCCTGGTAGGCCTCTAGTTACCAGCTCGTTGATCAACAGATGGTCATGATTTCCTGACCATGGACATGAGATGTCAGTGATAACGGGATCACATCATTAGGAGAATGATGTGATGGACAAGACCCAAACTTGAGCATAACACGAGATCGTATAGTTCGTAATGCATAAGCTTTTCAGTGTCAAGTATTTATTCCTTAGACCATGAGGTTGTACAACTCCCGGACACCGTAGGAGTACTTTGGGTGTGCCAACCGTCACAACGTAACTAGGTGGCTATAAAGGTACGCATCGGGTATCTCCGAAAGTGTCTGTTGAGTTGGTACGAACCGAGACTGGGATGTTATCACTCCGTATGACGGAGAGGTACCTCTGGGCCCACTCGGTAAGACATCATCATAATGAGCTCAATGTGACTAAGTAGTTAGTCACGGGATGATGGATTACGGATCGAGTAAAGAGACTTGCCATAACGAGATTGAACAAGGTATCGGGAATACCGACGATCGAATCTCGGGCAAGTACCGTACCGATGGACAAAGGGAATAACGTACGGGATTAAGTGAATCCTTGACACAGTGGTTCATCCGATGAAGATCATCGAGGAACACGTGGGAACCAACATGGGTATCCAGATCCCGCTGTTGGTTATTGACCGGAGAGTGGTCTCGGTCATGTCTACATGTCTCCCGAACCCGTAGGGTCTACACACTTAAGGTTCGGTAACGCTAGGGTCGTAGAGATAAATGCACGTGGAAACCCGAAAGTTGTTTGGAGTCTCGGATGAGATCCCGGACGTCACGAGGAGTTCCGGAATGGTCCGGAGGTAAAGATTGATATATGGGAAGTCCAGTTTCGGCCAACGGGTGATCTCCGGGGGTCACCGGGAGCGTCCCGGGACCACCGGAGGGGCCCCGGGGGTCCATCGGGTGGGGCCCCTAGGCCGCGAGGGGATGTGTCCAGCCCTCTGGGCTGGCGCACCACAAGGTGGCCCACCTCCCCATGCACCTAGGGTTAAAACCCTAAGGGGAGGGGGGCCACCACTTGCCTTGGGGGAGGAGGACTCCTCCCTGGCCGCCGCCCCCCCTTGCAGATTGGATCTGCAGGGGGCTGGCGCCCCCCCTGGGCCCCTATATATATGTGGGGGGGGAGGGCAGCCGCACCCAAGCCCTGGCGCCTCTCCCCCTCCCGTCACACCTCCCAACTCCCACGCAGGGCGCCCGGCGAAGCCCTGCTGCGATCTCCACTGCATTCGTCATCACGCCGTCGTGCTGCCGAATCTCTGACGACTTCTCCTCCCCCCTTGCTGGATCAAGAAGGAGGTGACTTTGCTGCACCGTACGTGTGTTGAACGCGGAGGTGCCGTCCGTTCGGCGCTAGATCATCGGTGACGAAGAACGTGAAGAGTACGACTACTTCTTCCTTGCTTCGTTGAAAGCTTCCGCACGCAATCTTCATAACGGTATGTAGATGCACTCTTAGTTGCTCGTTGCTAGATGTCTCCTTAGTTGGATCTTGGTGAAGACGTAGAAATTTTTTGAATTATGCTACGTTCCCCAACACTGGGCTCTTCTTTCTTTTCGGGTTTCTTCGTTTTGTCGCGTGCGTGTGTGCATTTCATCCATGTCATGTTATCATGCGCATTGCATTGAATTCGTGCTGTCACTTACACCCGGTCATGCCCGTCTCTTCCCGTTGTCCGTTACGAGTTCTGACACTCACACACGTGCCCGTGGCACCCCCGAGTCCTTCTTTCATGTGTGGCCATGTAACGTTCCCAGAATGAGGTGAGACTTGTCGTGCGTAGTTTTTTGGTACGTGTAGGCCGCCTGTCAAGTTTCATCGCGTTTGGAGGTCGTTTGATACTCCAACGGTTAACCTAGTGGGCTAAAATCTCCTCTTCTTTTGGCCCAAGACCCCCTCCACAACAGCCCACTAACCCAGCACAACCACTCCCATACTCTCGGTCATTGGATCGTGATCGTGTGGGCGAAAACCGCACCCCATTTGGACCTTCCTAGCTCCCTATGCCTATAAAAACGCCCCATCCCCTCCATTTTCGGACGAAACCCTAGTCCTCCTATTTTTGTTTCCCTTTTTCCCCGTGCCCGCAGCTCCTCCACGCGCCGGACGAAGTCCGCCGTCCGCCGCAGCCAGTGGCGTTGCGCCACGTGTCCCGCCGCCGTCCTGCACCGACCGGGCCCGCTGCGGCCCGAGGCAGGCCCGCCCGGCCCGCGCGCCTCCGCCGCCCCGCGCCCGTCGCCTCCGCGCATCTCCGTCGACTAGCGCCGCCGCCTCCCTCCCTCCGCCGCCGTGGCACCAACTCTGGCCGCAGCCGGCACCTCGCCTCCGGTCGGCCGCCGCATCGCCGCCGGGCCGCGCCCTCCTCGCCGCCTGGCCGGTCCCTCCCTGCCGCCGGGCCGCGACCTCGCCGCCGCCGCCGCGCCTCGGCGTCGTCCCCGCCGTCGGCCGGCACCGCCCTCGCCTGCGGCCGCCGCCTCGCCGGCTCCGGCGAGCCGCTGCCGCCGCCCGTCGTCTTCTCCGCCTCCGGGAGGCCGATCCCGATCCGGATTTGGCACTGGATCAGATCCACCAAGACAACCAACCAAACGCCTCCGCCGATCCGCTCCGCTCCGTCCCGGATATCCTCGTCCACGTTTGAGTTTTGTCGGAGGATATAATTTTCTCTAATTCCTAGAATCTGTAAATTTCTTGCCTCCTTTGCCATGCAATAACTTCTGCTCGTAGATCTGTTTTGAGCGTGTAATATATCAAAATGTTCATTGAGATGTGCTCTTCATTTTGTTCCACTGTGACATGCTTGTTTGAGTTAAACTTGATGACCTAATCCTCGTTGCAAGAGTGCTATATGTTTAAAAATGCTGTCATTTGTAATTTTGTTGCATGCTTGTGGTGTTGATAACTTTGTGCATGTTGGTCCAAATGGAGCATATGAGATGTCAAAATATTCATTGTGAAGTGCTCTACATGATGGTTGATGTAGCATTCATGTTAGGTGTCATATTGCCATGTTAATCTCTGTTGCAAAAGTACATGTGACTGTTAAGTGCTGAAACTTGTTGTGAGATGCTGTTTTGACTTGCTCATTGCTAGTGATGTGTTTGCCTTCATGTCATATGTCAATATGTTTTAGAAGCTCCTTCATATGTTCTTTGCTGTGGTGAAACCACTTTCCATGATATGCCTTGAGGTGAATTAAACAAGCTTGCAAACATGCCATGCCAATGTTGCTGTTTTATACTTAGTGAAAAAATTGCTAAGTCTGGAATCTGTTAAACCTGATGCTATGCTTGCTTGATGCCTCACTCAGATCCATGCATGTTTTAGTATGTCCAATGATCATGTCTTATTGTCAATGTTATGCTCTATCCATCCATGCCCTTATTTGCATATATGGCCTGATGTAGCTTATTTATGTCTTGCTCTCAAGTTGCTATACATTTACCTGTCATGTTTTTGTCAGCATGATCAATTTGGTGAAGCTTGTTGTTATTGATCCATGCCTCCTATAGAGTTGCTCCAATGGAGTTGTTTGATGTATGCTATGTCTATTACATGTCCATGATCTTTATATACTTAGTGGAGTTGATATGCTTGTTGTTTTGTGCCTCCGAAGGCAGCATCGTGATAATGTTTTTGCCTTCCCAGATTTTGACTAAGTCTAGATAAATTTATTGCAACTTGCCATGCTTGGTTAATTGTGTTCCAGTAGGGTTTTGGGTGTGTTCTAAGTTCATGCTTGTTAAGTATCATGTCTATTTCACATCCATGCCCTTTGTCTCCATGTTTGAGTGCTATAGCATAATTATTTCTTGCTCCAAAGATGCCATGTTGCTGTAAACTGCAGTTTTGTGTGAATATTGTTTTGCTTGCCATTTGCAAACCGTGCGTCCGTTTCCGGTGATATTTATATCGATTTCAACCGAAATCTTCCCATCTATCCAGTGGCTTGCTTGGTTTCCCAAGATAAGGCCTTTTCCATCATGTTCTCCTTAGGCTCAAGTGTTTCATCATGCATACGCACATTATGCTCGCATCCCTTGCTATGACTTGCATCATGTTGATTGTGCATTGCACCGTGTTTGATGGTGTGTCGTGTTGTGTTCTTGTGTTGAGTAGAGCCGGGAGCCAATTCGGAGTTCGAGGTTACTACCGAGGCTGAGTTTGAGGACCAAGGTTACGATCCCTCCGTGGAATCAACAGGCAAGATGACCTTACCCAGATATCACTACTATCTTTACCTATGCTAGAAGTCTCGCTCTTTAGATATTGCCTCGATGCCCATGTCTGTTTGTCAGCCCTCCTATTGTTGCCATGAAACTCCTTAACCACCCTCCTAGCAAACCATTAATTGGCTAAGTATGCATCACTCAGCCCCTCTTATAGCGTTGTTAGTTGCAGGTGAAGATTTGAAGATTCTTACTTCGTGATGAAGTTATTGTTGGGATATCACAATATATAATCTGTTAAATTAAATAATCTATATATTGGTAATGGGTGGAAGGCTAAGCCTCTTGCTTGATGTTTTGTTCCACTCATGCCACCCTAGGAACCGTTAAACCTGTGTTATGTTCCTTGATTTTTGCGTCCCTAAGACGGTTGAGGTTTATGGGCCCCCCTTGATAACTCGCTTAGTGCTAAAGCTTTTCCAGCAAGGCCCAACTTTGGTTTTACCATTTGCCATAACTAAATAACTTGCATAGGGACTTTCCGGACCCCGAGAACTTAATTTTACGACCCGGGACAGTGCCCCTCATGAGTGTTGGTCCAAACTGGGCAGCCTGCGGGGCCGACTTGAGGCAACTCGAGGTTCTGGCTCCCGTAGCTTGACCTATCCGGTCGTGGCCTGAGACGAGATATGCGCGGCTACTATCAGGGTGTCGGCATGCCGGGAGGTCTTGCTGGATTAGTTTTACCTTTGTCGAAATATCTTGAGCACGGGATTCCGAGAATACTCGGGTCTTCCCACCTTGGAGTTGCGACTCCGCAGATCGTGAGCTTGTGATGAGCTAAGTTGGGACACCCCTGCAGGGTTTGATCTTTCGAAAGCCGTGCCCGCGGTTATGTGGCAGATGGGAATTTGTTAATATCCAGTTGTTGATAACTTGACACCATGTTCCGAAAACACTACATGCGTGAGTAACCGTGATGGTCTCTTTCCGAAGGGGTTCGGGAAGTGAACATGGTGGGGTTATGTTTGACCGTGAGTAGTTAGGATCACTTCGTGATCACTTGGCGATCGTTGGCACTTGTTCTCTTCTCGCTCTAAACCCGTAAGTTAGTGCTAGTGCTGCTGCAACCTTGTTTTAAGCATTTTCCTCACCTAAGGCTTCGATAGTATTGTTACCCGGGGTCGGGATTGCTGAGTCCTCTGTGGCTCACAGATTCAACACAACACCAGATGCAGGTACCGGTGAGAACTATACAGGTGATGGGACAGAGATGTACTGGGAGTTCGATGAAGAACATGGACGTTACTATGTGTCTTATCCCGACGATCAGTAGTGGCTTCTACTAGGGGCGATCAGACCTTGTGGTGCTTTATTTATGGTCTCTTTCATTTGGATCTTCATCCGTAGTCGGACTCTGATGTTATTTGGATGATGTATGTTTATTGTATTTCATTGTGTGACATGGCGAGTGTAAGCCAACTACTCTTTTACTTTTTCATCCCCTGTTTTACATGAGTTGTGCAAAGATACCATACTTGAGATCATTCTAGTATGTGCCTATGCCTTTAAGTCGTGCCACGACACGTGGGAGGCATAGTCGCATGCTGGGCATTACACACAAGAAAACGGAGTCCAGGGACACACGGGGTGCCCACGAGGCAGGGGGCGCGCCCTGGGAAGGGGGGCGCGCCCTCCACCCTCGTGGACGCTGATACGTCCAAAACGTATCTATAATTTCTGTTTGCTCCATGCCCTTTTTGTGTGATATTGCTATGATATTTATGCACTTCCATACACTTTTTGATCATATTTGGACTAACCTACTAATGGTTGCAAAAGTGCACAATGTTCTTGTTTTACACTTTATTGTGTAGGAATTACTTGGAAATTGACAAAAACGCAAAAGGAGTTGTATTGGAGTAGGACTCTGACTTTCCTGAAATCTGTCTGAGAATGTTTTTTAAAGATGGTCACGTTCCGGCCCGAAGACGACGTCAAACGGAAAAAGTCTAGTTGCGAAAGTTGTGGGGAATTTTGAGGCGATGCTTCTGGATATAAAATTCGTCCAAATCGGAGTCCGGACGGCCGAGTAAAGCCCGTTTTACTGAGGCCCAAAATCTGATGACGGGAATCCGAGAGTCTATATAAAGAGAGAAAACCTAGGTCACCAAGGGCCACGAATTTTCCTCCTCCCGAGCCGCCGTCTTGGAGGGTAGGACCAGCACCATTGCAGCACCATCACCAAGGAGAAAGGGGGGCCAAGGAGCCGCTGCCCCCTAGGGCCGCCGCCACCGCCGCGCCACCAAGGGCCGCCGCCGCCGCCTCCGTGGCTGCCGCCGGCCATCTCCTCCTCGCGGGGCTGCACCTCTCCATCAACACCATCATCAACCTCCTCCTCACCATGTCCATGCGTGAGTAGTTTCCTCCGGGGCCGAGGGTTCGTACGTGTAGCTATGTGGTTATCTCTCTCTCCCATAACGTGATCTTCGTTGTGATCATAGGCTATGTTAATCTAGGGTGATCCCATGATATTTCCCCTTCCTTTATGTATTGGATTGATGTACTCACTTGTCTTTATCTAGTATAATCCCCGAGACCAAGGTGACAGCGGTCTATTGGACATGGATTAGAAAAATATTTTCATGAGTGATTTCCTCTCTTGTGTGTTGATTGAAGATTGAGAGTCTCTTGGTGCTTGTCTTTGACTATCCTTTAGATATGTTGTGGTGATTGTGGGACTCTCTTTGGATGGCCGCGGTGACATTGGGAAATCCTTAGGTTGAGAACTACGAACTTTGAGGTGTGCTTTTGTAGCCCTACATAATTCTCGTCCTCTCTTGACCACGGAGGAATGACCTCCGGGTGCGTCTCCATTGCATGTTTTATGGGAAATATCATGTGATTCGATTATGTTAATGTTGTTGGGAGTTGCCACTAGTGAAAGTATGATCCCTAGGCCTTGTTTCCACCATTGCAATACCATTTGTGCTCACGTTTACCACTTGTTTGCTTCCTGCACTTTTTATTACAGATTTATATTACTTTGCTTTGCCACTCCTATCATCCATATTTTACCATCTCTTCGCCGAACTAGTGCATCTATACAACTCCTAGTTGTATTAGGTGTGTTGGTGACACAAGAGACTTCTTGTATCTTAGTTGCAGGGTTGCTTGAGAGAGACCATCTTCAACCTCTACTTCCCTGAGTTCGATAAACCTTAGGTCATCCACTTGAGGGAAATTGATGCTGTCCTACAAACCTCTGCGCTTGGAGGCCCAACATAGTCTACAAGAGTAGAAGCGTGTGTAGACATCAAGCTATTTCTGGCGCCGTTGCCGGGGAAGTGAGTGCTTGAAGGTATATCTTTAGATCTTGCAATTAAATTTTTTTTTTCTTGTTTTTATTTCACTAGTTATGCTTATGGACAACCTTGATATTTGATCGTTGCTTGCGGGAAGACGCCCCACACCTGTGGTGGTTGCTCCTCCCCCTACTGAAATTGTGCCCTATAAAATACCAGCTGGTATTATCGATTATGTTTTGGCTAATCGTTACGCAGGAGATAGACATCCCGGTGAACACTTGCTATATCTGCCACAATTATGTTCATTATTTAAGCTTTCAGATGTATCAAGGGAGTTTGTCATGAGGAAATTGTTTGCCGTATCACTTATAGATAAAGCTTTAGATTGGTATAAGCTTCTCGATAACTCGCACTTGCTTGATTGGCAAGAACTTATGTCTCTCTTTTATACTAAGTTTTATCCTCTTCATGAAATTCATCGAGACAGGAACTATATCTATAACTTTAGGTCTCGTGACGGAGAAAGCATTGCTCAAGCTTGGGGGAGACTGAAAACGTTAATGCTAAAAAGTCCTAACCATGGGCTCCCCAAAGATGCTTATGTGGAGAGTAAGAGTACCTTTTTGCATGTGGATCATGGTAACAACGCTTTATGTGATGCTTATATTGTTGAGTTTATTCGTGATCCCACTGAAAATTATTATGAGAAGGGAACATATGCTTATAGATATTTCAATAATATTAAGTTCCCTCTCTTTATGTTGAAGGTTTTGAAGCTGCACTTGTTTTGTCTTCCTATGCTTATTGCTTTGTGCTTCCATGAATTATTCTATTGCAATATTCCTATGCATAGGAAGCATGTTAGGCTTAAATGTATTTGGTATTTGCTTCTTGATGCTCTCTTTTGTTCTTCAACTCTTATTCCTACGAGAGCATCATTAAAGTCTTAAGCCTAGCTTAAAGGCATAAAAGAAAGCGCTTTTGGGAGGCAGCCCACAATGAATAAAATTTTATTTTGCTTTTGTTGTGTCTTGATGTTGTTACTACAGTAGCATCATCACTGTATCTTTACTTTTCAGCTTTGTGCCAAGTGTAGCCTCTGATTGCAAGAAAGTTCAAAAGTTGTGACGTGCTGTCCAGGAAACAGATTCTGTCCTTGGACAGAAAAATTCGTATAAAATCATCAGATCATCTTTTTGGTCTGAATTTTTTCGACAGCGTGCCCTATACAATTTTCTTTCGGGCGTCTTTTCTGAGTTTTTTGATTAGAGTTGCAGAAGCTCCCCGAAAAAATCATTTACTACCTGCTGGTCTGTTTTTCACAGATTCTGTCTTGTTTTGCCTTTCCTTCATTTTGCAAACCTTGAGCTTGCTTTTTCTTTGCAAAAACCTTTTGGCAATCTTGAGAAACAGTAGACCTTCAAGAATATCCTTATTTCCAGCAAGGAAAAATTATTTTATTAAGGGTACTAACCTCGCTAATCAGATTATGATGAGTTATGTATGAAGGGAGTTTTCAAGTGTGCGAGGGAAGATGATAAAAAGATTCAGGAGTGTCAAACGCTCAAGCTTGGGGATGCCCCCATGCACCCCCAAGAATATTCAAGAAGACTCAAGCGTCTAAACTTGGGGATGCCCCCGTGCATCCCCTTCTCCATCAACATTATCAGTTCGTCTTTTGTTCCACTATATTTTTGTCACTTCATGTGTTATGTGCTATGCTTGGAGCGTCTTGCTTTTAGTTTCCTTTTTAGTTTTCTTTAGCTTTGCTTGCTTTTCATAATGAGTTGGAACTCAGCTTTCTTTGTGTGGGAGAGAAACACGCTCCACTTCAACCTAGAACACAACATAGAATTTTCATGTTTATCTTTGCTGTGTATGTTCTTGGTCTTTCAATAGCTACTGTCATGTTCAGCTCTTAGTTTTCATGCTTTACTTTTTAAAAAAGAGCTTTTGTTTAGTTGGTCGCTGGAACTCTCTTTAGTTATCATGCTTATCTTGTTAAGAGAGTTGGCTTCTGTTGCACTGGTTGATATGTCCATGATAAAAATGCTATGTGCATAATGGTGCTTAGTAGTTCATGTTTTCTTATGGTTAGTCTCAAATAGCTGGGGGGTTCCCAATGTGTTATTGGAGTACCAACATGATTTGTTTGCCTATGATGTGGTATGGTTTAGTGATATCTTCCTCCGAGAATTTATTTTGATTGACTTGGCATATGCTCACGCATATTTAAGACTGTAAAGAAAGTCTATCAAGCGTTGATGATCTTTAATTTCTGAGTAGCGATATAACTTCCATGCCTGATTCAATGTTGCTTTGTCGCTCTGCATGATTATGACCGTCGTTGCTCTCTTAGTTGGTCGCTCCCAGTCTTTTGCTAACCTCCTCCTGTACTAAGCGGACTGACTGCTTGTGCATCCAAAATCCTTTAAACCAGTTATGCCATATGAGTCCACCATACCTTCCTATACATGGTATTTACCTGCCATTCCTAACGAAGACTTTCATGTACCATCTCGAAATTATTCAAAAAAAAAGCATTTCTCTTTTGTGCCTCTGTTTTAGCTCATGAGGAAGTAGTAGTTAATTCATGATCTTTTTAAGTTGGACAAGCTTCACCCCGGGATTGCAAGTCTAATGTGCAAACCCATAATACGAGAAGGAACTGGCATAGAGTGCGCCCGGCTCATTAAAAAATTATAGAACAAACAAACCCTCCTTCATGCTTTGTTCATGAGAAATCAGAAAACTTTGGCAGTGATAAACAAAGGAGATTAAGAGGATGCGATCGTCCTCATTCGGGAGCCGTTCCTCAAAACTTGTCCAGGTCGAGAAGTAATTGAGTTATCTGCTAGCATTCGTTGACGAAATATGCATAATCTAAAAAAATAATTATTACCTTTGTTTTTAAAACCAAGAGCTTTGGTACATGTTTAGTTTTTGTTTCCGACCACGGGTTTTCAACCTTGCCATCAAAAGCCACGGTTCGAGAGTCTCCACCTTCTTTAAAGCACCAACTATTGAGAGCATGATTGTCATTCTGAGTGTAATGTGCATTGTCCCAAAGTACCATTGTCTTTTGCATGATTATGATATCGTTTATTCTGAAATCATTGTAACTAGTCGTCACTTAAACCTTGGAGGTGCCCCTGCATTTATGTTTTGCTTCATTAAAGGGGGCAAGCGAGGTACCACTTTATCATATTTGCACACCATGCTCATTGCAAATCTATTGAGTGTTTCAGTATCATATTGTAAAACTTTCAGTTCTTTGTGATTTTCTCATGAGGCAACTTAATTACTACAGATTCATTGTCTCGGTAAGCACTTGTCATGTGACTGTGAAAAGTTCTTATATGGTTAATAGCATGTCACCACAGAAATTATGCTTGTTATCATTTACCTACTCGAGGACGAGCAGGAATTAAGCTTGGGGATGTTGATACGTCCAAAACGTATCTATAATTTATGTTTGCTCCATGCCCTTTTTGTGTGATATTGCTATGATATTTATGCACTTCCATACACTTTTTGATCATATTTGTACTAACCTACTAATGGTTGCAAAAGTGCACAATGTTCTTGTTTTACACTTTATTGTGTAGGAATTACTTGGAAATTGACAAAAACGCAAAAGGAGTCGTATTGGAGTAGGACTCTGACTTTCCTGAAATCTGTCTGAGAACGTTTTTTAAAGATGGTCACGTTCCGGCCCAAAGACGACGTCAAACGGAAAAATACTAGTTGCGAAAGTTGTGGGGAATTTCGAGGCGATGCTTCTGGATATAAAATTCGTCCAAATCGGAGTCTGGACGGCCGAGTAAAGTCCGTTTTACTGAGGCCCAAAATCTGATGACGGGAATCCGAGAGTCTATATAAAGAGAGGAAACCTAGGTCACCAAGGGCCACAAATTTTTCTCCTCCCGAGCCGCCGTCTTGGAGGGGAGGACCAGCACCATTGCAGCACCATCACCAAGGAAGAAGGGGGGCCAAGGAGCCGCTGCCCCCTAGGGCCACCGCCGCCCCCTAGGGCTGCCGCCGCCGCCGCGCCACCAAGGGCCGCCGCCGCCGCCTCCGTGGCTGCCGCCGGCCATCTCCTCCTCGCGGGGCTACACCTCTCCATCAACACCATCATCAACCTCCTCCTCACCATGTCCATGCGTGAGTAGTTTCCTCCGGGGCCGAGGGCTCGTACGTGTAGCTATGTGGTTATCTCTCTCTCCCATGATGTGATCTTCGTTGTGATCATAGGCTATGTTAATCTAGGGTGATCCCATGATATTTCCCCTTCCTCTATGTATTGGATTGATGTACTCACTTGTCTTTATCTAGTATAATCCCCGAGACCAAGGTGACAGCGGTCTATTGGACATGGATTAGAAAAATATTTTCATGAGTGATTTCCTCTCTTGTGTGTTGATTGAAGATTGAGAGTCTCTTGGTGCTTGTCTTTGACTATCCTTTAGATATGTTGTGGTGATTGTGGGACTCTCTTTGGATGGCCGCGGTGACATTGGGAAATCCTTAGATTGAGAACTACGAACTTTGAGGTGTGCTTTTGTAGCCCTACATAATTCTCGTCCTCTCTTGACCACGGAGGAATGACCTTCGGGTGCGTCTCCATTGCATGTTTTATGGGAAATATCATGTGATTCGATTATGTTAATGTTGTTGGGAGTTGCCACTAGTGAAATTATGATCCCTAGGCCTTGTTTCCACCATTGCAATACCATTTGTGCTCACGTTTACCACTTGTTTGCTTGCTGCACTTTTTATTACAGATTTATATCACTTTGCTTTGCCACTCCTATCATCCATATTTTACCATCTCTTCGCCGAACTAGTGCATCTATACAACTCCTAGTTGTATTAGGTGTGTTGGGGACACAAGAGACTTCTTGTATCTTAGTTGCAGGGTTGCTTGAGAGAGACCATCTTCAACCTCTACTTCCCTGAGTTCGATAAACCTTAGGTCATCCACTTGAGGGAAATTTCTGCTGTCCTACAAACCTCTGCGCTTGGAGGCCCAACATAGTCTACGAGAGTAGAAGCGTGTGTAGACATCAGACGCCTCGTGTCTCTTCCGGACTGCGGTTTATTTTTCTATTTTTCTAAATATTCCAAAACGGAGAAAAATTGCCTTTAGACCTGTTTTGGAGTCGGTTTACTTACCGTATCACATACCTCTTCCTTTTTGGAGGCTGAATCGTACTAGAAAGTTTCCCTTATGTATTCCTCCGGGGTTATGGTTTCAATAATATTGGTTTCAACATTTATAGGATTACCTGAGATATAATGTTTGATTCTTTGACCATTCAGCACCTTCGGATTTGTGCCTTCGAAGTTGTTGATTTTTATGGCACCGGAACGATAGACCTCCTCGATAACGTAAGGTCCTTCCCACTTGAAGAGAAGTTTTCCTGCAAAAAATCTTAAACGAGAGTTGAATAGCAAGACATAATCACCTACGTTAAACTCACGCTTTTTTATCCTTTTGTCATGTCATCTCTTAACTTTTTCATTAAACAGCTTGGCATTCTCATAGGCGTGGGTTCTCCACTCATCAAGGCAGCTAATGTCAAATAACCTCTTCTCACCGGCAAGTTTGAAATCATAATTGAGCTCTTTAATAGCCCAATATGCCTTATGTTCTAGCTCGAGAGTTAAGTGACAAGCTTTTCCATATACCATCTTATATGGAGACATACCCATATAGGATTTTTTGTATGCAGTTCTATAAGCCCATAATGCATCATCTAGTTTCTTGGACCAATTCTTCCTAAACCTATTAACTGTCGTTTGCAAGATTAGTTTAAACTCCCTATTACTTAATTCTACTTGACCACTAGTCTATGGGTGATAGGGTGATGCAATTCTATGGTTGACATCGTATTTAGCAAGCATCTTACGGAAAGCACCATGAATAAAGTGTGAACCACCATCAGTCATTAGATACCTAGGGACTCCAAACCTCGGAAATATAACTTCTTTAAGCATCTTAATAGAGGTGTTATGATCAGCACTACTAGTTGGAATAGCTTCTACCCACTTAGTAACGTAATCAACAGCAACTAAAATATGTGTGTATCCATTAGAGGCAGGAAACGGTCCCATATAATCAAAGCCCCAAACATCAAATGGTTCAATAACAAGCGAATAATTCATAGGCATTTCTTGACGTCTACTAATATTACCAATTCTTTGACATTCATCACAAGATAAGACAAACTTACGGGCATCTTTGAAGAGAGTAGGCCAATAAAAACCGGATTGCAGTACCTTGTGTGCAGTTCTATCTCCCGCATGGTATCCTCCATAAACTTCGGAGTGGCACTTGCGTGGGATTTGTTCCTGTTCATGCTCAGGTACACAACGTCTAATAATACCATCTACTCCTTCTTTATAAAGATGTGGGTCATCCCAGAAGTAATGTCTCAAATCATAGAAGAACTTTTTCTTTTGCTGGTATGTGAAGCTAGGAGGTATAAACTTAGCAACAATGTAATTAGCATAATCAGCATACCATGGAGCAGTACGAGAAGTATTTATGACAGCTAATTGTTTATCAGGAAAGCTATCATCAATAGATTGTGGGTCATCAAGTATATTTTCTAACCTAGACAAGTTATCTGCTACAGGGTTCTCACCTTCTTTTCTATCAATACTATGCAAGTCAAATTCTTGCAGCAAGAGAACCCATCTAATAAGTCTAGGCTTAGCATCTTTCTTTTCCATAAGGTATTTGATAGCAGCATGATCAGTGTGAATGGTTACCTTAGAATCAACGATATAGGGTCTAAACTTATCACAAGCAAATACGACTGCTAAAAATTCTTTCTCAGTGGTAGCATAATTTCTTTGGGCACTATCTAGAGTTTTACTAGCATACTGGATAACATTCAATTTCTTATCAACTCTTTGCCCTAAAACAGCTCCTACAGCATAATCACTAGCATCGCACATAATCTCAAAGGGTAAATTCTAGTCAGGAGGCTGGACAATAGGTGCAGAGATCAATGCTTTCTTAAGTATTTCAGATGCTTCTGGACAATCATCATCAAAGACAAAAGGAATGTCTTTTTGTAAAAGATTAGTCAGAGGCCTGGAGATTTTGGAGAAGTCGTTAATGAACCTCCTATAAAACCCGGCATGACCAAGGAAACTTCGTATACCTTTGATATCCTTAGGGCATGGCATCTTTTCAATAGCATCAACTTTAGCTTTGTCAACTTCAATACCTCTTTCAGAAATTTTATGTCCCAAGACAATGCCTTCATTAACCATAAAGTGGCACTTCTCCCAATTCAAGACAAGATTAGTGTCTTCACATCTCTGCAAAACTCGATCAAGGTTGCTTAAGCAATCATCAAAAGAAGTTCCGTAAACGGAGAAATCATCCATGAACACCTCAACAATCTCACAAAAATCAGAGAATATAGCCATCATGCATCTTTGAAAGGTAGCAGGTGCATTACATAAACCAAAAGACATACGTCTATAAGCAAAGGTACCGAAAGGACAAGTAAATTTGGTCTTTTCTTGATACCCTTTTGACACAGGTATTTGTGAGAAACCAGAATAACCATCTAGAAAGCAGAAATGAGTATGTTTGGATAACCTTTCTAGAATTTGATCAATAAATGGCAAGGGGTAATGATCTTTCTTAGTAGCTTTATTTAACTTATGGAAATCAATTACCATCATATAACCTGTGACTATTCTTTGTGGGATCAATTCATCTTTATCATTAGGAACGACAGTCATACCTCCTTTCTTAGGGACACAATGAACAGGACTTACCCACTGGCTATCAGCAACTGGATAGATAATACCTGCCTCTAGGAGCTTTAGTATTTCCTTCCTTACCACTTCTTTCATCTTAGGATTTAACCGTCGTTGAAGATCAATAACTGGTTTAGCACTTTCTTCCAATTTTATCTTGTGTTGGCATATAGTGGGACTAATGCCCTTAAGATCATCCAGAGTATATCCAATAGCAGCACGATGCTTCTTCAGAGTTTTCAATAATTTTTCTTCTTCCTGCTCTGAAAGGTTAGCATTAATAATAACAAGATATATCTTCTTTTCATCAAGATAAACATACTTAAGATTATCAGGCAAAGGTTTAAGTTCAAACACGGGATCACCCTTGGGTGGAGGAGGATCCCC
This sequence comes from Secale cereale, assembly GCA_902687465.1. Classification (NCBI taxonomy): domain Eukaryota; kingdom Viridiplantae; phylum Streptophyta; class Magnoliopsida; order Poales; family Poaceae; genus Secale; species Secale cereale. The sequence continues at coordinate 579,500,214 of LR738709.1, forward strand.
TAGGATTTCAACATGCAAGTTGTTTTTCAATACGGGTCCCTGTGTAAGGAATATTTCATCTATATCCCTTCTCTCATTCATCTGCATATCATTTTCATGGTTTAGCAAGTATTGTTCTAAAGGATCGTTAGGTGGCACGGTAATAGAAGCAAGACCAATAATTTCATCTTTACTGGGTGGTGCCTTTTCAAGGGGTTGTCTATGAAATTTAGCAAAGTTAAAATCATGAGACGTATCCCCTAACCCAATAGTAACAATATCTTTCACGAAGTCTATCTTGGCATTAACAGTTTTCAAGAAGGGTCTACCAAATATAATGGGACAGAATGCTTCTTGTGGGGAACTAAGAATAAGAAAATCAGCAGGGTATTTAACCTTCCCACACAAGACTTCAATATATCTAACAATCCCAACTGGTGAAATAGTATCTCTATTGGCAAGCTTAATAGTAACATCAATCCCTTCTAACTCAACAGGTGCAATATCATGCATAATTTTGTTGTACAGATCAAAAGGGATAATACTCGCACCAGCACCTATGTCACATAAACCATGATAGCAATGATCTCCTATCTTAACAGAGATGACAGGCAAGCCTACAACAGGTTTATGTTTATTCCTAGCATTGGGTTTGGCTATTCTAGCAGACTCTTCTTGGAGGTAAATGACATGTAAATCTAAATCTTCTACCAAGAGATCCTTAACCATAGCAACACTAGGTTCAACTTTAATTTGCTCAAAGGGTGTAGGTTTTCTAGTATTATTCTTACGAACTACAGTTGAAGCTTGAGCATGATCCTTTATCCTAACAGGGAAAGGTGGTTTCTCAATATAAGCGGTAGGAATAACAGGATCAACATTATAAGTGATAGTCTTTTCTTCAACTTTAATAGGTTCAACTACTTTTACTTCAATAGGAGGATGGTATTTAAACCACTTCTCCTTGGGGAGATCAACATGAGTAGCAAAGGATTCACAGAAAGAACCTACTATCTCAGAGTCAAGTCCATATTTAGTGCTAAACTCACGAAAAACATCGGTATCCATAAAAGCTTTAACACAATCAAACTCAGGGGTCATACCTGACTCCTTACCTTCGTCGAGATCCCAATCTTCAGAGTTGTGTTTAATTCTTTCCAATAAATCCCATTTGAATTCAATATTCTTCATCATATAAGAGCCAAAACAAGAAGTATCGAGCATGGAGCGATTATTATGAGAAAGCCGAGCATAAAAAATTTTAATGATCATTTCTTTTGAGAGCTCTGATTGGGGCATGAATATAACATTGACTTAAGCCTCCCCCAAGCTTGAGCGATGCTTTCTCCTTCACGAGGCCAGAAATTATAAATATAATTGCGATCACGATGAACCTGGTGCATAGGGTAGAACTTCTGATGAAATTCCAACTTCAGACAATTATAGTTCCATGATCCCATATCATCGCATAGCCTAAACCATGTCAATGCATCTCCCTTCAAAGATAAAGGGAAGACCTTCTTCTTGATAACATCCTCGGGCATACCTGCAAGCTTAAACAATCCACAAACTTCATCCACATAGATTAGATGTAAATCGGGATGCAGTGTTCCGTCTCCTGTAAAGGGATTTTCAAGCAGTTTCTCTATCATACCCGAAGGAATCTCAAAGCAAACATTTTCAATAGGTGCAGTAGGTTGAGGAGCAACTCTTTGCTCTTCTGATCGGGGAGAAGATACCCCGAACAAGCCCCTCAAAGGATTTTGAGCCATAGTAACATTTGACAATATATTTCAGCACACTTTATAAATTTTTCCTTACCAAATTCCACTTACCAAAGGCGCTTCACTCCCCGGAAACAGCGCCAGAAAAGAGTCTTGATGACCCACAAGTGTAGGGGATCTATCTTAGTCCTTTCTATAAGTAAGAGTGTCGAACCCAACGAGGAGCAGAAGGAAATGATAGGCAGTTTTCGGTAAGGTATTTTCTGCAAGCACTGAAATTATAGGTAACAGATAGTTTTATGATAAGGTAATTGGTAGCAAGTGACAAACGGAAAAGTAAATAAGGTGCAGCAAGGTGGCCCAATCCTTTGTGTAGCAAAGGACAAGCCTGGACAAACTCTTATATAAGGTAAAGCGCTCCCGAGGACACATGGGAATTATCGTCAAGCTAGTTTTCATCACGATCATCTGATTCGCGTTCGGTACTTTGATAATTTGGTATGTGGGTGGACCGGTGCTTGGGTGCTGCCCTTACTTGGACAAGCCTCCCATGTATGATTAACCTCTAATGCAAGCATCCGCAACTACAAAAGAAGTATTAAGGTAAACCTAACCATAGCCTGAAACATATGGATCCAAATCGGCCCCTTACGAAGCAACGCATAAACTAGGGTTTAAGCTTCTGTCACTCTAGCAACCCATCATCTACTTATTACTTCCCAATGCCTTCCTGCGGGCCCAAATAATGGTGAAGTGTCATGTAGTCGACATTCACATGACACCACTAGAGGAGAGACAACATACATCTCATCAAAATATCGAACGAAGACCAAATTCACATGACTACTAATAGCAAGACTTCTCCCATGTCCTCAGGAACCAAAGTAACTACTCACGAGACATAATATTTTTCATGATCAGAGGGATATTAATATGCATAATGGATCTGAACATATGATCTTCCACCAAATAAACCAACTAGCATCAACTACAAGGAGTAATCAACACTACTAGCAACCCACAGGTACCAATCTGAGGTTTGGGTACAAAGATTGGATACAAGAGATGAACTAGGGTTTGAGAGCAGATGGTGCTGGTGAAGATGTTGATGAAGATAGCCCTCCCCAAGATGGAAGAGTTGTTGGTGATGACGGCGGTGACGATTTCCCCCTCCCGGAGGGAAGTGTCCCCGGCAGAACAGCTCTGCCAGAGCCCTAGATTGGTTTCCGCCTCGGTTCCGCCTCGATACGGCGGCGTCTGGTCCCGAAAGCCTCCTTATGATTTTTTCCAGGTCAAAACACCTCATATAGGAGAAGATGGGCATCGGGGGCCTGCCGGGTGGCCCACGAGGTAGGGGGCACGCCCTGGGAAGGGGGGCGCGCCCTTCACCCTCGTGGGCAGCCGGTGGCCCCCCTCGTGGATTTCTTTCGCCAGATATTTTTATATATTTTCTGAAACGATGTTCTGTTGAGTTTCAAGGCTTTTGGAGTTGTGCAGAATAGGTTTCCAGAGTTTGCTCCTTTTCCAGCCCAGAATTCCAGCTGCCGGCATTCTCCCTCTTCATTCTAACCTTGTAAAATAAGAGAGAAAAGGCATAAGTATTGTGACAAAACAAGTATAGCCCATAATGCAATAAATATCAACTTATAAGCATGATGCAAAATGGACGTATCAGTACTACACATGTTTGAATGGCTATCGACGTGTACTTCGTTCTCATCCGTGGCGTGACCAAATCAAAAAAGCGGCTGATGAAAGCCAGTCTATTTTGGAGCAGACACCGGTTGGAGAATGCAATGATGAAGGTCCATTACGAAAATTTCTGAAGGTACATATCGCACTCAGCTGTCCATGTTACATATGTTGCGGAGTTTGGTATCTTATACACTTGTTCATGTTACAGCGTCAGGCCAAGAAGTTAAGGCGGTTGTCAAACCTTCTCGGTTGCCGTGACCCAGAATATGATGAACCATCTGCCTCTAGGTCTGGCACACTATCAGACCCCTTATCTCAGCATGAAGGGGACGATGTGAGTTCCTCATTTGCTTATCTGGATGATGAGGGTGTGGTCATCCAAGAGGTATGACTAATCTTTTAGATTTAATTCTCACTTCATTATGACGCCGATCTTCACCATATTGTTTGATTGTGTGATAGATTGACGATGACGAGACTTTGGCAGAGGCTCGAGTTTGGTTCGCATACATGTTGAAGCCTAGGCAGCCCAGAAAACGGTTCACGCCCAACGACTTTGACAACAGAGGCAACCCAAAGGTGGACGTAGGGACCTCACGGATGGCTAGCTTGGATGATGAGGCGGAGGAGGAGGTAGAGGAACAGGTGCCTCGTCCTAGCAGGAAGAAGAAGATTGCCGCCAGGCGTGCCACCAGGAACACGCGCGGAAGGCATTAGTGGTTGTGTTTTTTAATTGTGGAAGTGCTCTTGTATCTGATTCATTAGGTTGATGAACTTGTGAGGTTATGTCATACGTTAGTGAACTCTTAGTAGTGTGGTACTTGTGTTTGCGAACTTGTAGTAATGTTTAATTGTCCTAAATGATGTGATGTTCAAGTTATTAGTTCTCTTATGTCATATGATGTGATGTGATGATCAAGTTACATCACTACATTCATAGTTATGCCATATGTTCAGTTTCTGCCAAACTTGCATCTGTTTCTGCAGTTTAGCAGTAAACAGTACTGCAGCGCCAAAGGCAGAGGCACTGCACTACACAGAGCAGCACCCATCACATAGGTGCTGCACTACACAGAGCAGCGCCCGTCCCCTAGGCGTCGCACTATAGGCCAAGGCAGTCCAGAGAGCCACAGAAACTTTGCATCATTGAGCGCACACAAAAATTGCTAAGTCAGCGTGCAGCGCCCAAGGGTCAGGCACTACACTATATAATGGTGTGACGCCCTAGCCTTTAGGCGCTGCACACTTGGACATGCTAGTCCAGAGAGCAACAGAAGCATTCCAGTAGGTTTGGGCCTCCTTCGGCGTGAACCCCTCCTCATCAACTTCTTCATCGGGACCATCGTCATCCGAGTCCGATGCATATGCACGGGAAAAAGGGATGGATTGGTCCATTGTCTCCTGCACATGATATTGCTCGAGATCACCCACATTGTTGTCATGGAGATCACCTTCGTTGTCATCCTCCTCGTACTCATCATTCTCCTCTTCAAAATCTTCATTTCGGTTGGTTGGAGTCGGGCTCAATGTTGGCCAATCTTGTTGTGTGAAATGAGGTGCACTCATTTGATCTTGGTTCATGGGTGGGGGAGTGCTAGCAACCAACGGGGAGGGGTTCCGGTTCAAGTCCAAATGCAAAGTAGACTCAACCTTCTTGGAGGCAAATAACTCAAGAGCCTTGTCTAGAGATTCGGCAACCGTCTCCTTGTATGCAACCCAACGTTGCTCGGAGTTGACACGCATTGTCTTCCAATGGATGTGCACTCCGAAACCAACATTATGTCTTCCCTCCAACTCAACAACGTCACTTGGGTCCATCCAATTCAAATCCTTCCTCACTTGTTCCAAGAGCTCCGCATAGCTAGGACTACTCTCAAACACCATGTCAAGCTCATCCGGGTCCGGCTCAACATTGCCTTTCAAAAAGGCTTCTTTATCCACATGATGAACATAAACACATGTTCTTCCCATCCCTACAATAATAAAACACACACATATATCAAGTAAGTACTTAACCAAGTTTTTGCACAAAATACACAAGCCCTAACATAGATATGAAACAACACCCCTAACCCCCACTTAACAATAACAACAACCCTAACAATAGCATAACCCTAACCCTAACCTCAACATAAAAACACACATAACCCTAACCCTAGCATAGTATTAAACCTAACCCTACCAAATTAGCAAAGAAACATAACATGTTTGAACACAAATTTCCAAATTCAAGCCAAAACTAGGGTTTCCCCAAACTAGCAACATTTGAGCAAATGTGACAATTCCTATGGATGAAAAAGAGGGGATCGGAGGAGATTACCTTAAGGGAGGGGTTGGTTTCAAAATCCACGGTCAAATACAATGGATTTGCAAGATTAGAGAAGGATTTGAGAGGGGGGAGAGGGGGGAGAGGGGGGAGCTTTGCTTCAGCTTGTGGGGTGGGGTGGGGGTGTGTGGGATGGGGTTGGTGGGGTGAGGGGGTGGGACCACCGAAACTGGATAACAGATAATGCAGCGCCTAAGTGAAAGGCGCTGCATATTATAAGTGTGGCGCCCAAGAGATAGGCGCTGGACTGCTGTCTGTGGGGCCGCGCCTGGGCCCGGGCTGCCACGCTGGACGGGGGTGCAGCGCCCAGGACAAAGGCGTTGCATAGTAGGGTGCAGCGCCCTGCTGTTGGGCGCCACCCGAAAGGGTCAGCGCTGTGAAATTTTTTTGGGAGCAGTTCAAACTTTGAATTGTTTTCGTTCACAGGTCATATATGTGTTTTTTGCTTGCGTGCGGCCGGCCGAACGCTCGGCCGGCGCACGGGCTCTAAACGTTTACCAATAAGGAAACTATACTATCAGCCTAGCACCACCGGCACCGAGTGCTGTAGAACTCAATCGTCATACGATGCACAAGTGCTCGTCCGATACGAAGTGGGGTACTCGCCCAAGTCAGCTCCTCGTGCCGATCAGAACCGGCTATTCTTATCTTAACTCGACTACTCGGCTCCTCGCATAGTCGCATCCTCAAACCGGGGTCCCGGTGATTCATTTTCTGCGTGAGCATCCTCCGGCGGCCACGCGCACTGCTCGGCAACCTGACGAGATCACCGCCGTTCGCGGACTGCACGACAAGAAGCTCGAACCCTTTGTTGCTGTAGCAAGCAGGCCGGCCGTGTTATGTCAAACTCCTCTCCGTCCTCCGCGTCGGCCATTGTCGCCAAGGCTGTGTCCGGGTGGCACGACCTCAAGATCGAGGGGCACTCCCTGACGAAGGGGCTAGGTATCGGCGAGTTCATTACATCGGAGAGCTTCGTCATTGCAGGCCATCGCTGGAGTATCAGATACTACCCCGACGGCGCGGCTTCGGACGATGCCGACTGGATTGCCGTCTATGTGCAACGTGACGACAACACCGATGGCAAGTACATCATGGTGACACTCCACATCAATATACTTGACCACGACGGAGAATCGGTGCATGCTCTCGCCAAGAGAAGCAATCGGTTTGATAGATGCGGTCCCCAAGAAGCACTAGGATTTCACAGAATCACCAAAAGGAGGGATTTGGAGGAACCGAGGTGTCTCAAGGACAATTGCTTCAACATCGGGTGTCACGTCACCGTGAGGAATGAGATCCGCACCTTCAAGAGGCAGTCTCGCGCCACGCCCTTCGTCTCCGCCGTGCCGCCGTCCAACTTGCACCGGCACCTCCTCGACCTCCTGACGAGCCAAAAGGGAAATGACATATCTTTAAAGGTGGGTGGTGAAACATTCCCCACGCATAGGTACATAGTCGCTGCTCGGTCCCCGGTCTTCATGGCGGAGCTCTTGGGTCCTATGAAACAGAAGGAGGCAACCTGTGTACGGATTGATGGAATGGAAGCTAAAGTCTTCAAGGTGATGCTTCACTTCATCTATACCGACTCATTGCCTAAATATCGATGAGGATGACATTGTGGGGATGGCAGAATATTTACTTGTCGCCGCGGATAGGTACAACTTGGAGAGGCTAAAGTTGATGTGCGAAGAGAAGTTGTGCAAGTCCATCAACAAAAACACGGCGGCAACTACATTGGCGTTGGCTGAACAACATGGCTGTGATGGTCTCAAGAAAGCATGCCTGGAGTTCCTCGCTTCTGTTGACAACCTCAAGGCAGTCATGGCAAGTGATGGCTTTGCACATCTGAAGGGCAGCTGCCCGTCGGCTGTGTTTGGTTGAGCTGCAGATTCTGTAAAAGCTGCTGTGAGTTGTGAGGTGTGAAAAAGCTGTTGTGAACTTTCTGCTATGGAAAAGCTAGAAGCCGTTTGGTTGAAACAACTATGAAACTGTAGATTTGACTGTGAATATTCTATAATGCCCCTTAGGCCATAGTGAAATATGTTAATTTCCTAGTTGACCGTAGAGCAGTGATACATATATGGTAGGCAATTGAACGTCCGTTTTTCAAAGGAAAATTATGACAATTAAGATGATTGATAGGTAACACATATGCAATTTAACGATTATGGTTTGATGTTTCATATATCCAAACCGATAGTTACACCATAATATTATTATGGAAGACGTGGAGCATAGAGAAAACACATATGGTTCACATGATGACGACCTTCATCGACATAACTAACTTATCTTGCCATCGCAAGACAAACATCAGCTATCCTACTATGAATATTGTTTATGCTATCTTCGTTCTCCTCTTCTTCAACGGGATCCGCTTGTGTTGGTGCCACCTCCTTTCGTAGCACTGGAGGTACATACTCATCATTGGCATCACATTTATCAAAAACTTTGTCACTCAACTTGCTATCACGAATGAAATTGTGCAATGCCATGCAAGCAATGATGATATGCTTCTGTGTACGAGGTGAGAAACTTGGGACCCCTTTCAAGATGCGCCATTTCTGCTTGAGTACCCCGAAAGCACGCTCAACGACATTTCGAAGGGATGAATGTGAAAATTCAAACAACTCGTACTTCCCTTTAGGTGGACGATGACGACGAAGACGAAATTCCAGCAGATGGTATGTACTCCCCTTAAAAGGAGCAAGGTATCCCATTCGGTTTGGATACCCAGAGTCGACAAGATAGTATTTCCCTGAAAAAGAACACAAAGTTAGCGTCACACATAAGAATATAATTAATGATGACATCTGTTACTACATTATACCTTTGGGTGGTATAGGAAATGAAGGGAAGTGTGCTAATGCATGATTCAAGACCCTTGTATCATGTGCACAACCCGGCCAACCGGCAACCACAAAGGTAAACCTCATGTCAAAGTCACATACTGCAAGCACATTCTGAGATGTGAAACCATGTCGGCATCTATGGTTAACCGCATCATCTGCAGGCACTGAAACTGGCACATGTGATCCATCTATGGCACCAATAGCGCCTTTGAAATGAGGCCAGAAACGCTCTTCCTTAATCTTTTCATGCTCATGCCTAAAAGTAGGATATGTAGGTTTGATGTTATCTTTCGCTAACTTGCGCAAACATAACAAAACTTCCTTAAACTTTGTAGGAACTGTCCAAAGTGATCGTACAAAACGGTTCTCAGCTTGAGCAAATGATTGAGGGCCTCCAACAATCCATAAGAACATGGCCAGTGACTCAATTGATGAAACATTAGTGGTTGACGTCAAACCATATGCAGAGACAAGCAAATCATGAAGTGCCATGAAAACATGAGTGCCCATTCGAAACATTTTATAAAAGTATCTAGGTCGACCGTAACACTCCATGACCCATTGAAGTCCTGTTTGCTGAGGCACTCTGTATGTTTTGTTCAAGTATCGCTCAACATATAGGATACCTAGGTTTCTCATGATAGCAGCCTGATTCGCAAGTTCAGCTAGAAGTTTCATTCCCTCCTGTCCCTTTATGGCCACTTCTTCCATTCTTGCATCCATCTACATAACAATATAAAAATGTTAAAATATTCATGGTCATCACGTAAATATGATCAGACTACACGAGCAATTATTTATCGCAACATAAATATTGTAAAACAACACAAGCTAATATTTCTCAGAACATAAATATAGTAAACAACACGGGCAAATATTTATCACAACATAAATAAGGTAAAACAACACGAGCACATATTTCTCACAACATAAATATGGTAAACAACAGGAGTAAATATTTCTCACAACATAAATATGGTAAACCAACATAAGCAAATATGGTCCACAACAAAAGCAATTACATCCACAACGAAAGCCAATATGGTCCACAAATAACCAAATTTGGTTCACAATGAAAGCAAATATAGGTCTATAACATAAACAAATATGTTTCACAACACGTGCTTCAACATCTCCTTCTCATGCTCCCTCTCCAAAAAATCAAACCTCCCTTCTTTTGTTTCAAGAACATTGAAGATTTTCCTAAACTCGGGCTTCACTATAAGAGTGAGGGTTGTGTGCATGAGAGCAGTTTTTTTCCTTCACACCACATTCTTTGACCATCTTCATTACTTCTGAAATGGTGGGAACATGGTTTGTGAGAGGAGTGGATGATGCTTCAACACTTGAAGTTATCTTCTCCACTCCACTTTCTAATTTCTCGCATGTCTGCTTGTACAATCGTAAGAATGGACTCTTCTCTTCCTTCTCCTCATTTGCGTTAGATAGTTGTTTGCGCTTCTTGCTTGGTTTTGGTTTCTTCGAAGATGCCAACTTCATTTCAGCACTATCATCGGGTTTCTCGATAGGAACCGCATTATCATCACTTGATTCATCAGAAGATATATCTCCAGCACAAGAAGCACTAGCCCTAGTAACATGTACTTTGTCAAATATGATGTGCAAATCTTCAATGTGCTTTGGTCCCTGTTTTTTGAACTTCATATGATTGCATTTCTTTCCTGTACTCTCTTGGCATCTCTGAAATGGATTTTAATGTACAAGTGAGATAATGCAGTCATATAGAACCATGCCAAATGAAAAACAAAATGGCTAGTCCTACCTTGATATGTTCATCCCACCATTCTTTAGGGCAATCAACGGTTCTCCTCGCATCATCCCATCCAAGCCCGGTTGCTTCATTTTTCAACTCCATGAACCAAGTGTAGTCATTTTTTACGGCATCCCACTTGTTCTTGAATTTATCTTTGGGATACTGCTTTCCCGTTCTAGCTTCCCATTTCTCCAAAACGTTTGCCCAACCCTTCTTGTTTAAATAACATAATGGCCTATTCCCATTTCAAGAACAATGCATTACATAATAGCAGCAAGTACTCAAATATATGTACAAGTAGCAAACATAATATCTATGTACAAGAAATTTTTGTGAATGTTGTTTGCTGTCTTTTTAGATGACATGTCATACAAGCTTATACATCAAACAAAAAAATAGGTATATGATGTTCAGCTTCTGTACATATCATGTATACAAGCAATTAAACATTACATAAATAAAATTGTGCAAAAAATTCAAAGCAAACAGGGAGAGTGAGGAGGAAGAAGAGGGGGGGGGGAGGGAGCAGGGAATTGGGAAAAGGGCTAGGAAGAATGAGGCCGGTGAGCTGGCGCCGCCGGCCGGCAGGACCTAGGCCGCCGGGAACAGGTGGGCCGGAAGGGGCGACCAGGGAGGAGGATAGACGAAGGATGGAGAAAGTGGGGAGGAGGGAGGAGGGACTTGGGGGTACTAGGAGTGGCCGGTGCACCGGCGAGAACGGCCGGCCGGAGCTTGGCCGCCGGCAACAACAAGGGAAGGGAGGAGCATGGAGGAGGGAGGAGGAGGGAGGAATTTTACCTTGAAACGGAGCGGGCGACAGCGGAGGTTCGCCGGAGCAGGCGACGGCGGAGGATCGGCGGAGCAGGCGGCGTTGGCGATCGGTGGCGACAGGGGCGGCGGCGGCGGCCAACCCTAGCTCGCTGTTGCTTCGTTCCTGCCTCGTGCAGGAGTTGAGAAGAAAAGATCGAAGAGATATGACTTGGGAGTGGCATTGGTGGGTAAATACCATTAATTATTATGGGGACAGCTAAAAGTGGTTGGTTTAGAAGCTGTAAAAGTTGGGGTGCCCCAGCTGCGAAATTTGTACTACGTAAAAGCTACATATTATTAGAAGCTACTTCGATAATTTATCCCTTTGGTTAGCTTTTAGCTTTTAAAAAGCATAAGCTGGGACAATCTGTCCAACCAAACACAGCCTTAGAAGTGCTGATCACCAATCTAGCTCCCTGACTTCTTCAACTACCATGCTACAAAATCTGAAGATTTCTAAAAATTATTATTATGCACCTATCATGCTTCTACCAGTACTCTTTAAGCGTGAAAAGCGAAGGTCACCTGCATAATTGGATGTATCATCTATACATTTTGGTTCAGTACTTAAAAAAAATATGATGAGTAAATTGATTAAACATTTATGTTTTGGTACAACCCGTATAAACACATCAACAAAGGAGATCTTTTTTTATCCCTTCATAATAAAGGGTAGTATGGTATTTTTTTAAAAGAAAACACGTCGCTCGTGCCCAGCGCGCCGATACGTGTCAGGTGTACGTACCCCCAATCAACAGCCCTGACGCACGTGGTGCACAAAACCCAATTTGGGGCCCTCAGCTTTTTATCTTTCTTTTTAATCTTCATAAAATGTGCGACGTGGGAGATTCAAACTCCAACCCTCAAGATTTATTTCAAGTTCTAGTAATCAACCAGGACAGGTTACTTGTACTTGCTTTCTTTTTCACATCATATGTGCCAAATATAACTTTGTGGACTTTCAAGACGGATTTTTTCGTGTTCTTTCAAATCAGGTTTAATTCTATGTTTTTTTGTTTTCTTTTTAAAAATGAATGAACTTTTTAAATTTGAAAAATATTTATGGATTTTTTCCTCATATTTTCGAATCCATTTCAATTTCACAAACTCCTTTTGCAACCTTTTTTAGTAAACATTTTTTGACAATCTGCAGAAAATTTCAAATCCGTAAACATTTTTTTCAAAGTCGATGAACTTTTTCTAAAATGTGAACGCTTGAGCCAGCCCAACAGGCATCCGATGGAGCGATGTTGTCGCCTAGTTGGGCCAAGGACTAAGCATTGTTTTTCTCTTACTTTGTTTTTCTTTTCTTGTTTCCTTAATTTATTTTTCTCCCTTTTGAATTTTATTATTCTTTTTTAAATCTGTTCAAAAATTGAAATATTGTCTGGATTGTAAAAAATGTTCTTCTTTTCAGATATTGTTAATAATTTAAAAAATGTTCCCTTTTTGATATTTTTTCATAAATTTAGGAAATTTTAGCATATTAAAAATATTGATAAATTGTTTCAAAAAGTACATGGTTTGAAATTCATATTTAAAGAATTCATAAATTGTTAGGATTTTTTTTATTTTTTTGGATAAGTGTCAAGTTTGTATTTTTTTCATAAATAATTTGAAATTCCAAAATTGTTGAGAAATTTCAAGAAATGATTATGACATCAGAAAATGTTCATGTTGATGGATAATCACACGAAATATAAATAACATAAGCATTCAAATGAGAGAAAACTACATAATCACATATGCATCCATCTGGCCATTTAACGGATGTCAAAAAACAATTTGCTTTCAAACGGACCATTCTGGCTTATCCGGACACCCTTCGTTAAATATGTATATTTTTAACATTTCTGAAATGACCCCAACTTTTGCAAGCAGCTGGCCATTCCCATGGTAGGCATCCTTGCCAGACTTGAACGACTTTTAACGCCATATGAACGTTGCGACACATCCGGCCATTTATCGGCCTTTTTAACCGAGAAAACTCCAGAAAATGCAAACCTTGTATAGAACCCAAATAACTTGGGATGATGCTCTTAATTGGCCATATAGGGCCTTGAGATAAATTTGAGGCCATTTCAAGGATGTCGAGAAACAACGTTCTTTCAGACAAACTCTTGTGGCATAGCTGAACGCTCCCTGTTGAACATAGTATTTTTTTTCGAAAGTCTCGGGACTAACCCCAGATTTTGCAAGCATTTGGTCATGTACATGTTAGGCATCCATGCCTGGTTTGAATGACTTTCGACACCGTATGCACATTGCGACACGTTCGGCCATTTATCGACCTTTTTTCATTGGAGAAACTCCAGAAAATGCAAAACTTGCCCAAAAAACTTAGCATGATGCTTCAAATTGGTCATACAAGACCATGGAAAAAAGGCCACCCCGAGCGACTTTGTCGCTTTCATGTGTGAGAATGAAAGTGACATAAGGAAGGTAGAAGGTCCGACTCATAAAAGGAAGCCACTAGAAGTGAAAACTCGTCCAAATGATTGGTCGCTGTCGAAGACGAATTGAAGTCTATGAGTTAGAATGATGTTTGGGACTTAGCAGAAGTTCCTGATGGAGCCAAAAGAGTAGGTTGCAGGTGGGACTATAGAACCAAATATGATTTCAAAGGGAATGTCGAATGGTTTAAAGTGAGACTTGTAGGAAAATGTTTTACATAGAGAGAAGGGACCGATTATAAAAATGCCTTCTTGCCTATGCCAACTAGATATTTTTTTGGAATTGTTATGGCACTTGTATCTCAGTATGATTTAGAGCTGCATCAAACGGATGTCAAGACGACATCCTTGAATTGTGACTTAGACGTTACATGACTCAACCATAAGGTTTTGTCGTGGAACGAAAAGATTATTAGAACTTTTGGTTTTAAAGAAAATGGAGTGGACAACCGCATATATGTTAAATTTAAAGGCGGTAGGTTCATATTTTTTGTCATGCATGTGGATGACATTCTATTGGCTTGCGGCGATAAAGGTATGATACATGATATCAAGAGATTTTTGTCTTCAAATTTTGATATGAAGCATCTAGGTGAAGCCTCGTATATCCATGGCATTGAGAAAGATCCAAAGGAACATTAGGACTATCTCAGAAGGTATACTTTGAGAGAGTACTAAAGAAACACAACATATATAAGTAATCTTCCTCACCCGTTCCCATAGACAAGGGTGATAAGTTTGGGACATTCCAATGTCCAAGGAACCAAAATGGAACTAACCAGATGAAGTCAATTCCTTATGCTTTAGCTGTCGGAACATCATGTATGCTAAAGTATGTACACACCTTGACTTAGCTTTCGTAATCGGGATGCTCGACATGTTTCAATCTAATCTAGGACCGGGCCACTAGAGGGCTGCAAAGAAAGTCTTGTGTTATATACAAGATGCTAAAGATTTCATGCTTCCATATAGAAAGTATGATTACCTAGAAGGTGTTGGCTACTCAGACTGTGATCATGCTGGATATGTGGATAGTAGGAAATCCATGTTAGGTTATATATTCACACTCGTTGGAGGAGTCATATCGTGGAAAACCTGTAAGAAAATGATAATTGCCTCATATATGATGTAGTCAGAATATATAACTTGTTATGAGGACACCGGGCCGACTGTATGGCTAAAGAATTTCCTTCCCAATCTTAAAAGTGGTAGACAACATTTCCAAACCACTGAGATTATACATAATAAATATACAGTCTTGTATGCGAATAACAACAAATCAATTGTTGCTACCAATCACATTGACTCAAAGTATTATGTTTAACATAGAATCCATGATCAAACTATTAAGGTTACGCATATCAACGACACAAGTATGCTTGCGGATCCGCTTACTAAAGGCATGCCACCAAATTTTTTTTTTGAGCATGTAGCCGGCATGGATTATTAGAAGCCTCTTGATCCTAGAATTATGGGACCACTAATATAAACCACTCCCCACAAAAGAACTCCTATTCCATTTCGAAATAGAATGTGTGCTATGAGCATTGAGGTTTAATGGCACTTTATTGGTTGTTGTAACACCTTACTTTGGTATAATATTCCCACGAAGAATGGCAAAAACTATTGAGCCTAATGATCAAGGGGAAGAATGTTGGAATTGATATAAGACCCAACTGGTTGAAAAGATAAAGATAACATTAAGGGAAGGGCTACGCACCAACGTACGTTCCCCTCGGGAGCTCCTACTCGGCGCTTCAGGCGTCAGCGAAGCTCCTTGGCGCCTATGCGCGCTGGTGGGTCGACCGTTGTAGATTTCACATTTTATTTACCTCTGGTTCGCTCTATCGCATTTTAAAAAATGAAAAAAAAATCATGAATTCAAAAAAGTTGATTTTGAAAAAAACTTCATGACTTTGAAAAAGTTTATCGATTTGAAAAATAAAATATTGAAATTTTAAAAAGGGTGTTTTTAGAAAAAGTTCATCAATTTTTTTTAAAAAAGAAGTTCAGCAAATTTGAAAAATAAAATCATCGATTTAAAAAGTGTGCATGAAAATTGAAAAACATTTATCGATTTGAAAAAAAAATCATCAAATTTTGTAAAAAATGCGCATTTTGAAAAAAACAATAAGTCGAAAAGACGAAAAAAAGAAACAAAAGAAGAAAAAAACAAAACAAAAAACTAGTCCAGAAAAAACCCACAACGAAAAAAGAAAAAAAACTTGGTTGGAGAAAGTATAATGGAAGAAAAGGAAATATATTATCACATTGTGCCTTTTGCCTGGGTGGTCGATGCGTTAAACTTGAGGTGGAGGTTGTGGGTGCAAATCTCAGTTGTGCAATTTTTTTGTGTATTAAAAACCAAAAAAGTGGAATGGGCCGACCCAACGCGGAGATGGGTGTGCGCCGATTTGCCAAATGACCTATAACCGTCACCTGAAGCGCTAAATAGGAAACATCGTTCGCCTCGCCGAAACAAACGCGCCCTGATCGGGGGCACCCTAACCAACAAGTGATTTTGGTTTAGTTCATGTACAATTTACTCCTGCTCCTCATATTCCAAAACCAAAACCATGACCAATCTGGGATAGGCCTGCACAACGAGATCATCCCAAGCTCTGCCCGGGCAGTGTCTGTGACGTCCGGAGGAACGCTGCGATCATCTATTTCGAGCTTGCATCACAGGCTGCATCAAGCAGGCACATGCATGGGACTTCGCATCGTCAATTGCGAATGACTGCTTTTATTTGTGGTAAGATCCTAACATACCTCTCCGATTCATGCCATTAGGTGATATATTGTCTAGGCTTATGATCCAATCACGTCTATCCTAATAAAGCATCTATGCCTAACACAGTCGATTAGATGAAATTGGTCAATTTGAAGTGGATTAGGGTTGGGCCCGACCTGTTGGATTTGACGTGACGGACGCGTGCACGCCTCCCCATTTTCGCCTCAAGACGTATGGGCTGTGTCTATGCTCTGTTGGGTTTGAGGGGTGTGGACATGCACATGGACATGGATCGTATCGAATTGTGCTAACATCAACCAGCTACGGCCAACTGCCGCCACACGGGCACGGTCGACGTCCAAGTTGATCTGACAAACCCGGCCGGAGCCCTCCGATCCTGTACCCTACACGGACCTCGCCCCGGCAAAAATCATCGAGTGCGCCTCACGACAAACCGCTCCCAGCTCCCGCCCGCGCGCAGAATAGCCTTCGTTGAATATGGTCTATTTTTGACCTTTCTGAAATTACCCAAACTTTTGCAAGCAGGTGCCCATTCCCATGGTAGGCATTCATGCCTGACTTGAACGACTTTCAACACCGTATGCACGTTGCGACACATTCTGCCATTTGACGGATGTCAAAAAATAATTTGCTTTCAAACGGACCCTTGTTGCCTATCCAAACACCCTCCGTTGAATATGGTCTATTTTTGACCTTCCTGAAATGACCCCAACTTTTGCAAGCAGCTGGCCATTCTCACGGTAGGGAACTTTTGGTTTTAAAAAATGGAGTGGACAACTGCATATATGTTAAATTTAAAGACGGTAGGTTCACATTTTTAGTCATACATGTGGATGACATTCTATTGTCTTGCGGCGACAAAGATATGATGCATGAGACCAAGAGATTTTTGTCTTCAAATTTTGATATGAAGGATCTAGGTGAAGCCTCGTATATCAATGGCATTGAGATTCATTGAGAAAGATCAAAAGGAACATTAGGACTATTTTAGAAGGTATACTTCGAGAGAGTACTAAAGAAATACAACATAAGTGATCTTCCTCACCTGCTCCCATAGTCAAGTGTGATAAGTTTGAGTCATTCCAATATCGAAGGAACTAATCAGATGAAGTCGATTCCTTATACTTTAGTTGTCGGAACATCATGTATGCTAAAGTATGTACACACCTTGACTTAGCTTTCGTAATCGGGATGCGTGACATGTTTCAATCTAATCCAGGGCCGGGCCATTAGAAGGTTGCAAAGAAAGTCTTGCATTATAAGCAAGGTGCTAAAGATTTCATGCTTCCATATAGAAAGTATGATTACCTAGAAGGTGTTGTCTACTCAGACTCTTATAATGCCGGGTGTGTGGATAGTAGGAAATCCACGTTAAGTTATATATATTCACACTCGCTGGAGGAGTCATATCGTGGAAAACCTCTAAGAAAACGATAATTGCCTCATCTATGATGTAGGCAGAATATATAGCGTGTTATGAGGCCACCTGGCCGACTGTACGGCTAAAGAATTTCCTTTCGAATCTTAAAAGTGGTAGACAACATTTCCAAACCACATTGTACATAATAAATATGCAGTCTTCTATGCGAATAACAACAAATCAATTGTTGTTACCAATCACATTGACTTAAAGTATCATGTTGTTTAACATAGAATCCATGATCAAACTATTAATGTTAAGCATATCAATGACACAAGTATGCTTGCGAATCCGCTTACTAAAGGCTTACCACCCAATATTTTTGTGAGCATGTAGTCGGCATGGATTATTAGAAGCCGCTTGATCTTGGAATTATGGGACCACTAATATAAACCATTCCCCGTAAAGTAACTTCTATTTCATTTCGAAATACAATGTGTGCTATGAGCATTGAGGTTTAATGGCACTTTATTGGTTGTTGTAACACCTTACTTTGGTATAATATTCCCACAGAGAATGGCAAAAATTATTGAGCCTAACGATCAAGGGGGGAATGTTGGAATTGATATAAGGCCCAACTGGCTGAAAAGATAAAGATAACATTAAGGGGAAGGTCACGCACCAACGTACGTTCCCCTCGGGAGCTTCTATTCGACGCTTCAGGCCAGGGAAGCTCCTTGGCGCCTATGCGCCAACGCTGGTGGGTGATTTCACATTTTATTTACCTATGGTTCGCTCTATCGCATTTGGAAAAAATAAAAAAAATCATGAATTCAAAAAAGTTCACTGGTTTTGGAAAAAACTTCATTGAATTTGAAAAAGGGTGACTTTTACAAAAAGTTCATCGAATTTGAAAAAAAAACCATGAAATTTGAAAAAAAAAAGAAGTTCAATGAATTTGAAAACTTCACCGATTTGAAAAGGAAAATCAATGATTTGAAAAATGTGCATCAAAATTGAAAAAAAAACATTTACGATTTGGAAAAAAACTTCATCGAAGTTGTAAACATTGAAAAAATTGAAAAAACTTAAGGAAAAAAACAAAACAAAAAACTAGTCCAGAAATGACCCACAATGAAAAAAAAAAAACTTGGCTGAAGAAAGTATAAAGGAAGAACTGGAAATATATTATCACATTGTGTCTTTTGCCTGGGCGGTCGATACGAGTTAAACTTGAGGTGTAGGTTACGGGTGCCAATCTCAGATGCACACATTTTTTATGTATTAAAAACCAAAATAAAAGTGGAATGGGCCGACCCAACGCGGGGATGGGTGTGCGCCAGTTTGCCAAATGGCTTATAATCGTCGTCTGAAGCGCTAAATAGGAAACATCGTTCCCCTCACTGAAACTAACGCACCTTGATGAGGGCACCCTAACAAACAAGTGGTTTTGGTTCAGTTCATGTACGATTTAATCATGCTCCTCACATCCCAAAACCAAAACCATGACCAATCTGAGATAGGGCAGCACAACAGGGAGATCATCCCAAGCCCTGCGCATGTTCAGGGCAGCGTCTTGTGGCGTCACAAGGAACGCCACTACCCGTTGCGATCATCTATCCCGAGCTTGCATCACAACTGCATCAAGCAGGCACATGCACAGGACTTCGCATCGCCAGTATCAATGACCGCTTTCATTTGTGGTAAGATCCTAACCTACCTCTCTGATTCATGCCATTAGGTGATATATTGTCTAGGCTTATGATCCAACCACGTTTATCCTAATAAAGCATTAATGCCTAACACGGCCGATTACGTGGAATTGGTGAATTTGAAGTGGATTAGGGATGGGCCTGACCTGTTGGATTTGACGTGACGGACGCGTCCATGCCTCCCCCATTTTCGCCTCAGACGTATGGCTATGTGTATGTTCTGTTGGGTTTGAGGGGTCTGGACATGCACATGGACATGGATCGTATCGAATTGTGCTAACATCAACCAGCTACGGCCAACTGCCGCCGCACGGGCACGGTCGACGTCCAAGTTGATCTGACAAACCCGGCCGGAGCCCTCCAATCTTCCACCCTACACGGACCTCGCCCCGGCAAAAATCATCGAGTGCGCCTCACGACAAACCGCTCCGAGCTCCCGCCCGCGCGCCGACGCGATCATAGCCCCCACGAAGCAAGCCAACAACCGGCCGCCGCGGGCGCGCGCGCGCACGCACGCAGCAGCTACGCGACACCGCCAAGAGCTGCCGAGAAACAAAACGAGCCCACTTGCGCGCGCGGGGGGCGCCGGCGCACGCATCCCTCGGCGCCAACTTGGCCAAATGGCCATAAGATTAGTCCCATAAAATCGCCGCGGGGATACGGCCCACTCGACCGCCTGCGCCGCGCCCAGTCCCCGATCATCACACGCACGCACAGTAGGATCAGTACGGGCCACGTCGGGGGGACAGCCGGGTTAAGGTCAAGCAAAGCGCCTGCCGGCGCCGCAGGTACGCGTACGGCTCGATCCGCGCTGCGCCATAGGTTTGCACGCGCGGCCATCCGCTCTCGCGTCCGCGGCCGGGCGGGTGGGTGGGCTCCGGGAGATTGATTGATTCTCTGGGATTCGGGGCCGCCCGCGGTCGAGACGAGGAAGAAGGAGGGATGCACGGAGCGTGCTCGTACTGTTTGCGTCCGGCTGGCTTGGCTGGCTGGCTCCGGGTTGGTTGGTTGGTTGGTGGTGGCCAAGACGCGGACAGCCAGGACGTCGGCACGGCCGTCGACGCCGGCTTTTATAGTACGTCTCGCGACAAAACGGAGCACGTAGGACTAGTACGTACCACCACACACATGGCTGCCCGTGGTATGGACGTCCGTCGATCGGTATCTCTCGTCTCGTAGCCGTAGACGAATTGCCATGGCGCGAGCAGCACTGGCTGGACCCGATCACGGTCATCGCCATCCATTTGTCTCGAGCGTGATGCCAGCCGCAAGCCTGTGTATCATGATCTACATGTACATGGTGTCCTATGCCCTTGATGAAGGTAGGGATATACGATACATACATTTTGCGTTCCACTCTATGTCGTCCCCCATGCCATCTGGGTCCATCTATACCAAGGCTAGCCAGGGCCATTCGCGAAGACCCTAGCGGCGAGTCGGCACGTCAAACAAAGATGCTCCACATGACGCAAATCTCACAGAGGAGAACAGCAGGTCGATCGATTAGTCCATTCGGATCTCTGCGGCCTGCGCCCTCGTCAAACTCCGCGGAAAGGCCGTGGAACCGGGCGTGCACACGAGCGATCGAGCAGCCGAGCTGCTGCTCGGAGGCGCCAAGGGTCGGACTGGCGGGCACGCGAAGCTTCTCTCTTCCCTCCTACTTGCACTCATACGTACGTACGTCGTGCAAAGCGCGGGCAGGCAAGTTGAGCGGCCACTTGCTCGCGATGGCGCAAGCTAATGAATGAGCAAAGCTGCTGCAGGAAGGAAGCAAATCGAATCGAGCTGCACGCTGTCCTTGACCGAGGAGAGAGGGGAGATCAAACGCTGGCGCCTAGTTGGACAAGTTGGCCAAGTGCATGCTAGGTAGCTGCTCATATATCTTTCTTGCATCGTCACGTCGTACGTACATGCCGACCGTAACCTTTGGGTTTTGTTAATGCCAAGTGAATCCTTGGCTGCGGAATAAAACTCGGGACTGGGGCAGGCCATCACGCCAGTTGCATATTGTTGGAAAAAAGAAACCACGCCAGTTGCGAATTTGTTATTTACTCCCTCTGTAAACTAATATAAGAGTGTTTAGATAACTAAGGTAGTGATCTAAACGCTCTTATATTAGTTTACGGAGGGAGTAGATCGCAGCACTGCAAGCATGGAATTATATGTGCAATTGGACTGGACGAGGGAGCAATAGCATGCGGTTTCTTCTTCTTCTTCTGCCCCCTCTTCCGCATATTCTTCATCATTTTCGCCAGTCAGCATTCTCCTTTCTGTAAAGCTCTAGTGGTGCTAGTTTAGTGTGATTCTTGCGGTAGAAACCAGTGACAAAGGGACGGTACGTGCTGCTGCTATTTACTAATTAAGCAAGGACGAGAATCGATCAAGTTGGTGGCAAACAAAGGAAGAAACAAGCGGTCCGTACGCAGGGTACGTACTCACCACGTACGCGTGGTTTGATTCCCCTACTAACGGGCGTGCAGGCTGTGGCTGCGGCTAAACTTAAGGGCATGTACAATGGTTGCTAAGATAGTCTTATCTTAAGTTTTGCATGTAAATTAGAGATGACAAAAAAACAAGTCTACAATGGGTCATCTCTTAGCCTTATTTTCAATAATTAGTTATTCCTAAAAATATGGTGAG
Source organism: Secale cereale (assembly GCA_902687465.1). Lineage (NCBI taxonomy): Eukaryota > Viridiplantae > Streptophyta > Magnoliopsida > Poales > Poaceae > Secale > Secale cereale. Next base: position 579,522,294 of record LR738709.1, read on the forward strand.
ACAAATTGTGCTAAGCTATCATCTCTTGTCTTTGCTTAAATAAGCTAAGACAAGCCTTCTCTTATGATTTCTCTCTCCTCCACCTCATCATTTATCTTACGTGGCATCCTTAAGCTAGAACCATTGTACATGCCCTAATGGCGCCATGTACGCGCGGGGTGGGGCTCGCTCGGGTAATGAGGAAGGAGTAGCGAGTGAGCGGTCTCACCTGTCCCGCCTGGTCACAACTTGGCAAGCAGCTGCGCCTCCTTCCGCCAGCCAGCTCTCGTCGGCGAAGCGTCAGCTCTACCTCCATCGTCAAGCAGTGGCGTAGCCAGAATTTTCGGTCAGGGTGGTCCAATTGATATAAATAATATTTATATTAAAAATATGACATACCAATATATTTAGGAAAAGCTATGTGTGTTAAGATGAGGGGGGCAATGCCCCCCCTCCCCCAGGATTAATCATATTTTCGAAAAAATAATGTAAGGACTTGGATAGGAAATTTTATAGACTTTGCTGAATAGCTGCTGGCAAGGCATCACAGTCGACCAGGTCACACATAGCAGCAGTTCAAGCCTCCAAGTCCAATGCAAGGCTGCTGGCATGGCATCACACATAGACAGCCATACTAGACCACGGGCTTTGATTGAAAGGCCACCACACAACTAGAGAGAGAAATCGATCACTTTGATTGGAAGGGCAAGGCCGCTGGCCGGCTGGCTGGATCACATGCATCAATAGCCGAACGCCACCGGGCTTCTGACGTGGTGCTTCTTGCCCTTCCAGATGATCTCGGCAGACTCCCACGTCCCGGCCGGCTTCACCGCCTCAGTCCTGATGAAAGTCGACAATGTACTTGTTATGGTACATGTAGTTGCTGAACGTGAGCTGCGTTGGGGTGACGGTGACTGTGACCCCGTCCGACGCGGTCACCGTGACCTCGTAAGTCTCTTCTATCCGGGAGACCGACGTGAGCGTCCTGCGGATCCTGCGGGCGACGACGCTGCCGTCAAAGAGGACCACCATTGACGGGTACTTAAGGTCAGTGACGTAGCCAGGATTTTCGGCAAGGGTGGTCTAATTGATATTTACAATATTTATATTAAAAATATGACATGACATATTTAGGAAGAGCTATGTGTGTTAAGATGAGGGGACCAATGCCCCCCTCC
>LR738709.1:579523493-579541148 GCA_902687465.1 Secale cereale
CCCCCCCCCCCCCCCCACACACACACACACACAAAAAAATCATGGTTTGTGCCCTCCGCGGAAAGAAATATATAATCTGTCTGGTTTGGCACTCTGAGCAATCCAACAAACAATCATGGTTTGTGCCCTCCGCTAGTGCATTGCTTCCATTCTACCCCTGCATACTGTATGACAGTGCTTGCATTTTGATCGCACGGAATCTTACAGCGTTTGCCAACGACTGAATTCATTTGTTTTTCTATGAACCAAGTGTGCAACATCGTACTGTCAGGCGCCAGCGCCCAGCAATACTATATAACTCTTTCATGATACGAGAACGATACGTTTCTTAGCTAGAGATCGATGCGCGGGCACCAGGGCATCGAGATCCACGGGCGCCAGACTGCCAGTAGCGTGGATGGTTTGTAAAATCCGATCCCTGAAAAATTCAAAAATAATAATAATAATTTGTTTCCTGCGCACACGATCGATCTCAATTATAATGACGAGAGTTCAAAGTCTCGGGGGAGGAAGATATCAAAGTCAAATGATTAAGAAATGGAAGCGAGCGCGTGATATGGAAGCGACACACAGGTGAGCTGTTGTTTATGTCAAAAGCAGCAGGACAGTTGAGCCTGAATGCCAGCCCGGTCGATGTTGGACTGTGCATGCAGGACGGCCACCGTTAGATACTTTAATTAGCAGCCAGTTCATGATTAGCTAAGGTCGTTTGGCCACTACCCCTCCATGGTTCCGCACCTCCATGTGCATTCGTTTGGTACGACTTAACTGGTCCTAATGACTAAGACTAGCCATAATGGGTAGTAACATAGAGTAGTAACATGCCCATGTTACTACTCTATGTTACTACCTCTATAGTGGGGAGTAACATATGTGTGGTAACATGGAAGACTTCATTTATTAGGCCATAGACTCATCTTACCTTGATATGTGTGATGTTACTCATACTAGTAGTAACTAGCTATGTTACCACATGCCTCTCTTTCTTCATTTATTGCTTGCCACATCATCTTTTTTATCTAGATATGTGTGATGTTACTACCTATGTTAGACTAGTCATAGTGGGGAGTAACTTACACTAGTAACATACACGTATTACTAGACTATGTTACTACCTCCATAGTGGGTAGAAACATAGATGTGGTGTCATGCAAAAGTTCATTTATTGGTCTATAGACTCAATTTGCATTGGTATGTGTGATGTTACAGTAACATAGCTAGTTACCACAAGCACTTCTCTCCTCATTAATTACATGCCACATAAGCAAAACTGTGTTGGGATGTGTGATGTTACTAGCTATGTTACTCCCACTATGGCCAGCCTTACTCCCACTATGGGTAGTCTAATGCATCCCACTAAACTAACCACCCACTCCAACCTCAGATATTTTGCCAACTTGGCTGCGGATTTATGACAATTTGCGTTGCTGGTTTTCAGTTCAACCAAAGGGTTTGGTACTGTAGGACACCACAATATTTAACACAAAGGCGCTAACATCCATCAAGAAAATTAAGCAGGCCAAGAGGCAGAAATGTGAATGTTATGAACAAAAGTTAGTATCACTGTATCGGGAGTACTTTGTGTAGTCAAAAAATGGAAGGGGGTAAACGTACACAGGCTACAACCACACGCTGATCTGATCATGATCAATCGCCTCCTCGATGGAGGCAACTAACACAAGGAGTCAGGAAACAATAAGCAACGACGATCAAATTCCTGAAAAAAAGAAAGAGAAAAAAAGGGCGCGCGCGCGCGCAGGAGGTGGTGGACGCCGGTCAGGACCGGCATGCCCTAGGCGGCGAGGGCGAGCTGCTGGGCGGTGCGCGCCAGCGACTGGAGGTTGCACCGCACGATGGTGTCCACGAAGGTGCGCGTCTCCTCGGCGGTGTTCCCTGGGGGCACGTCCACCACGTACGACTCCACCACGACGGCGCCGCCCGCGCCCGCCGACGCGGTCTCGTGCACGGTGGTCACCGACCGGTAGTTGGAGAGGCGGTGCTCGCCGCCGACGACGCGGAAGCTGAGCACGCGGCGCTCGTCGTCGAGGATCTCCAGCCGCTCGCGGCTGCTGGTGGCGGGGAGGCCCGACACCACCCGCACCTCGCGCACCGACCCCACCGCGCCGCCGTCGCCGTCCACGACGCGGCAGCTCCGGATGAAGTGCTTGTACGCCTGCGGCCGGTCGAAGCGCCGCACCACGGCCCACACCGCGCCCACGGGCGCCTCGATCGCCTGCACCACCGCCGAGCAGCACTGCCCGGCGCCCGCCGCGTGCTCGTGGTGCCGCGCCACCTCCCCCGGCACCGCCCCGCACGACGCCGCGTGCGCCGCCGCCTTCCACCCCGCGCCCACCGCGACCCGGGCCCTCTGCGGCGCCGACGGCCGCGACGCCGTGTACGGCATTATACGCACGCTCCCTCCCGCTGTACCTCCTCACCACCCCGCTCAGGCTCCTCGAGCCAAGCTTGTTGGCTTCGACTACTCTCTCTCGAGCTTATGGACAAGGGAGCTTTGCAGAGAGAGCTGGCCGGGTTAGATGGACGGTCCTTTGGCGAGGGGGTGGTGGCCGGGCACTTATTATACACCTGGGACAAACAAGATTGCGGTGGTCACTCACAACTCGCAGCAACTTGCCCATTTGTTTGCTGTGGTTGAGCAAGTTGTAGGTGCAGTTTTCTGAACTTCTAGGGTCACTTGGGAGAGTTGGGGATACTTGCAGGGTTCAGTTGGGAGAGTTGGGGGTAGTTTTCTCAGGAGATAGCACAGAGAAAGGTGGTGGTTTGGGCTCCGGTGCTTGTTTCCGGTGGGAAACCAGGGCTGGTTAGTTGGGACTTGGGACATTAGGCATGATCATAGCGGGTCAAAGTAGAGCCGAGGGAAAGTGATGCGCCCAGTTGGGGATTAAGCTAAGGCCTGAGGGTGATTAATTTGTTGTTAAGGTTGGTTCCTCTTGTTTACTTAATAATACTACCGGTGCCTCCTTTTGACCAGTACTCTTTCTGTAAATTAATATAAGAGCGTTTAGATCACTACTTTAGTATTCTAAATGCTCTTATATTGGTTTACGGAGGGAGCACATGATAACTTTTGTGGGGATATTTTTTTTCTTTTTCGGAAAAAGGTTGTGAGGTTAGATGTAACAAACGAGTAGTATAAATATAATCTGAACTATATATAAAACAAACACACGAGTTGTTAATCATGCAAGTTTTTGGCCATTTTATTCCTTCTTTTAGGGTAATATACCAATGCCCTTAATTCATTCTTCCTTAAATAAATTTTATTTTATTTTAGGTAACACCACTTTCACGATTGTTCTATCTTTCTTACATTAAAATATATATTCTTAAAAAATATATATTTCATTGTTTTAATTCATATTTTTATATGTCTCTGTTTACTGCTAAAAGAAAGTGGTTGGTGTAAAAAAATCATTTAGTTTTGTTGCTTGTGCTAATGTTTAAAAAAATGTTGTTGCTTCATCAATTTTTGGACACTGAATTTTCTCGGTGTAAACACGAACTGTTTGTTCTAATCATGTGACCACTTAATTTGTATTTGTAACTTAGAATGATTTCTTTTAGAAAAATCATTTTAAATCAATCCACTTAAACCATAATTACTATTAAAGTTGCACTATTTTATGTTTGTGCAAATTTATTATTATATTCTAATTGCCCCATATTATAATACATTTTGGCAATAATGTAAGTATTTAAACCACTCCCATAAGCCATTCTTCCTTAGAAATAAACATGTTATCCTAAATTGTGTCTTAAAACCCAACTGATATTTCCTTGCGGAACTGAAAGCCGAGTTAAACACTTTGCTAAGTAATAACGGTGTATCGAGTTTCATGCAAATACTTGTGTATGTTTAACCAAGATTATAGAATAAATTATCGACATCTGATACAAAATAAATAAAATATTAAAATACTTTTCGTGGTGCATCTAACGATACAAATTTGGTATTGTACATATATATTGATGTATTTTTCTATGAACTTGGTTAAACATGCACATGTTTGACTTTTGAAAAAATTAATACTCCCTCCGTCTAGGTGAGTAAGTCATCTTACGAAAACCAAATAATCCCAAAACATCAAGGCGCGGTGCATTAACTACCATCTCGTTTTTTGTTTATTGACATAAATAAAGGAATCAACCAATAAGAGATGTGGGGTGTGTCTGCGTTTAATGACTTGAAGCTACCAAACACGACATGCAGTGGTTAGTTCATTGCATGCAATGCTATTAATTAGCAAATGAACATTAACTTTTCTTGTTTTCCCCTCTTCCTTGTTCACGGTGCACAACCTAAGATGACTTACTCACCTAGACAGAGGGAGTACGCCTTATATTTTAAAACGGAGGGAGTACATTACTAGTGTGGAGCTACCTAGTACAAAACTAACCGACCAATCTAAATGCTACTCCTAGTCATCCGTTACTTTTTCGTCGCTCGCTCGTTCAGCAACAACGATCTGTGAGAAAAATTGGCTGATGCTTTACAGTTTGACTTAAACCAAAACAAGTTTCAGTTACTTTTTTCACCTTTCCTCTTTTGTTCTTTCCTGTCCCTTGGATGTTCATCTGATGCCTCAGCATTACAGTGATTGTAACAACAACAAAAATCAGGCACCTGGCCCATAGGCGCTGCCAAAACATGAAAATCCACCCGCACAAAAGTTGATCTAACTCGGACTCTCCTCGACCTCACGGCCCCTTGTCGTCCCCCCACGAGCGACTCGGGCGGCGGCACCCATCTCCTTCCCCTCGCCTCCTCACCACCGTCCCCCACCCTCGCCGCTGGCAGGGGCCACCGGGGCAAAGCCCCTCGTGGTGGCCAATTTAAAATCATGTGACCATTTAATCATGTGACCATTTAATTTGTATTTGTAACTTAGAATGATTTCTTTTAGAAAAATCATTTTAAATCAATCCACTTAAACCATAATTACTATTAAAGTTGCACTATTTTATATTTGTGCAAATTTATCATTATATTCTAATTGCCCCATATTATAATACAGTTTGAAAATAATGTAAGTATTTAAACCACTCCCATAAGCCATTCTTCCTTAGAAATAAACATGTTATCATAAATTGTGTCTTAAAATCCAAGTGATATTTCCTTGCGGAACTGAAAGCCGAGAAAACACTTTGCTAAGTAATACCCCCTATTAAAAAATGTAAGGTGTATCGAGTTTCGTGCAAATACTTGTGTATGTTTAATCAAGATTATAGAATAAATTATCGACATCTAATACAAAATAAATAAAATATTAAAATACTTTTCGTGGTGCATCTAATGATACAAATTTGATATTGTACATATATATTGATGTATTTTTCTATGAACTTGGTTAATCAAAACCGATAGCAATTCAAGAAAGAGTTCTCTCGATTCCCACAAAAAGCTAGGGTTTTTTGCCTCCCGCCACCGCAGCCGCAGGTCCGCCTCCTCTCCGGTGGCCTTAGGGCCATTGGGGCGCAGTGGATCTCGGCAAGGGTCGACGGGAGGGCTTCGTTTTTAATCGTTTATTTCAGTTTTGCTAGGGTTTGTGTCCTGCTCAGGAAGACAAGACGGCGGCGGTTCCCTGAAGATGGAATAAAGGTCTCCCCGCCTAGCCCCCGTTCCGGATGTTTCTAGCATCGTTGGTGGGCGTGTGGAGGTGTGTCTCCGGCGGATCTATCTTTGGTGGATTTGCTCGGATCTCGTCAGTGTTCGTCTACGTTCATGTGTCTTCGGATTGGATCTTTCTAATCTACGTTATTCTTCATCTGCGGTGGTTGCTGTTGTGGTGCGCTGGTCCTACGGGGCTTTAGCACGACGACTTCCCGACTGTCTACTACAACAAGTTGTGCCCGACTCCGACGATGGAGGGGCGATGACGGCGGCGCGCCTTCGGCTCGCTTCAGTGCTGGTAGTTGTCGCTAGGTGGTCTACAGATCTGGATATAATTTCTATTATTTCTGGTATTCGTTATACTGCCATGATTGAAGATGAATAGATCGGAAATTTTCTCGCAAAAAAAAACATGCACATATTTGACGTTTGAAAAAATTAATACACCTTATATTTTAAAACGGAGGGAGTACATTACTAGTGTGGAGCTACCTAGTACAAACCTGATCGACCAATCTAAATGCTACTCCTACTCATCCGTTACTTTTTCTCGCTCGTTCAGCAACAACGATCTGTGAGAAAAATTGGCTGATGTTTACAGTTTGACTTAAGCCAAAACAAGTTTCAGTCACTTTTTTCACCTTTCCTCTTTTGTTCTTTCCTATCCCTTGGATGTTCATCTGATGCGTCAGCATTACAGTGACTGTAACAACAACAAAAATCAGGCACCTGCCCCATAAACGCTGCCAAAAAATGAAAATCCACCCGCACAAAAGTTGATCTAACTCGGACTCTCCTTGACTCACTGCCCCTTGTCGTCCCCCCACGGGCAACTCGGGCGACGGCACCCATCACCTCCCCCCGCCTCCTAATTACCGTCCCCCACCCTCGCCGCTGGCCGGGGCCACCAGGGCAAAGCCCCTGGTGGTGGCCAGCGGTGGGGCCTTATTCTTCGCGCCTCGGGAGGGACTGTACGGGGCGGTCTTGCCAGGCGGGCGCAGGGACCGGCGGTGGCGTCCTCATCGGGACGATGCGATAGGGGCAACCCATTGTACGCTGGCTGCAAGCCCGTGGCGGTGGCGGGTCACATCAGATCAGACCTCGGAACTACAACAACTACATGGTGGGCGCTCGGTCAGATCTGATTTGGCCGGTGCGGACTGTTCCATGCGCGACGGCGATGATTGGTGGCGGCCGCGTGCACACGATGCTGGATGCAGGGTCCTTGCACGAATCTAGGTGAAAACCCTACTTTTGGCACGTTGCCAAGGTCGGCGATGGTGGCATTTCTCTGCGTCGTCCCCTTCTTGAAGGCATTGTCTTGGAGAAGCTCTAGACCCCTATCCGCTACCTTCGGGGGAACCCTAGATCAGTTGATTGGATGACAACAACGCTCAGTTGCCGTACCCCTCTTGAGGGCACCATTCTTGGAGGTGTGCATAGGCTCGAGGGACCAGTGGATGGCATCTGCGGTGGAGCGGCGTATGTGACGCATCAACGTTGTGGAGTCTCGATGGTGGGGCACACCAATGTATCAGCGACAGATGGGTGATGATGAACGCGCGTAGGGAGGAGGCGCTGTCTGGCACCGTGGGAGCATCGACGACATGCCGAGCAAGGTTGATGCGTCAGTGTCTGTCCTGGAGATGAATTGATGGAAGACGGCGACGACAACCTATGAGAGTGCGTCAGACCGGTTTGTCCCCCAGACCCGATATGTGCCTTGGTCGGGGCTTCCGGCTTTAGATGTTAGGCTAGGTGAGAGGTTTGGGTATTTGGCTCACATTTTTAGCACCCCTTTATCAATGGATAGGAGTAGCGACAGATGTTGTCAAAATGACGGCTTCAGACATATTGATGTATTACTTTGTAAGGTCTTTGTGAATAATTAATAAAATGGCTGCATACATCTCCCAGATGCAGAGGCCGGGCTTATCCTCCTTTTGTAAGAAAAAATAAAAGTTATCATGCACTCAAAAGGAGGCACTGGTAGTATTAGTAAACAAGAGAAACCAACCTTGCGAGTCAATTTGTGGTTGGATGGTTAGGAGGATACCGTTATTCCTAGCCTACGGGGGTCAATTCCTGGTTCACACATTTATTCTGGATTTATTTTAGGATTTCCGGCTATGCACGTTCAGTGGAAGGAGACGTTCCCGTCGACTACGAGGCGCCTACGGTGACTTCGTAAAATCTTAAGATGATATGGCGACTCAGTCTTTCGGAGGTGCTCATAGGGGTAGAGTGCGTATGTGCGTTCATAGGGGTGACTGTATGCACGTATATATGAGCGCTTGCGTCTGTATCGTGTTAAAAAAAGGCAACCAACCTTGACAGCAAATAAATCACCCTCCGGCCTTAGCTTAATCCCCAACTAGAAGAAAAGTCTAGGGTTCCTCCGCCTCCCACCGGCGTCGTCGTCGGTCCGCCTCGCCTCCGGTGGCCTTAGCGCTATGGCGGCGCGGTGGATCTCGGGTCCTTGCCGGTGAGAGAGCTCTGTTTTCAGTTGTTCCTTCGCGTTTTGTTATGATTTATGTCATACTCACGAAGACGAGACGACAACAACTCCCTAAAGATGGAATAAGATTCTCCCCGTCTAGCCCCCGTCCCAATGGTGTGTCTAGCATCATCGGTGGGCGTGTGGAGATGTATTTCCGGTAGATCCATACTTGGTGGATTTGCTCAGATCTCGTCGTAGTTCGTCTACATGCATTTGTTTTCAGGTTGGATCCTTCCGATCTACGCTACTCTTCATCAGCAGCGATTGTTGTCCTACTGCGCTGGTCCTACGGGGTCTTAGCATGACGACTTACCGACTGTCTACTACAACTAGTTAGCCCGGATCCGGTGTAGGAGGAGCGAGGACAGCGGCGCGCCTTCGGCTCGCTTTACTTCTTATAGTCGTTGATAGGTCGTCTACGAATCTGAATGTAATTTTTATTATTTCTGGTGTTCGTTCTACTCCCGTGATTGAAGATGAATAGATCCGAAGTTTTCTTAAAAAAAAAGTCCCAACTAGATGCATCATTTTCCCTCGGCTCTACTTTGACCCCATATGATTATGCCTAATGCCCCAAGTCCCAACTAAGCTGCCCTGGTTTCCCATACGAAACAGGCACCGGAGCACAAACCACAACCTTTTCGGTGCCATCTCGTGAGAAAACTATCTCCAACTCTCCCAATTGAACCTTACAAGTATCCCCAACTCTCCCAAGTGAGCCTAGAAGTTCAGAAAACTGCACCTACAACTTGCTCAACCGTAACAAACAAATGGCCAAGTTACACGCTTGACCCAGCATAAAAACGGGAATTCAGGAATATTCTGAACGAGTTGGAATTAAAAAAATTATAATATTATTGAACAAGAATATAATAGTGCATCATATCAAAAAATGAAGTTCTCCAAGAAGGAATAAGTCAGTAGCATTGGTACTACCAATAAAAGAATATATAAAATAAATAAAAATAGAAAAAGATGACACAACCCCGTATAAAATCAGCACAAATATTGAATTTAGTTTATAATATGCGATAATAAGCATATAATACTTCAATTTTCACTCTAGTATAATTTTATTCTAAGGAAGAATGAGTTAAGCGCATTGGTATTACCCTAAAAGACGAATACAATGAAGAAGAAAAATGGTCAAAACCTTGCACACATTAAATGCGTAGAACTTGCATTGATCCACAACATGCAAGAACAAGCATACATTAATATAACTTGCATACATAACCTGGTCTTTTCTGGTTCAGTCAAATCGCTCTTAGTCGTCTGATCGAAATTCAAAGGCTCAGCTGGCTTCTTCTTCCTCCAAGCCTTCTTATTCACATGTTTATTCGACCTTCAGCTTCCACATACTAAAACTTAAAAAATTGAAATATTCTAAGTAAGAATAAATTAATATTATAAATATTTTTATTAAAGAAAATAAAAAATAAACTTCAAAGAAATGATGACTAAAACTTGCAATCAATTTGCAATTTTTTATAATATGCAAGAGTGAGCATATAATAGTGCACCATATCAAAAAAAGAAGTTTCCTAAGGAAGAATAAATGAGTAACATTGGCATTACCCATAAAGAATTTAGAAAGTCGTGGCACATAAAACAAAGGGTGGTCTGGGTTTTAGGAACTTCCGTCTCTTCAACCAAGCCCTTCTGGCACGACAGGCGTGGCGCTCAGGCAGTCTTGATGCTAAATACGAGTCATGGGGACCGCTCTCCATACATGACTCTTGTGCGCGACATTCAGTTATTGATTTCTGAGGACCCACGGAAGATTTCAATTACGCATATTAGATGTACTCAAAATAAAGTTAGTCATAGTCTCGCGGCTTACGGGCGGAGCACACCCCGTACTGCCATTTGATTTGGTACGGGCATAGACGAAGTTGTAAATTTGTGTATGGTTGAAAAGCCGCCTTGAATAATGAAATCTTCCTATTTCCCGCAAAAAAAAGAATTTAGAAAGTAGAAAAAAACTTAAACAAACGATGACACAACCTTGAACAAAATTTACAAGAAATTGTACAATAAGCATATAATAGTGCAATTTTCACTCTAGTATAATTTACACACATATTCTATAATACTTGCATACATACTTACACAAATATAACATCCACACATAAAAAAGGAAAAGTTGACTAAAAAAAGTAAATATACATTTTCTTACTAAACCTGGAAAAAAATCAGGCAACCGTATAGCGAAATCACCATATACCTCAATGTTATACACATTGCTCAAAGCACAAAATAGCCGAAATGACTTGTCTCTCGACATGCTGAAACTGAGAAAGAAAAAGAAAAGACATACACCCCGTGCTCGCATGCGCACACACACATGCGCGCACGCACAAACACACGCACAAACGCACGAGTTGTTAGGCTACCCATAATGAAAGTATCATAGGTAGTATCATGCATGCCAACTAAGCCATTTTGATGAGGTGGCATAGAATTAAACTAAGAAAGAGAGGCTTGAGTATCATATCATGATACCGTATCATATTAAATGAAGTGCTACTTTGTGTAATCTGTGGCAATAAATTAGTCCTCTATGATACCAACATATGATACTATGCATTACGGATGTAGTATCATATACTAGTATCATGCATATGATACTCCCCATTACAACCAGCCTTAATTAGTCTGGTGCGAGATGGGTTTAGAAGATCCTAGCCAAAAGACAAAAGGGGTTAGAGGTTGACATTACAGATGTGTCTAGAATGAAAGTGGGGACTAGTTTTGTTTGGTGGGCTGATTCAGACACTTGTTGCTCGTCTCCTCTTTGATTTGTTTTTACTACGCGTTATAGTGCCTTTAGAGCATCTATAGCCGGACTTGGCAAATTCGGTCCGTCAAACGCCCGCGGACTGATCGGACACCCTTCAAATGTTGCACCGCACATCCACATATCGCAAATTCTGGTCCTCAAATCCATGCAATCCATGCACACCGGTCATACGATACAAACTGTCCGAATGCCAAAGTTTGAAACAAAGCAAAGCAAATCATAGTTCAACAAACCAGAAATGACAAAATGAAATAAATGTCCGAGCGTGACGGATGGCCTCAGATCACTGGCTGGACGCCTGCTCCAAGCGGAATGCGTCCTTCTCCAGGCGAAATGCAGCCTGCTCGTCGTGCTCTGCCTTCAGCCGGGGCCGCCGGGCTGCCTCCTCCGCATGCATCCGGCGGTGTGGGTCGGGCTGGACACCATCTCCGGCGGTGGATCGGGACCGGAGGTGAGGATTGGGAGCAAGGGTGGAGGTCGGCGGGGTCCGGACGCGGGAATGGTTGGAGGGTGGCAGGAGGAGGAGGAAAGGTTTCGTGGATTTGGTGCAATTTGAGGTGAGGTCGGGTTGTCGGGTCCGACGTGGCGCGCGTGCCCGGGCTCACCCGTATCCACCCCATATTTGAGCTGGACATGAGGGTTTCGGTCAGCCCGGACGTTTAAGGGTTGTTTGAGAGACCCGTCTAGGTCTAAAAATCATGACCGGACAGCGACCGGACAGCCCGCCAGGACGTATAAGGCGAGATTGAGTGGTCTGGCTATAGATGCTCTTAGTGGCGATTACGTGATGTGCCACTGGGGAATCGTCTTTGCCATTGTGTATACTTTACAGAGCAAAAATATCTTCCTGGGCTCCTTCCAGTTGAGTAACCCAATTGGTTCTGAGAAACCGGCATGTCTGCGATCTACTCGTCAGAGTCTGAACGGGACCAACTATATCAGCTAGTCTGAGGGTATGTATAATGATTGATAAGGTAGTCGTATCTTAAGTAGGGCCGGGCCGGCAAAATTCGAGGCTCTGTGCGAAACTAAAAAATAGGCCCCTATTTCACACACAAAAATGAACTAACGTGCAATTATTATATATAAAGTTTATAAAAATACAAAGTTTATAAAAATTGGACATATAAAGAAGTCATACCTATCCAACTCCCGTTTGATAATTATTATTTGAACATCTTCATTCTTGTAGTATTTTTTGAAATGAAATCTTCAATGATACCCTCATAATCAATCTTCTCCAACACTCTCAAGAACCAATCTCTAATGAAGTAACTATCCCCTGCCAATAATTAATTAGAAAATTACGAATTAGGAGTAGGAACCGAAGTTAATTGAAAAGAAGGACTCGGTAACCGATCAATCTGATGAGACGATGTCGACGAGTGTGTAATTTGAGAAAGAAGGCGAGAAGGCAACGACGGCACCGCGGCAGTGGCTTATCGTTTAGTTGGCCTGAATCTGAAATCTCATCGATCTAAGGACCAGGGACCGAGCGAGAGCCACCGATGGGATGGACGAGGCGTCGAGCCATCAACGTCAAGGGCTCCTAGCGTCCAGCCGTCGAGGGCTGCAGGCGACGATGGGAGGAGACGTTATTTTCCTCTTCGTGTAGGCTGTAGCTAAGCCACGATCACATGTCGCGATCTAGGTTTTCTTTTTTGATGTTAGCGATCTAGTGTTTTTTTAAGATAATGTAGGCACGTAGCGAACTACCGATGCGGCGATGCCCTCGTCGCCTCGTCACCTGACCCTCTCGTAGCGTTCGGGAGGAGGAGTCAGGATCGCGCTCCGCTCGATGGCCTCGCTCTCGCTCGATGGGCCAAGTCGCTCGGCCCAGCAGCGGTTAACTAGTACTGGACTTGCATAAAAAATATGGGCCCCCAGAATTTTGGGCCCTGTGCGGGCCGCACATTTTGCACCACTGTGGGCCCGGCCCTGATCTTAAGTCTTGCATGTAATTTAGATATGATAAAAAAACATGTCTATAATGGATCATCTCTTAGCCTTATCTTTAATAACTAGCTATTCCTAAAAACGTGATGAGACATATTGTGCTAATAGATCATTTCTTGTCTTCTCTTAAATGAGAGAAGACAAACATTTTCTTATAATTTCTTTCTCCTCCATCTCATCATTTATCCTACGTGACATTGCTAAGATAGAACCATTGTACATGCCCTGAATGAAGTGCTCTCTCTGTAAATAAATATGAAACCGTTTAGAGTACCGTTTCATTTCTGAGATGTGAACGAATAAACAAATCTAAGTATCCAAGGCATACGACGACAACAAGAAACTCTCTGACTGTCTACAAAAGGGAAATAGGAAAACCACAAGGCATAAACTTGTATGTTGGCTGTGGTTTGCTTTTTATATATAAAGCGGGATAAAATCTTTTACGGTAAAAACCACAAGGCATAATAACAGGTTAGAAAAAGTAATCGAGATGCGCAAGAAGCCGAGATGTTGGGATGAACCCAGAGGAAATGGCAAACGCGGTTGCACCGTTCGGGCGATGATTGATCGATGAACTGACAACGGAAAAGCGGAAGGGTCGGATCAAAGCCCCCAGGCAGATTCAGTGCATGCTTACGACTGAAAGCGCATGAGATCAAAACGCCTCCGTGCAAATACAGTGTTTTTGTGGCTAAAACAACAATATCTTGGTCGACCGCATTGGCCCAGGTAACAGTCCGATAAACTATGCAGAGCGGGAGGTTGGTTCGGTGACGAACTTTCAGAAAGCTGGCCCGGCCAGGGCCAGGGTGATGTGTTGAAAGCTTCGACGTGCATGATCCTCGCAATGATTTTGCTTGTTTAATTGGAAGTCGCCACAGTCCATGGATTGAATCGTTCGTGCGTGATGTCAGGCACAGTTCCGTTGGAAAAAGGTTAATTGTTTAGCAGATCTCGTGTCCAGGGATAAGCACAGAAATATCAGACGTGCATGGTTGAAGGTCGGTGATATCATAGATAATCACAGAAAATGGACCGGAGATACGCATTGTTGCTTTTTTATCGGGGGAGGTGAAATTGTTGCTAAGCAAATGTCAGAATTTCGGTGATTGCGACTACTCCGTCAGTCTTAACAGTTAACACATTGCCGACTCAGATTAATTGAAGCTCATAGATGTAGAGTGTACATTCATAAGGGTAAGTGTACGCATGAATATGTACGTCATCGCGTGTCATTTGTTTCTAAAGAAAAATTGAGAGTTTACACTTATTCTTTCTTTAGGTGGGTCCACACCTCCGGCAAAGATTTCAATGTTCCATGGGTGTTTTGTGTTTTTTACATTTGTGTCACTGGTTCCTTAGCTCTACTCATCCATCCCCACGCTCTTAACTTTTGCTCAGTTTTCCCCACTTCCTTACCCGAAACCCTTAGAAAAGATCACAACAGACGTCGCCGTCGGGTCAGTGCTTTGACCGTTAACTTTGACGAGTGGGGCCGCGTAGGGGGTGTAGCTGTTCGACCATTAGGCCATGGTTTCGTTGGGCCGTCTCTTGCATTAAACGCCTACGCGCGCCGCCACGACAGAAGCCTGCTATGCATGCACCCAACAAGCCTGACTGCATGCGTCGATGCGCCGATCGAGCCTGCATCCGCTGATGCGTGCCGTCACGATGCACTGACCGAGCCGCTTTTGTGCACGCCAGCCGCCACGGATGCAGCGACGGTCGCTGCCGTTGGTTCCTCTTTTCTCACACACTTGTCTTCTCGATTTAGAACTCGTTTTGCTACGACAAATAATTTGAACAAATATGTTGTGGCTGCATGCACTAGCTAGGTGGCTACATATTTGTGGCTTGTGTAAGAAAAGAAGGGTTCGTTGTGGCTGCATGCACTAGATGGTTACTAACAAAGCGAGCTCTCTAAGAAAACAATCAACATACATGTAGATAGAGCCATCAAGCCCATAGCACGATCACATAGTTGAAATTAGGAGGAACATCATAATAGAATAGATAGAAAACTTAATAATAGAATTAGATAAAAGGGCCAACAAGACCATAGCATATATCACATAGTTCAATGTGATTACAACTTAACATAACATAGACTAAGAAAATGAGAAAATTTTATTTTTGCCACTCTAGATTTTCCCAATTTTCCTTATGCCACTCTAGATTTTGACATTTCACTTTTGCCACGCAATTGTGATAATTATCAAAAGCTAAGAGTGGAAAAAATGAAATGAAATTATTTTGCTTTTGCCACAAAATGGCAATTGTGATAATCGTCAAAAACTAATAGTGGCAAAAGTGAAATGTCAAAATCTAGAGTGGCATAAGGAAAATTAGCAAAATCTAGAGTGGCAAAAACAAAATTTTCCAAAAAAATAAATAGATAGAGGGTTTAGAACCCTAGACGCCGCCTTCTCCACCTCGCTCCTCCTCCGAGCGCCCTCCACTTCTCCTCCAGGGCATTGTCGATGGGGTATGGAAGAGTGTGCATGCGGGACGCGGTGGGGAAGATGTTGGTGTACTCCGTGAACATGTTGTGGTTGGTGAAAGCGGTGAACTCGCAGCCACACCAAAACACCCGGCCGAGGAGGTAGAAGGCGTCGAATGTGTTGTTGAAGTGGGCAAGGAGAGCAACCATCACCCCGTTTTGGATGACCTCCTCGACACGGAACATCCTTGGAGATCCCCGCGGGAGATGGTGGTAGCCGGACGCGAGGAAGAACTCGGTGAAGTTCCTTGCGGTCCTCCACCTTGATATTGCCCACACACGTAGTGTGCGCTCAACGTACACGCCAGGAGGGTAGAGCCTCTCCGGCACGGTGGGTGTGAAGTGGTAGGTTGGTCCGGTGTACTGCATGGCTGAGGATGTGCTAGGAGAAAGAGAAGTGGTCGAAGAGCAAGAAGGGCAGATGGCAGAGAGGATGGGAGATGGATGAGGGATGACAGAGGCAGAGGGTGGCTTAAATAGCCGTAGTGCTACGTGTTATTTAGCCGTGGCAATAACGGGGTCAAATGTGAAGTAATCCGTTTTCAAACCCACCTCAACATCAGGAGTGTACACGCGTGGGAAATGGTGGTTTGAAAAAGAAGAAGAAAAAGAAGCTAATTGCACGCGTGGGAATCCGTGGTCATATATATTATATGAACAAAAAGAGACAATTTTTGAATAGTTTGTGGCCATTTTGCATGATAAAAATAAATTTGGCCCTTAAAAATTGGTCATTTGCTACGCAATGTCAATTGATTTCAAACGATGCAAAAATACACAGCCAACATGTTTACAAAAAAACAAAGCAAACAATGCAAAAAATACAGAGCCAGCACGTTCACAAAAAACAGAGCAAATGATGCAAAAAAAAAAACGACGCAATTCGACGACTCAACCAGAGCTTGGTTTCCTTTTAGGTCCAATAACAAAGTTTTTTTTCACGAAGTCAGTGGTGGGCGAGCAGCCGAGCACAACCAATAGGATCGCCTCCTCGCGGATCGCCCCACGATCCAATGTTGCAGAGCCGTCCTTGTGATCCAACGGCGCGAAGCCTGCACACAGCCAACCCACCTAGTTCCTTCTAGAAGGCCAGATCTGAGGGCTGTCGCTTGGCGCGAGGGTATGATCGGACGACTGACGTTGGGAGCTAGGGTTAGGCGAAACCGCGCGGGGTTTAGAGGGGGTTTGAGCTGGTCAACGGGGTTTCCAAGCATTTGACTGAGCATAACTTATTTATTTTTTTTAGAAAAATATGAAACATTCGCCGTTCGTCGTTTTATAAGACAAACTAACAAGGGAAAAATACTAAACTTGGTCTATGGTCATTTTCATGAAAAAAACCTAGCTGGAACGATCGAGGTCAAATGAGCATCATTAATTTAAAAAAAATCAAAAAAATATAAAACTGCGCACAATGTTGTCTTATGTGACATGTTACCAACCAAAAATTATAAACTTGGTCTATGGTCATTTTCATGAGAAAACCTTCACACATATGAGCTATCATGTACATGATTTCATATAGTTCAAGGAGAGGAGGTGGTGTTACCTTCTGTTTTTGTTTTTTTTTTAAAAATCAAAAAATCACGAAAGCTTTATTTTAAAGTGAATAAGAAGGATCTGAAGTTAGTTTTCCATTTTCATATTTCAAAACGTGTTTTTAATTGTTTTTATATAAAAGCATATGTTTTCAAAAGAAAATGTAAAAATATGAAGATTAATTCAAAAAATAGTGAGACTTCCAATCTACACTATGGAAAATGAATATGTGTTAATAAAAAAAATATTTGGCTCATTTAGAGTAGGTTCAAAATGTTGGGGAACGTAGCAGAATTCAAAAAATTTCTACGCTTTCACCAAGATCAATCTAAGGAGTCATCTAGCAACGAGCATATTGGAGTGCATCTACATACCCTTTTGTAGATCGCGTGCGGAAGCGTTCGAAGGAACGTGGATGAAGTAGTCGTACTCTTCGCGTTCTTCGTCACCGATGATCCTAGCGCCGAACGGACGGCACCTCCGCGTTCAACACACGTCCGGTACAGCAACGCCACCTCCTTCTTGATCCAGCAATGGGGGAGGAGAGGTCGTCGGAGATCCAGCAGCACGACGGCGTGGTGGTGGATGCAGCAGGAAATCCTGCAGGGCTTCGCCGGCGCCCTGTGGAGGAGTAGGAAGTGTGACGGGAGGGGGGAGAGGCGCCAGAGGCTTCGGGTGCGGCTGCCCTCTCCCCCCCACTATATATAGGGGCCCGGGGGGGG
>LR738709.1:579541317-579586644 GCA_902687465.1 Secale cereale
GCCCTGGGAGATCCCATCTCCAGGGTGGGGCGGCGGCCAGGGGGGCAAACTTGCCCCCCAAGGCATAGGGGCGCCCCTCCCCCTAGGGTTTCAACCCTAGGCGCATGGAGGGGGAGGCCCAAGTGGTGCGCCAGCCCACCAGGGGCTGGCCCCCTTCCCCTTGCGGCCTAGGGGCCCCACCGGGATGGGTGGCCCCACCCGGTGGACCCCCGGGACCCCTCCGGTGGTCCCGGGACACTCCCGGCGACCCTCGGAGTTCACCCGATGGCCGAAACTGGACTTCCTATATATCATTCTTTACCTCCGGACCATTCCGGAACTCCTCGTGACGTCCGGGATCACATCCGGGACTCTGAAAAACATTCGGGTTTCCAAGTGCATGTATCTCTACGACCCTAGCGTCACCGAACCTTAAGTGTGTAGACCCTACGGGTTCGGGAGACACGCATACATGACCGAGACGACTCTCCGGTCAATAACCAACAGCGGGATCTGGATACACATGTTGGTTCCCATGTGTTCCTCGATGATCTTTATCGGATGAACCACTGTGTCAAGGATTCACTCAATCCCGTATGTTATTCCCTTTGTCTATCGGTACGGTACTTGCCCGAGATTCGATCGTCGGTATTCCCGATACCTTGTTCAATCTCGTCATGGCAAGTCTCTTTACTCGTTCCGTAATCCATCATCCCGTGACTAACTCCTTAGTCACTTTGAGCTCATTATGATGATGTCTTACCGAGAGGGCCCAGAGGTACCTCTCCGTCACACGGAGTGACAATATCCCAGTCTCGGTTCGTACCAACTCAACAGACACTTTCGGAGATACCCGTTGCGTACCTTTATAGCCACCCAGTTACGTTGTGACGTTTGGCACACCCAAAGTATTCCAACGGCATCCGGGAGTTGCACAACCTCATGGTCTAAGGAATAAATACTTGACACCGAAAAGCTTATGCATTACGAACTATACGATCTCGTGCTATGCTCAGGATTGGGTCTTGTCCATCACATCATTCTCCTAATGATGTGATCCCGTTATCAGTGACATCCTATGTCCATGGTCAGGAAACCGTGACCATCTGTTGATCAACGAGCTGGTAACTAGAGGCTTACCAGGGACTCATTGTGGTCTATATATTCACACATGTATCGCTGTTTCCGTACAATACAATTCAAGCATGAATAACAGACAATTATCATGAACAAGGAAATATAATAATAATACTTTTATTATTGCCTCTAGGGCATATTTCCAACAGTCTCCCACTTGCACTAGAGTCAATAATCTAGTTACATTGTGATGAATCGAACACCCATAGAGTTCTGGTGTTGATCATGTTTTGCCCGTGGAAGAGGTTTAGTCAACGGGTCTGCAACATACAGATCCGTATGCACTTTACAAATATCTATGTCTCCATCTTGAACATAATTCCGGATGGAGTTGAAATGGCGCTTGATGTGTTTGGTCTTCTTGTGAAACCTGGGCTCCTTGGTAATGGCAATAGCACCAGTGTTGTCACAGAAGAGAGTCATCGGGCTTGACGCGCTTGGAATGACTCCTAGGTCGGTGATGAACTCCTTCATCCAGACTCCTTCCTGCGCTGCTTCGCAAGCAGCTATGTACTCCGCTTCACAAGTAGAATGCGCCACGACGCTCTACTTGCAACTGCACCAGCTGACTGCTCCACCATTCAAAATATACACGTATCCGGTTTGTGACTTCGAGTCATCCAGATCTGTGTCGAAGCTAGCATCGACGTAACCCTTTACGACGAGCTCTTCGTCACCTCCATAAACGAGAAACATATCCTTAGTCCTCTTCAGGTACTTTAGGATGTTCTTGACCGCTGTCCAGTGTTCCATACCGGGATCACTTTGGTACCTCCCTACCAAACTTATGGCAAGGTTCACATCAGGTCTGGTACACAGCATGGCATACATGATAGAACCTATGGCTGAGGCATAGGGAATGACACTCATATTTTCTCTATCTTCTGCCGTGGTCGGGGACTGAGCCTTGCTCAATCTCATACCTTGCAAAACAGGCAAGAACCCCTTCTTGGACTGATCCATATTGAACTTCTTCAATATCTTGTCAAGGTATGTACTTTGTGAAAGACCGATGAGGCGTCTTGATCTATCTCTATAGATTTTGATGCCTAATATGTAAGCAGCTTCTCCAAGGTCCTTCATTGAAAAACTCTTATTCAAGTAGGCCTTTACATTTTCCAAGAATTCTATATCATTTCCCATCAGCAATATGTCATCTACATATAATATGAGAAATGCTACAGAGCTCCCACTCACTTTCTTGTAGATACAGGCTTCTCCATAAGTCTGTATAAAGCCAAACGCTTTGATCACATCATTAAAGCGAATATTCCAACTCCGAGATGCTTGCACCAGCCCGTAGATCGAGCGCTGGAGCTTGCATACCTTGTTAGCATTCTCTGGATCAACAAAACCTTCCGGCTGCATCATATACAACTCTTCCTTGAGGAAGCCATTAAGGAATGCCGTTTTGACGTCCATTTGCCATATCTCATAATCATAGAATGCGGCAATAGCTAACATGATTCTGACTGACTTCAGCATCGCTACGGGAGAGAAAGTCTCGTCGTAGTCAATCCCTTGAACTTGTCGATAACCCTTAGCGACAAGCCGAGCCCTATAGATGGTCACATTACCATCCGCGTCCGTCTTCTTCTTAAATATCCATTTATTTTCTATGGCGTGCCTATCATCAGGCAAGTCCACCAAAGTCCATACTTTGTTTTCATACATGGATTCTATCTCGGATTTCATGGCTCCAAGCCATTTATTGGAATCCGGGCCCGCCATCGCTTCTTCATAGTTCGAAGGTTCACCGTTGTCTAACAACATGATTCCCATGATAGGGTTGCCGTACCACTCTGGTGCGGAACGTGCCCTTGTGGACCTTCGAAGTTCTGTAGTAACTTGATCTGTTTCTTCATGATCATCATCACCAGCTTCCTCCCTTGTCGGTGCAGGCACCTCAGGAACAATTTCCTGCGCTGCGCTACTTTCCGGTTCAGGAGGGGTGACTGTCACCTCATCAAGTTCTACTTTCCTCCCACTCACTTCTTTCGAGAGAAACTCTTTCTCCAGAAAGGATCCATTCTTGGCAACAAAGACTTTGCCTTCGGATCTGTGGTAGAAGGTGTACCCAATCGTTTCCTTTGGGTATCCTACGAAGACGCATTTTTCCGATTTGGGTTCGAGCTTCTCAGGTTGAAGTTTCTTGACATAAGCATCGCAACCCCAAACTTTCAAAAACGACAGCTTCGGTTTCTTGCCAAACCAAAGTTCATACGGTGTCGTCTCAACGGATTTCGACGGAGCCCTATTTAAAGTGAATGCGGCAGTCTCTAAAGCATAACCCCAAAAAGATAGCGGTAAATCGGTGAGGGACATCATAGATCGCACCATGTCCAACAGAGTACGATTTCGACGTTCGGACACACCGTTACGTTGAGGTGTTCCGGGCGGTGTCAATTGTGAAACAATTCCACAGTTCCTAAGGTGTGTGCCAAATTCATGACTTAAATATTCACCCCCACGATCTGATCGTAAGAACTTTATTTTTCTGTCACGTTGATTCTCAACCTCATTCTGAAATTCCTTGAACTTTTCAAAGGTCTCAGACTTGTGCTTCATCAAATAGATATACCCATATCTACTCAAGTCATCCGTGAGGGTGAGAACATAACGATAGCCTCCGCGAGCCTCAACACTCATTGGACCGCACACATTGGTATGTATGATTTCCAATAAGTTGGTTGCTCGCTCCATTGTTCCGGAGAACGGAGTCTTGGTCATCTTGCCCAAGAGGCATGGTTCGCACGTGTCAAATGATTCATAATCAAGAGACTCCAGAAGTCCATCAGCATGAAGCTTCTTCATACGTTTGACACCAATATGACCAAGGCGGCAATGCCACAAATATGTGGGACTATCATTGTCAACTTTACATCTTTTGGCATTCACACTATGAATATGTGTATCATCACGATCGAGATTCATCAAAAATAAACCATTGACCAGCGGGGCATGACCATAAAACATATCTCTGAAATAAATAGAACAACCATTATTCTCAGATTTAAATGAGTAGCCATCTCGCATAAGACGAGATCCAGATACAATGTTCATGCTCAAAGCTGGTACTAAATAACAATTATTAAGGTTTAAAACTAATCCCGAGGGTAGATGTAGAGGCAGCGTGCCGACGGCGATCACATCGACCTTGGAACCATTCCCGACGCGCATCGTCACCTCGTCCTTCGCCAGTCTCCGCTTATTCCGCAACTCCTGCTTAGAGTTACAAATATGAGCAACTGCACCGGTATCGAATACCCAGGAGCTACTACGAGCGCTGGTAAGGTACACATCAATAACATGTATATCACATATACCTTTGACGTTGCCGGCCTTCTTGTCCTCTAAGTATTTGGGGCAGTTCCACTTCCAGTGACCCGTTCCCTTGCAATAAAAGCACTCTGTCTCAGGCTTGGGTCCATACTTTGGCTTCTTCCCGGCAACAGGCTTACCGGGCGCGGCAACTCCCTTGCCGTCCTTCTTGAAGTTCTTCTTACCCTTGCCCTTCTTGAACTTAGTGGTTTTATTGACCATCAACACTTGATGTTTGATACGTCCAAAACGTATCTATAATTTCTGCTTGCTCCATGCCCCTTTTGTGTGATATTGCTATGATATTTATACACTTCCATACACTTTTGATCATATTTGGACTAACCTATTAACTCAGTGCACCCCAGTGCCAATTTCTGTTTTCTGCTATTTTTGTATTTCAGGTTTTCCCATCACGTAAACTGCCAGAAAAATCCCGGAAAAATTATATAAAAAATCAGCGTTCCGGAAGCTTCCTTGCGGCCAAAGTAGGGCCGGAGGGGGGCCACCAGGGCTCCAGGCGCCCTGGTGGCGCGGCCCCCCTCCTGGCCCCGCCGGGGGGCGCCTGGGCCCCCCCAGGTCTCCGCTGATGCCCCCTTTGGCATATATTTACACCGCGTCCCGAAACCCTCGAGGACGGAACCCTTTTTCACGATCTCATTTCTGTTCCGCCGCCGCCGCGCTTCCAAGATCGGGAGCACTAGGAGAACTCTTCCTGGCACCCTGCCGGAGGGGAGGATCACCACCGGGAGCCTCTCCACCACCATGGACGCCTCCCGGATGAGTTGTGAGTAGTCTCCCTTGGACCATGGGTCCATGACCAGTAGCTATGTGATGTTCTCCTCCCCTCTTTGTGCTTCACTAATTAGACCTCGTGAGCTGCCCTACATGATCGAGGCACATATGTAATCCTTATGCTGTTGCTATGTTGAGTTTGCTGGGATCCGATGGATTGTGAGATTATGTTCAGATTGTGTGTGAGTAATATATTTGATTTACCTCTTTTATATTTATGTTCTTGAGTAATTCTTGCATGATCTCCGTTGCTATTTATTGCTTTGGCCGAGTAGTAGGTAGTAACTCCAAGAGGGAACGTTATGCTTGATTGTGGGTTCATGCCCCTCGATGACTAGTTTGAGTGACAGAAACATGAGTCTAGGGGATGTGCTGTTGCCACAAGGGGGAAAACAACGGTGCTTGTACTCGCGGGTGCAAGGATTGTTTACTTTACGCAAAGTTCTTTTAATGCAGTTGTCTGTTGCTTTGAGTTTACACTATGGGTGGGACTCGCAACTTAATACCAGCGAGATGTTCTGGATAGATATCTCAAGGTGGATGATTAGTAGTAGATGCAGATGGATTTCGGTCTACTTACCTTGGCGTACCGCCCATGCTTTTGAGCCTCAACCTTTCTTGCAACATAGTTAGCATTGGTTTGCGCACATAATTCTGTCAATTGCCCAGCTGTAATTCGTTTACCTCACATAGCTGTTTTATCGTCTTTTGGGAGAGAGACATCACTAGTGAACATCATGGGACCCCGGTCCATATTACCATCACTGATCACAACCGCTATTTACTTTCTGCTTTTACTTACTAGTTGCAGCAATACCTATCACTATTATCTCTTGCGTTTGATCCTTTGTAAACGACAAGGCCGGAGGGATTGACAACCTCTCTGTACTCGTTGGGAGCAAAGTTATTTGTATCTGTGTGCAGGTCCGGTTAATTGCTAAGTATCTGGCGCCATTAGCAGTTGACACCTTCTTGTTGAACCTTGGAGTCTCAGAGGGAATTCGATCCTTGGTATCTTTGCCAAGGGAAAACTACCGCTACACTGCATCTCAAACCTTCCACTTGGGGTAACCAACGAGGGGCGAGAAGCCATCAAGCAAAGTTTTCTGGCGCCGTTGCCGGGGACTCCACTCTTCAAGATAGGGGAGTTGCACGCTATATTTTACCTTTGCTTTTTAGTCTTGTTAGTTTACCTTTCAGTTTTTGCTTTAGTATCTTTTATCAAAAATCACAAAAATAAATTATTTGCTTTTCTGATAGTAGTCCTTTCTGTTTAGTCAAGCATGTTAGGATTTGGTGCTTTGAGGGAATCAGAAGTTTTAGATTTCCATCAAAGGGATGGAGAAAATATGAAGAAGGCATGGGACAAAATTTCTGATGCACATAGGAGAATAATGCCTTGGATACCTATAAAAATTATGCTTAGAAATTTTTACCATGGTCTTTTTAAATGGTGTAAACACTCACTTGATATTATAGCTGAAGGAGATTTCCTAGAGTGTGATGAAGCTAGAGCTCTTGAAATTATACATGGTCTATCTAGTTACTTTGTTTATGATCATAATTTTGATACTGTCATAGATAGACTTGCTACTATTGAGAAAAGAATGGATGCTCTATACTTGATGAAGGTAGAGAAACTCAAACCCAATAAGAGAGATATTTTGGAAATAGACAATGATTGGGAGCCTTTTGTTAGGATTAGCATCTCTAATCAAGACTTCCTTGCTTATTGTGATATTGGATCTATGGTTTCTACTATGCCAAAAATTGTTCATGATTCTTTAAAACTTAACATGGATAGATTATCATCTTATCATGAACACACTAATGGAGATATTTCTGAAATCCAGGGAAGAATAAAAGACGTGCCAGTTAAATTCCTTAAAGGGATTGCAATGATTGATTTCTTCATCATGAAGCCAAACCAAGGAAATATAGTCCTTGGAAGGGACTTCCTCAGAGCAGTTAAAGGCTTCATCGATATAGGTAAGGGACAAATCCGCTTACGCGGGAAGGCAAAAGGTGTGTACCCCTTTCCTAGAAGGAACAAGAGTGAACTTGTTGAGGAACCATTTGAAGCAATTTATAACTCCGATTATTATGATGATTATTGATTCCTCTTTGCATTATGCCTAGCTTAAAGGCATAAAAGAAAGCGCTTTTGGGAGGCAGCCCACAATGAATAAAATTTTATTTTGCTTTTGTTGTGTCTTGATGTTGTTACTACAGTAGCATCATCATTGTATCTTTACTTTTCAGCTTTGTGCCAAGTGTAGCCTGTGATTGCAAGAAAGTTCAAAAGTTGTGACGTGCTGTCCAGGAAATAGATTCTGTCCTTGGACAGAAAAATTCGTATAAAATCACCAGATCATCTTTTTGGTCTGAATTGTTTCGACAGCGTGCTCTATACAATTGTCTTTCGGGCGTCTGTTCTGAGTTTTTTGATGAGAGTTGCAGAAGTGCCCCGAAAAAATCATTTACTACCTGCTGGTCTGTTTTTCACAGATTCTGTCCTGTTTTGCCTTTCCTTCATTTTGCAAACCTTGAGCTTGCTTTTTCTTTGCAAAAACCTTTTGGCAATCTTGAGAAACAGTAGACCTTCAAGAATATCCTTATTTCCAGCAAGGAACAACTATTTTATTATGGGTACTAACCTCGCTAATCAGATTATGATGAGTTATGTATGAAGGGAGTTTTCAAGTGTGAGAGGGAAGATGATAAAAAGATTCAGGAGTGTCAAACGCTCAAGCTTGGGGATGCCCCCATGCACCCCTAAGAAATATTCAAGAAGACTCAAGTGTCTAAGCTTGGGGATGCCCCCGTGCATCCCCTTCTCCATCAACAATTATCAGTTCGTCTTTCGTTCCACTATATTTTTATCACTTCATGTGTTATGTGCTATGCTTGGAGCGTCTTGCTTTTAGTTTCCTTTTTTGTTTTCTTTAGCTTTGCTTGCTTTTCATAACGAGTTGGAACTCAGCTTTCTTTGTGTGGGAGAGAAACACGCTCCACTTCAACCTAGAACATAACATAGAATTTTCATGTCTATCTTTGCTGTGTGTGTTCTTGGTCTTTCAATAGCTACTGTCATGCTTAGCTCTTAGTTTTCATGCTTATCTTTTTAAAGAGCTTTTGTTTAGTTGGTCGCTGGAACTCTCTTTATTTATCATGCTTATCTTATTAAGAGAGTTGGCTTCTGTTGCATTGGTTGATATGTCTATGATAAAATGCTATGTGCATAATGATGCTTAGTAGTTCATGTTTTCTTATGGTTAGTCTCAAATAGCTGGGGGGTTCTCAATGTGTTAATGGAGTACCAACATGATTTGTTTGCCTATGATGTGGTATGGTTTAGTGATATCTTCCTTTGAGAATTTATTTTGATTGACTTGGCGTATGCTCACGCATATTTAAGACTGTAAAGAAAATCTATCAAGCCTTGATGATCTTTAATTTCTGAGTAGCGATATAACTTCCATGCCTGATTCAATGTTGCTTTGTCGCTCTGCATGATTATGACCGTCATTGCTCTTTTAGTTGGTCGCTCCCAGTCTTTTGCTAGCCTTCACCTGTACTAAGTGGACTGACTGCTTGTGCATCCAAAATCCTTTAAACCAGTTATCCATATGAGTCCACCATACCTTCCTATACATGGTATTTACCTGCCATTCCTAACGAAGACTTTCATGTACCATCTTGAAATTATTCAAAAAAAAGCATTTCTCTTTTGTGCCTCTGTTTTAGTTCATGAGGAAGTAGTAGTTAATTCATGATCTTTTTAAGTTGGACAAGCTTCACCCCGGGATTGCATGTCTAATGTGCAAACCCATAATACGAGAAGGAACTGGCATTGAGTGCGCCCGGCTCATTAAAAAAATAATACAACAAACAAACCCTCCTTCACGCTTTGTTCATGAGAAATCAGAAAACTTTGGCAGTGATAAACAAAGGAGATTAAGAGGATGTGATCGTCCTCATTCGGGAGCCGTTCCTCGAAACTTGTCCATCTCAAGAAGTGATTGAGTTATCTACTAGCATTCGTTGACGAAACATGCATATTCAAAAAAAAATAATTATTACCTCTGTTTTTAAAACCAAGAGCTCTGGTACATGTTTAGTTTTTGTTTCCGACCACGGGTTTTCAACCTTGCCAACAAAAAGCCACGGTTCGAGAGTCTCCACCTTCTTTAAAGCACCAACTATTTAGAGCATGATTGTCATTCTGAGTGTAATGTGCATTGTCCCAAAGTAGCATTGTCTTTTGCATGATTATGATATCGTTTATTCTGAAATCATTGTATCTAGTCGTCACTTAAACCTTGGAGGTGCCCCTGCATTTATGTCTTGCTTCACTAAAGGGGGCAAGCGAGATACCACTTTATCATATTTGCACACCATGCTCATTACAAATCTATTTGATGTTTCAGTATCATATTGTAAAACTTTCAGTTCTTTGTGATTTTCTCATGAGGCAACTTAATTACTACAGATCCATTGTCTCAGTAAGCTTTTGTCATGTGACTATGAAAAGTCCTTATATGGTTAATAGCATGTCACCACAGAAATTATACTTGTTATCATTTACCTACTCGAGGACGAGCATGAATTAAGCTTGGGGATGTTGATACGTCCAAAACGTATCTATAATTTCTGCTTGCTCCATGCCCCTTTTGTGTGATATTGCTATGATATTTATACACTTCCATACACTTTTGATCATATTTGGACTAACCTATTAACTCAGTGCACCCCAGTGCAGTTTCTGTTTTCTGCTGTTTTTGTATTTCAGGTTTTCCCATCACGTAAACTGCCAGAAAAATCCCGGAAAAATTATATAGAAAATCAGCGTTCCGGAAGCTTCCTTGCGGCCAAAGTAGGGCCGGAGGGGGGCCACCAGGGCTCCAGGCGCCCTGGTGGCGCGACCCCCTCCTGGCCGCGCCGGGGGGGCGCCTGGGCCCCCCAGGTCTCCACTGATGCCCCCCTTTGGCATATATTTACACCGCGTCCCGAGACCCTCGAGGACGGAACCCTTTTTCACGATCTCATCTCTGTTCCGCCGCCGCCGCGCTTCCAAGATCGGGAGCACCAGGATAACTCTTCCCGACACCCTGCCGGAGGGGAGGATCACCACCGGGAGCCTCTCCACCACCATGGACGCCTCCCAGATGAGTTGTGAGTAGTCTCCCTTGGACCATGGGTCCATGACCAGTAGCTATGTGATGTTCTCCTCCCCTCTTTGTGCTTCACTAATTAGACCTCGTGAGCTGCCCTACATGATCAAGGCACATATGTAATCCTTATGCTGTTGCTATGTTGAGTTTGCTGGGATCCGATGGATTGTGAGATTATGTTCAGATTGTGTGTGAGTAATATATTTGATTTACCTCTTTTATATTTATGTTCTTGAGTAATTCTTGCATGTTCTCCATTGCTATTTATTGCTTTGGCCGAGTAGTAGGTAGTAACTCCAAGAGGGAACGTTATGCTTGATTGTGGGTTCATGCCCCTCGATGACTAGTTTGAGTGACAGAAACATGAGTCTAGGGGATGTGCTGTTGCCACAAGGGGGAAAACAACGGTGCTTGTACTCGCGGGTGCAAGGATTGTTTACTTTACGCAAAGTTATTTTAATGCAGTTGTCTGTTGCTTTGAGTTTACACTATGGGTGGGACTCGCAAATTAATACCAGCGAGATGTTCTGGATAGATATCTCAAGGTGGATGATTAGTAGTAGATGCAGATGGATTTCGGTCTACTTACCTTGGCGTACCGCCCATGCTTTTGAGCCTCAACCTTGCAACATAGTTAGCATTGGTTTGCGCACATAATTCTGTCAATTGCCCAGCTATAATTCTTTTACCTCACATAGCTGTTTTATCGTCTTTTGGGAGAGAGACATCACTAGTGAACATCATGGGACCCCGGTCCATATTACCATCACTGATCACATCTGCTATTTACTTTCTGCTTTTACTTACTAGTTACAGCAATACCTATCACTATTATCTCTTGCGTTTGATCCTTTGTAAACGACAAGGCCGGAGGGATTGACAACCTCTCTGTACTCGTTGGGAGCAAAGTTATTTGTATCTGTGTGCAGGTCCGGTTAATTGCTAAGTATCTGGCGCCATTAGCAGTTGACACCTTCTTGTTGAACCTTGGAGTCTCAGGGGAATTCGATCCTTGGTATCTTTGCCAAGGGAAAACTACCGCTACACTGCATCTCAAACCTTCCACTTGGGGTAACCAACGAGGGGCGAGAAGCCATCAAGCAATGTTCTTTCCTGATATCCACCTCCGCTGATTTCAGCATTGAATACACCTCGGGAATGGACTTCTCCATCCCCTGCATATTGAAGGTCAACACGAAGCTCTTGTAGCTTGGTGGGAGCGACTGGAGGATTCTGTCAACGACCGCTTCGTCTGGGAGATTCATTCCCAACTGAGACAAGCGGTTGTGCAATCCAGAAATCTTGAGGATGTGCTCACTGACAGAACTGTTTTCCTCCATCTTACAGCTGTAGAATGCGTCGGAGACGTCATATCTCTCGACTCGGGCATGAGCTTGGAAAACCATTTTTAGCTCTTGGAACATCTCATATGCCCCGTGGTGCTCAAAACGCTTTTGGAGCCCCGAATCTAAGCTGTAAAGCATGCCGCACTGAACCAGAGAGTAATCATCACAACGCGACTGCCAAGCGTTCATAACATCTTGGTTTACCGGGGCGGGAGCGTCACCTAGCGGTGCATCTAGGACATAAGTTTTCTTAGCAGCTATGAGGATGATCCTCAGGTTACGGACCCAGTCCGTATAGTTGCTACCATCGTCTTTCAGCTTGGATTTCTCTAGGAACGCGTTGAAGTTGAGGGTGACATGAGCGTGGGCCATTTGATCTACAAGACATATTGTAAAGAATTTAGACTAAGTTCATGATAATTAAGTTTATCTTAATCAAATTTTAATGAACTCCCACTCAGATTGACATCTCTCTAGTCATCTGATGGCTTCTCGCCCCTCGTTGGTTACCCCAAGTGGAAGGTTTGAGATGTAGCGTAGCGGTAGTTTTCCCTTGGCAAAGATACCAAGGATCGAATCCCGTGAGACTCCGAGGGTCAACGAGAAGGTGTCAATAGCGCCAGAGACTTTTGGTTGACAGGACCTGCACACAGATACAAATAACTTTGCTCCCAACGAGTACAGAGAGGTTGTCAATCCCTCCGGCCTTGTCGTTTACAAAGGATCAAACGCAAGAGATAATAGTGATAGGTATGACTGCAACTAGTAAATAAGAACAGAAAGTAAATAACGGGTGTGATCAGTGATAATAATATGGACCGGGGTCCCATGATGTTCACTAGTGATGTCTCTCTCCCAAAAGACGATAAAACAGCTAAGCGAGGTAAACGAATTACAGCTGGGCAATTGACAGGATTATGTGCGCAAACCAATGCTAACTATGCTGCAAGAAAGGTAGAGGCTCAAAAGCATGGGCGGTACGCCAAGGCAAGTAGACCGAAATCCATCTGCATCTACTACTAATCATCCACCTTGAGATATCTATCCAGAACATCTCACTGGTATTAAGTTGCGAGTCCCACCCATAGTGTAAACTCAAAGCAACAGACAACTGCATTAAAAGAACTTTGCGTAAAGTAAACAATCCTTGCACCCGCAAGTACAAGCACCGTCGTTTTCCCCCTTGTGGCAACAACACATCCCCTAGACTCATGTTTCTGTCACTCAAGCTAGTCATCGAGGGGCATGAACCCACAATCAAGCATAACGTTCCCTCTTGGAGTTACTACCTACTACTCGGCCAAAGCAATAAATAGCAACAGAGAACATGCAAGAATTACTCAAGAACATAAATATAAAAGAGGTGAATCAAATATATTACTCAAACACAATCTGAACATAATCTCATAATCCATCGGATCCCAGCAAACTCAGCATAGCAACATCATAAAGATTACATATGTGCCTCGATCATGTAGGGCAGCTCACGAGGTCTAATCGGTGAAGAACAAAGAGGGGAGGAGAACATCACATAGCTACTCGTCATGGACCCATGGTCCAAGGGGGACTACTCACAACTCATCCGGGAGGCGCCCATGGTGGTGGAGAAGCTCCCGGTGGTGGTTCTCCCCTCCGGCAGGATGCCGGGAAGAGTTCTCCTGGTGCTCCCGATCTTGGAAGCGCGGCGGCGGAACAGAGATGAGATCGCGAAAAAGGGTTCCGTCCTCGAGGGTTTTGGGACGTGGTGTAAATATATGCCAAAGGGGGTCACCAGAGGAGGTAAGGGGGGCCCAGGCGCCCCCCCCGGCGCGGCCAGGAGGGGGGCCGCGTGGGCAGGCCGCCTGAGCTGCCCCTGGCTCCCCTCTGGCCCCACTTCTGCCGCATGGAATCTTCTGGAGCGCTGATTTTTTATATATTTTTCCCGGAATTTTTCTGGCAATTTAAGTAATGGGAAAACCTGAAATACAAAAACAGCAGAAAACAGAAACTGGCACTAGGGGTGCACTGAGTTAATAGGTTAGTCCAAATATGATCAAAAGTGTATGGAAGTGCATAAATATCATAGCAACATCACACAAAAGAAGCATGGAGCAAGCAGAAATTATAGATACGTTTTGGACGTATCAACATCCCCAAGCTTAATTCCTGCTCGTCCTCGAGTAGGTAAATGATAACAAGCATAATTTCTGTGGTGACATGCTATCGACCATATAAGAAGTTTTAAGTAAAGCAATCAAGGCATGTAATTCAATTCAAGTCATAACAAGCAAGAGTCTATATTAGCATTGTAACAAATAACATAAGAACATAAAGGTGCAAGAGCTCTCGCTGTCCGTGACTCGAATGTCTCCAAATGGTGTTTGCGTGCAAGAAAGGGGATATGGATATATGAGAGTAAAACATAGTTTTTGTATTGTTGAGAACTTAATCTACTAAAGTTTCACACTTGGTCTTCTTTGGAATCTTATCTTGACTCATCCCCAGACCGTCAACCAGGTACAAGTCAAAATGATCCACTCCCTTTCGATATTTTGAGCACTCATGCAATGGATGAGCGTAAGCAAGAAAGTCGACACTTAGGATGGCAAAGAGAGAAATGATAGAGGGGGAAGACAAAAAAAGGTGTGAAAGGCTCACATCAATGAGGACAATCATCGGCGAGAGAAAGCCAAATGATAGATATGATGCGAGGAGTAGGGATTGCCATGCAACGGTTGCACATATGAGCTAAGGTAAGCTCTCCAATGGAACTAGTGTGGGTGCATCCAACTTGCTTGCTCAAGAAGACCTAGAGCTCTTTTGAGGAGGCTCATCATTGGAATATACAAGCCAAGTTCTATAGTGTAAAGGTCCCCACATAGCTATATGCATAAATGATAATCTCTATGGAGTACAAGGTATAAGATGGAGTACGAGTGTGGATCTCTCAAAAGAAATAGTAGTGTGCCCCCTTCTCTCTTTTTATTTCTTTTTTCTTTTTTTTCTTCTATTTTTTTTGTGGCCTCAATGGCTCTTTCTATTTATCTCTCATTTGTCCTCTTTGGGATCTTTTGATTTTGTCCTCTTTGGGATATTTTGATTTGTCCTCTTTGGGATCTTTTTCTCACTTTAGGGGCAACACTCTATGTATTACAAGGAGTATAGAAGATCTTTCACACTTTACAAAAGTACTCAACATAAAGAAAATGAAACTATCATGATGTATGCAAATGTATGCCTCTGCCAGTGTCGCAGGATATGCAATGATACTAGCGCGTCATGTAGCAATGATTAGGGCAAGGCCCAACTAGCATGCGGCTCATCGATCAAGCAAAAAGCATGTATGACATGAAGATCAAGTCATGAGAGGATGGATGTTGCATGGCAATGTATCTCGGAAAGGCTATGGAAATGCCTTAATAGGTAGGTATGGTGGCTGTTTTGAGGAAGGATATAATGAGGCTTATGATGACAGAGCGTATCGTGCCAAGGATTTGGATGCACCGGCGAAGTATGCGCCAACTCTCGAGGTGAGAAAGGGCAATGCACGGCACCAAAGAGGCTAGAAAAATATGGATAGGTGGAAGTGTCAACTTTCGAATACTCACATTAGTCCGAAGAACTCATGCACTTATTATCGGTAACTCTCAATCTAATTAGGAGGTTCACAAAGAGACAAGTACCCCGAGGAGGTGTGTATGGGGGTTTGGTTACCCTTGCTCATCCTCGACCCATGTGTAATGCCCAGGATGGAGTTATACCTCCTACGTGTCGAGGCATGACTTAAAGGCATAAATCCATCCTAGAATGATCTCAAGTTTGGTAATCTTTGCACATCTCATGTAAAAGAGGGGATTGTAAACATAAATAGTTGGCTTACACTCGCCACGTCACAGAATTACAATTCAAGTCTCAATCATCATACATAAAGAACATCACAACCCTCTAAGGGCAAAATCCAAATGTCAAGATACCAAACTTAGATAAATAAACCACAGGCGGATCGAATCCTAGTAGGAGTCTCCACTACTGATCATCCGGATATCGCACATAGTACCGACTACGCTCCTCGTCATACTCCCAATCCAGCTCGGTGCCATCACCTGGATAGCTCACAACTGGACCTGCATCTGGTGTGGTGAAGTAACTTTGAGCCACAGAGGACTCAGCAATCCCGTTTCCGGGTAACAAGACTATTTAAGCCTTTGGGAGAGGAAAGGCTGAAGAAAAGAATAAGTGTCTGCAGCAGCAACTAGCAACTAGCTTACGTGAGTGAGAGCGAGAAGAGAAAGCCTCGGACGAGAAGTGATCACGAAGTGATCCTAGCTACAAGCTCAACAATCATAACCCCTCCGTGTTCAACTCCCGAATCCCTATTCGGAAATTGACAGTCACGGAACACACGCTGGTAGTGTATTTGTAACATTGTGTCAAGTTATCTACAACCGGATATTAACAAGCTCCCATCTGCCACATAACCGCGGGCACGGCTTTCGAAAGTTCAAACCCTGCAGGGGTGTTCCAACTTGACCCATTACAAGCCCACGATCCGCGGAGTCGCAACTCCAAAGTGGGAAGACCCGAGTATCCTCGGAATCCCGTGCTCAAGATATACCGAACTAAGGTAAGGCTAATCCAGCAAATCCTCCCGGCGTGCCGACACCCTGATAGTAGCCGCGCGTATCTAGTCTCAGGCCACGACCGGATGAGCACAGCGTACAGTGGCCGAAATACCCAAGTTGCCAAGGGGGGCCCCGCACACGACTCTAGTTTGGACCAACACTCAAATCGAGCACTGGCCCAGGGGGGTTGAATTAATTAAGCCTCGGGTTAATTACTCCCTCGGAAAGTTTTAGTTGTTTAGGCGAATAGTACCAATGTTGGGACTTGCTGGAAAAGACTTAGCACTTAGCGGTTTATCGAGGGGGTCCCATACACCCCAACCGTGTTAGGAACGCATAATCAAGGAACATAACACCGGTTTATACGGTTCCTAACGGCATGAGTGGAACAAATCACCAAGCAAAAGGCTTAGCCTTCCACCCTTGCGAATATATAGATGATTTCATTTTAAGCATTTATATAGTGTGATATAACCCAACCAAACTTCAACATGAAGCAAGCATCTTCGATCTTCACCTGCAACTAGCAATGCTATAAGAAGGGCTGAGCGAAGCGTACTTAGCCAAGCAACAGTTTGCGTAGGTAGGTTGGTTAAACATGCAAGGGTTACAAGTAGGAGGCTGACAAGAAGATCATGGGCATCGAGGCAAAACTATAGATCGGAACTACTAGCAATAGGCAAAGATAGTAATGTTATCGGGGTTCGGTCATCTTGCCTGAAGAGAAGTCGTTCGGATCGTAAGAAGGGTCCTCGTGCTCAACCTCGTTGGAAACCTCGTGCTCGTACTCGAACTCAGACTCTGCTTCCGGCTCTAAACAAAACAATCACACCAAGCACAAATCAACAAGATGCAATGCGCACTCGAAAAATGATGGATGCATGATGGATGCACTAAGGATGCACACGGAGCACGGAAAAATAGCACTCAAGCAAAACACCTCAAAACATGATAACAATCTGATATTATTAATCTACACAGAAAATCAATCAAGTTTCATATAATATTTGCTGAAATCGGAGTTACGGGCTAAAAGTTATGCCCGAAACAAGAAATGAGCGAAAGCTGAAAATTACAGCATCATAGCAACTTCGGAGCTCAAAATAATTGAGCTACAGCATTCAAACAACATGGCAAAGGACATGAACACAAACTAGACATATACTACAGCAACTAAGTCCAAAGGTGCACCCCCAACGGAGCCACGGATCAATAGCAATGATCTTGGACATATTGAACTTGACAATAAAATTCTGGCAGCAGAATTTTATTGAAACTTTGGAGCAAAAGATAAACATGCTACAGCCACTCAAATAGACATGTGAGAACATGGATGGAAATACAACAATATATACTACAAGGAACAATCAAGATCCACTCCAAAACTATCATGGTTTGTCCTAGAGCAGCAAGCAAACATGGCATCGGAACGTTACAGATTTCAGACTTAGTGAAAATCCACTAAGTCCTAAAACAGCAATATCATCATGGCACATAAAAGAGCATGTTTAAGTCACCTCGAAACTAAACATGGCAAGTGGTAAGCACCTCATCAAAGTACACATGATGGTGATTCCGAAACAAACAAGCATGCATCATTGAGGTAAACACAACGATAGCAACGAGCTCAACAAGATGGCATTTCATAACAAGTGAAACAACATCACAGCCACATGGCACTTTGCAACGATGATAAACATGGCAAGAATAAATCTAACATGCTACCTAGCACATACAACATGTAGATCATGGCAAGACGAACATGTGGACATGTCATTTGCATCATTCGGACAAACGAGCTAAAAGATATCACATGGAAAAGATGGCGTAAAAACATCACATAGCAGCAGTTTATATCATGATGCACTCTTGCAACAGCAAAACAAGCACCTAGATGATCTCTAACATGCATGACAATAACAGATAAAACGTAGTGCACGATCCCACGAACGTCTGGACATGCTATATGTGCGAATCGGAGCAACACACAAAAAGATGTAGCAGTTTGAAAAATGCATCAGCACATAACAGATCTGGGACTTAGATAAAAGAGGCAACCTCCACTCAGATCTGAAGAAAGTCAACGGCCCGGGGGGATCTGGCGGCCCGGCTGGGAAGCGGCGGCCACGGGCCCGCAGCGGCGCTGGGATCTGGCGGCCCACGCGAGGAGGCGAGGAGGTGGCCGCGGCCTGGTGACGGAGAAGCGGCCCGCGCGGGGGCCTGGCGCCTGCGGTGGCGTGACCTGGATCGGGCGACGGCCTGGCGAGTGGGCCGGCCCGGTCGTGGCGATGCGGCGAAGGAGGGAGGGCGACGCGGCGGTGCGGTGGAGCTGGGCTTCCTGGCCCGGCGCGGGAGGTTGCTGGCGAAGGCGAGCGCCCTGGCGGGCCGACGAAGTGGTCCCCGACGCGGACCTGGCCGATCGAGGGAACCGGTCGAGGCCTCCCTGGCGCGTTGACTTGGGGATCGACGGGGCTGGCTGGTTCGGCTGGTTCGAAAGAACTGGCTGGATCGGCTGGTCCCTACGGGAGGAGCCAAGTGGCAGATGGAGATCTGTGGATCTGAAGAAAAAATGAGGGGGAGAGAGGAGGAAGAAGGGGCTAGGGTTAGGGATGCCAAAATTAGACTAGGGTCTAATATATAGCAGATTTTTAGGGTTAGGGGAGATTTAGGGGCGCTAGGAGCCCTCCGATCGCGATCCGACGGATCCGATCGCGGGGGTAGTTTAAAAGGGTCTAGGAGAAGATAAAAGACCGCAGTAGGGGTGTTTCCGGGACACAAAGTGAAGGCACTTTGGACCCACACGAATAACGGATGGGATAGCCAACGGAGTCCAAATGCGACGAGATTTGAGAGGCGGGTTGCACACAACAAAACAACAACACAGACAACAACCTCGCGGCACACCGGTAACGTTACACGCCCAAACAACAAAGTAGGCCTACGGGACGTCACGGACACGCGAGGGAGCTCCGGAACGTGAAACGGACAACGGGAAGAAACACGCGGAACCGGATGCAACCGACAACACAAATGCAATGCGATGCACATGTCTACATGATATGAATGAATGCCACACACTCACACAACAAAACGACGAAAACCCGAAAGACAAAGAACCCGGAATGGAAATAGATGAAGCCGGAGATATATTATATACCCAAAAGGGAAAGTATTACATCCGGGGCATTACAACTCTCCTCTACTAAAAAAAGATCTCGTCCCGAGATCTAGGACTGGAAAAAGGAAGGGTACTCGGAACGAAGATGATCTTCTCGTTCCCAGGTAGCTTCTCGGTCGGTGTGATGAGACCACTTGACTTTCAAGAATTTGATGGACTTGTTGCGGGTCTTGCGTTTGGTTTCTTCGAGAATGGCAACTGGATGCTCTCGGTAGGACAGGTCTTGTTGAAGATCAATCTCTTCAAACGGAATCATGCGCTCAGGTGCCTTGAAGCATTTGCGAAGTTGAGACACATGGAAGACATCATGAACATTTGCGAAGTTGGGAGGAAGCTCAAGTTGATAGGCTAGGTTGCCTCTCTTGCCAAGAATCTTGAAAGGCCTGACGTATCTAGGAGCAAGCTTTCCTTTGATACCGAATCTTTGGGTGCCTTTCATCGGAGACACACGGAGATAGACATGATCACCGATGTTGAAGGCAAAATCACGATGCTTGCCGTCATAGTAGCTCTTCTGGCGCGACTGAGCGGCCTTGAGATTCTCACGTATGACTTTGCACATTTCTTCGGCTTCTGAGATCAAGTCATTGCCAAGGAGTTGACGTTCGCCTGTTTCAGACCAGTTGAGAGGGGTACGGCACTTTCTGCCATAGAGAATTTGAAACGGTGCTTTGCCTGCACTTGCTTGAAAGCTGTTGTTGTAAGAGAACTTGGCAAATGGAAGGCAGTCTTCCCATTTCATGCCGAAGGAGATGACACAGGCTCTGAGCATGTCTTCTAGAATCTGATTCACGTGCTCGACTTGACCACTAGTCTGAGGGTGAAAAGCAGTGCTGAACCTGATCTTCGTGCCCATGGCGGACTGAAAGGAGTCCCAGAACCTTGATGTGAACAAGCTTCCACGGTCTGAGGATATAACTTGAGGAATGCCATGTAGGGACACAATTCTGGAAGTGTACAGCTCTGCAAGTTGAGCTGCATTGATTGATTCTTTGACTGGAAGAAAGTGAGCGACTTTGGTAAACTTGTCAATCACCACAAAGATAGCATCATTTCCTCGCTTGGATTTAGGAAAACCAGTGACGAAGTCCATTTCAATGTGGTCGAACTTCCACTCGGGGATAGGAAGAGGTTGGAGAAGACCGGCTGGACGTTGATGTTCTGCTTTCACTCTTCTGCAAACATCACATTCATTCACGAATTGGGCAATCTCCCTTTTCATGCGTGTCCACCAGTAAGACTGCTTGAGGTCTTGGTACATCTTGGAACTGCCAGGATGAATGGAAAGGAGAGAATCATGAGCTTCTTCCATTATGAGCTTCCTGAGATCACCTTTGGGAACAACGAGTCTGTCCTCGAAGAACAAGGTATCTCTCTCATCAACATGGAAGCACTTGTATTTCGGAATGCCCTTTGCAATACCATGTTTCACCTTCTTCACCATGGTATCACTGAGTTGGGCCTCACGGACTTGATCTTCCAAGGTAGGAGCAACTTGAAGATTTGCAAGAAAACCCTGCGGAACAACTTGAAGGTTGAGTTTCCTGAATTCTTCACAAAGCTCAGGCTGGTACGGCTTGATAAGAAGGCTGTTGCAATATGCCTTTCTGCTCAAAGCATCTGCAATCACATTCGCCTTGCCAGGAGTGTATTCAATGCTGGGATTATACTCTTGGATCATTTCGACCCAACGAGTCTGACGGAGGTTCAGATGCGGCTGTGTGAAGATGTACTTCAAGCTCTTGTGATCAGTGAAGATGTCGACCTTTCTGCCCAACAACAGATGTCTCCACGTAATCAGAGCATGTACCACAGCTGCTAGCTCGAGATCATGTGTGGGATAGTTCTTCTCACTTGGCTTGAGCTGCCGAGAAGTATATGCCACAATTCTCTTATCTTGCATAAGCACACCACCAAGACCTTGAAGAGAAGCATCACAGAATACTTCATAGGGCTTGGACTCATCTGGAGGAGTCAGAACTGGAGCAGAGACAAGCTTTTCTTTGAGAGTTTTGAATGCCACTTCACACTCTGGAGACCAAAAGTATTTGACATTCTTCTGAAGCAAGTTGGAGAGAGGCTTGGCAATCTTGGAGAAGTTCTCAACAAACCTTCTGCAATAGCTGGCAAGACCCAGAAAACTGCGGAGCTGCTTGACGTTCTGAGGAGCTTCCCAGTTGACAATTGCTTCAACTTTCTCGGGATTAACCGCAATACCGTCAGCTGAGATGATATGGCCCAGGTATAAAACCTTATCGAGCCAAAACTCGCACTTGGAGAACTTGGCATAGAATTTATGCTCTCGGAGTCGATCAAGAACCAGGCGTAAGTGCTTTTCGTGATCTTCTTCATTCTGGGAAAACACCAGAATATCATCCAGATACACAAGCACAAACTCGCCAGTATAGGGGTTGAAGATGTAATGCATCATCCTCGAAAAGGTAGGAGGAGCATTGGCGAGACCAAAGGACATGACGGTATACTCGTATGAACCGTAGCTCGTTCTGAAGGCCGTCTTGGGAATGTCTTCCTCGCGAATGCGAATTTTGTGATAGCCCATTCGGAGATCAAGCTTAGAGAACACTTTAGCTCCTTTGAGCTGCTCAAAGAGTTCGTTGATGTTGGGGAGCGGATACTTGTTCTTAATCGTCTTCTTGTTCAATGGCCGGTAGTCAACACAGAGACGCTCCGTGCCATCTTTCTTCTTGACAAATAAGACACCACAGCCCCACGGAGACGTACTAGGCCTGATGAGACCCATACTCTCCTGTTTATCAAGCTGCTTCTTCAATTCCTTCAGTTCATCCGGAGAGAGCTTGTACGGACGCCGGCATGCTGGCTCAGTACCCGGCTCGAGTTCAATGACAAACTCCACCTGACGGTGTGGAGGCATGCCTGGAAGTTCTTTAGGAAAGACGTCTTGATATTCGTTCACCACCGGAATTTGAGATATGGCATTAATTTCGCCCTTATCATTGAGAGAGAAAAGCCTGATAGTGTTATCCCTGGAGGCGAAGATAATCACATCTTCATCAGAATGAGTCATCTTGACTTCCTTTTGAGCACAATCAATGTGAGCATCGTGCTGAGAAAGCCAATCCATTCCGAGGATGAGGTCAATGTCAGAATTACCAAGAACCACCGGATTAGCCAGAAATCGATAATCACCCATGCGGATAGAAACATTCGGAACAAAGTTGTTGGAGTTCATGAGCAAACCCGGAGAAAGCACATACATCGGACTCGGCAAAGCTTGCAATGGCATATCATGTGACAATGCAAAAGGTCTTGACATGAAAGAATGTGAAGCACCTGAATCGAACAAAACTTTAGCAGGGATAGAGTTCACTGGAAGGTTACCCAAAATGACATCAGAAGAATTCTCCGCTTCAGCTGCACTCATCAGATTGACCCTTGCAGACTTTGGATCATGCTTGACAATCGCTGTACTGACAGGCGGAGGAGGAGGAAGACGCTTCGGATTCGGACATCTGTTGGCATAATGACCCTTCTGGCCACACTTGTTGCACACCACTTCAGAGAGAGGACGGAAATGAGAACCACTTGACTTGGAGCCTTGAGACTGAAACTGCTTCTTCGACTGGTTGCTCGGGTTGGGTGGGTGGGAGAAACCACGACCACTAGAGTTCTTGTTGTTGGAGTTGTTGTATGGAGCTCGAATCACTGGAGGAGGAGGAAGCCAGAATTCTTGATGCTTCGAGACCAACTGAGACGATGATGAAGAGTGAACGGCATCTCGAATTCTCTTCTTAGAAGCCTCCATCTTAAGCTGAGCTGCTTCTTGTTTCAAAGCCATGTTATAGAACTTGTCGAATTCATCGGGCTCAAACAAAGTGAGAGCAAGCTGAAGTTCATC
This sequence comes from Secale cereale, assembly GCA_902687465.1. Classification (NCBI taxonomy): domain Eukaryota; kingdom Viridiplantae; phylum Streptophyta; class Magnoliopsida; order Poales; family Poaceae; genus Secale; species Secale cereale. The sequence continues at coordinate 579,564,726 of LR738709.1, forward strand.
TTTGAGACCTCCACGGAACTGGTAGATTTTACTCTTGGCATCAGGAATGTCTTGCTTAGCATAGCGGGCGAGGTTTTGGAACTTGACATTATACTGATAGACTGTCATAGAGCCCTGCTTCAGGTTGCGGAATTGCTCACGCATACCCTCGATGACACTTGTAGGAATGTGGTGCGAGCGAAAGTCCTTGCAGAAATTCTCCCAAGAGATCACTTGACCTGGCCTGGAGTCTTTGTACTGCTGCCACCAGTCAGCTGTTTGATCTTTGAGTTGGAAGGCTGCAAACTTCACATAATCATCTTCCTTCACGTTACTGCACTCAAAATGCTTCTTTATGTCGGTTAACCAATCTTCAGCATCAAGAGGGTCGACGCAGTAACTGAAAGCTTTAGGATTGTTGGCCAAGAACTGGTTAAGAGTAGCATGGTGCTGCTGGTTGAAGAAGTTGCCTTGGTTCCCTGGAACACCCTGATTAGCTTGATTAGCTTGCATCTGCTGCATCATCTGCATCAACAACTGGGTGTTCTGAGCTGTAGTCTGCATAATCGCTCTCCAAGCCTCAGGCGGAGGAGGAGGGGAAGGAGGATGATCTGGGACCTCTTCCACCTCTGGGTTAGCGTTGGGAACCTTTTTCGGAGCCATCCTGAAAGAGATGACCACGAATCAGCAATTGATTGACAAAAGGTATAAGATGAATCAATGGAATGAATTGCAACAATTCTTCACAATTATCATTCGAACAATAAGAACGAATGAAAACATTCGAACAAGAGGAACGAATGAAATTCTCAGTTAAATGATAACATCAATCTTCACGAGAAGCCACATAGGGGAAAAATGAAAATAAGAAAAACAACAAGGTACGGATGGGAACAAACACAAGAGAGGAGTTTCGTTCTAACATCTTTGTGCTGAAAGCATATGAACGCGTTACGAAAAGGTTTTGCAATCCCCGGATCAGCATAGCCAAGGACCCTTTAAGATGCAACTCCTGATTGTAACATCGGTCATAAACCACTTCACTCAATGTAGAACCCCGAACTCACTAACCTGCATTCGTTGGAAGAATGCCTACGATGTACTGGATAAACCCACCTATAGATTTCCGAAAGATTCCAGTTATGCAATCAGGTGTTGGGGATACACGGGAAGCACCGCGCAATCAACTCTACCCTACATCCAGGTGTATCCATCCTTCAACACATAACCAGTCTTTCTCGGAAACTGTGTACCTCGGACCTTCGAAAAGCATCCACTATAACAAGCTATGGCAATACTCCCGAACTACCTCCCCAGTACTGGGTGATGTCGGGGTTATCTTGCCACTGGCCGTATAGGAGAGATTTTCGATGTCGGCCGTCTTAAGTATTTAGTACTGCCGCGATATGCTTGTGACAACAATACCCCGAAGCTCAACTCCCCGGGAACAGGAGGCATCGAGAACAATATCCTTGTCACAAGAACATCGAAACAATCCCAGAATACTCGCGGGATTCCTAAAAATTTTTTGTGCAATTTTTGAAGATAGGAGAGACAAGAGTAGTCGTCAGGAGTCCTCACCAGAGAGAAAAGGGATGAGAAGCAAAGAAATCCAACTCTCCGATATAATATAGGACTCAAAAAGTTTTCAGTGTGTGCCTAGACTCGACCATCAACGATTCGATCAAACAGTGGGGGCTCCTAGGTCGGAGAATGCTCTGAATACCAACTTGTAATGCCCAGGATGGAGTTATACCTCCTACGTGTCGAGGCACGACTTAAAGGCATAAATCCATCCTAGAATGATCTCAAGTTTGGTAATATTTGCACATCTCATGTAAAAGAGGGGATTGTAAACATAAATAGTTGGCTTACACTCGCCACGTCACAGAATTACAATTCAAGTCTCAATCATCATACATAAAGAACATCACAACCCTCTAAGGGCAAAATCCAAATGTCAAGATACCAAACTTAGATAAATAAACCACAGGCGGATCGAATCCTAGTAGGAGTCTCCACTACTGATCATCCGGATATCGCACATAGTACCGACTACGCTCCTCGTCATACTCCCAATCCAGCTCGGTGCCATCACCTGGATAGCTCACAACTGGACCTGCATCTGGTGTGGTGAAGTAACTGTGAGCCACAGAGGACTCAGCAATCCCGTTTCCGGGTAACAAGACTATTTAAGCCTTTGGGAGAGGAAAGGCTGAAGAAAAGAATAAGTGTCTGCAGCAGCAACTAGCAACTAGCTTACGTGAGTGAGAGCGAGAAGAGAAAGCCTCAGACAAGAAGTGATCACGAAGTGATCCTAGCTACAAGCTCAACAATCATAACCCCTCCGTGTTCAACTCCCGAATCCCTATTCGGAAATTGACAGTCACGGAACACACGCTGGTAGTGTATTTGTAACATTGTGTCAAGTTATCTACAACCGGATATTAACAAGATCCCATCTGCCACATAACCGCGGGCACGGTTTTCGAAAGTTCAAACCCTGCAGGGGTGTTCCAACTTGACCCATTACAAGCCCACGATCCGCGGAGTCGCAACTCCAAAGTGGGAAGACCCGAGTATCCTCGGAATCCCGTGCTCAAGATATACCGAACTAAGGTAAGGCTAATCCAGCAAATCCTCCCGGCGTGCCGACACCCTGATAGTAGCCGCGCGTATCTAGTCTCAGGCCACGACCGGATGAGCACAGCGTACAGTGGCCGAAATACCCAAGTTGCCAAGGGGGGCCCCGCACACGACTCTAGTTTGGACCAACACTCAAATCGAGCACTGGCCCAGGGGGGTTGAATTAATTAAGCCTCGGGTTAATTACTCCCTCGGAAAGTTTTAGTTGTTTAGGCGAATAGTACCAATGTTGGGACTTGCTGGAAAAGACTTAGCACTTAGCGGTTTATCGAGGGGGTCCCATACACCCCAACCGTGTTAGGAACGCATAATCAAGGAACATAACACCGGTTTATACGGTTCCTAACGGCATGAGTGGAACAAATCACCAAGCAAAAGGCTTAGCCTTCCACCCTTGCCAATATATAGATGATTTCATTTTAAGCATTTATATAGTGTGATATAACCCAACCAAACTTCAACATGAAGCAAGCATCTTCGATCTTCACCTGCAACTAGCAATGCTATAAGAAGGGCTGAGCGAAGCGTACTTAGCCAAGCAACGGTTTGCGTAGGTAGGTTGGTTAAACATGCAAGGGTTACAAGTAGGAGGCTGACAAGAAGATCATGGGCATCGAGGCAAAACTATAGATCGGAACTACTAGCAATAGGCAAAGATAGTAATGTTATCGGGGTTCGGTCATCTTGCCTGAAGAGAAGTCGTTCGGATCGTAAGAAGGGTCCTCGTGCTCAACCTCGTTGGAAACCTCTTGCTCGTACTCGAACTCAGACTCTGCTTCCGGCTCTAAACAAAACAATCACACCAAGCACAAATCAACAAGATGCAATGCGCACTCGAAAAATGATGGATGCATGATGGATGCACTAAGGATGCACACGGAGCACGGAAAAATAGCACTCAAGCAAAACACCTCAAAACATGATAACAATCTGATATTATTAATCTACACAGAAAATCAATCAAGTTTCATATAATATTCGCTGAAATCGGAGTTACGGGCTAAAAGTTATGCCCGAAACAAGAAATGAGCGAAAGCTGAAAATTACAGCATCATAGCAACTTCGGAGCTCAAAATAATTGAGCTACAGCATTCAAACAACATGGCAAAGGACATGAACACAAACTAGACATATACTACAGCAACTAAGTCCAAAGGTGCACCCCCAACGGAGCCACGGATCAATAGCAATGATCTTGGACATATTGAACTTGACAATAAAATTCTGGCAGCAGAATTTTATTGAAACTTTGGAGCAAAAGATAAACATGCTACAGCCACTCAAATAGACATGTGAGAACATGGATGGAAATACAACAATATATACTACAAGGAACAATCAAGATCCACTCCAAAACTATCATGGTTTGTCCTAGAGCAGCAAGCAAACATGGCATCGGAACGTTACAGATTTCAGACTTAGTGAAAATCCACTAAGTCCTAAAACAGCAATATCATCATGGCACATAAAAGAGCATGTTTAAGTCACCTCGAAACTAAACATGGCAAGTGGTAAGCACCTCATCAAAGTACACATGATGGTGATTCCGAAACAAACAAGCATGCATCATTGAGGTAAACACAACGATAGCAACGAGCTCAACAAGATGGCATTTCATAACAAGTGAAACAACATCACAGCCACATGGCACTTTGCAACGATGATAAACATGGCAAGAATAAATCTAACATGCTACCTAGCACATACAACATGTAGATCATGGCAAGACGAACATGTGGACATGTCATTTGCATCATTCGGACAAACGAGCTAAAAGATATCACATGGAAAAGATGGCGTAAAAACATCACATAGCAGCAGTTTATATCATGATGCACTCTTGCAACAGCAAAACAAGCACCTAGATGATCTCTAACATGCATGACAATAACAGATAAAACGTAGTGCACGATCCCACGAACGTCTGGACATGCTATATGTGCGAATCGGAGCAACACACAAAAAGATGTAGCAGTTTGAAAAATGCATCAGCACATAACAGATATGGGACTTAGATAAAAGAGGCAACCTCCACTCAGATCTGAAGAAAGTCAACGGCCCGGGGGGATCTGGCGGCCCGGCTGGGAAGCGGCGGCCACGGGCCCGCAGCGGCGCTGGGATCTGGCGGCCCACGCGAGGAGGCGAGGAGGTGGCCGCGGCCTGGTGACGGAGAAGCGGCCCGCGCGGGGGCCTGGCGCCTGCGGTGGCGTGGCCTGGATCGGGCGACGGCCTGGCGAGTGGGCCGTCCCGGTCATGGCGATGCGGCGAAGGAGGGAGGGCGACGCGGCGGTGCGGTGGAGCTGGGCTTCCTGGCCCGGCGCGGGAGGTTGCTGGCGAAGGCGAGCGCCCTGGCGGGCCGACGAAGTGGTCCCCGACGCGGACCTGGCCGATCGAGGGAACCGGTCGAGGCCTCCCTGGCGCGTTGACTTGGGGATCGACGGGGTTGGCTGGTTCGGCTGGTTCGAAAGAACTGGCTGGATCGGCTGGTCCCTGCGGGAGGAGCCAAGTGGCAGATGGAGATCTGTGGATCTGAAGAAAAAATGAGGGGGAGAGAGGAGGAAGAAGGGGCTAGGGTTAGGGATGCCAAAATTAGACTAGGGTCTAATATATAGCAGATTTTTAGGGTTAGGGGAGATTTAGGGGCGCTAGGAGCCCTCCGATCGCGATCCGACGGATCCGATCGCGGGGGTAGTTTAAAAGGGTCTAGGAGAAGATAAAAGACCGCAGTAGGGGTGTTTCCGGGACACAAAGTGAAGGCACTTTGGACCCACATGAATAACGGATGGGATAGCCAACGGAGTCCAAACGCGACGAGATTTGAGAGGCGGGTTGCACACAACAAAACAACAACACAGACAACAACCTCGCGGCACACCGGTAACGTTACACGCCCAAACAACAAAGTAGGCCTACGGGACGTCACAGACACGTGAGGGAGCTCCGGAACGCGAAACGGACAACGGGAAGAAACACGCGGAACCGGATGCAACCGACAACACAAATGCAATGCGATGCACATGTCTACATGATATGAATGAATGCCACACACTCACACAACAAAACAACGAAAACCCGAAAGACAAAGAACCCGGAATGGAAATAGATGAAGCCGGAGATATATTATATACCCAAAAGGGAAAGTATTACATCCGGGGCATTACACCATGGTACGTGAGTGTACTCTAATATTCGATCCCTCCAAAGATTAGTGATCCATTTAGTAGCTAAAGTTCTCAACTATTTTGTAGGTTTTCGAAAATAAACACGGATTGCCCAAAATACGACATCTATCACTAATAGGCTAAAGCTCTTGACACCAAAAGTTCAGATATTACTCATGGCAATACCTCAAAACTATTGCAAGTTACTACAAAAATTAAATAGCAACCTCAGTTACCTACTTTAAGTTAAGACACACAACTCAGTGCAACAGACAAACTCTCTTAACAAGATGAACATGAAAAACTCAAGAGAGTTCAGCAACCAACTAAACAAAAGCTCTTTAAAAACAAAAGCATGAAAACTAAGAGCTAAACATGACAGTAGCTATGGAAAGACAAAGAACATACACAACAAAGATAAGCATGAAAATCCTATGTTGTGTTCTAGGTTGAAGTGGAGCGTGTTTCTCTCCCACACAAAGAAAGCTGGGTTCTAACTCGTTATGAAAAGCAAGCAAAGCTAAAGAAAACTAAAAAGGAAACTAAAAGCAAGACGCTCCAAGCATAGCACATAACACATGAAGTGATTAAAATATAGTGGAACGAAAGACGAACTGATAATTGTTGATGGAGAAGGGGATGCACGGGGGCATCCCCAAGCTTAGATGCTTGAGTCTTCTTGAATATTTCTTGGGGGTGCACGGGGGCATCCCCAAGCTTGAGCGTTTGACACTCCTAAATCTTTTTATCATCTTCCCTCGCACACTTGAAAACTCCCTTCATACATAACTCATCATAATCTGATTAGCGAGGTTAGTACCCATAATAAAATAACTTTTCCCTGCTGGAAATAAATATAATCTTGAAGATCTACTGTTTCTCAAGATTGCCAAAAGGTTTTTGCAAAGAAAAAGCAAGCTCAAGGTTTGCAAAACGAAGAAAAGGCAAAACAGGACAGAATCTGTGAAAAACAGACCAGCAGGTAGTAAATAATTTTTTCGGGGCACTCCTGCAACTCAAATAAAAAAACTCAGAACAGACGCCCGAAAGCCAATTGTATAGAGCACGCTGTAGAAAAAATTCAGATCAAAAAGATGATCTGGTGATTTTATACGAATTTTTCTGTCCAAGGACATAATCTGTTTCCTGGACAGCACGTCACAACTTTTGAACTTTCTTGCAATCAGAGGCTAAACTTGGCACAAAGCTGAAAAGAAAAGACACAATGATGATGCTACAGTAGTAACAAACATCAAGACCACTAAAACTGAAAGAACAAACTGAAAGCAAAGATAACAAGGGTTGTCTCCCTAGAGCTCTTTCTTTATAGCCATAAAGATAGGCTTAAGACTTTAATGATGCTCTCGTAGGAATAAGAGTTGAAGAACAAAAGAGAGCATCAAGAAGCAAATACCAAACAAATTTAAGCCTAACATGCTTCCTATGCATAGGAATATTGCAATACAGTAATTCATTGAAGCACAAAGCAATAAGCATAGGAAGACAAAACAAGTGCAGCTTCAAAACCTTCAACATAAAGAGAGGGAACTTGATATTATTGAAATATCTATAAGCATATGTTCCCTTCTCATAATAATTTTCAGTGGGATCACGAATAAACTCAACAATATAAGCATCACATAAAGCATTGTTACCATGATCCACATGCAAAAAGGTATCATTACTCTTCATATAAGCAAAATCTTTCTTATTAGGGATAGTGAGAGTAAAGCAATCATAACCATCATGGTAATCATTGTATTTAGGAGGCATATCATAATCATAATAAATTTTATCCTCAATAGTAGGTGGACTGAAAACATCATATTCATCATTGTAATCATCATATATAGGAAGCAAAGTATCATCAAAGTAAATTTTCTCCTCAAAAGTTGGGGGACTAAGAATATCATGTTCATCAAACGTGTCATCCCCAAGCTTAGAGCTTTCCATGTCATTAGCAATATTGATATTCAAAGAAAGCATACTAATAACATCACCACCATCATGATTGTTATGCAAATAATAAAGTTGCATAGGTTTTTTAATTTTCTCTTCAAACACATCATGTCCCAAAGCAAGGTAGAGCTTATAAAGCTCTCTCATATTTTTGTTGTTTTCCATTAAGCAAAACTAGTGAAAAGACATAAAGAAAACTGAAAGGTAAACTAACAAGACTAAAAAGCAAAGATAAAAGATAGCGTGCAACTCCCCTATCTTGAAGAGTGGAGTCCCCGGCAACGGCGCCAGAAAACTTTGCTTGATGGCTTCTCGCCCCTCGTTGGTTACCCCAAGTGGAAGGTTTGAGATGTAGCGCAGCGGTAGTTTTCCCTTGGCAAAGATACCAAGGATCGAATCCCGTGAGACTCCGAGGGTCAACAAGAAGGTGTCAATAGCGCCAGAGACTTTTGCTTGACAGGACCTGCACACAGATACAAATAACTTTGCTCCCAACGAGTACAGAGAGGTTGTCAATCCCTCCGGCCTTGTCGTTTACAAAGGATCAAACGCAAGAGATAATAGTGATAGGTATGACTGCAACTAGTAAATAAGAACAGAAAGTAAATAACGGGTGTGATCAGTGATAGTAATATGGACCGGGGTCCCATGATGTTCACTAGTGATGTCTCTCTCCCAAAAGACGATAAAACAGCTAAGCGAGGTAAACGAATTACAGCTGGGCAATTGACAGGATTATGTGCGCAAACCAATGCTAACTATGCTGCAAGAAAGGTAGAGGCTCAAAAGCATGGGCGGTACGCCAAGGCAAGTAGACCGAAATCCATCTGCATCTACTACTAATCATCCACCTTGAGATATCTATCCAGAACATCTTGCTGGTATTAAGTTGCGAGTCCCACCCATAGTGTAAACTCAAAGCAACAAACAACTGCATTAAAAGATCTTTGCGTAAAGTAAACAATCCTTGCACCCGCAAGTACAAGCACCGTTGTTTTCCCCCTTGTGGCAACAGAACATCCCCTAAACTCATGTTTCTGTCACTCAAGCTAGTCATCGAGGGGCATGAACCCACAATCAAGCATAACGTTCCCTCTTGGAGTTACTACCTACTACTCGGCCAAAGCAATAAATAGGAACGGAGAACATGCAAGAATTACTCAAGAACATAAATATAAAAGAGGTGAATCAAATATATTACTCAAACACAATCTGAACATAATCTCATAATCCATCGGATCCCAGCAAACTCAGCATAGCAACAGCATAAAGATTACATATGTGCCTCGATCATGTAGGGCAGCTCACAAGGTCTAATCGGTGAAGAACAAAGAGGGGAGGAGAACATCACATAGCTACTGGTCATGGACCCATGGTCCAAGGGGGACTACTCACAACTCATCCGGGAGGCATCCATGGTGGTGGAGAAGCTCCCGGTGGTGGTTCTCCCCTCCGGCAGGGTGCCGGGAAGAGTTCTCCTGGTGCTCCCGATCTTGGAAGCGCGGCGGCGGCGGAACAGAGATGAGATCGCGAAAAAGGGTTCCGTCCTCGAGGGTTTCGGGACGCGGTGTAAATATATGCCAAAGGGGGTCACCGGAGGAGGTAAGGGCGGCCCAGGCGCCCACCCCCCCCGGCACGGCCAGGAGGGGGGCCGCGTGGGCAGGTTGCCTGGGCTGCCCCTGGCTCCCCTCTGGCCCCACTTCTGCCGCGTGGAAGCTTCTGGAGCGTTGATTTTTATATATTTTTCCCGGAATTTTTCTGGCAATTTAAGTAATGGGAAAACCTGAAATACAAAAACAGCAGAAAACAAAAACTGGCACTGGGGTGCACTGAGTTAATAGGTTAGTCCAAATATGATCAAAAGTGTATGGAAGTGCATAAATATCATAGCAATATCACACAAAAGAAGCATGGAGCAAGCAGAAATTATAGATACATTTTGGACGTATCATCATCTAAGTGATACATGATCCGAATCGACTAGCCCGTGTCCGATCATCACGTGAGACGGACTAGTCATCAACGGTGAACATCTTCATGTTGATCGTATCTTCTATACGACTCATGTTCGACCTTTCGGTCTTCCGTGTTCCGAGGCCATGTCTGTACATGCTAGGCTCGTCAAGTGAACCCTAAGTGTATTGCTTGTGTAAATCTGGCTTACACCCGTTGTATGCGAACGTTAGAACCTATCACACCCGATCATCACGTGCTGCTTCGGAACAACGATCCTTAGCAACAGTGCACAGTTAGGGGGAACACTATTGTTGAAATTTTAGTGAGAGATCATCTTATTTACTACCGTCGTTCTAAGTAAACAAGATGCATAAACATGATAAACATCACATGCAATCATATAAAGTGACATGATATGGCCAATATCATCTTGCTCCTTCGATCTCCATCTTCGGGGCACCATGATCATCTTTGTCACCGGCTTGACACCATGATCTCCATCATCGTGTCTTCATGAAGTCGTCACGCCAACTATTACTTCTACTACTATGGCTAACGTTTAGCAATAAAGTAAAGTAATTACATGGCGTTATTTAGTGACACGCAGGTCATACAATAATTAAGACAACTCCTATGGCTCCTGCCGGTTGTCAAATTCATCGACATGCAAGTCGTGATTCCCTATTACAAGAACATGATCAATCTCATACATCACATGTATCATTCATCACATCTTCTTGGCCATACCATATCACATAGCACATGCTGCAAGAACAAGTTAGACGACCTCTAATTGTTGTTGCAAGTTTTACGTGGCTTCTATAGGTTTTCTAGCAAGAACGTTTCTTACCTACGCCAAAACCACAACGTGATTTGTCAATTTCTATTTACCCTTCAGAAGGACCCTGTTCATCGAATCCGATCCGACTAAAGTGGGAGAGACAGACACCCGCCAGCCACCTTATGCATCTAGTGCATGTCTGTCGCTGGAACCAGTCTCACGTAAGCGTATGTGTAAGGTCGGTCCGGGCCGCTTCATCCCACAATACCGCCGAATCAAGATTAGACTAGTAACGGCAAGAAAGTTGAGCAAACTCAACGCCCACAACTGCTTTGTGTTCTACTCGTGCAAGATGCTACGCAAAAGACCTAGCTCAGATGCCACTGTTGGGGAACGTAGCAGAATTCAAAAAATTTCTATGCTTTCACCAAGATCAATCTAAGGAGTCATCTAGCAACGAGCATATTGGAGTGCATCTATATACCCTTTTGTAGATCGCGTGCGGAAGCGTTCGAAGGAACGTGGATGAAGTAGTCGTACTCTTCGCGTTCTTCGTCACCGATGATCATAGCGCCGAACGGACGGCACCTCCGCGTTCAACACACGTCCGTTACAGCAATGTCACCTCCTTCTTGATCCAGCAAGGGGGGAGGAGAGGTCGTCGGAGATCCAGCAGCACGACGGCGTGGTGGTGGATGCAGCAGGAAATCCTGCAGGGCTTCGCCGGCGCCCTGCGGAGGAGTAGGAAGTGTGACGGGAGGGGGGAGAGGCGCCAGAGGCTTGGGGTGCGGCTGCCCTCTCCCCCCACTATATAGGGGCCAGGGGGGGCGCCGGCCCTGGGAGATCCCATCTCCAGGGTGGGGCGGCGGCCAGGGGGGCAGACTTGCCCCCCAAGGCATAGGGGCGCCCCCTCCCCCTAGGGTTTCAACCCTAGGCGCATGGAGGGGGAGGCCCAAGTGGTGCGCCAGCCCACCAGGGGCTGGCCCCCTTCCCCTTGCGGCCTAGGGGCCCCACCGGGATGGGTGGCCCCACCCGGTGGACCCCCGGGACCCCTCCGGTGGTCCCGGGACACTCCCGGCGACCCTCGGAGTTCACCCGATGGCCGAAACTGGACTTCCTATATATCATTCTTTACCTCCGGACCATTCCGGAACTCCTCGTGACGTCCGGGATCACATCCGGGAATCCGAACAACATTCGGGTTTCCAAGTGCATGTATCTCTACGACCCTAGCGTCACCGAACCTTAAGTGTGTAGACCCTACGGGTTCGGGAGACACGCAGACATGACCGAGACGACTCTCCGGTCAATAACCAACAGCGGGATCTGGATACCCATGTTGGTTCCCACGTGTTCCTCGATGATCTTCATCGGATGAACCATTGTGTCAAGGATTCACTCAATCCCGTATGATATTCCCTTTGTCTATCGGTACGGTACTTGCCCGAGATTCGATCGTCGGTATTCCCGATACCTTGTTCAATCTCGTCATGGCAAGTCTCTTTACTCGTTCCGTAATCCATCATCCCGTGACTAACTCCTTAGTCACTTTGAGCTCATTATGATGATGTATTACCGAGAGGGCCCAGAGGTACCTCTCCGTCACACGGAGTGACAATATCCCAGTCTCGGTTCGTACCAACTCAACAGACACTTTCGGAGATACCCGTTGCATACCTTTATAGCCACCCAGTTACGTTGTGACGTTTGGCACACCCAAAGTATTCCTACGGCATCCGGGAGTTGCACAACCTCATGGTCTAAGGAATAAATACTTGACACCGAAAAGCTTATGCATTACGAACTATACGATCTCGTGCTATGCTCAGGATTGGGTCTTGTCCATCACATCATTCTCCTAATGATGTGATCCCGTTATCACTGACATCCTATGTCCATGGTCAGGAAACCGTGACCATCTGTTGATCAACGAGCTGGTAACTAGAGGCTTACCAGGGACTCATTGTGGTCTATATATTCACACATGTATCGCTGTTTCCGTACAATACAATTCAAGCATGAATAACAGACAATTATCATGAACAAGGAAATATAATAATAATACTTTTATTATTGCCTCTAGGGCATATTTCCAACACAAAAACACTTGAGTACAAATGGGTTGTTTACACTAGCTTGGGAGCTCATTTGGAGCAAATTTTCTCAAATTCAAATTTATTTTGCACATATGATCTCCTACATCTATCACTAGTATACTCCAATATCATAGGGCTAATATACTCCAATATCAGAAATGTTTTAAAAGTGAGTTTTTTTATTTCTGTGCCCCTTAGCTCTATGCATTCAAAAACCACATCCATCACTAGTATATCAATGTATTAGATTTGTATACACATTGATCAAAAACCCCAATATGACATTCAAAACCCCAATCTAAGTAGCATTCAAAAACAAATCTAACAGGGACCCTATCTAAGGCAACGAATCTGAGTAGCATTAAAATCCCCAATCCGTGAGCACTAAAAACAAATCTAATAAGCATCATAGCATTAAAAAAACAATCTGTTCACAACATCTAACATTTTTGCAACTAATTTATTCAAATCTAAAAAAAATCTAAAAACCCCTATCATTGCAGCACCTAAAATCATAGTTCACAACATCTAGCTAGAATTTTTGCAACGAATTTATCCAACAAACCCCAGTCCAAAAATCCCCATCCCCCCAACCCATACAAAAAAACCCGGCCCATCTGTCAAACCAACTACTCTAACCATCTGAACTACTGTATGAATCACAATCTAACCAATGCAACCAGGGAGCAACTAACTCTACAAGCTAAGCAAGTGCAAATACCTGCTCCTCCATGGCAGGCGGCGCAACGGGGGCATCAGGATGGAATGCGCCGCTCGACGCCGTCACCTTCTGCAGCGATGAGGCGGAGCCCGCCACATCTGCACCGGTTGCGAGTTTCCCCGCACCGCCGTGGACGCCGCCGACATCCGCGGTCACCACGCCCTGACCCTGCAGCTCCACCACATCTCCGGCTGCTGCTCCGGTGTCGCCACGAGCGTCGGCCATCTAACAGATGGAGGCGATGAAGGTGAGGAATAGGATGCGGTGGGGAAGAGCGAGACGGTGCGTTGGAGGCAGTGGAGGAGAGCGAGACGACGCCGGTGGGGGAGAGGAAGACGATGTGGCAGCGAGGGGATTTGGGGGAAAATGGTAGGGGCGATGGAGGTGGTTGCCCTATTTATATGATGGGACGTTTCGGGCATGTCCATGGACACATGCTACCCCACGACTGCGGTCTTACATGCGCCCACGTATACACGGCCCCACTCGTCAGCTAACGGTCAAAGGCATTGACCGACGGCAACATCCGTTATAAACTGTTCTGAGGGTTTTGGGCAAGGGAGTGGGGAAAAGTGAGCAAAAGTTAACAGAGTGGGGATGAAAGAGTAGAGCTAAGGAACCAGGGGCACAAAAAAAATCCCTTATCTTTTATGAGATCTATGTTTTCTCAGCGATTTTCATTGTAGTTTTATTTTCTCATTTGGTGTTTTAGGGGTGATTTGATTTTATAACATTACTCCTATAAAGAATGTGTTGACGCTCAAAAGTTGCACAATCATAAAGGTTGCTTAAAGCTATGTCAAGATTAATTCAAACTTATGATTAGAAGTCACCATGGCATGGCTTTCTTCGAGAAGATCAAGATGGATATGAAGATGGTCTAAAACGGAGCTCGGATGCAAAAGTTATGACAAGTTAAGAGATGCTCATCTTGACATCAGATTAAAGAATGGCTTGAAACCCAATTAAGATGGCTTCAAATGGAAAAAGTTTCAACAAGAAAGTTGTCGGTGTTCTGGGACCAGGGGTACCCAGACTTGCCAGCCTGCGGCCGAGGGCGTGGCTCACCAGGTGGCCTGATACGGCCCAGCCTCTTCAGCGACCGCTCAAGACCCTCGCGAGGGGTCGAGCCTCGCGAGGCGGGCGACACAAGGCATCCCATGGGGCGGCCTCACCAGGCCGGCTCGTGAGGATTGGAGATATCAAGGCGAGGGGCTCCTCGCGAGGTCCTCGTGACGTGAGCAGTGACGACCAAGGCCAGGCGGGCGCCAGCGGGCGCAGGGTGCCAGTTTCCCCTTTGGTGCTATAGGAGCAGGTGCAGACGAAGAGTCCCGAGGCGTCAGGCAAAAGGTTTCCATATCAGTGCAACGAAACCAAGACCAGCAGAATGTCAGGATGGAGGTCATCGCGGAGCCCACGGCGGCGTCACGACCAGATCCTTTGGCAGGCGAAGACCACCTTTGTCAGGATAGCTTGTACTAGCTGTCCCCCTTCAAATTTGGCCGTTGTGGGATTCCTTCCCGCTCAATATTTGGGAAGAGGACCCGGGCACTATAAATAGGATTAGCCATCACCTTGGGAGGGGATCGGATCATCGAGACCCCTCGCACACCACCAGCTCACTCGAGCCCAAGAACACCTCTCCTCAGGAGGTAGTTCATCCATGTACTAGTTCTTCATTAGCCTACAAGGAAATCCACCACACCACACTGGATTAGGGTATTACACAACAACGGTGGCCTGAATCAGTATAAATTTTGTGTCTCTTGTTCATCGGATCTGACGAGCTATGCCTAGGGTTGTTGAGTAGATGAGCTAGGGCGGAAGGAGAGATCTTCGTGCGCACCCCAGAGTTCGAACCTTAAGGGTTTTGCCGGAACCCCAGATCCGACATTTGGCGCGCCAGGTAGGGGCGTGCCGAAGTTTCCTCCCCGTTCGCCCCGCTCTCCGCTCACCAAGTTCTCATGGCGGGCGTCCCTCCTCCGACGGGCTCGGTGGCCGCGCGCGGCAGCGCTCCCGGCAACCGGGCCTTCACCTCCGCCTTACGGCGGGTACAGTGGCCACCCAAGTTCAGGACGGATTTGCCACCGCGCTACAACGGGGCGGCAGACCCGTTTGTCTTCCTTCAGGCCTACCAAGGTGCCATCTCGGCGGCCGGCGGCGACTACAAGGTCATGGCCAGCTGGCTCCCCATGGCACTCAACTGTGTGCCGTGTGCCTGGTTTTTCAGCTTGCCGGAATCGTCCATGGCATCCTGGGAAGAGCTGCGCGACCTATTTGTCGCACTCTTCGGGGCGCCGGCGCCCCACGGCGTCGCAGCCCTCCCCGGCGGCTCCCAGGCGCCACCCTCCAGCCGACACATCAAGCAGATCTTTCGCTAGACGGGTGTCGCCTCCATACGCCAGGGGGCTCCTCCTGGATGGGCGTCAACCAAGGCCGACCTCACCTTTGACTCGGAAGACCACCCCGCCTCCACGGCGGGCTCTGGCGCTCTCCCGATGCTCTGCACCCCCACCATCTGCAACATGGCAGTTACCAAGACCCTCATCGATGGTGGGGCTGGCCTCAACGTGCTCTCAGTGGAAGCTTTCAGCTTGCTCCAAGTGCCACTCGGGCGGCTACGCCCCACCAGACCCATCTCTAGGGTCAGCAGCGGTTCCACCAGCCCTGTGGGACAGATGCGCCTCCCGGTCACCATCGGCACCCAAAACAACTACCGCACCAAGCTGATCGACTTTGACATCACCCGAATCGGTCTCCCGTACAACGCCATCCTCGGGTACCCCGCGCTGGCTCAGTTCATGGCCACAACCCAGCCGGCCTATAACCTCATGAAGATGCCAGGGAGCAGCGGAGTCCTTACCGTGACGGGAGACACCAAAGAAGCCCTAGCGGCCCTCAAGCGTGTCTTTCGGACTGCTGCGGCGGCGTGCCCTGTGGGGGAAGCCGCCCCCTGGGACCGAGGGGGCTGCCTGTGCCAAGAAGAAGCAACTTTTCTCCCAAGACCAAGCCGAGACGAAGCAGGTGGCGGTGGATGAAGACGAGCCGTCAGGTGTCGCCTTCACCATAGGTGCCGGCCTCCCCCAGCTCAAGAAGAGGCGTTGGTTGGATTCCTGCGCGCGAACAGGGACCTGTTTGCGTGAGAACCCAAGGATCTGGCGGGAGTCCCGAGAGAGGTGATCGTGCATCACCTAAACGTATGCCCTAACATGCGCCCCGTGAAGCAGAAGGCCAGGTGCCAATCCACGGAGAAGCAGTCCTTCATCGTGCAAGAGACTTGTAAGCAGGAGGTGGCGGGTGTCATCCGCGAGGTCCGGTACCCGGAGTGGCTGGCGAACCCCGTCGTCGTGCCCAAGAAGGGAGGAAAAGAGCGCATGTGTGTCGAATTCACCAACCTCAACAAAGCTTGCACGCAAGATCCGTTTCCTTTGCCGCACATCGACCAAATCGTTGACTCTACCGCCGAGTGTGACTTGTTGTGCTTCCTGGACGCCTTCTCAGGTTACCACCAGATCAAGATGGCGTTGCAAGACCTCGAGAAGACTGCCTTCCTCACCCCATGTGGAGTGTACTGCTACACCTGCATGCCATTTGGGTTATGGAATGCGGGAGCAATTTTTCAGCGGTTAATGCACATCACACTAGGAGAACAACTCGGGAGAAACGCTGAGGCGTATGTAGATGGCATCGTGGTAAAGTCTCAGGAGGCCTCAACCCTTATCACAGATCTGGAAGAGACTTTCGCCAACCTACGCAAGGTGGACCTGCGACTCAACCCGGAGAAGTGTGTGTTCGGAGTCCCTTCAGGCAAGCTCTTGGGCTTCCTCGTGTCACACCGGGGAATCGAGGCAAACTCCGAGAAGGTCAAGGCCATAGAAAAAATGAGTCCGCCCAAGAACCTCAAGGAGATGCAGAAGCTGTCCGGCTGTGTAACGTCGCTGGGGCGTTTCATCTCCAAGCTAGGGGAGAGAGCCCTTCCCTTCTTCAAGCTGATGAAAAGGAAGGGCCCGTTGGAATGGATCCCTGAGGCTGATGCAGCGTTCGAAGACCTCAAGAGATACCTCACCAGCCCACCAGTGATGGTGGCACCCAAGCCTCTAGAGCCATTGGTGCTTTACTGGCCGCAACACCACATTCAGCTAGTGCAGCACTGGTGGCCGTTCGAGAGGAGCGTCAAGATAAGACCTTGCAACGCAAGGGTGGCACTCCCGAGGCCCCGTCAGGGCCGAAAGACGACCACGATATGCAAGACGACCTCCCTGAGGCCGCAGCTGCCCCAACTTTTGACCAAGCCCCTGGAGCACCTTTTTAGACCACACAGCCACAAGAGAGTCCAGACTTCACCCTCATCGAGCACCCGGTATACTTCATCATCACGGTGCTCCGTGATGCCCGAGCGCGCTACCCCATGCCACAGAAGCTCTTGCTTGCGCTCCTCGTCGCTTCATGTAAGCTGCACCACTACTTCCAAGGCCACCCCATCAAGGTCGTCTCAGCTTACCCTCTGGAAAGGGTACTCTGGAGCCCGAACGCGGCAGGAAGGGTCGCGGAATGGAATATAGAGCTACAAGCATTCCAGCTAGACTTTAGCACCACCAGAGTCATCAAGGGGGCCGCGCTTGCTGACTTCGTGGCAGAATGGACTGACGCCCCAGGGCCCTAAGCGAGCCCGAACCAGTCCCACTTACCGGGGAGCGAAGCACCGGATGGCTGGGTCATGTACTTTGATGGCGTATTCGCCCGCCAGGGCGCCGGGGCATGGGCTGTGCTTATCTCACCCACTCAAGACAGGCTCTACTACGTCGTGCAACTCTGCTTTCAGCCAGGCGATAAGGTCTCCAACAACATCGCAGAATACGAGGGCCTCATCGCCGGCCTCAGGGCGGCGAGAGCCCTAGGGGTGAAACGCCTCATCATCAGGGGTGACTCCCAGCTCCTCGTCAACTTCTCCAACAAGGTGTATGAGCCAAGGGACGAACATATGCAGGCATACCTCGCGGAGGTACGCAAGATGGAGAAGCAGTTCTTGGGCCTGGAGCTGGAGCACGTGCCTCGTGACACCAACAAGGATGTCGACGACATCGCCAAGAGAGTGTCCAGGTGACTGCCCCAAGCACCCGGCGTCTTCGAGGAAAGGCTCCTCAGACCCTCAGCGTCACCCCAGCGGGAAGGACCGACGAAGCCTCAGGAAGAACTCCCCCAGCCGCCGACCTCGGGAGCCCCTGCCTGCGGCCCGGCCTCAGGAGCTCGCTTGCTCCTGGTGCTCGAGCCTTAGGAGGGATGCTGGACCGAGGAATTCAAGTCATACCTGGTGCGAGGAGTGTTGCCGGAAAAGGAGGAAGATGTAGAGCACGTAGCCCGACAGGCTACGACATACTGCATCCAAGACGGTGACCTTTACATGAGGCGACCTAATGACGTTTCTTTGTGATGCATCTCCAGGAAGCAGGGAGGCGAGCCGCTAGCTGACATCCACGCTGGGGACTGCGAACATCACTCATCATCGCGCACCTTGGTCGGCAAGGCGTTCCGCAGTGGTTTTTACTGGCCCACGACACTTAACGATGCCACCGAGCTGGTAAAGTCTTGCGAGGCTTGCCAGTTCCATGCCAAGCAGATCCACCAACCGGCTCAGGGCCTACAAACTATCCCACTCTCCTAGCCATTCGTGGTCTGGGGGCTGGACATCCTAGGCCCCTTCCCTCAAGCGCCCGGGGGCTACCGATACCTTTACGTCGTCGTCGACAAGTTTACCAAGTGGGCTGAGGTGGAAGCAGTCCGAACCATCCCAGCCGGTTCCGCAGTCAAGTTCATCAAGGGCCTCGTAAACCGGTTCGAGGTCCCTAACCGCATCATCGCCGACAACGACTCGCAGTTCACTAGTAACCTTTTCAAGACATACTGTGCTAACCTTGGAACGCAGATTTGCTACGCCTCTATAGCGCATCCCAGGAGCAATGGCCAGACTAAGCACGCCAATGCGGAGGTCCTGAGGGGCCTCAAGACCAGGACCTGCAAGAAGAAGCTCGAAGCTTGCGGAAGGGGTTGGCACGACAAGCTCCCGTCCGTGCCGTGGTCCATCCGCACCACTGCTACCAAGCCGACGGGCGAGACCCCATTCTTCCTCCTCTAAGGAGCCGAGGCGGTCCTCCCCCACGAGGTCAGGCACCGGTCGCCACGGGTCTTAGCATTCGACGAGGTGCAACAAGGCGCCATGCAGGGGACATACCACGTGCTGGGGGAGGAGCGCCGGCGCGACGTTTCACTCCGAGTAGCAAGATAGTAGTAGGCGCTGCGGCGGTACCATTGCTGCAGCATTCGCCCCAGGACGCTTGAGGTAGGTGACCTCATTTTAAGGAGAGTCCTCTCCAGAGAGGGACTGCACAAGCTCTCACCCATGTGGGAAGGGACATTCAAGATCACCCACGTCTCTAGATCCGGCGTCGTGCGCCTGGAAACAGGGGATGGCATCCCCGTCCCGAACAGATGGAATATCCAGCACCTTCGGAGGTTCTACCCATGAAATAAGGCCCTTGCGCCTGAGATGACTAGGCTCCGTGCCTGCGAGGAACAAGGCCCTTGCGCCTGATAAGACTAGACTCCGTGCCTACGAGGAACAAGGCCCTTGCGCTTGAGAAGACTAGGCTCTGTGCCTGCCAGGAATAAGGCCCTTGTGCCTGAGAAGACTAGGCTCCATGCCTGCGAGGAACAAGGCCCTTGCACCTGAGAAGACTAGGCTCCGTGCCTGCGAGAAACAAGGCCCTTGCGCCTGAGAAGACTAGGCTCCGTGCCTGCGAGGAACAAGGCCCTTGCGCCTGAGAAGACTAGGCTCCATGCCCGCGAGGAACAAGGCCCTTGCGCCTGAGAAGACTAGGCTCCGTGCCTGCAAGGAACAAGGCCCTCGCGCTTGAGAAGCCAAGGGCCACTGCCTGTGAAGCAAGGCTCCGGTCTGTGAAGATCTTCGCTCGTGGCACTCTCACGTAATAATGCGTGGGGCTGTACACGCCCCGGAGTCTCCGGAGAGCCGCCCTCGGGCCTCAGGGGCTCCCTCCCACGTCCTAGTGGCAACACTTAGCTCCATGCTGGTGAGAAGACTAGATTAGGTGCCGGACGCGGCCGTTCATTTGCTTTCTTGAGTTGGCTTGCCCCTGTCTTCTCTTTTTTGGATTCTGAAGGTTCTGGCGTTCCTCGATTGCTTGGTGTTGATTTCCCTCTGTGGTCCTTCTCTCAGTTTTCGGGCTAGCTCAGGGAGAGCGGCAGTTGCACGACGCTTTCCCCAGCGCTCCCCCCTTAGCCTTCACGAGGTGCCCAAACCAAGGCGTGTGATTGGCACGCCGTCCATCCTTATGTCTATGCCCCACGGGTACTGCGACAAGGGGCAGCCGACCGTGCTCAGGCCGCGTCAAGGGCCTCGGGCAGTAAAGGATAATAACCGCCTAACGAGTCTTTGCATCCTCACGAAGTGTCAAACGTCGCGAGAAGAAGGCAATACCGAGTGCGTCAAGATGGGTCTCCTCACCCTAAGGGCGTGTAGCACACAGATCGCGCAATAATGGACAGAGACACTAGGCATGGTGCTATAAATCATAAAACCACGGTTCATTACATGCTCTTCCAGGGCTCCATACTTGTTTGTTCGAGTGATGCAGGAAGGAAGAAAAACCAAGAACGGCTGGCGACGACCGTCGAGGCGTGACTTCTCACGAGGACCTACACCCCGAGCTCAGCCGGAGCCCTCCTCACACTTCACCTGAGCGCGACGACGAGACGACCCAGCACCAGCTTCCAGGCGGGCATGGAGGCGTGGCGGCTGGTCATAGCCACCGCTGCTGGAGCTGTCGCTGAAGGAGGAGCCGCCATAGCAGGACGAGCTGCGGCCGTCGCCCAGGCCAAGCACCTCGCCGCCACTGTTGACCTCGAGGCAGCACTCGGCACGGCACCCGTCTTCCCCGAACACCCTCACAAAGAGGGCCGAGTCGTCGCCATACCTGAAGTGAAGGGTGCAACGTCCGCCCAAGCCACGCGCACGGGCAAACGTGTGACAGCCACGAGCCAGAGCCACGACGCCCGAGGCGGAGGCCTCCATTGCAACCCACGAAGCTCTGCTGCAAAAATCGTCCGCCTGCAGCCAAAAGCCACCAGAGCTCGCTGCGAGGAGTTCGCCGGCTAGGGAGCGTGGGAGCTGGAGCCGGATGCCGCCTGGGCTCTCTGACCACACGACAAACACCAGCGCCACCTCCGCTAAGTGGGAGCGTGGCTACAGAGGCCTGACGACCCCAGAGTGCCTCCTTTCGTTTCCAGGGCCGCCAACGCCACAGCGGCCCCCGTCGCTCGAAGAACCGCCACCGCGGTTACCAAGGGCAACTATGGGCGTCGCGACGGTCCGCCCACGTCCGCTAGCAGCCCTGACGGGACTCGCTGCGCGCTTGCGAGGACGGCCTTGTCCCCTCTTGACTGGTGGTGAACCAGGCCCCTCTTGCCCGGTTTTCCCCTTCTCCACGAACGAAAACTTCCTGGTCGGCGCCATGAACAGATCGGCTAAGCGAAGGGCTAGGAAGGAGAAGAAGCGAGAGGAACGGGGGAAGAAGATTGAAAGTGCTGTATATCGACTAGAGGGGGG
>LR738709.1:579586751-579749124 GCA_902687465.1 Secale cereale
GTGAATAGGCGATTTTTATGCAAGTCTTCAAAACATGGAAGTTTCGAAGACAAACGCTAAAACCAATCCTATTTATATGCAGCGGAAGGTAGACTACACTAGACAATCCATAGTCAAGTATTCAATGAAGTGAAAGCATGAAGACTAAAAGCAGCTAGGCAGTATGGATCAGGATGGAAGATTGCATGAAGCCAATCAGAACAAGTAGTCACACAGTGAAGTCAAACAGATAGGCAAGCAAGCAATGACTTCACAATAAAAGACAGTAAGTAAAGAGAGGGAAAGGATAGAACCAGTAGCTCGGGGAAGACCGTGATTTGTTAGACCAGTTCCAGTTGCTGTGACAACTGTACGTCTGGTTAGGGAGGCTGAGATTTAACTCAAAAAACCGCGTCTTCACCTTGTTCCCCTTGAGCTAAGGACACCTAGTCCTCGCCCAATCACTCTGGTAAGTCTTCAAGGTAGACTTCCAAACCTTCATAGACTTCGTTCACCGGCGATCCACAATGACTCTTGGATGCTCAGAACGCGACGCCTAACCAGCTGGAGGAAACACAATCCTCAAGTGTAACAAGTCTTCACGTCACAGAGACAGAAAGACTTCAGTGATGCCTAACACTCTTTGGCTCTGGGTGTTTGGGCTTTGTCCTCGCAAGGATCTCTCTCTCAAATGCTTTGGAGGTGGGTTGCTCTCAAATGACAAAAGCCGTGTAATAACTCTGAGCAGCCACCAATTTATGGTGTAGGGGGTGGGCTATTTATAGCCACCGGGCAACCCGACCTGATTTGTCCGAAGTGACCCTGGGTCACTAAGGAACTGACACGTGTTCCAATGGTCAGATTTCAAACACACACGGCAACTTTACTTGGGCTACAAGTAAAGCTGACTCATCCAGCTCTGGATAAGATTTGCTCTCATTGTCTTCGCTCGAAGACATAGGATTTGGTTGAGCATCACTTCAGTCACTCTGACTTTGTTCACTTGGACCCCACTTAACAGTACAGTGGTTCCTATGACTCAAAAAAAGAAAAGGAAACAACGAAACATCTAAGTCTTCGCGCTCCATAGTCTTCACACAATGTCTTCTCTTGTCATAGTCTTCAATATGATTATCTTCATATACCACCATTGTCGTCAATGTCTTGATACATTTTTAGGGGTCATCTCCGGTAGGTAAACCGAATCAATGAGGGACTACTACCTGTGTTATCCTGCAATTCTCACAAACACATTAGTCCCTCAACCAGGTTTGTCGTCAATACTCCAAAACCAACTAGGGGCGGCACTAGATGCACTTACAATCTCCCCCTTTTTGGTGATTGATGACAAACTGGTCGAAGTTTTCAACGGGGATAAAAGTATGTGAAATTGTAAAGGATAAAGGTATGGTCGTCATAAGTAGCAAAAGGCTCCCCTTGAAGATGTGCATATAGTTGATTTGCTTTTGAATGCAAATGCACATGGCAGGTTGTACTTGTGGAGATCCTCTTCAACTTATGAAGACAATTCATCATGCACATTTGATATGTCGAATATAATGATATGCATAATGAGAAATGGACGTCTGCAAAATGACTAAGTGCGGAATATATAGTAGCACATGCGGAATTTATCATCGCATTACAGAGTATCAGAAAACGTAGCAGACGACCATCAAGTTTAAGTGTTACAACTCAAAGAGCCAAATGTAGAAAAATGAGAGTTGTAAACACTAGACAAAATATAAAGCACCCGCCCATATGGACCCGCTTGAAGACTATCAACTCATATGCTTCTCCCCCTTTTGTCAGTAAGGACCAAAAAGGTTTGAAGACATAGAGCCTCTACTCGTTCCCAGTTGGAGTAGGAGAGGATGCAGGGTCGGCGTTGGTGTTTGGCGGTGCAGAAGTAGTTGGTGCAGTGTCGACACGCGCTGAGGGAGGAGGTGGTGAGGTAGCATCATCTTGATCATCTATCACCCTGGCGTCAACCGTTGCAGCGGAGGAGGAGTAGTCAGAGTCTTCAAGAGACGGAGTTCGACGCAGAACATCATTCCTTGGAGGAGTGTGGTCAAACTCGAATCTTTCTGTGAAGCCATCGTCTTGAAGATCTGCTTCAGCACTCAGCAAAGTCAAACTCTTCCATGACCTCTGATAGGTTTCATGAGCAACAAAGGCATTCTTGGTGGCAAGGTTGCGAATGCGATTGATGTCCACCAAGAGGCTTTGCATTTGACACTTCAGCCAGTAGTGATGCTTATCCTGTTTCTGATGTAAGGCAACGAGAAGCTCTCGGTCATTGAGAACACGAGAAAGCTTCCGAGGCCTTTGGGCAATGGTGCTCTCAGTAGCTTCAGTCTCTGCATGGCGAGGTAAGCGAGTACGGCCAGCCAGAGGAAAAACACGAGTAACTACTGGAACTCCTTCAATTGGCTGAGTGAAGCTCTGGTGATCAGTGTTCTGAAGACTAACATGCTCTTTGGCAGGCTCTTGGTATATGGCTTCAGCTGACATATCAACCTCTGGCAAGAATATGTGATGGTTGCGAGCAGAAGGCTGATAGTTGATAGCAGAATGAAGCTTGATGAGGCGCATAATCCATGGAGCGTAAAACTTGAGGCCAAAAAGATCAGAGCCGGAAACAGCCAACTGCCTGATAAAGAAGTCTTGAGCGTTGAAGCTGATGCCATTGAAGATGTAGAAGACCAATGTCTTCATTGTGCCTTCAAGCTTGGCTGATGAAGAATGTCCTTTGACAGGCCAAAGAGTTCGCCTAATGATATGATATATGGTGCGAGGCAGATACTCAAGGTCTTCAACAAAGAACTCCTTTGGATATTCAACATTGATTGGCAAAGGCTTCATCATGCTCAGCATTTGGCTCATGTTGGGCTTGGGCTTCTGAAAGGTACTCTCCAAAGCTTCGTTGTGTAGTTGACAGTCAGGTTCATATAGCTCTCCTGGAGTGGGCAGGCCAGTTAGCTCAATGAGATCAAATGCTTTGGCTTCATGATGGACATTGCCTGTCATCCACAAAAGGACCCATGTCTTCAGATCCCTGCTGTAACCGCGAATGTGGAGGGTTGCATAGAATTGCAAAAGCAGCTCTTCATTCCAATGCTCTTTGTCATTCACAAAATTGAGCAGGCCAGCATCACGAAAGCAATCAAGGGCTTCCTCAAGACAGGGCAGTCCAGTAATGGCTTCAGTATCAAGAAGCATATGAGGGAAGATGCGCCCTTGATCATAGAGAACTCTTGAGTAATAACTGCGCTGTTGATGACTCCAGAACCTATCTGATGATATCCTTGGCTTGGAATAGAGGTTCTTGGCGCTGTCAAAGAAGGTGTTGTACGCAGTGAAGCCATTTGCATTGAAGGACCCTGGTGAAGTGGCAGTACCTGGGAACCTTGGTAGTCTTGGCTTAGGCTTCTGAACCTGAGGCCTGTGCTCAACATGGTAGTCAAATTGAGGACCAGCAGCAGGCGGTCCAGCAGCAGGCGGAGGAACCAGAATGGGCCATCTGACAGAGATGAGCTGATCATCTTTGTCGTATGCTTGCTCAATTGTATGGGGCCGTGGAGGCGGAACAGGAGCAGCGACATTTGCTTAGGGCTGCTGAGTGGCTTCAGGTGCAGCATTGACTTCAGGTGCCATCACATCTGGCACCATATTGGATTCATGCGCCACATTAGCTTCAGCCATGACAACGTCATTGGCGTCAGTGTTGGTGTTGGTGGCAGCCTCAGAATTTGTAGCCTCCACTTCAGGAGCTGGAGGGCCGGACACGTTCTCCTCGAGAACAGGGGGTGTGGCAGCACGTGCTTCTTCTTCTTCGGGTTGTTCTTCATCGGCTGATGCAGCCGGAATATCTTCAGTCTCTTTGGCTTCAGACTCTGGGAGGTTCACAGTAGGAGAAGCTTCAGGAACAGATTGTTGCTCTTCTCCTTCTGTAACTCTTGAAGGAACGACTTGGGGCCTTGGTCCTTTGCGAAGCCTGCGGAATGGTGGCGACGCTTTTGGTCATGGAGTTGGTTGGGCCACAAAGTCTTCATCTTCAAGCACCGAACTGGTGACTTGAGTAGGGGGTGTTACTGGTGTGTCTTCAACACGTGGGGATTCTTTTGGGTGATTAGCCCATGAGTCATCCTGAGCAATTGGCGTCAATGGACGACCAATGCTGATGCGTTCGCTCTTCGTGAGAACAGGCGATGATACCACATTATACTCGATCTGAGGAAGGACTTCATCATCTTCAACATTGTCATGAGGACCAATGTCTTCAGCTGCGGTGGGGTCAACAACTGGAATGTTTTCAGCCTCTGTGGGAGCAGGCTCATGAACAGTCATGCGATGTTCCTGGTGTGCAGATGTAGGACGAGCAACGGAAATGGGCTCAATGACAAGGGGCTCTGTAGGATCAGCCCGGACCTTCTTGGTCTTTCGCTTCTTAGTGGGGGGAGCATCATCAGTGGTGTTCTTGCGCTTGCGGACTTCAGCTTCAGCCACCTTTGTCTTCTTAAGCTCTGAAGCAACTGGGGTGACCTTAGGCTTTGTGCCTGTCATGCTATCAGGGAAGACAATGCGAGGTTCTTCCTGCCTTGATCCTTCAGCTTGGGCCATAGTTTGCTTCTTCTTCTTGGCAGCCATTCTGGGGTCGATGCCGGGACGCCCAAGGGCCTTGCGCTTCTCAGCTTCATTGTAGGCTTGGACGCACTTGGCAGCCAAGGCCTTGATGCGCTCACGAGAACCTTTAGCTTCTTCACGCCTCTTGCGAAAGGCTTCCTTGAGCTCATGCATCATGACTTTGAAGTTTTGGATTTCTTGGACGCTGAGCTTGGCCATATGCTTCTTGAACTGAGCCTTTTCATAGTCAGTCTTTTGCTTCAGCTCAACAATTCTCTGAGCAAGAGCTAGCTCAGAAGCAATGGCACCATTGAAGGAGACGCTGAGGCCAACGGGAAGTTGCAGATCGTCAAAGCTGAGGTTGGGGGTGTCAAAACACTCATCAATGAAGTTGTTCAACACTTCCACGTCAAAGAGCGGCAAATCGTTGAAGATTTCTGCATCTTGCTTCTCTTGATCAATTGCTCCAGAGCGTCATCAGCTAGATCTTCATCGCTTGAAAGATCAATGGCTTCATTAGCGTTCTTCAGAACAACATCAGGAGTTAGAGCTGGACTGGGGTTGTGCATGGGCTTCTTCCTTAGCTGTTTGCTCTTGGAAATGCGAGAGTGCTCCTCAGATTGCACACTTGGTGCTGGTGGAGCAGTGGCCAACGGCTTCACTCTTGAAGCAATTGGTGGAGTGGTCTTCGAAGCCTTTGATTTCTTCTTCTTCTTTGGCTTCGGAGATGCAAGCGCTTCATCAGAATCAGCGATGTCTGCAGGTTGATCCACGTCCGCCCCTTGAACCCTTATATGACGTATGAGACCTTCTAAGTTGTAGAACACTATGGGAAACGACTAATTTGCCATCAGTAG
This sequence comes from Secale cereale, assembly GCA_902687465.1. NCBI lineage: Eukaryota > Viridiplantae > Streptophyta > Magnoliopsida > Poales > Poaceae > Secale > Secale cereale. Next base: position 579,592,214 of record LR738709.1, read on the forward strand.
ACGTCTTTGCCGTCAGCTTTTTGTCGGGAAGACGGCAAAGATAAGGTTTGCCGTCATCGGCAGACGACAAAGATAAGGTTTGCCATCATCGGCAGACGGCAAAGAAAAACTGACGGCAAAATAAACTTTGCCGTCTGCAGAAAAAATCACAGACGGCAAAAAGCTCACTTTGCCGTCTGCAACAAAAATCACAGACGACAAAGCATCTATGTCGTCTATGTTTGTTTTGGCAGACGACAAAGAATTGTTGCCGTCTAATTTTTTTCGCAGACGGCAAATTGTGCTGTTTGCCGTGTGTATTTGTTTCCGCAGACGGCAAAGCAGAAGCACATCACGCGGATCCATCACCCGGATTGATGACTTGGCAAAATCTTAATCACACATCCCAACTACTCGCACCATCGTAGGAACACCCCAACCCACCCCACGATGCACGCCCCCCACCCACAAGGCCACGCTCGTACCTGGCCCACCCATGATTCTTGCTTCTCCCCCGTGCTCCCTCATCTCTCCATCTCCCCGAGCAGTAGCACGCCGCCAGGAAGCGCACTCCTCCCTCCTCCCCTGAGCTGCCACACACCGCCGTCCAACACCACCCGCCCATCCGGCGCCCCCGTCCAGCGCCCGCCCGTCCCAGAGCAGCCGCATGCCGCGGCCAGCGCCCGCGAGCCCATGCATCTGCTGTTGGGGAACGTTGCATGGGAAACAAAAATTTTCCTACCGTTCACCAAGATCAATCTAGTAGAAGCAACTACGAGAGGGGAGTGTGATCTACGTACCCTTGTAGATCGCTAAGCGGAAGCGTTATGAACGCGGATGATGGAGTCGTACTCGTCGCGATTCAGATCGCCGAAGACCTAGCACCGAAGCAACGGTGCCTCCGCGTTCTTCACACGTACGGCTTGGGGACGTCTCCTCCTTCTTGATCCAGCAAGGGGTGGAGGAGAGGTTGATGGAGAACCGGCAGCACGACGGCGTGGTGGTGATGGTGGAGAAGAACTCCAGCAGGGCTTCGCCTAAGCACCGCGGGAGAAGAAGATATGACGGGAGAGGGAGGGCAGCACCGAGGCACGAACTGTCTTGGCTGCCCTCCCTTTGCCCCACTATATATAGGGGGGGTGGAGAGGCTAGGGCGCCCTAGGGTTTCCCCCTAGGGGCCGGCGGCCAGGGCAAGGGGAGGGGGCGGCGGCCAGGGCAGGGGGAGGCGCCCAGGCCCTAGGGTTTCCCCCCTAGGTGCCTTGCCCCCCAAGCCCAAGGGGTGCGGCCAGCCCTAGGGGGTCCCACCCCCTTAGCCGCATGGGGATAGGGCCCAGGGGGGGCGCACAGCCCCCTGAGGGCTGTGGTGTCCCCCTTTGTGGCCCAATAGGCCCAGAACACCTTCCGGACCCCCCGAAAACCTTCCTGGTACTCCGCCGATTTCCCGATGCTCTCCGGAACACTTCCGGTACTCCGAAACCTTTCATCCTATATATCAATCTTCGTCTCCGGACCATTCCGGAGACCCTCGTCATGTCCGGGATCTCATCCGGGACTCCGAACAACCTTCGGTAACCATGCACTCTTCTCACTAACAACCCTAGCGTCACCGAACGTTAAGTGTGTAGACCCTGCGGGTTCGGAAACCATGTAGACATGACCGAGACACTCTCAGGTCAATAACCAATAGCGGGATCTGGATACCCATATTGGCTCCTACATGTTTCTCGATGATCTCATCGGATGAACCACGATGTCAAGGATTCAGGCAATCCCGTATACAGTTCCCTTTGTCTCGTCGGTATGTTACTTGCCCGAGATTCGATCGTCGGTATCTCTATACCTAGTTCAATCTCGTTACCGGCAAGTCTCTTTACTCGTTACTGTAATACATAATCCCGTGACCAACTACTTAGTCACTTTGAGCTCATTGAGATGACGTATTACCGAGTGGGCCCGGAGATACCTCTCCGTCATACGGAGTGACAAATCCCAGTCTCGATCCATGTCAACTCAACAGACACCTTCGGATATACCTGTAGAGTACCTTTATAGTCACCCAGTTACGTTGTGACGTTTGGCACACACAAAGCACTCCTACGGTGTCAGTGAGTTACATGATCTCATGGTCATAGGAACTTATACTTGACATGCAGAAAACTATAGCGATAACTGACACGATCAAAAAGCTATGTTTACGTTTGGGTCTCGTCCATCACATCATTCTCCTAATGATGTGATCCCGTTATCAAATGACAACTCATGTCTATGACCTGGAAACCGCGGTCATCTTTGATCAACGAGCTAGTCCTGTAGAGGCTCACTAGGGACACAAAGTCTGTCTATTCATCCACACGTGTATTCGAGTTTCCAATCAATACAGTTATAGCATGGATAATAAACGATTATCATGAACAAGGAAATATAATAATAACTCTTTTATTATTGCCTCTAGGGCATATTTCCAACAGTCTCCCACTTGCACTAGAGTCAATAATCTAGTATTACAAGGTAATGAATCTAACACCCATAGAGTCTTGGTGTTGATCGTGCTTAGCCCGTGGAAGAGGCTTAGTCAACGGATCTGCATCATTCAAATCCGTGTGTACTTTGCAAATGTTTATGTCCTCCTCCTTGACTGAATCGCGGATGGAATTGAAGCGTCGCTTTATGTGTCTGGTCCTCTTGTGAAACCTTGGTTCCTTGGCTAGAGCAATGGCACCAGTGTTGTCACAGAACAGAGTCATTGGGTTCAGTGCACTAGGCACAACTCCAAGATCTGTCATGAACTCCTTCATCCAGACACCTTCCTTCGCCGCCTCCGAGGCAGCTATATACTCCGCTTCACATGTAGAATCAGCTACCACGCTCTGCTTGGAACTGCACCAGCTTACCGCTCCCCCGTTGAGAATATATACGTATCCGGTTTGAGACTTAGAGTCATCCGGATCAGTGTCAAAGCTTGCATCGACGTAACCCTTTACGACGAGCTCTTGATCACCTCCATAAACGAGAAACATATCCTTAGTCCTTTTCAGGTACTTTAGGATATTCTTGACCGCTGTCCAGTGATCCATACCAGGATTACTTTGAAACCTTCCGGCCATACTTATGGCAAGGCTGTCATCTGGTCTCGTGCACAGCATTGCATACATGATAGAGCCTATGGCTGAAGCATAGGGGACGACATTCATCTTTTCTCTATCTTCCGCAGTCACTGGGCACTGAGTCTTACTCAACTTTGTACCTTGCAATACCGGCAAGAACCCCTTCTTGGATTGATCCATTTTGAACTTCTTCAAAACTTTATCAAGGTATGTGCTTTGTGAAAGTCCTATCAAGCGTCTTGATCTATCTCTATAGATCTTGATGCCCAATATGAAAGGAGCTTCACCGAGATCCTTCATCGAAAAACTCTTGTTCAAATACCCCTTCACGCTATCCAAAAATTCTATATTGTTTCCAATCAGCAATATGTCATCCACATATAATATTAGAAACGCTATAGAGCTCCCACTCACTTTCTTGTAAATACAAGCTTCATTGTAAACTTGTATAAACCCAAACGCTTTGATCACCTCATCAAAGCGAAGATTCCAACTCCGAGATGCTTGCACCAGCCCATAAATGGAACGCTGGAGCTTGCATACTTTGTCAGCATTCTCTGGATCGACAAAACCTTCTGGTTGCATCATATACAACTCTTCCTTAAGAAAACCGTTAAGGAACGCTGTTTTGACATCCATCTGCCAAATTTCATAATCGAAATATGCAGCTATTGCTAACATGATTCGGACGGATTTAAGCATCGCTACGGGTGAGAAAGTCTCATCGTAGTCAATCCCTTGAACTTGCGAAAAACCCTTTGCCACAAGTCGAGCTTTATACACGGTGACATTACCGTCAGCGTCCGTCTTCCTCTTAAAAATCCATTTATTCTGAATGGCCTTCCGCCCTTCAGGTAATACTTCCAAAGTCCATACTTTGTTTTCATACATGGATCCCATCTCGGATTTCATGGCCTCTAACCATTTGTCGGAATCTGGGCCCACCATCGCTTCTCCATAGCTCGTAGGTTCACCGTTGTCTAACAACATGACCTCCAAGACAGGGTTACCATACCACTCAGGTGCAGTGCGTACCCTTGTCGACCTACGAGGTTCGGTAGTAACTTGATCGGAAGCTTCTTGATCATCATCATTGGCTTCCTCTTCAACCTCTGTAGGCTCCACAAAAACATCTTTCTGTGCTGCGCTACTTTCTGGTTGAAGCAGAGGTTCAATAACCTCATCAAGTTCTACCTTCCTCCCACTCAATTCTTTCGAGACAAACTCTTTCTCGAGGAAGGACCCGTTCTTAGCGACAAACACTTTGCCCTCGGATCTGAGATAGAAGGTGTACCCAACTGTTTCTTTTGGGTATCCTATGAAGACACATTTGTCCGCTTTGGGTTCGAGCTTTTCTGGCTGAAGCCTTTTGACATAAGCATCGCAACCCCAAACCTTGAGAAAAGACAACTTAGGTTTCTTACCAAACCACAGTTCATACGGTGTTGTCTCAACGGACTTAGATGGAGCCCTATTTAAAGTGAATGCAGCTGTCTCTAACGCATATCCCCAAAACGATAGTGGCAAGTCGGCAAGAGACATCATAGAACGTACCATATCTAATAGGGTCCGATTACGACGTTCGGACACACCATTACGCTGTGGTGTTCCAGGTGGTGTCAACTGTGAAACAATTCCACATTTTCTTAAGTGATCACCAAACTCATAACTCAGATATTCTCCCCCTCGATCAGATCGTAGGAACTTGATCTTCTTGTTACGATGATTTTCAACTTCACTCTGAAATTGCTTGAACTTTTCAAAAGTTTCAGACTTATGCTTCATCAAGTAAATATACCCATATCTACTTAAGTCGTCAGTGAAGGTGAGAAAATAACGATATCCACCGCGCGCCGTTACACTCATCGGACCGCACACATCAGTATGTATGATTTCCAATAAGTCACTTGCCCGTTCCATTGTCCCTGAAAACGGGGTCCTTGTCATCTTGCCCATGAGGCACGGCTCGCACGTGTGAAGTGATTCAAAATCAAGAGACTCCAAAAGTCCATCAGCATGGAGCTTCCTCATGCGTTTCACGCCGATATGACCGAGACGGCAGTGCCACAAGAAAGTGGTATTATCATTATCTACTCTACATCTTTTGGCATCAATGTTATGAACATGTGTATCATCACTATCGAGATTCAATAAGAATAAACCCCTAACTTCGGGTGCATGACCATAAAAGATATTACTCATATAAATAGAACAACCATTATTCTCTGACTTAAATGAGTAACCGTCTCGCAATAAACAAGATCCAGATATAATGTTCATGCTTAACGCAGGCACTAAATAACAATTATTCAGGTTCATAACTAATCCCGATGGTAATCGAAGAGCGAGCGTGCCGACGGCGATCACATCAACCTTGGAACCATTTCCCACGCGCATCGTCACTTCGTCCTTCGCCAGCCTCCGTTTATTCCGCAGTTCCTGTTTAGAGTTGCAAATGTGAGCAACCGAACCGGTATCCAATACCCAGGCACTACAACGAGAGTTGGTAAGGTACACATCAATAACATGTATATCATATATACCTTTGTTGTTGTTGGCCCCCTTCTTGTCCGCCAGATACTTGGGGCAGTTCCGCTTCCAGTGGCCATTCCCCTTGCAATAGAAACACTCAGTCTCTGGCTTGGGCCCAGCTTTGGGTTTCTTCACTGGATTAGCAACTGCTTTGCCACCCTTCTTAGAGTTACCCTTCTTGCCCTTGCCATTCTTCTTGAAACTGGTGGTCTTATTGACCATCAACACTTGATACTCCTTCTGGATGTCTGCCTCAGCGACTTTCAGCATCGAAAACAGCTCGGCGATGGTTTTATTCATCCCTTGCATGTTGTACTGCTGGACGAAGCTCTTGTAGCTTGGAGGGAGTGACTGGAGAATTCTGTCAATGATAGCCTCATCCGGGAACACAAGTCCCAGATCAGCTATGCGGGTATAGTACCCAGACATCTTCAGTAAGTGCTCACTGACAGACAAATTCTCCTCCATCTTGCAAGCGAAGAATTTATCGGTGGTCTCATACCTCTCGATCTTAGCATTCTTCTCAAAGATGAATTTCAACTCCGTGTACATCTCATATGCACCATGACGTTCAAAACGCCTTTGGAGTCCTCCTTCCAAGCCGTACAACATGGCACATTGTACTATCGAATAGTCATCCGAACGCGTCTGCCAGACGTTCATATCGTCCGCAGAGGCTCCAGGAGCGGGGGGTTGACCTAGCGGTGCATTTAGGACATAAACCTTTTGGGCAGCTGTGAGGATGATCCTCAGATTGCGGAGCCAGTCCACAAAGTTGCTCCCATCATCTTTCAGTTTAGCTTTCTCTAGGAACGCATTAAAATTCAGGGGAACTCCTGCGCGAGCCATCTACAACATAAATTTGCAAAGACATTTTTAGACTATTGTTCATGATAAGTGAGTTATAACCTAATCAAATTAATTATAACTCCCACTCAAATTGACATCCCTCCGGTCATTCGAGCGTGACATGATCCAAATTCACCAACCCAAGTCCGATCATCACGTGAGATGAGGTGGTGTCAATGGTGAACATCAACATGTTGATCATATCTACTATATGACTCATGCTCGACCTTTCGGTCCTCCGTGTTCCGAGGCCATGTCTGTACATGCTAGGCTCGTCAAGTCTAACCCGAGTGTTCTGCACGTGCAAAACTGGCTTGCACCCGTTGTATGCGAACGTAGAGTCTATCACACCCGATCATCACGTGGTGCTTCGAAACGACGAACCTTCGCAACGGCGCACACCCGGGGGGAACACAATTTTATCTTGAAATTTTAGTGAAGGATCACCTTATAATGCTACCGTCGTCCTAAGCAAAATAAGATGCATAAAAGGATTAACATCACATGCAAATCATAAGTGACATGATATGGCCATCAACTCGTGCTTTTGATCTCCATCTCCAAAGCACCGGCATGATCTCCATCGTCACCGGCGTTACACCATGATCTCCATCATCATGATCTCCATCATCGTGTTGCCATCGGGGTTGTCGGCGCCCCACCATGCTCTTACTACTATTGCTACCGTTTAGCGATAAAGTAAAGCATTACAAAGCGCTTAATTATTGACACGCAGGTCATACAAAAAATAAAGACAACCCTATGGCTCCTGCCGGTTGCCGTATGCATCGACATGCAAGTCGATGTTAACTATTACAACATGATCATCTCATACATCAAAATATATTTCATCATGTCATTGGCCATATCATATCACATACATACCCTGCAAAAACAAGTTAGACGTCCTCTAATTTGTTGTTGCATGTTTTACGTGGCTGCTATGGGTATCTAGCAAGAACGCTTCTTACCTACGCAAAACCACAACGGTGATATTCAAGTTGCTATTTAACCTTCTACAAGGACCGCCTTGTTCTATTCCGATTCAACTAAGATAGGAGAGACAGACACCCGCCAGCCATCTTATGCAACAAAAGTCACATGTCTGTCGATGGAACCGGTCTCATGTACGTGGACATGTAAAGTTGGTCCGGGCCGCTTCATCCTATAATACCGCTGAATCAAGAAAGACTAAGGAGGGCAGCAATTTAAACATCAACGCCACAAACTTCTTTGTGTTCTACTCGAGAAAGCATCTACGCAAGATCCTAGCTCATGATGCCACTGTTGGGGAACGTTGCATGGGAAACAAAATTTTTCCTACCGTTCACCAAGATCAATCTAGTAGAAGCAACTACGAGAGGGGAGTGTGATCTACGTACCCTTGTAGATCGCTAAGCGGAAGCGTTATGAACGCGGATGATGGAGTCGTACTCGTCGCGATTCAGATCGCCGAAGACCTAGCACCGAAGCAACGGTGCCTCCGCGTTCTTCACACGTACGGCTCGGGGACGTCTCCTCCTTCTTGATCCAGCAAGGGGTGGAGGAGAGGTTGATGGAGAACCGGCAGCACGACGGCGTGGTGGTGATGGTGGAGAAGAACTCCAGCAGGGCTTCGCCTAAGCACCGCGGGAGAAGAAGATATGACGGGAGAGGGAGGGCAGCACCGAGGCACAAACTGTCTTGGCTGCCCTCCCTTTGCCCCACTATATATAGGGGGGGTGGAGAGGCTAGGGCGCCCTAGGGTTTCCCCCTAGGGGCCGGCGGCCAGGGCAAGGGGAGGGGGCGGCGGCCAGGGCAGGGGGAGGCGCCCAGGCCCTAGGGTTTCCCCCCTAGGTGCCTTGCCCCCCAAGCCCAAGGGGTGCGGCCAGCCCTAGGGGGTCCCACCCCCTTAGCCGCATGGGGATAGGGCCCAGGGGGGGGCGCACAGCCCCCTGAGGGCTGTGGTGTCCCCCTTTGTGGCCCAATAGGCCCAGAACACCTTCCGGACCCCCCGAAAACCTTCCTGGTACTCCGCCGATTTCCCGATGCTCCCCGGAACACTTCCGGTACTCCGAAACCTTTCATCCTATATATCAATCTTCGTCTCCGGACCATTCCGGAGACCCTCGTCATGTCCGGGATCTCATCCGGGACTCCGAACAACCTTCGGTAACCATGCACTCTTCTCACTAACAACCCTAGCGTCACCGAACGTTAAGTGTGTAGACCCTGCGGGTTCGGAAACCATGTAGACATGACCGAGACACTCTCAGGTCAATAACCAATAGCGGGATCTGGATACCCATATTGGCTCCTACATGTTTCTCGATGATCTCATCGGATGAACCACGATGTCAAGGATTCAGGCAATCCCGTATACAGTTCCCTTTGTCTCGTCGGTATGTTACTTGCCCGAGATTCGATCGTCGGTATCTCTATACCTAGTTCAATCTCGTTACCGGCAAGTCTCTTTACTCGTTACCGTAATACATAATCCCGTGACCAACTACTTAGTCACTTTGAGCTCATTGAGATGACGTATTACCGAGTGGGCCCGGAGATACCTCTCCATCATACGGAGTGACAAATCCCAGTCTCGATCCATGTCAACTCAACAGACACCTTCGGAGATACCTGTAGAGTACCTTTATAGTCACCCAGTTACGTTGTGACGTTTGGCACACACAAAGCACTCCTACGGTGTCAGTGAGTTACATGATCTCATGGTCATAGGAACTTATACTTGACATGCAGAAAACTATAGCGATAACTGACACGATCAAAAAGCTATGTTTACGTTTGGGTCTCGTCCATCACATCATTCTCCTAATGATGTGATCCCGTTATCAAATGACAACTCATGTCTATGACCTGGAAACCGCGGTCATCTTTGATCAACGAGCTAGTCCTGTAGAGGCTCACTAGGGACACAAAGTCTGTCTATTCATCCACACGTGTATTCGAGTTTCCAATCAATACAGTTATAGCATGGATAATAAACGATTATCATGAACAAGGAAATATAATAATAACTCTTTTATTATTGCCTCTAGGGCATATTTCCAACATCTGCCACCTCGCCAGCGTCGTGTGAAGCTCCACCTCGCGAGCTCATCCTCACCGGCCTGCCGTTCGCACCGCAGCTCCTCCGACCATGCACCCGAGCCCGTCCACATGCTGAGCTCCTCCTCACCCGCCGTTCATGCACTCTGCCTCGCGAGCTCCATCGCTAGAGCAGTCGGGCGCTCCGCCGGTCGAGCATCGGCATCCCCGACCTCCCTCTCGTGCCTCCCCGTGGCGCCGGAGCGAGTCAGCTCCTGAGCGCGGCTGGGCCGGAGCTGCGTGGCTGAGTAGGGCTGGGCGGCAGCGCGGTGAGCAGAGCACGGCATAGCAGCAAGGCGAGGCGAACGCCGGGCTGGACGGCGGGTCGGGCAGAGCACCGGAGTGGAGAAGAAGGACTCGATTGCTTTTCAGTCTTACTTCTTAGGGTCCTTTGTGTTAATTTCCAGGACTACTATGTAACTTTAGTTTTTTCTGGGTCATGTTTGCAATTTGTACTCCACTAAGGTTGAATGAAAAAGCACTTCACACGGCTGGGCCTTCCCCTGTTAAACAAAAGAAGAAAGATAGGCAGTGCACTCGCATGAGTTGACCGCATCTCTCGGGAGCAACATTACTGTGTGTTTTTATTTATATTTGACCCCTTTCTTTGCCGTATGTGATATATGAGGCTGAAGGCAAAGATGTGAATAGCTGATGGCAAAAATGTAGTCTGGCTGACGGCAAAACTACTTTTCTTTGCCGTCTGTGATTTATAAGGTTGACAACGAAGAAGTTTTGGCTGATGGCAAAGTCTTTGCCGTTTGGCCGATCAAAAGCTGATGGCAAAGTATTCTTTGCCGACTTATCTTTGCCATCTGACTTTGCCGTCTGCTTCCTGATGGCAAAATCTTTGCCGTCTGGATTTAGGTCTTTGCCGTCTGTGATCCATAGACGGCAAATGACCTGTTTCCTGTAGTGGAAGGTCCCAACCAGGTTAGGTTCAGCTTCGCGCGTGCCATCGGCACGGGGTGCAGAGGGGCCAGGATTGAAGTCTAATCCCCAATTCTTCTTGTTTTCTTTGGCCGAGTTCTTGGCATACTGAAGATTGCGCTTGAACAAATTGTCGTCGCGACACCATAGCAGTGAAGATGGGTCGGCATCTGCTTGTTGTGGCCCTCTGACCATACAAGGATAGAAGCCTTGAGCAATGGCTTCAGCTTGAGTCCTGGGTGGAAGATTTTTATACAGACTGTCTCCCCAGGGTGGTGATGTCTACACACGCTTCTACTCCTGTAGACTATGTTGGGCCTCCAAGCGCAGAGGTTTGTAGGACAGCAGCAATTTCCCTCAAGTGGATGACCTAAGGTTTATCGAACTCAGGGAAGTAGAGGTTGAAGATGGTCTCTCTCAAGCAACCCTGCAACTAAGATACAAGAAGTCTCTTGTGTCCCCAACACACCTAATACAACTAGGAGTTGTATAGGTGCACTAGTTCGGCGAAGAGATGGTAAAATATGGATGATAGGAGTGGCAAAGCAAAGTAATATAAATCTGTAATAAAAAGTGCAGCAAGCAAACAAGTGGTAAACGTGAGCACAAATGGTATTGCAATGGTGGAAACAAGGCCTAGGGTTCATACTTTCACTAGTGGCAACTCCCAACAACATTAACATAATCGAATCACATGATATTTCCCATAAAACATGCAATGGAGAAGCACCCGGAGGTCATTCCTTCGTGGTCAAGAGAGGACGAGAATTATGTAGGGCTACAAAAGCACACCTCAAAGTTCGTAGTTCTCAATCTACGGATTTCCCAATGTCACCGCGGCCATCCAAAGAGTGTCCCACAATCACCACAACATATCTAAAGGATAGTCAAAGACAAGCACCAAGAGACTCTCAATCTTCAATCAACACACAAGAGAGGAAATCACTCATGAAAATATTTTTCTAATCCATGTCCAATAGACCGCTGTCACCTTGGTCTCGGGGATTATACTAGATAAAGACAAGTGAGTACATCAATCCAATACATAGAGGAAGGGGAAATATCATGGGATCACCCTAGATTAACATAGCCTATGATCACAACGAAGATAACATCATGGGAGAGAGAATTGACCACATAGCTACTGGTAGAAACCTCAGCCCCGAGGAGGAACTACTCCCGCATCATGGAGGGAGGAAGCAACGTCGATGGAGATGAATCCGGGGGCACTTCCCCGTCCTGGCAGGGTGCCGGCACAGGAATTCTGGTCCCCCGAAGCTTGGTGGCAATGGCGGCGGAGATCGGAATAGCTTCTGGAGAAAAGGGGTCTGGAATCAGGGTTTCTGCGACGCAGTGTAAATATATGCCAAAGGGGGTCGCCAGGGGAGCTAAGGGGGGCCCAGGCGCCCCCCCGGCGCGGCCTGGAGGGGGGCCGCGTGGCCAGGGCGTCTAGAGCCCTGGTGGCCCCCCTCCGGCCCTACTTTGGCCGCATGGAAGCTTCCGGAACGCTGATTTTTTATATATTTTTCCCGGAATTTTTCTGGCAGTTTACGTAATAGGAAAACCTGAAATACAAAAACAGCAGAAAACAGAAACTGGCACTGGGGTGCACTGAGTTAATAGGTTAGTACAAAAATGATCAAAAGTGTATGGAAGTGCATAAATATCATAGCAATATCACACAAAAGAGGCATGGAGCAAGCAGAAATTATAGATACGTTTTGGACGTATCAACATCCCCAAGCTTAATTCCTGCTCGTCCTCGAGTAGGTAAATGATAACAAGCATAATTTCTGTGGTGACATGCTATTAACCATATAAGGACTTTTTACAGTCACATGACAAGTGCTTACTGAGACAATGAGTCTGTAGTAATTAAGTTGCCTCATGAGAAAATCACAAAGAACTGAAAGTTTTAGAATATGATACTGAAACACTCAATATATTTGTAGTGAGCATGGTGTGCAAATATGACAAAGTGATATCTCGCTTGCCCCCTTTAGTGAAGCAAAACATAAATGCAGGGGCACCTCCAAGGTTTAAGTGACGACTAGATACAATGATTTCAGAATAAACGATATCATAATCATGCAAAAGACAATGGTACTTTGGGACAATGCAGATTACACTCAGAATGACAATCATGCTCTAAATAGTTGGTGCTTTAAAGAAGCTGGAGACTCTCGAACCGTGGCTTTTGTTGGCAAGGTTGAAAACCCGTGGTCGGAAACAAAGACAAAACATGTACCAGAGCTCTTGGTTTAAAAACAGAGGTAAATTATTTTTTTGGATATGCATGTTTCGTCAACGAATGCTAGCAGATAACTCAATCACTTCTTGAGATGGACAAGTTTCGAGGAACGGCTCCCGCATGAGGACGATCACATCCTCTTAATCTCCTTTGTTTATCACTGCCAAAGTTTTCTGATTTCTCATGAACAAAGCGTGAAGGAGGGTTTGTTTGTTGTATTATTTTTAATGAGCCGGGCGCACTCTATGCCAGTTCCTTCTCGTATTATGGGTTTGCACATTAGACATGCAATCCCGGGGTGAAGCTTGTCCAACTTAAAAAGATCATGAATTAACTACTACTTCCTCATGAACTAAAACAGAGGCACAAAAGAGAAATGCTTTTTTGAATAATTTCGAGATGGTACATGAAAGTCTTCGTTAGGAATGGCAGGTAAATACCATGTATAGGAAGGTATGGTGGACTCATATGGCATAACTGGTTTAAAGGATTTTGGATGCACAAGCAGTCAGTCCGCTTAGTACAGGTGGAGGTTAGCAAAAGACTGGGAGCGACCAACTAAAAGAGCAATGATGATCATAATCATGCAGAGCGACAAAGCAACATTGAATCAAGCATGGAAGTTATATCGCTACTCAGAAATTAAAGATCATCAAGGCTTGACAGACTTTCTTTACAGTCTTAAATATGCGTGAGCATATGCCAAGTCATTCAAAATATATTCTTGAAGGAAGATATCACTAAACCATACCACATCATAGGCAAACAAATCATGTTGGTACTCCAATAACACATTGGGAACCCCCCAGCTATTTGAGACTAACCATAAGAAAACATGAACTACTAAGCACCATTATGCACGTAGCATTTTTATCATGGACATATCAACCAGTGCAATAGAAGCCAACTCTCTTAACAAGATAAGCATGATAACTAAAGAGAGTTCCAGCGACCAACTAAACAAAAGCTCTTTAAAAAGAAAAGCATGAAAACTAAGAGCTAAGCATGACAGTAGCTATTGAAAGACAAAGAACACACACAACAAAGATAGACATGAAAATTCTATGTTATGTTCTAGGTTGAAGTGGAGCATGTTTCTCTCCCACAAAAAGAAAGCTGAGTTCCAACTTGTTATGAACAGCAAGCAAAGCTAAAGAAAACTAAAAAGGAAAACTAAAAGCAAGATGCTCCAAGCATAGCACATAACACATGAAGTGATAAAAATATAGTGGAACGAAAGACGAACTGATAATGTTGATGGAGAAGGGGATGCACGGGGGCATCCCCAAGCTTAGACGCTTGAGTCTTCTTGAATATTTCTTGGGGGTGCACGGGGGCATCCCCAAGCTTGAGCGTTTGACACTCCTGAATCTTTTTATCATCTTCCCTCGCACACTAGAAAACTCCCTTCATACATAACTCATCATAATCTGATTAGCGAGGTTAGTACCCATAATAAAATAATTTTTCCTTGCTGGAAATAAGGATATTCTTGAAGGTCTACTGTTTCTCAAGATTGCCAAAAGGTTTTTGCAAAGAAAAAGCAAGCTCAAGGTTTGCAAAATGAAGGAAAGGCAAAACATGACATAATCTGTGAAAAACAGACCAGCAGGTAGTAAATGATTTTTTCGGGGCACTTCTGCAACTCAAATCAAAAAACTCAGAACAGACGCCCGAAAGCCAATTGTATAGAGCATGCTGTCGAAAAAATTCAGACCAAAAAGATGATCTGGTGATTTTATACGAATTTTTCTGTCCAAGGACAGAATCTGTTTCCTGGACAGCACGTCACAACTTTTGAACTTTCTTGCAATCAGAGGCTACACTTGGCACAAAGCTGAAAAGTAAAGATACAATCATGATGCTACTGTAGTAACAACATCAAGACACAACAAAAGCAAAATAAAATTTTATTCATTGTGGGCTGCCTCCCAAAAGCGCTTTCTTTTATGCCTTTAAGCTAGGCATAAGACTTTAATGATGCTCTCGTAGGGATAAGAGTTGAAGAACAAAAGAGAGCATCAAGAAGCAAATACCAAACACATTTAAGCCTAACATGCTTCCTATGCATAGGAATATTGCAATAGAATAATTCATTGAAGCACAAAGCAATAAGCATAGGAAGACAAAACAAGTGCAGCTTCAAAACCTTCAACATAAAGAGAGGGAACTTGATATTATTGAAATATCTATAAGCATATGTTCCCTTCTCATAATAATTTTCAGTGGGATCACGAATAAACTCAACAATATAAGCATCACATAAAGCATTGTTACCATGATCCACATGCAAAAAGGTACTCTTACTCTCCACATAGGCATCTTTGGGGAGCCCATGGTTAGGACTTTTTAGGATTAACGTTTTCAGTATCCCCCAAGCTTGAGCTACGCTCTCTCCGTCATGAGACCTAAAGTTATAGATATAGTTCCTGTCTCGATGAATTTCATGAAGAGGATAAAACTTGGTATAAAAGAGAGACATAAGCTCTTGCCAATCAAGCAAGTGCGAGTTATCGAGAAGCTTATACCAATCTGAAGCTTTATCTATAAGTGATACGGCGAACAATTTCCTCATGACAAACTCCCTTGATACACCTGCAAGCTTAAATAATGAACATAATTGTGACAGATATAGCAAGTGTTCACCGGGATGTCTGTCTCCTGCATAACGATTAGCCAAAACATAATCGATAATACCAGCTGGTATTTTATAGGGCACAATTTCAGTAGGGGGAGGAGCAACCACCACAGGTGTGGGGCGTCTTCCCACAAGCAACGAACTAAGAATGCGGTTTTCCATAAACATAACTAGTGAAATAAAAACAAGAAACAAAAATATTTAATTGCAAGATCTAAAGATATACCTTCAAGCACTCACCTCCCCGGCAACGGCGCCAGAAATAGCTTGATGTCTACACACGCTTCTACTCCTGTAGACTATGTTGGGCCTCCAAGCGTAGAGGTTTGTAGGACAGCAGCAATTTCCCTCAAGTGGATGACCTAAGGTTTATCGAACTCAGGGAAGTAGAGGTTGAAGATGGTCTCTCTCAAGCAACCCTGCAACTAAGATACACGAAGTCTCTTGTGTCCCCAACACACCTAATACAACTAGGAGTTGTATAGGTGCACTAGTTCGGCGAAGAGATGGTAAAATATGGATGATAGGAGTGGCAAAGCAAAGTAATATAAATCTGTAATAAAAAGTGCAGCAAGCAAACAAGTGGTAAACGTGAGCACAAATGGTATTGCAATGGTGGAAACAAGGCCTAGGGTTCATACTTTCACTAGTGGCAACTCCCAACAACATTAACATAATCGAATCACATGATATTTCCCATAAAACATGCAATGGAGACGCACCCGGAGGTCATTCCTTCGTGGTCAAGAGAGGACGAGAATTATGTAGGGCTACAAAAGCACACCTCAAAGTTCGTAGTTCTCAATCTAAGGATTTCCCAATGTCACCGCGGCCATCCAAAGAGAGTCCCACAATCACCACAACATATCTAAAAGATAGTCAAAGACAAGCACCAAGAGACTCTCAATCTTCAATCAACACACAAGAGAGGAAATCACTCATGAAAATATTTTTCTAATCCATGTCCAATAGACCGCTGTCACCTTGGTCTCGGGGATTATACTAGATAAAGACAAGTGAGTACATCAATCCAATACATAGAGGAAGGGGAAACATCATGGGATCACCCTAGATTAACATAGCCTATGATCACAACGAAGATCACATCATGGGAGAGAGAGATAACCACATAGCTACTGGTAGAAACCTCAGCCCCGAGGAGGAACTACTCCCGCATCATGGAGGGAGGAAGCAACGTCGATGGAGATGAATCCGGGGGCACTTCCCCGTCCCGGCAGGGTGCCGGCTGATGTCTACACACGCTTCTATACTTGTAGACTATGTTGGGCCTCCAAGCGCAGAGGTTTGTAGGACAGCAGCAATTTCCCTCAAGTGGATGACCTAAGGTTTATCGAACTCAGGGAAGTAGAGGTTGAAGATGGTCTCTCTCAAGCAACCCTGCAACTAAGATACAAGAAGTCTCTTGTGTCCCCAACACACCTAATACACTTGTTAGATGTATAGGTGCACTAGTTCGGCGAAGAGATGTTAAATGGCAAGTGATATGGATGGCAAAACAAAGTAATATAAATCTGTAATAAAAAGTGCAGCAAGCAAACAAGTGGTAAACGTGAGCACAAATGGTATTGCAATGGTGGAAACAAGGCCTAGGGATCATACTTTCACTAGTGGCAACTCCCAACAACATTAACATAATCGAATCACATGATATTTCCCATAAAACATGCAATGGAGACGCACCCGGAGGTCATTCCTCCGTGGTCAAGAGAGGACGAGAATTATGTAGGGCTACAAAAGCACACCTCAAAGTTCGTAGTTCTCAATCTAAGGATTTTCCAATGTCACCGCGGCCATCCAAAGAGAGTCCCACAATCACCACAACATATCTAAAGGATAGTCAAAGACAAGCACCAAGAGACTCTCAATCTTCAATCAACACACAAGAGAGGAAATCACTCATGAAAATATTTTTCTAATCCATGTCCAATAGACCGCTGTCACCTTGGTCTCGGGGATTATACTAGATAAAGACAAGTGAGTACATCAATCCAATACATAGAGGAAGGGGAAATATCATGGGATCACCCTAGATTAACATAGCCTATGATCACAACGAAGATCACATCATGGAAGAGAGAATTGACCACATAGCTACTGGTAGAAACCTCAGCCCCGAGGAGGAACTACTCCCGCATCATGGAGGGAGGAAGCAACGTCGATGGAGATGAATCCGGGGGCACTTCCCCGTCCCGGCAGGGTGCCGGCACAGGAATTCTGGTCCCCCGAAGCTTGGTGGCGATGGCGGCGGAGATCGGAATAGCTTCTGGAGAAAAGGGTTCTGGAATCAGGGTTTCTGCGACGCGGTGTAAATATATGCCAAAGGGGGTCGCCAGGGGAGCTAAGGGGGGCCCAGGCGCCCCCCCCCGGCGCGGCTTGGAGGGGGGCCGCGTGGCCAGGGCGCCTGGAGACCTGGTGGCCCCCCTCCGGCCCTACTTTGGCCGCATGGAAGCTTCCGGAACGCTGATTTTTTATATATTTTTCCCGGAATTTTTCTGGCAGTTTACGTAATGGGAAAACCTGAAATACAAAAACAGCAGAAAACAGAAACTGGCACTGGGGTGCACTGAGTTAATAGGTGAGTCCAAATATGATCCAAAGTGTATGGAAGTGCATAAATATCATAGCAATATCACACAAAAGAGGCATGGAGCAAGCAGAAATTATAGATACGTTTTGGACGTATCAGGTGGCTTGATGGCATTCTTCTCAGCATATTCTTGGGTCAGAAATCTGTACTTGAACCATTGTTCTGCCCAATATCTTCGAATCCATTAGATTCGAGTCTTCCTCTGATTGTAATCCTCCTCTGGATCAGTCTTGTACATTTCAATGAGGTCAGGAGGCAAATCCTTGGAGGTGTTTCCACGACGCTGTCTGCCACCCTTCCTAACAGATTTTTCAGTAGCCATTGGGTTCAACCTGAAAGGCTTCAAACTGAAAGGCTTCAACACTTGCAAATGCTTCGGTCTACTGGTCAGACAGGAACTGGCTTCGGGAGAATGAATATGACGCTGCAAGAATTCTGCAAATGAATACAGACTATGAGAACCAAGGGATTCTCCCACGGACATGTACCAGTGACAGCATTAGAGATGCGAGGGAAGGGGAAGAGGTCATATGCATTCTCAGAAGATTTTGAAGATAAATCAGTTTAGAAGACTTTGACCTCATAGCGCGAAGACATTCACTTATATGTTGAGAGTTGGTTCCAGATTTGTACGAATCCATGAATAGGTACAAGTGAGGAATCTAACTATGTGTGAAGCATAAGTGAATATTCTAGGCATAGTATGAGATGCAGACAGGATAGATCCAAATATGTGGAGGCGGAAACTTCTTATGGTAAAAAGTGATGAATCTATTGGATCAAGAAGATGGTAAAAAGAGAGTTTTAATTTACCACACGGTGAACTGCTAGACGGAGAAGAAGTGGATGCCGAGCAGTTCGATCTTCCGTGCCCTAACTTGGTGACGGAGGACACCTACGACGGTGACGGAGAAGACGATGTCCGCGGCCGGCGTGAAGACGGCGTCGACGAGGTCGCGACAGCGAAGTGCTTCGTCGCCGACGTCGTCGAGAGCTAGCGGAGGCGCTAGGGTTGGTCGAGGTGGAGTGGTGGTAGAAGAATTTTTGACCGTGATGGGACGTGCATTTTTAAGCATGGGAGACGACACATCGCAATTATGCAGGTGCCCCTGGCGGTTCACATCTGAGGGACACATGGTGGACATGTAACTCATTGGGAGTTGTCCCATGATCCCACGCATGCCTGGACTGTTGGCCTGGTCGTTCCGGCTTCTCCGGGTTTCAGGCATAAAGGATTGAGCGTTAAAAATAGATTTAAAGTTTGTCTCTGTATCTTCTGCTGAAAAGGACGCAGAGAAGACATTCGACTATTCCAACATAATGCATATGATTTGGATAGATAGAGTTTGAGGTGAGAAAGCATAGAGAGGTTAGGGTCCAATCACATTCACTTAGTTCAAAAGATTCAAATAAGAAGACATAGCTATAAGTGAATGCTGTAGAGGACAGAACACAAGTCTATATATGTCCTATATGAAGATAAACCAAATGTGAAGACTTTGCAAATGTAACACCAAGAGAAACACTTCAAACAAAGATTTGGTGGTGGCATTACCCACCGTATAGGAAGTATTAGACCCAGACACGGCACACAATTATCGTGGCGCTCCGAAGTCAAATTCCACGTTAATGTATTCACACTCAGAGTATAAGTCTTCATTGATTGAAGATATACTTTACTTCGTGTGTTGCACATCTAAGTCATCAATATGCATAAGTGTTAGGATGTGTGCCTGATTACATGACATTTGAGGATTCTAAGATATTTAGCTCACACCGCAACTTGCAAAACCTTTTCTCATCCAAGGGCTTTGTGAAGATATCTGCCAGTTGCTCTTCAGTGTTGACGTGTATCATATCAATATCTTCTTTCATGTCATGATCTCTGAGAAAGTGATGACGAATTTCAATGTGCTTTGTCTTCGAGTGCTGAACTGGGTTGTTGGCAATCTTGATGGCGCTTTCATTGTCGCAGTAGAGTGGCACATGCTTCAGATGGACACCATAGTCCTTGAGAGTTTGCTTCATCCAGAGAAGCTGAGCGCAGCAAGATCCAACAGCAATGTATTCAGATTCAGCAGTAGAGAGTGATACAAAGTTCTGCTTCTTTGAAGACCAACAGACAAGTGATCGTCCGAGAAAATGACATGTGCCTGATGTAGACTTGCGATCAACTTTGTCACCAGCATAATCAGCATCTGAGAATCCAACTAGATCAAACTCTGAGCCCTTTGGATACCATAATCCTAGTGTTGGGGTGTAAGCCAAATATCGAAGTATTCGCTTCAGAGCTAAGTGATGCGACTCCTTTGGTGCCGCTTGGAATCGAGCACACATGCAAACACTAAGCATAATATCTGGCCTAGATGCACATAAATAAAGTAAAGAACCAATCATGGAGCGGTATACCTTTTGATCGAAATCTTTACCATTGGCGTCGGGACCCAGATGACTTTTAGTTGGCATAGTCGTCGTGTATCCTTTGCAGTCTTGCATACGAAACTTCTTCAGGCAATCTTTGAGGTATTTCTCTTGAGATATGAAGATGTCGTTGCTTTGCTGACGAATTTGAAGACCAAGGAAGAACTTCAGCTCACCCATCATGGACATCTGATATTGCTCTTGCATCATGTGACCAAACTCATCACTGTATCCTTTGTCAGTGCAGCCGAAGATAATGTCGTCCACATAGATTTGGCAGACAAACAGTTCATCATCATATGTCTTCGTGAAGAGTGTGGGATCCAGGGAACCAGGTTTGAAGCCTTTGCTCTTCAGGAAGTCTTTGAGTGTGTCATACCAAGCACGAGGGGCTTGTTTGAGGCCATACAATGCCTTGTTTAGCTTGTATACCATATCAGGACGTTTTGGATCTTCAAAGCCAGGTGGTTGTGCAACATACACTTCTTCTTCAATCCTTCCATTGAGAAAGGCACTCTTCACATCCATTTGATACAGAAGTATGTTGTGATGATTTGCATAGGCTAGCAGTATGCGAATAGCTTCAAGCCTAGCCACAGGAGCAAATGTTTCATCGAAGTCAATCCCTTCAACTTGAGTGTATCCTTGAGCAACAAGACGAGTTTTGTTTCTGACAACTCAACCATGCTCATCTTGCTTGTTGCGATATATCCATTTTGTGCCTATTATGTTGTGCTTGCGAGGGTCAAGACGCTTGACAAGTTCCCATACGTTGTTCAGCTCAAACTGTTGAAGTTCTTCTTGCATTGCTTGAATCCATTCAGGTTCCATAAAGGCTTCAACAACTTTCTTGGGTTCAGATATAGAGACAAATGCAAAGTGCCCACAGAAATTTGCTAGCTGTGTTGCTCTTGAACGAGTAAGTGGACCAGGTGCATTTATGCTATCAATTATCTTCTCAACTTGTACTTCATTTGCAACACGAGAATGAGCTGGATGAAGATTTTGATCTTGCTGTTCATTGTCATCATCAGGAGGATTGTCTTCAGGCTGAGCATTGTTGGAAATATGCCCTAGAGGCAATAATAAAAGAGTTATTATTATATTTCCTTGTTCATGATAATCGTTTATTATCCATGCTATAACTGTATTGATTGGAAACTCAGATACACGTGTGGATGAATAGACAGATTTTGTGTCCCTAGTGAGCCTCTACAGGACTAGCTCGTTGATCAAAGATGACCGCGGTTTCCAGGTCATAGACATGAGTTGTCATTTGATAACGGGATCACATCATTAGGAGAATGATGTGATGGACGAGACCCAAACGTTAACATAGCTTTTGATCGTGTCAGTTATCGCTATAGTTTTTCTGCATGTCAAGTATAAGTTCCTATGACCATGAGATCATGTAACTCACTGACACCGTAGGAGTGCTTTGTGTGTACCAAACGTCACAACGTAACTGGGTGACTATAAAGGTGCTCTACAGGTATCTCCGAGGGTGGCTGTTGAGTTGACATGGATCAAGACTGGGATTTGTCACTCCGTGTGACGGAGAGGTATCTCCGGGCCCACTCGGTAATACGTCATCTCAATGAGCTCAAAAGTGACTAAGTAGTTGGTCACGGGATTATGTATTACGGTAACGAGTAAAGAGACTTGCCGGTAACGAGATTGAACTAGGTATAGAGATACCGACGATCGAATCTCGGGCAAGTAACATACCGACGAGACAAAGGGAACTGTATACGGGATTGCCTGAATCCTTGACATCGTGGTTCATCCGATGAGATCATCGAGAAACATGTAGGAACCAATATGGGTATCCAGATCCCGCTATTGGTTATTGACCTGAGAGTATCTCGGTCATGTCTACATGGTTTCCGAACCCGCAGGGTCTACACACTTAACGTTCGGTGACGCTAGGGTTGTTAGTGAGAAGAGTGCATGGTTACCGAAGGTTGTTCGGAGTCCCGGATGAGATCCCGGACATGACGAGGGTCTCCGGAATGGTCCGGAGACGAAGATTGATATATAGGATGAAAGGTTTCGGAGTACCGGAAGTGTTCCGGGGAGCATCGGGAAATCGGCGGAGTGCCGGGAAGGTTTTCGGGGGGTCCGGAAGGTGTTCTGGGCCTATTGGGCCACAAAGGGGGACACCACAGCCCTCAGGGGGCTGTGCGCCCCCCCTGGACCCTCTCCCCATGCGGCTAAGGGGGTGGGACCCCCTAGGGCTGGCCGCACCCCTTGGGACTTGGGGGGCAAGGCACCTAGGGGGGAAACCCTAGGGCCTGGGCGCCTCCCCCTGCCCTGGCCGCCGCCCCCCTCCCCTTGCCCTGGCCGCCGGCCCCTAGGGGGAAACCCTAGGGCGCCCTAGCCTCTCCACCCCCCCTATATATAGTGGGGCAAAGGGAGGGCAGCCAACACAGTTCGTGCCTCGGTGCTGCCCTCCCTCTCCCGTCATATCTTCTTCTCCCGCGGTGCTTAGGCGAAGCCCTGCTGGAGTTCTTCTCCACCATCACCACCACGCCGTCGTGCTGCCGGTTCTCCATCAACCTCTCCTCCACCCCTTGCTGGATCAAGAAGGAGGAGACGTCCCCGAGCCGTACGTGTGAAGAACGCGGAGGCACCGTTGCTTCGGTGCTAGGTCTTCGGCGATCTGAATCGCGACGAGTACGACTCCATCATCCGCGTTCATAACGCTTCCGCTTAGCGATCTACAAGGGTACGTAGATCACACTCCTTCCTCGTAGTTGCATCTACTAGATTGATCTTGGTGAACGGTAGGAAAAATTTTTGTTTCCCATGCAACGTTCCCCAACAGTGGAAATATGCCCTAGAGGCAATAATAAAAGAGTTATTATTATATTTCCTTGTTCATGATAATCGTTTATTATCCATGCTATAACTGTATTGATTGGAAACTCAGATACACGTGTGGATGAATAGACAGACTTTGTGTCCCTAGTGTGCCTCTACAGGACTAGCTCGTTGATCAAAGATGACCGCGGTTTCCAGGTCATAGACATGAGTTGTCATTTGATAACGGGATCACATCATTAGGAGAATGATGTGATGGACGAGACCCAAACGTTAACATAGCTTTTGATCGTGTCAGTTATCGCTATAGTTTTCTGCATGTCAAGTATAAGTTCCTATGACCATGAGATCATGTAACTCACTGACACCGTAGGAGTGCTTTGTGTGTGCCAAACGTCGCAACGTAACTGGGTGACTATAAAGGTACTCTACAGGTATCTCCGAGGGTATCTGTTGAGTTGACATGGATCGAGACTGGGATTTGTCACTCCGTATGACGGAGAGGTATCTCCGGGCCCACTCGGTAATACGTCATCTCAATGAGCTCAAAGTGACTAAGTAGTTGGTCACGGGATTATGTATTACGGTAACGAGTAAAGAGACTTGCCGGTTACGAGATTGAACTAGGTATAGAGATACCGACGATCGAATCTCGGGCAAGTAACATACCGACGAGACAAAGGGAACTGTATACGGGATTGCCTGAATCCTTGACATCGTGGTTCATCCGATGAGATCATCGAGAAACATGTAGGAACCAATATGGGTATCCAGATCCCGCTATTGGTTATTGACCTGGGAGTGTCTCGGTCATGTCTACATGGTTTCCGAACCCGCAGGGTCTACACACTTAACGTTCGGTGACGCTAGGGTTGTTAGTGAGAAAAGTGTATGGTTACCGAAGGTTGTTCGGAGTCCCGGATGAGATCCCGGACATGACGAGGGTCTCCGGAATGGTCCGGAGACGAAGATTGATATATAGGATGAAAGGTTTCGGAGTACCGGAAGTGTTCCGGGGAGCATCGGGAAATCGGCGGAGTACCGGAAAGGTTTTCGGGGGGGGTCCGGAAGAAGTTCTGGGCCTAGTGGGCCACAAGGGGGAACACCACAGCCCTCAGGGGGCTGTGCGCCCCCCCTGGGCCCTCTCCTCATGCGGCTAAGGGGGTGGGACCCCCTAGGGCTGGCCGCACCCCTTGGCCTTGGGGGGCAAGGCACCTAGGGGGGGAAACCCTAGGGCCTGGCCGCCCCCCCCTGCCCTGGCCGCCGCCCCCTCCCCTTGCCCTGGCCGCCGGCCCCTAGGGGGAAACCCTAGGGCGCCCTCACCTCTCCACCCCCCCTATATATAGTGGGGCAAAGGGAGGGCAGCCAACACAGTTTGTGCCTCGGTGCTGCCCTCCCTCTCCCGTCATATCTTCTTCTCCCGCGGTGCTTAGGCGAAGCCCTGCTGGAGTTCTTCTCCACCATCACCACCACGCCGTCGTGCTGCCGGTTCTCCATCAACCTCTCCTCCACCCCTTGCTGGATCAAGAAGGAGGAGACGTCCCCGAGCCGTACGTGTGAAGAACGCGGAGGCACCGTTGCTTCGGTGCTAGGTCTTCGGCGATCTGAATCGCGACGAGTACGACTCCATCATCCGCGTTCATAACGCTTCCGCTTAGCGATCTACAAGGGTACGTAGATCACACTCCCCTCTCGTAGTTGCTTCTACTAGATTGATCTTGGTGAACGGTAGGAAAATTTTTGTTTCCCATGCAACGTTTCCCAACAGTGGCATCATGAGCTAGGATCTTGCGTAGATGCTTTCTCGAGTAGAACACAAAGAAGTTTGTGGCGTTGATGTTTAAATTGCTGCCCTCCTTAGTCTTTCTTGATTCAGCGGTATTATAGGATGAAGCGGCCCGGACCAACTTTACATGTCCACGTACATGAGACCGGTTCCATCGACAGACATGTGACTTTTGTTGCATAAGATGGCTGGCGGGTGTCTGTCTCTCCTATCTTAGTTGAATCGGAATAGAACAAGGCGGTCCTTGTAGAAGGTTAAATAGCAACTTGAATATCACCGTTGTGGTTTTGCGTAGGTAAGAAGCGTTCTTGCTAGATACCCATAGCAGCCACGTAAAACATGCAACAACAAATTAGAGGATGTCTAACTTGTTTTTGCAGGGTATGTATGTGATATGATATGGCCAATGACATGATGAAATATATTTTGATGTATGAGATGATCATGTTGTAATAGTTAACATCGACTTGCATGTCGATGCATACGGCAACCGGCAGGAGCCATAGGGTTGTCTTTATTTTTGTATGACCTGCGTGTCAATCATTAAGCGCTTTGTAATGCTTTACTTTATCGCTAAACGGTAGCAATAGTAGTAAGAGCATGGTGGGGCGCCGACAACCCCGATGGCAACACGATGATGGAGATCATGATGATGGAGATCATGGTGTGGCGCCGGTGACGATGGAGATCATGCCGGTGCTTTGGAGATGGAGATCAAAAGCACGAGTTGATGGCCATATCATGTCACTTATGATTTGCATGTGATGTTAATCCTTTTATGCATCTTATTTTGCTTAGGACGACGGTAGCATTATAAGGTGATCCTTCACTAAAATTGCAAGATAAAATTGTGTTCCCCCCGAGTGTGCGCCGTTGCGAAGGTTCGTCGTTTCGAAGCACCACGTGATGATCGGGTGTGATAGACTCTACGTTCGCATACAACGGGTGCAAGCCAGTTTTGCACGTGCAGAACACTCGGGTTAGACTTGACGAGCCTAGCATGTACAGACATGGCCTCGGAACACGGAGGACCGAAAGGTCGAGCATGAGTCATATAGTAGATATGATCAACATGTTGATGTTCACCATTGACACCACCCCATCTCACGTGATGATCGGACTTGGGTTGGTGAATTTGGATCATGTCACGCTCGAATGACCGGAGGGATGTCAATTTGAGTGGGAGTTATAATTAATTTGATTAGGTAATAACTCACTTATCATGAACAATAGTCTAAAATGTCTTTGCAAATTTTGGTTGTAGATGGCTCGCGCAGTAGCTCCCCTGAATTTTAATGCGTTCCTAGAGAAAGCTAAACTGAAAGATGACGGGAGCAACTTTGTGGACTGGCTCCGCAATCTGAGGATCATCCTCACAGCTGCCCAAAAGGTTTATGTCCTAAATGCACCGCTAGGTGACCCCCCCGCTCCTGGAGCCTCTACGGACGTTATGAACGTTTGGCAGACGCGTTCGGATGACTATTCGATAGTGCAATGTGCCATGTTGTACGGCTTGGAAGGAGGACTTCAAAGGCGTTTTGAACGTCATGGTGCATATGAGATGTACACGGAGTTGAAGTTCATCTTTGAGAAGAATGCTAAGATCGAGAGGTATGAGACCACCGATAAATTCTTCGCTTGCAAGATGGAGGAGAATTCGTCTGTCAGTGAGCACTTACTGAAGATGTCTGGGTACTATACCCGCATAGCTGATCTGGGACTTGTGTTCCCGGATGAGGCTATCATTGACAGAATTCTCCAGTCACTCCCTCCAAGCTACAAGAGCTTCGTCCAGTAGTACAACATGCAAGGGATGAATAAAACCATCGCCGAGCTGTTCTCGATGCTGAAAGTCGCTGAGGCAGACATCCAGAAGGAGTATCAAGTGTTGATGGTCAATAAGACCACCAGTTTCAAGAAGAATGGCAAGGGCAAGAAGGGTAACTCTAAGAAGGGTGGCAAAGCAGTTGCCAATCCAGTGAAGAAACCCAAGGCTGGGCCCAAGCCAGAGACTGAGTGTTTCTATTGCAAGGGGAATGGCCACTGGAAGCGGAACTGCCCCAAGTATCTGGCGGACAAGAAGGGGGCCAACAACAACAAAGGTATATGTGATATACATGTTATTGATGTGTACCTTACCAACTCTCGTTGTAGTGCCTGGGTATTTGATACCGGTTCGGTTGCTCACATTTGCAACTCTAAACAGGAACTGCGGAATAAACGGAGGCTGGCGAAGGACGAAGTGACGATGCGCGTGGGAAATGGTTCCAAGGTTGATGTGATCGCCGTCGGCACGCTCGCTCTTCGATTACCATCGGGATTAGTTATGAACCTGAATAATTGTTATTTAGTGCCTGCGTTAAGCATGAACATTATATCTGGATCTTGTTTATTGCGAGACGGTTACTCATTTAAGTCAGAGAATAATGGTTGTTCTATTTATATGAGTAATATCTTTTATGGTCATCCACCCGAAGTTAGGGGTTTATTCTTATTGAATCTCGATAGTGATGATACACATGTTCATAACATTGATGCCAAAAGATGTAGAGTAGATAATGATAATACCACTTTCTTGTGGCACTGCCGTCTGGGTCATATCGGCGTAAAACGCATGAGGAAGCTCCATGCTGATGGACTTTTGGAGTCTCTTGATTTTGAATCACTTGACACGTGCGAGCCGTGCCTCATGGGCAAGATGACAAGGACCCCGTTTTCAGGGACAATGGAACGGGCAAGTGACTTATTGGAAATCATACATACTGATGTGTGCGGTCCGATGAGTGTAACGGCGCGCGGTGGATATCGTTATTTTCTCACCTTCACTGACGACTTAAGTAGATATGGGTATATTTACTTAATGAAGCATAAGTCTGAAACTTTTGAAAAGTTCAAGCAATTTCAGAGTGAAGTAGAAAATCATCGTAACAAGAAGATCAAGTTCCTACGATCTGATCGAGGGGGAGAATATCTGAGTTATGAGTTTGGTGATCACTTAAGAAAATGTGGAATTGTTTCACAGTTGACGCCACCTGGAACACCACAGCGTAATGGTGTGTCCGAACGTCGTAATCGAACCCTATTAGATATGGTGCGTTCTATGATGTCTCTTGCCGATTTGCCACTATCGTTTTGGGGATATGCATTAGAGACAGTTGCATTCACTTTAAATAGGGCTCCATCTAAGTCCGTTGAGACAACACCGTATGAACTGTGGTTTGGTAAGAAACCTAAGTTGTCTTTTCTCAAGGTTTGGGGTTGCGATGCTTATGTCAAAAGGCTTCAGCCAGAAAAGCTCGAACCCAAAGCGGACAAATGTGTCTTCATAGGATACCCAAAAGAAACAGTTGGGTACACCTTCTATCTCAGATCCGAGGGCAAAGTGTTTGTCGCTAAGAACGGGTCCTTTCTCGAGAAAGAGTTTCTCTCGAAAGAATTGAGTGGGAGGAAGGTAGAACTTGATGAGGTTATTGAACCTCTGCTTCAACCAGAAAGTAGCGCAGCACAGAAAGATGTTTTTGTGGAGCCTGCAGAGGTTGAAGAGGAAGCCAATGATGATGATCAAGAAGCTACTGATCAAGTTACTACCGAACCTCGTAGGTCGACAAGGGTACGCACTGCACCTGAGTGGTATGGTAACCCTGTCTTGGAGGTCATGTTGTTAGACAACGGTGAACCTACGAACTATGGAGAAGCGATGGTGGGCCCAGATTCCGACAAATGGTTAGAGGCCATGAAATCCGAGATGGGATCCATGTATGAAAACAAAGTATGGACTTTGGAAGTATTACCTGAAGGGCGGAAGGCCATTCAGAATAAATGGATTTTTAAGAGGAAGACGGACGCTGACGGTAATGTCACCGTGTATAAAGCTCGACTTGTGGCAAAGGGTTTTTCACAAGTTCAAGGGATTGACTACGATGAGACTTTCTCACCCGTAGCGATGCTTAAATCCGTCCGAATCATGTTAGCAATAGCTGCATATTTCGATTATGAAATTTGGCAGATGGATGTCAAAACAGCGTTCCTTAACGGTTTTCTTAAGGAAGAGTTGTATATGATGCAACCAGAGGGTTTTGTCGATCCAAAGAATGCTGACAAAGTATGCAAGCTCCAGCGTTCCATTTATGGGCTGGTGCAAGCATCTCGGAGTTGGAATCTTCGCTTTGATGAGGTGATCAAAGCGTTTGGGTTTATACAAGTTTACAATGAAGCTTGTATTTACAAGAAAGTGAGTGGGAGCTCTATAGCGTTTCTAATATTATATGTGGATGACATATTGCTGATTGGAAACAATATAGAATTTTTGGATAGCGTGAAGGGGTATTTGAACAAGAGTTTTTCGATGAAAGATCTCGGTGAAGCTGCTTTCATATTGGGCATCAAGATCTATAGAGATAGATCAAGACGCTTGATAGGACTTTCACAAAGCACGTACCTTGATAAAGTTTTGAAGAAGTTCAAAATGGATCAATCCAAGAAGGGGTTCTTACCGGTATTGCAAGGTACAAAGTTGAGTAAGACTCAATGCCCAGTGACTGCGGATGATAGAGAAAAGATGAGTGTCGTCCCCTATGCTTCAGCCATAGGCTCTATCATGTATGCAATGCTGTGCACAAGACCAGATGTCAGCCTTGCCATAAGTATGGCCGGAAGGTTTCAAAGTAATCCTGGTATGGATCACTGGACAGCGGTCAAGAATATCCTAAATACCTGAAAAGGACTAAGGATATGTTTCTCGTTTATGGAGGTGATCAAGAGCTCGTCGTAAAGGGTTACGTCGATGCAAGCTTTGACACTGATCCGGATGACTCTAAGTCACAAACCGGATACGTATATATTCTCAACGGGGGAGCGGTAAGCTGGTGCAGTTCCAAGCAGAGCGTGGTAGCTGATTCTACATGTGAAGCGGAGTATATAGCTGCCTCGGAGGCGGCTAAGGAAGGTGTCTGGATGAAGGAGTTCATGACAGATCTTGGAGTTGTGCCTAGTGCACTGAACCCAATGACTCTGTTCTGTGACAACACTGGTGCCATTGCTCTAGCCAAGGAACCAAGGTTTCACAAGAGGACCAGACACATAAAGCGACGCTTCAATTCCATCCGTGATTCGGTCAAGGAGGAGGACATAAACATTTGCAAAGTACACACGGATTTGAATGTTGCAGATCCGTTGACTAAGCCTCTTCCACGGGCTAAGCACGATCAACACCAAGACTCTATGGGTGTTAGATTCATTACCTTGTAATGCTAGATTATTGACTCTAGTGCAAGTGGGAGACTGTTGGAAATATGCCCTAGAGGCAATAATAAAAGAGTTATTATTATATTTCCTTGTTCATGATAATCGTTTATTATCCATGCTATAACTGTATTGATTGGAAACTCAGATACACGTGTGGATGAATAGACAGATTTTGTGTCCCTAGTGAGCCTCTACAGGACTAGCTCGTTGATCAAAGATGACCGCGGTTTCCAGGTCATAGACATGAGTTGTCATTTGATAACGGGATCACATCATTAGGAGAATGATGTGATGGACGAGACCCAAACGTTAACATAGCTTTTGATCGTGTCAGTTATCGCAATAGTTTTTCTGCATGTCAAGTATAAGTTCCTATGACCATGAGATCATGTAACTCACTGACACCGTAGGAGTGCTTTGTGTGTACCAAACGTCACAACGTAACTGGGTGACTATAAAGGTGCTCTACAGGTATCTCCGAGGGTGTCTGTTGAGTTGACATGGATCAAGACTGGGATTTGTCACTCCGTGTGACGGAGAGGTATCTCCGGGCCCACTCGGTAATACGTCATCTCAATGAGCTCAAAAGTGACTAAGTAGTTGGTCACGGGATTATGTATTACGGTAACGAGTAAAGAGACTTGCCGGTAACGAGATTGAACTAGGTATAGAGATACCGACGATCGAATCTCGGGCAAGTAACATACCGACGAGACAAAGGGAACTGTATACGGGATTGCCTGAATCCTTGACATCGTGGTTCATCCGATGAGATCATCGAGAAACATGTAGGAACCAATATGGGTATCCAGATCCCGCTATTGGTTATTGACCTGGGAGTGTCTCGGTCATGTCTACATGGTTTCCGAACCCGCAGGGTCTACACACTTAACGTTCGGTGACGCTAGGGTTGTTAGTGAGAAAAGTGTATGGTTACCGAAGGTTGTTCGGAGTCCCGGATGAGATCCCGGACATGACGAGGGTCTCCGAAATGGTCCGGAGACGAAGATTGATATATAGGATGAAAGGTTTCGGAGTACCGGAAGTGTTCCGGGGAGCATCGGGAAATCGGCGGAGTACCGGAAAGGTTTTCGGGGGGTCCGGAAGAAGTTCTGGGCCTAGTGGGCCACAAGGGGGAACACCACAGCCCTCAGGGGGCTGTGCGCCCCCCCTGGGCCCTCTCCTCATGCGGCTAAGGGGGTGGGACCCCCTAGGGCTGGCCGCACCCCTTGGCCTTGGGGGGCAAGGCACCTAGGGGGGGAAACCCTAGGGCCTGGCCGCCCCCCCCTGCCCTGGCCGCCGCCCCCTCCCCTTGCCCTGGCCGCCGGCCCCTAGGGGGAAACCCTAGGGCGCCCTCACCTCTCCACCCCCCCTATATATAGTGGGGCAAAGGGAGGGCAGCCAACACAGTTTGTGCCTCGGTGCTGCCCTCCCTCTCCCGTCATATCTTCTTCTCCCGCGGTGCTTAGGCGAAGCCCTGCTGGAGTTCTTCTCCACCATCACCACCACGCCGTCGTGCTGCCGGTTCTCCATCAACCTCTCCTCCACCCCTTGCTGGATCAAGAAGGAGGAGACGTCCCCGAGCCGTACGTGTGAAGAACGCAGAGGCACCGTTGCTTCGGTGCTAGGTCTTCGGCGATCTGAATCGCGACGAGTACGACTCCATCATCCGCGTTCATAACGCTTCCGCTTAGCGATCTACAAGGGTACGTAGATCACACTCCCCTCTCGTAGTTGCTTCTACTAGATTGATCTTGGTGAACGGTAGGAAAATTTTTGTTTCCCATGCAACGTTCCCCAACAGATTTTGATCTTGCTGTTCATTGTCATCATCAGGAGGATTGTCTTCAGGCTGAGCATTGTCTTCAGGTTGATTTGGAGCAGAAATGATGAGTTCCTCATCAGGTTGTGCTTCAGAAGGCATGATTTCACCTGTTCCCATTAGCTTGATAGATTCACTAGGTGAAGCTTCATCCAGCACATTTGGCAGGAACTCTCTTTGTGAACCATTCGTTTCATCAAACCGCACATCCATAGTTTCAACCACTTTATAGAGAAAGATGTTGAAGACTCTGTAGGAGTGTGAGTCCTTTCCATAGCCAAGCATGAAACCTTCATGTGCTTTTGGTGCAAATTTTGACTTGTGATGTGGATCCTTGATCCAACACCTAGCTCCAAATACCTTGAAGTAACTGACATTTGGCTTCTTGCCAGTAAGGAGTATATAGGACATTTTCTTCAGAAGCTTGTGAAGATAAACACGGTTGATGATATGGCATGCAGTATCAATAGCTTCGGGCCAGAACTTTCTTAGTGTCTTGTATTCATCGAGCATCGTTCGAGCCATCTCAATTAGGGTTCCGTTCTTTCGCTCTACGATGCCATTCTGCTGAGGTGTGTATGGAGCTAAAAACTCATGAGTGATTTCCATTGTATCCAGATAAAGATCAAGGCCTGTATTTTTGAACTCTGTTCCATTGTCACTTCTGATATGCTTGATCTTGACGCCACAGTTGTTCATGGCACGGTTGGCGAAGCGTCTGAAGACATCTTGCACTTCAGTCTTGTAGAGAATTATATGCACCCATGTGTATCTTGAATAATCATCAACGATGACGAAGCCATATAGACAAGTTGTCGTGGTGAACGTGGAGTAGTGAGTAGGGCCAAATAAGTCCATGTGAAGCAGCTCGAAGGGTTTGGATGTCGTCATGATTGTCTTCGAGGGATGCTTGGCCCTAGTCATCTTCCCAGCTTCACATGCACCACATAGATGATCTTTCTTGAACTTGACGCCCTCGATGCCTACGACATGCTTCTTCTTCGTGAGAGTGTGCAAGTTCCTCATGCCGGCATGTCCTAGCCTCTGATGCCAGAGCCAGCACTCTGAAGCTTTTGCTAGAAGACATACGGCCATCTGCGGTCCAGCTGAGAAATCTACCATATACAGATCACCTTTTCTGTATCCTTCAAAGACTAGAGACTTGTTAGATTCCATTAGTACAAGGCAACGGTATTTTTCAAATATCACAATCATGTTTAAGTCACAAAGCATCGAGACAAACATTAAGTTGAAACCAAGGGATTCAACCAGCATAACTTTATCCATGTGCTGATCCCTTGAGATGGCAACTCTACCTAGACCCAATACTTTGCTTTTACCAGTATCAGCAAATGTGATGTGACTCTTGTTAGATGGACGTAAGATTGAGTCCATAAGAAGACTTCGATCTCCAGTCATATGATTTTTGCATCCGCTGTCCATAATCCATTCTGAAGTCTTTGGTGTCACTCCCTACAATGCAGTTAGGGGGATAGGCTTCACCAATAGTCAATGCGAAGCATAAACATTTGACGTACAAGTGGATTATGAAAGCTTAGATCCAAGTTAGTACAGATAAGATGATTAGGAAGCGATTCAGGAACAAGACAGATAGTAAGATCATTTGGGCATTTGATCTTGTGCCCTATAAGATGTTTTAGGTCCCCAGCAATAGCATCAGATGCCTTTAAGTTTCGGCTGGAGACCTTTCCTGCAAGAGAAAGTTAGTTCTTCTTAACCACCCACATCTTCAGGGGTGGCTTAGAAGCAATGAGTCTAAGAGCAGCATCTGAGAATTTTGACTTTGGAGCCCTAGCAAATAATTTTGCAGTGAGAGAATAATACTCATAAGAATAAGCAGAGAAGTTCTTTGTTTTTTTGAATATAGCAGTTTGAGGAAACACGCTCATATTCATGGGTCTGAGTATAATTTCCCTGCAAAACATTGGCGTTAGGGTGACTCAGGTGAGTCCTTTGTCTGTATGAAGCCTTAGGACCATATGAAGCCTTTGGTCTGGGGTTTGTCTTCTTCCCAGGTGGTGTCATGATGACATTTACTGGAAGCTTCTCAAGACAACCTTTGGGAACCCAGATCTTCTTCATAGGTGGCCCGTTCCTGCAGGTCGTACCAATATACGTGTCAAATACTTCACCATTCTGATTCTTAAACAGTTTATAGTTTGCATCAAAGGATTCATCAATGATAATAGGGTTAGCACAAGTGAAGCCAGATAAGGTAGACGGATCCACTGAAGGTTCCTTTGCAGCAACCCATGTGGTTTTGGGGTACTGCTCAGGCTTCCAGTATGAACCATCAACATTCATTTTCCTCTCGAACCCTACACCCTCTTTCCTAGGGTTTCGGTTCAGTATCTGCTTTTTGAGGACATCACATAAAGTCTGATGCCCTTTGAGGCTTTTGTACATCCCTGTTTCAAGCAAAGTCTTCAACCTAGCATTTTCATCAGCAATAGTAGTGGTATCCTCAGCAGAGGGGTTAGTTACCACATCAGCAGTTGAAGATATTGCAACAGTGGCAGCAGTAGAACATTCAGCAACAGATGTAGCGTTATCACGCTCAATGCATTTTAGACATGGTGGTTCAAATCCTTCCTGAGCGGAGCTGATCAGTTGTGTGCGGAGTGACTCATTTTCTTTTTGAAGATCTTCATGAGCCGCTTTCAATTTCTCAAGTTCTCGCTTCCTTTGAAGGTAATCGTGGGAAAGCTTTTCATGAGTTTTTGAGAGCCATTCATAAAGATTTTCAAGTTCCTCGTACTTAACATGAAGATTTTTATGTCTTCAATTAAGGACTGAGAACGGGTCATTTCCGCGTCCAAGAGGTCATCGCTTTTGTCTAACAGTTTTTGAATATAATCCATAGCTTTCTGCTGTTCAGTGGCAATTTTAGCAAGTGTTTTGTAGCTAGGTTTTGATTCACAATCAGAGTCATCTTCACTAGATGTTTGAAAGTAAGCATCGCATGATTTTACCTTGGCACCGCGTGCCATGAAGCAATAGGTGGGAGCAGAGTCGTCGTCCTTATCATCAGTGTTGGTGACGGTGCCATTGTCTTCAGTGTTGAAGATGGACTTGGCAACGTAGGCTGTGGCTAGAGCCAGACTTGCAGCACCAGAATCAGACTCTTCCTCAGACTCCACCTCCGCTTTTTCTGAAGCAGACTCCTCCTCTGAATCCATCTCCTTGCCAACAAACGCACGAGCCTTGACAAATGAATTCTTCTTGTGTGATGAATACTTTGATGAAGACTTGGAAGAAGACTTTGAGTATTTCTTATTTTTCTTGTCATCAGAATCATATTCCTTGCTCTTCTTCTTCTTCTTCTTTTCATTGTCCCATTGAGGACACTCAGAGATGTAGTGACCAGGTTTCTTGCACTTATGACATGTTCTCTTCTTGTAGTCATGGGTAGAAGCTTCATCATTTCTTGAGCTAGATCGTGAAGACTTTCTGAAGCCTTTCTTCCTAGTGAATTTCTAGAACTTCTTCACAAGCATGGCAAGCTCCTTTCCAATGTCTTCAGGATCATCAAAACTGCAGTCAGATTCTTCTTCAGATGAGGAAGCAGCCTTTGCCTTCAAAGTACGAGTTCAGCCATAGTTGGGACCATAGATGTCATGTTTCTCAGATAGCTGGAACTCATGTGTGTTGAGCCTCTCAAGTATGTCAGACGGATCGAGAGTCTTGAAGTCAGGGTGTTGTTGAATCATCAGGGCAAGGATGTCAAATGAGCTGTCAAGTGATCTCAGTAGTGTCTTGACGATTTCATGCTTGGTGATCTCAGTGGCTCCAAGTGCCTGAAGCTCATTGGTGATGTCAGTGAGGTGATCGAATGTATGCTGGACATTCTCATTGCCATGTCTCTTGAAACGATTGAAGAGGTTGCGAAGGACACTAATTCTTTGATCTCTCTGGGTTGAGACGCCTTCGTTGACCTTAGAGAGCCAGTCCCAGACTTCCTTCGACGTTTCCAGAGCACTCACACGGCCATACTGTCCTTTGGTCAGATGACCACAGATGATATTCTTGGCAGTGGAATCCAGTTGGACAAGCTTCTTGACATCAGCAGGGGTGAGACCTTCACCAGTCTTGGGAACGCCGTTCTTGACGACAAACCAGAGGTCCACGTCAATGGCTTCAAGATGCATGCGCATCTTGTTCTTCCAGTAGGGGTATTCAGTGCCATCGAAGACGGGACACGCAGCGGAGACTTTGATTATCCCTGCAGTCGACATAGCTAAAACTCCAGGTGGTTAAACCGAATCACACAGAACAAGGGAGTACATTGCTCTGATACCAATTGAAAGTGTTGTATATCGACTAGGGGGGTGGGGTGAATAGGCGATTTTTATGAAAGTCTTCAAAACATGGAAGTTTCGAAGACAAACGCTAAAACCAATCCTATTTATATGCAGCGGAAGGTAGACTACACTAGACAAGCCATAGTCAAGTATTCAATGAAGTGAAAGCATGAAGACTAAAAGCAGCTAGGCAGTATGGATCAGGATGGAAGATTGCATGAAGCCAATCAGAACAAGTAGTCACACAGTGAAGTCAAATAGATAGGCAAGCAGGCAATGACTTCATAATGAAAGCCAGTAAGTAAAGAGAGGAAAATGATAGAACCAGTAGCTCGGGGAAGACAGTGATTTGTTAGACCAGTTCCAGTTGTTGTGACAACTGTACGTCTGGTTAGGGAGGCTGAAATTTAACTCAGAAGAACACGTCTTGACCTTGTTACCCTTGAGCTAAGGACACCTAGTCCTCGCCCAATCACTCTGGTAAGTCTTCAAGGTAGACTTCCAAACCTTCGCAGACTTCGTTCACCGGCGATCCACAATGACTCTTGGTTGCTCAGAACGCGATGCCTAACCGGCTGGAGGAAACACAGTCCTCAAGTGTAACAAGTCTTCAGGTCACATAGACAGAAAGACTTCAGTGAAGCCTAACACTCTTTGGCTCTGGGTGTTTGGGCTTTGTCCTCGCAAGGATCTCTCTCTCTCTCTCTCAAATGCTTCTAAGGTGGGTTGCTCTCAAACGACAAAAGCCATGTAATAACTCTGAGCAGCCACCAATTTATGGTGTAGGGGGTGGGCTATTTATAGCCACTGGGCAACCCGACCTGATTTTTCTGAAGTGACCTCGGGTCACTAAGGAACTGACACGTGTTCCAACGGTCAAATTTAAAACACACACGGCAACTTTACTTGGGCTACAAGTAAAGATGACTCATCCAGCTCTGGATAAGATTTGCTCTCATTGTCTTCGCTCGAAGACATAGGATTTGGTTGAGCATCACTTCAGTCACTCTGACTTTGTTCACTTGGACCCCGCTAAATAGTACGGTGGTTCCTATGACTCAAAAAAGAAAAGGAAACAATGAAACATCTAAGTCTTCGCGCTCCATAGTCTTCACACAATGTCTTCTCTTGTCATAGTCTTCAATATGATTATGTTCATATACCACCATTGTCGTCAATGTCTTCATATATTTTTAGGGGTCATCTCCGGTAGGTAAACCGAATCAATGAGGGACTACTACCTGTGTTATCCTGCAATTCTCACAAACACATTAGTCCCTCAACCAGGTTTGTCGTCAATACTCCAAAACCAACTAGGGGTGGCACTAGATGCACTTACAAAGATGGGCGGCGAGGACCCCCCGCTCGCTGCCTTATTTGTAGTCAGAAGAATGCCAACCACCAGCCTTCACAATCGCGGGTAATGAAGATCTGCTATGCATGCAGGGACCTGTCGAGTCGCACAGTCGCCGAGGCTGCGTGCGGAAGTGGAGATGCCCACGTCCCATCAATCGCCACACGCCAATCAAAGCCGCATGCTTTTGGGGCCCTTGGCTTCGCCGCGAAGCTAAGCCCGAGTGCACCTTGGGCCCGGGGCTACTGTCGGCGTTCTGGGACCGGGGGTACCCAGACTTGCCTGCCTGTGGCCCCAGGCGTGGCTCACCAGGCGGCCTAATACGGCCCAGCCTCTTCAATGACCGCTCAAGACCCTCGCGAGGGGCCGAGCCTCGTGAGGCGGGCGACACAAGGCATCCCCTGGAGCGGCCTCACCAGGCCGGCTCGTGAGGATCGGAGATATCGAGGCGAGGGACTCCTCGCGAGGTCCTCGTGACGTGAGCAGTGACGACCAAGGCCAGGCGGGCGCTGATACGTCTCCAACGCATATATATTTTTTGATTGTTCCATGCTATTATTTATGAAGTCTTGGATGTTTAATGGGCTTTATCATTCACTTTTATATCATTTTTGGGGCTAACCTACTAACCCAAAGGCCCAGTCCAGATTGCTGTTTTTTTGCCTATTTCAGTGTTTTTCAGAAAAGGAATATGAAATGGAGTCCGAACAGAATGAAACCTTCGCGAGAGATATTTTTGGAGGAAATCACACACAGAAAGCGTCAGGACCAAGTCAGGGGACAGCTGGGCTGCCCTCGAGGGTGGGGGGCGCGCTCCCCTGCCTCGAGGCTGGCCCACACGGCCCCCGCTGCCCTCCTTCTTCCTATATATACCTACGTACCCCAGAAACTCCATACACAGAGAGAAAACCCTAATTCCACCGCCGTAGCTTCTGTTCCCGTGGAGATCCCATCTTGGAGCCTGTTCCGGGAGGGGGATCCATCACGGAGGCCTTCATCATCATCATCATCGCCCTCACCATGAGTTGTGAGTAGTTTACCACAGACCTTCGGGTCCATAGCTAGTATCTAGATGGCTTCTTCTCTCTCTCTCTGGATCTCAATACAAAGTTCTCCTCGGTCTTCGAGGAGATCTATTCGATGTAATCTCTTTTTGCGGTGTGTTTGTCGAGATCCGATGAATTGTGAGTTTATGATCAAGGTTATCTATGAAAGATATTTGGTTCTTCTCTGAACTTTTTATGTGTGCTCATAATATCCTTGCAAGTCTCTTCGAATTATTGGTTTGGTTTGGCCTACTAGATCTATAGTTCTTGCAATGGGAGAAGTGCTTGGCTTTGGGTTCAATCTTGTGGTGTCCTTTCCCAGTGACAGTAGGGGCAGCAAGGCACGTATTGTATTGTTTCCATCGAGGATAAAAAGATGGGGTTTTCATCATATTGGTTGAGTTTATCCCTCTACATCATGTCATCTTTCTTAAAGCATTATTCTGTTGGTATGAACTCAATACACTAGATGCATGCTGGATAGCGGTCGATGTGTGGAGTAATAGTAGTAGATGCAGAATTGTTTCGGTCTACTTGTCTCGGACGTGATGCCTATATACAATGATCATGCCTAGATAGTCTCATAATTATTCGCTTTTCTATCAATTGTTCAACAGTAATTTGTTTACCCGCCATAGAATACCGCTATCATGAGAGAAGCCACTAGAGAAAACTATGGCCCCCTGGTCTATTCTCAACATATCAATCTACATCTACTTTACTTTTCTTGCTTTTATTTGCTGTTTTATTAAACTAAAAATACCAAAAATATAATTATCATCTCTATCAGATCTCACTCTCGTAAGTGACCGTAAAGGGATTGACAACCCCTTATCGTGTTGGCTGCGAAGTTCTTATTTGTTTGTGCAGGTGCGAGGGACTCATGCATGCTCTCCTACTGGATTGATACCTTGGTTCTCAAAAACTGAGGGAAATACTTACGCTACTGTGTTGCATCTCCCTTTCCTCTTCGAGGGAATACAACACAAGCTCAAGAGGTAGCAAGAAGAATTTCTGGCGTCGTTGCCGGGGA
Organism: Secale cereale; assembly: GCA_902687465.1. Lineage (NCBI taxonomy): Eukaryota > Viridiplantae > Streptophyta > Magnoliopsida > Poales > Poaceae > Secale > Secale cereale. The sequence goes on from LR738709.1 coordinate 579,632,040, forward strand.
GGCTTACACAAAAGTCATATACCAAGTACCTACCACATACCCTTATCCTTCGCATTACATTTATTTGCCTCTCGTTTTCCTCTCCCCCACTTCTCCCTTGCCGTTTTATTTGCCCTTCTTCCGCCTTGTGTTTTTCGTTCACTTGCTTCTTGTCTGCTCGTGTGCTGCTCGCTTGCTTGTCATCATGTCTAGCACACATATCATTATCACCACTCCCGAGAGTGAGGTCCTCAACTTTAAACAAAGGGAGGAAGAAAACTTAAAAGATGCCTGGTATAGAATTTGGAATACTCAAAATAGATCTAATCAGAAGATTTCCACTTCCGTGCTTCTTCACAATTTTTATGTTGGCATAACTCCGTGGAATAGATTTATCTTAGATACCATTACCGGAGGGAACTTCTTGGGTAGCCACACCGTTGATTCTTATAAAGCTATGACTGAATTATTTGGCTCACCACCTCTTATGGTTAATGGGACCGTTTTAACTTTGGAGCATGTCATGCAAAGGTTAGAAATTATTGAGAACAAAGTTGCTACGGTAGAATTGGTAGAGAACTTGGATAAAAAAATTCACAATGAAATTACCCAATATGGATCTAAGGTAGGAGTTGTTCTGAAAAATCTTAAGGAAAGAGAACCCATATTTAAAGAAAAAAAAGCTAGATCAGGATTCTACTAGAATCAGTAAGCTTGAGGATGTTATCACTAATGTGGGTTCTACTCTTTCTGCTATAAAAACCACTCCAAACACCTCTACTACTAAATTATCTAAGTTCGTGTATGTCCCTAAGGACAAGGGTGAAACATCTAGAATTGCGGACCTCAAATCCATAAGTGTTCACCCTAATGTTCTTACTTTTGCAAGAAACCCTTTTGAAACTCTAGAATCTCTTGATTTCTTACCCAAGAGTTTGATTATTGATAGGGACAAAGAAGTGCCTAAGAATCATAAGTGCTTAATCAAAGAATTGCCTTCCAAAGATGGCAATACCTAGATCTATCTTGTATCGTGCCTAGCTAGGGGCGTAAAACGATAGCGCTTGTTGGGAGGCAACCCAATTTTTTGTTTTTGTTTTTGTTGCTGTTAGGAAATAAATATTGCATCTAGCCTCTGTTTAGATGTGGTTTCATGTTTTGTTTAGTGTTTGTGCCAAGTAGAACCTTTGGTAAGACTTGTGTGAAGTTTATTTGATCTTGCTGTGAAAAACAGAATCGTTAGTGCTCGCTAAAGTAGTCTTCAGATTTTACTGGAGCGTGATTTTTAGTTGATTCGTTTTGCTGCTGATTGGTAGACAAATTGCGCAAATTTACCAATTTAGTTTGAAGTTTTTGGAGTTCCATAAGTAGGCGAACCCAGCAGATTACTACAGACTGTTCTGTTTTTGACATATTCTGTTTTTCGTGTGTTGTTTGCTTATTCCGATGCATCTATGAGTAATATTGGAGGATATGAATCATAGAGAACTTGGAGTACAGTATGTTTAACACCAATATAAACAAATAATGAATTACTTTCTGTACCTTTGAGTAGTGGTTTGCTTTCTCTTACTAACGGAGCTCACGAGAATTTTGGTCTAAGTTTTGTGTTGTGAAGTTTTCAAGTTTTGAGTATTGCTTTGATGGACTATGGAACAAGGAGTAGCAAAGGCCCAAGCTTGGGGATGCCCATGGCATCCCACGTCAAATCAAGATAATCAAAAGCCTAATCTTGGGGATGCCCTGGGAAGGCATCCCCTCTTCCGTCTTCATCCATCGGTAACTATACTTGGAGCTATATTTTTATTCGCAACATGCTATGTGTTTTGCTTGGAGCGTCTTGTATAATTTGAGTCTTTGCTTGTTAGTTTGCCACAATCATCCTTGCTGGACACACCTATTTGAGAGCGTTAAATATGGCCTAGAAATTATTAGAACACTCTATGTGCTTCACTTATATCTTTTGAGTTGAATAGTTTTTGCTCTAGTGCTTCACTTATATCTTTTAGAGCACGGTGGTGGTAATATTTTGTAGAAATTGTTGAACTCTCATGCTTCACTTATATCTATTTGAGAGTCCATTAAAACAGCATGGTAATGTGTTTAGGCTAAAGAAACTAGTCTTCACATGATAAACATCCAATGTCAATGTAGTAAAATTTTCACACCGAGTGCATTGACTAGAATGAGATGTTGGATGCTTGATAATTGTTTTGAGACATGAGGATAGTGATATTAGAGTCATGCTAGTGGAGTTATTATGAAATTGAAGAATACTTGTGTTAAGGTTAGTGATTCCCGTATCATGCACGTATGGTGAACCCTATGTGATGAAGCTAGAGCATGAGGTATTTGTAGAGTGCCAACCTTTGTGTGGAGGTCGGGGGCGCGCGATGGTTAACTCCTACCAACTTCCCCCCTAGGAGCATGCGTTGATTGCTTTGTTTTTGATGGCTCGTAGATTTTTGCAATAAGTATATGAGTTCTTTGACTAATGTTGAGTCCATGGATTATACGCACTCTCACCTTTCCACCATTGCTAGCCTCTCTTGTACCGCGCAACTTTCGCCGGTACCATAAACCCACTATATATCCTTCCTCAAAACAGCCACCATATTGTTCCTGAAAACAGCCACCATACCTACCTATCATGGCATTTCCATAGCCATTCCGAGATATATTTCCATGCAACTTTCCACCGTTCCGTTCATATGACACACATCATATTGTCATAGTGCCATGCATGATCATGTAGTTGACATCATAGTTGTGGCAAATACACCATGCATAATTTTTCATATATGTCGCTCTTGATTCATTCCTTATGCCGGCACACCGCCGGAGGCATTCATGTAGAGTCATACTTGTTGTAGTATCGAGTTGTAATTTCAAGTTGTAACAAAAAGTGTGATGTTCATCATTATTAGAGCATTGTCCCGTGTGAGGAAAGGCCAATAAAAAAAGGATAAGGCCCAAAAAAATAGAGAGGGGCTAATAATAAAAGGAGAGAAAAGCCCCTCCAAAAAAATGAGAGAAAAGAGAGAAGGGACAATTGCTACTATCTTTTTCCACACTTGTGATTCAAAGTAGCACCATGATCTGCATTGTAGGGAGTCTCATGATTAGTCACTTTCATATACTAGTGGGAATTTTCATTATAGAACTTGGCTTGTATATTCCAACAATGGGCTTCCTCAAATGCCCTCGGTCTTCGTGAGCAAGCAAGTTGGATGCACACCCACTAGTTTCTTTTGTTGAGCTTTCATTCATATTTTGCTCTAGTCCATCCGTTGCATGGCAATCCATACTCACTCACATTGATATCTATTAATGGGCATCTTCATAGCCCGTTGATACGCCTAGTCGATGTGAGACTATCTTCCTCTTTTTGTCTTCTCCACAACCACCTCTATTCCACCCATAGTGCTATATCCATGGCTCACGCTCATGTATTGCGTGAAAGTTGAAAGGTTTGAAAAAATAGAGTATGAAAACAAATGCTTGGCTGAAATCGGGGTTGTGCATGATATGAATATTTTGTGTGATGAAGAGGGAGCATAGCCAGACCATATGATTTTGTAGGGATAACTTCCTTTAGCCATAGTATTTTGAGAATACATGATTGCTTTGTTAGTATTGCTTGAAGTATTGTTATTTCTTATGTCAATATAGACTTTCATCTTGAATCTTTTAGATCTGAACATTCATGCCACAATTAAGAGAATTACATTGAAAAACTATATTGGTTAGCATTCCACATCAAAAATTCTTTCTTTATCATTTACCTACTCGAGGACGAGCAGGAATTAAGCTTGGGGATGCTTGATACGTCTTAAACGTATCTATAATTTTTGATTGTTCCATGCTATTATTTATGAAGTCTTGGATGTTTAATGGGCTTTATCATTCACTTTTACATCATTTTTGGGACTAACCTACTAACCCAAAGGCCCAGTCCAGATTGCTATTTTTTGCCTATTTCAGGGTTTTGAAGAAAAGGAATATCAAACGGAGACCAAACGGAATGAAACCTTCGCGAGAGATATTTTTGGAGGAAATCACGCACGGAAAGCGTCAGGACTAAGTCAGGGGACAGCTGGGCTGCCCTCGAGGGTGGGGGGCGCGCTCCCCTGCCTCGAGGCTGGCCCACACGGCCCCCGGTGCCCTCCTTCTTCCTATATATACCTACGTACCCCAGAAACTCCATACACAGAGAGAAAACCCTAATTCCACCGCCGTAGCTTCTGTTCCCGTGGAGATCCCATCTTGGAGCCTGTTCCGGGAGGGGGATCCATCACGGAGGCCTTCATCATCATCATCATCGCCCTCACCATGAGTTGTGAGTAGTTTACCGCAGACCTTCAGGTCCATAGCTAGTATCTAGATGGCTTCTTCTCTCTCTCTGGATCTCAATACAAAGTTCTCCTCGGTCTTCGAGGAGATCTATTCGATGTAATCTCTTTTTGCGGTGTGTTTGTCGAGATCCGATGAATTGTGAGTTTATGATCAAGGTTATCTATGAAAGATATTTGGTTCTTCTCTGAACTTTTCATGTGTGCTCATAATATCCTTGTAAGTCTCTTCGAATTATTGGTTTGGTTTGGCCTACTAGATCTATAGTTCTTGCAATGGGAGAAGTGCTTGGCTTTGGGTTCAATCTTGCGGTGTCCTTTCCCGGTGACAGTAGGGGCAGCAAGGCACGTATTGTATTGTTGCTATCGAGGATAAAAAGATGGGGTTTTCATCATATTGCTTGAGTTTATCCCTCTACATCATGTCATCTTTCTTAAAGCGTTACTCTATTCGTATGAACTCAATACACTAGATGCATGCTGGATAGCGGTCGATGTGTGGAGTAATACTAGTAGATGTAGAATTGTTTCGGTCTACTTGTCTCAGACGTGATGCCTATATACAATGATCATGCCTAGATAGTCTCATAATTATTTGCTTTTCTCTCAATTGCTCGACAGCAATTTGTTTACCCGCCGTAGAATACCGCTATCATGAGAGAAGCCACTAGAGAAAACTATGGCCCCCGGGTCTATTCTCAACATATCAATCTACATCTACTTTACTTTTCTTGCTTTTATTTGCTGTTTTATTAAACTAAAAATACCAAAAATATAATTATCATCTCTATCAGATCTCACTCTCATAAGTGACCGTAAAGGGATTGACAACCCCTTATTGCGTTGGCTGCGAAGTTCTTATTTGTTTGTGCAGGTGCGAGGGGCTCGTGCGTGGTCTCCTACTGGATTGATACCTTGGTTCTCAAAAACTGAGGGAAATACTTACGCTACTGTGCTGCATCTCCCTTTCCTCTTCGAGGGAATACAACGCAAGCTCAAGAGGTAGCAGGCGCCAGCGGGCGTAGGTTGCCAGTTTCCCCTTTGGTGCTAAAGGAGCATGTGCAGATGAAGAGTCCCGAGGCGTCAGGCAAAGGTTTCCATATCGGTCCAATAAGACCAAGACCAGCAGAACGGCAGGACGGAGGTCATCGCGGAGCCCACGACGGCGTCACCACCAGAGCCTTTGGCAGGCAAAGACCACCTGTTGTTAGGATAGCTTGTACTAGCTGTCCCCCTTCCAATTTGGCCGTTGTGGGATTCCTTCCCGCTCAATATTTGGGAAGAGGACCCGGGCCACTATAAATAGGACTAGCCACCACCTTGGGAGGGGATCGGATCATCGAAACCCCTCGCACACCACCAGCTCACTCGAGCCCAAGAACACCTCTCCTCAGGACGCAGTTCATCCATGTACTAGTTCTTCATTCGCCTACAAGGCAATCCACCACACCACACTGGATTAGGATATTACACCACAACGGTGGCCCGAACCAGTATAAATCTTGTGTCTCTTGTTCATCGGATCTGACGAGCTATGCCTAGGGTTGTTGAGTAGACGAGCTAGGGAAGACGGAGAGATCTTCATGCGCACCCCAGAGTTTGAACCTTAAGGGTTTTCCCGGAACCCCATATCCGACAAATGTTCTTCGTCTCATCGAAACAGATGAATTTGATATAAAAATCGTCTTAATCCGAGATTGTATGCAAAAGTTATAGCCAGTATAAGACGCTGCTGCAGCAGATGGCCAGACACTCCGGGGACAACCATCCGGGTTTTGGATTTCTGTGAGGATGGCCGGACACTCTGAGTATGTTCATCCGGGTTTTGAGTTTCGCTGCTGCAGACTTCGGAAAACAGCCGAAAACAGCTTTAAGATGGCCTCTGATCAAAAAATGTTCAACATGAACGTTGTTCGTCTCATCGAAACGGTCAAATCCATTTTGGGCTCGTCTTCATCCGAGGTCGTTTGTGCTTGTGGGCCCCAAAAACCGAACTGTTGTCCTAGACTTACCTAAATCCTAGTTCGGTTAATTTTGAAAAGATTTGGACGTGATTTGGAGTCTTTTTCTTGTACGGGAAGTCCAGCCACCTCATAAATAGATGAGAGGTGACGACCGATTGAAAAACACACAATCAAACATATCAATCTATCATCTTTTATCTTTACTGTTATCCTTTTCCTTGTTGTTCTTCTTCCTCGTTCTTCGTTCGTTCTTCTTCATCTCAGGGCGGCGAACCTCGAGGCCCTAGGGGCGATCAGGTCGACATAGGGCAGGCCATAGCCTCCGCGTGCCCTGACAGGGTCCTTTGTTCTTTGGAAGTGTGTTTGCACATGAATACGTCACCGTGTACCCTCGATGCCGGGGGTGATGCACCACAGCTCACGTCGAAGGAGACCCACCCGGAAGTGCGGTACGCAAGCTATCCAGCAGGCGCTTTTGAGGACCTGAAACCCAACACGCCCGGGAGGGACCCCGTCAGGGAGCGCGGACGCTATGGGCTTCCCTAGGTCGACCTGATCGCCCCTTGGGCCTCGAGGTACGCCGCCCTGCAATGAAGAAGAACGAGGAAGAAGAAGAACAAGTGAAAATATAAAAGTAAAGGTAAAAGATGATAGATTGATTTGTTCGATTGTGTGTTGTTCAATCGGCCGTCACCTATCATCTATTTATGAGGTGGTTGGACTTCCCATACAAGAACAAGACTCCAAGTCACGTCCAAATCTTTCCAAAATTAACCGAACTCGGATTTAGGTAAGTCTAGGACAACAGTTCGGTTTTTAGGGCCCACAGGCCACAACAACCTTGGATGAAGATGGGCCCAAAAGCAAATTTGACCGTTTCGACGAGATGAACAACTTTCATGTTGAACATTTTTTTGGTCAAAGGCCATCTTAAAGGGGTTTTCGGCTGTTTTCCGAAGTCTGTAGCAGCGAAAATCAAAACCCGAACGAACATACCCAGAGTGTCCGGCCATCCTGAGAGAAATCCAAAACCCGGATGGTTGTCCCCGGACTGTCCGGCCATCTGTTGCAGCAACATCTTATACTGGCTGTAACCTTTGCATACGATCTCAGATTAAGACGATTTTTATATCAAATTCATCTGTTTCGACGAGATGTAGAACTTTCATGTTGATTTTTTTTCCATTTGAAGCCATCTTAGTTGGGTTTCAAGCCATTCTTTAATCTGATGTCAACATGAGCATCTATGAACTTGTCATTACTTTTGCATCTGAGCTCCGTTTTAGACCATTTTCATATCCATCTTGATCTTCTCGAAGAAAGCCATACCATGGTGACTTCCAATCATAAGTTTGAATTAATCTTGACATAGATTTAAGAAACCTTTACGATTGTGCCACTTTTGAGCGTCAACAGAATGTTCGAGTAGTCGCCTTCTGGGAGTTTTCGCCGGCGAGGAGGGCCTCCACGTTGTCCGTTGCGCGATGGCGTTCCACGGGTGATTCCCTTGGGCTCCACGGGTCATCTGATTTACTTGGACGGCATGCACTCGAGTGGATCGCCACGGGGGTCTTTGAAGGGTGGACCACGAGGGTGGCCAGGGCCAACGTCATGTGGCAGTTTTGGTTGCGCCCGTGTGTGCCCTCTTGCGTGCTGCCCCACATGTGATTAGGAGGCTGGGTCGCCCTGTCAGCGTTTGTAGGCGCTGGCTGAGGTCGGGTCTTGCGTTGCAGGCTCCCTGGAGCTCTCCACACCGTCAGATCTGACATGACGACGCACACCCGGGTGGTTCACCTCGGGGATCCATAACCGGTAGATCGCTGGCACGGTCGAGGGTACAAGAAAAAGGATAACGGTAGCCCTCCCATCGTCATGTGGTGTCGCGTGAGCCCTATCGCGTGTTGTCCCGCACACGTGGGCTGGCCGGGTCCACCTATCAGGAAGGCTAGTTCGATTGCGCTAGCTGGGCTGGCGTGACTGTCTCGCTCAACGTGATGGGTGATAGTTTGTTAGAGAGGGCCATTTAGCTGGGGTTGTGTGCCTCTTCACATGTTCAAGAAGCATGCCTGGGCTCTCTGCCCACCCAAGTGCTTGGTTCTCCTGCCCGGCTGTGCATGTGTGTGCTTGACAACTCAGGGCGTTGGTCTCGCATCGTGCATGCCGCCTCGCGTGTTCCGGAGGTGCATTCCAAGGTTTTCCGGCTTATATTTGGCTGCCATATATGTTGTCGGTGTGTGCCCGGACTATTGGGAGCCGGATGCTCCAGGGTTGCCTCATTGATAGGTGGTTTCCGCCTGTTTTCTCCAGGGTTGGTTGTATGTCGATTTGTTGCCATTTGTGGGGGTGTCCTCATATATAATGGGATTGCCATCATTTTCTCTTGTGCATGTGTCGCATACCATTATGTTTTCTTCACTGCCAGGGCTTCCTCGAGCTTTTTCCGTGTTTGTTGGGGATATAACCACACGATATGTCCCGCCATACTAGGCCGGGTCATCCAGGTGGCGGCTGATGAGCAAGGATCAAGACGGACCATGGCGCTCAGGTGCAAGACCAGTAGGGCGGCTCACAAAGTGGGCTGGCTCAGGGCCCAAGATCCAAAGACGACGGCTCATGGCCCAGAAGTATAAGTTGCCCAAAGTTTTCTTGCTTAGGGTACAAGACAAGTAAGAAACATACAAAGTCACGGATCATGCTATGACCCGGACTCTTGTAAGCCCAGGGCCTCGACCTGTATATAAAGGCGAGTCATTGAGGCAGATAGACTAAGTTACAATCGATCAATAGCTAGATCAAGCGAATCCACTCCCTTGTAATTGATCCTCAAGCAATAAGCAAACAAGCAGGAAGTAGGCTATTACCACCATAGTGAGGGGCCAAACCTGGGTAAACTCGTGTCTCTCGATTCCGATCAACCCCGGCAAGCTAACCGCCCAGTTGTGATGGCCTCAAGAATAAGTCCTCACACTAGGACATCTGTCGTGACAGAACCATGACAGTTAGCGCCCACCGTGGGGCAAGCGCACGGTGGTTTCAAGTTCTTGCAGGGCTCTTTCCCAGGGATCAAGGGATACATCGTCAGTAGGATGGTGAAGAGTCACCGCGGCAAGCTCTACATCGATGACGCCGGCTGGGGCCCCGAGGCCGATTCAATTGAGTACAGGTACCAGGTCCCCTTCATCAAAATCCATCTCTTCATCGATAAGATCGACAGATCTGAGCCTGAGCTGGACTACTACACCAACGTCATTGAGCCAGCTCGGCGCGCGCAACCCGCCCAGATTCAAGCTGGCCGGAAGCATGTCTTCATTGGCTTCATGTAGGGTGTGAAACTCACGGAAAATTCCACGTCTGGAGGGAGACTCTCGCCTACTCAGATGATGAGTCCTCGACTCGGGATACTGAGTCGATCTACCCGCTTCATGACGGCGAGCTTGGGGGCTGTTCCGATGGCAACCCTATTCCAAACCCTTACGAGCCGCCGTGCCGAGCCGCCATGTCGAGCCGCCATATTCATGGCAGGGACGATGTCGGTTCTCAATTTGTCGGCGGCTAGAGCTGTGGCTGACCCTGCGACAACGACTGCTGGAATGTCCGGCTCAGCCAGGCCGCCAGCTCAAGTTCTATTAGAACTGGTGACCGCCCTAACGAACTTACTGGGGACCGAGGTCGTTGTGGAAAACCAGGCATAACGTAATGTGGAGATTTTAATGCTTCGAGAGCAGATGACCAAGGTCCAGGAGGAGATTAACGCTGAAAACACCCGGATAGCCGAATTACAAGCCCAGTTTAATGCTGAGAAAGAGCGCCTGAGAACGGAGGCTTGGCATATAAACCTTGATCGGAACACCTCCAATGCAGTTCATCGGAGGAGGCACCAAAGCCGTTTACCTCTGACTTATGAGACCACACGTTTGTTGAACACGCTAGGGACAGGCCCAAGCACTCCGGGAGCACCAGTTATACCCCAATTAACAGCCAATGTGCTTGGGAGCAGGATAGCGGCTCAAACTCACCAGCCAGAGCCGGTCCGGAGGGATCAGCCGGCCTGAGACCCTCACCTTGTCCAGCCACCATCGCAGCATTTTCTGACACCGCCGGGTCATCTCTCCAACCCGCTGGATAATATGGTAGTAGCGGCAACCCGACTTACTGCACTTCCCATCGCAGGTGAGTCGCCGGTTGCGATTGAAACCCGGAACACAATTGGACTTTTGCAGACGGCAATTGCTCAGCATGCTAATTACTCCTATAGTCGGCATCGTGTGCACTCAACATCGCTATCGAGCCACAACTACAACCGACATCCTGAGTCGCCAACTGTTTCCAGCAGCGAACGATGTTGTAACCCTCCCCACAACATGTGTTCATACGCTCAAGCAATCATGAACGGGGCAAGGGCTTGCCGTGAGGCGGAGGTAGCATATCAGGGGGCTCCACAGCCGCCCCGGTAATTCTTTCATCTTCCATGGGAGCCGGGTCAAGTACCAGAACCATTGGAGTGACGTGCTTACTATTGGGGAATGTAGTATTTCAAATTTTTCCTACGATCACGCAAGATCTATCTAGGATAAGCATATCAACGAGCGGGGAGAGTGTGTCCACGTACCCTCGTCGACCGAAAGCGGAAGCGTTTAGTAATGCGGTTGATGTAGTCGAACGTCTTCGCGATCCAACCGATCCAAGTACCGAACGTACGGCACCTCCGCATTCAGCACACGTTCAGCTCGATGACGTCCCAAGGACTCTAGATCTAGTTGAGGTCATGGGAGAGTTCCGTCAGCATGGTGACGGTGATGATGAAGTTACCGGCACAGGGCTTCGCCTAAGCACTACGACGATATGACCGAGGTGTGTAACTGTGGAGTGGGGCACCGCACACGGATAAGAAATCAACTTATGTCTCTATGGGGTGCCCCCTACCCAGGTATATAAAGGAGGGAGGGAGGAGGAGGCCGCCCTAGGAGGGGTGCGCAAAGGGAGTAGGATTCCTACTCCTAGTAGGAATAGGTTTCATCCTTTCCTAGTCCAACTAGGAGAAGGGGGAAAGGAGGAAGAGGGGAGAAGGAAGGGAGAGGAGGGCCGCGCCCCAAACCCCTTGTCCAATTCAGACTGGGCTTGGGAGGGTGCGCACCACCTCCTCGCTGCCGCCTCTCCTTCCCACCAAGGCCCATTAAGGCCCATTGACTCCCCGGACGAATTCCCGTAACTCCCCGGTACTCCAAAAAATACCCGAATCACTCGGAACCTTTTCGATGTCCGAATATAGCCTTCCAATATATGAATCTTTACCTCTCGACCATTTCGAGACTCGTCATCATGTCCGTGCTCTCATCCGGGACTCCGAACACACTTCATTCATCAAATCACATAACTCATAATACAAATCGTCATAGAACGTTAAGCGTGCGTGTTGGGCCAGGCCCAAAACAGTGCACGGGCACGCGCGGCCCACAGCACGCCGAATCCCCTTCCGCGTCCGCCGCGCCCCTCCCTAACGGCACGCGTCGATTGCGGCGTCGTGGGAGAGATCGTGGCCTCGTTCTTTAATGGGAAATGCGGAGCGTCCCCCACTCCCCCCTTAAAAGCAGAGGAAGCAGGGGCAGTTTCCCTCCTTCGTCTTCATTGCGCCTTCATCCTCCAGAAAACCTCCGCTGCTCTTTGCCTCCACCCCTCCTCCGCCGTCTTCCGCATCCACGGCGCCGTCGAGCTCCTCGCCCCTTCCCTCGCCGCCTCCGCCATGGCCCCGAAGAGCGAGAAGGCGAAAGCGGAGAAGACCAAGAAGGAGAAGTCCGAGCAGACGGCGAAGCTCGCCGCCCTGCGGAAGAAGAATGTGGTCTTCGCGCCGAGGCTCAGCGCGAAGGAGCTGTGGAACAAGTACTATCTCTTCTGGTCCGGGGAGACCAAAGCTCATCCCCGCACCAGAGCCTTCCCCGCCGTCGCCAGAGATCTGTACCCCGGCGGGTATTTCTTCTTTGCTGTCTTCTTCCATTGTGGATTGTGCCCTCCGTACTCGGAGTTTTTCTGTGACATTATGAATACATACGGCCTCCACCTCCTAGACTTCACCCCCAATGCCATCCTTACGATGGCCGTTTTCGCACATCTGTGCGAAAACTATGTAGGGATCCATCCAAACGTAGCACTCTTTCGCCATTTCTTTATGCCTAGAGTAGAGGCTGGCGCTCCCCTCTCCGGCGGCATCTCCTGGATCTTCCGGTTGAACAAGAAGGATTCATACCTGAAGGGAGAACTCCGCGGCAAGTGGGAAGAATGGCGCGCAGATTGGTGTTGGGTAGTGGAGGACAAGCCGGAGCCTTTCACTGCGCCGCGCACAACTGCCATAGTGCGCGGCAGAGACTGGAGCGAGTTAGCCCCGGAGGACGGCAAGCTCAATATTGCCCTCATCAGGATACTTCGCCTCCGGGTAGCCAAATTGACCATTGGAGAGGTAGGGGCAGATTTCCTCCGCCGCCGCATTGCCCCTTTACAAGAAAGGAAAAGGCCAGCATGGGAATTTGGCAATGCGGCGGATATTATGAGGCTGCGCCCGGGATTGAACTTCAACTTCACTGCTTTGGAGCTAAAGGGGATGGTCCGGGAACTCTTCAAGCATGACCCGGCCCACCCGGAATGGTTTAGACCTCCCCGGGGAGTGGTGCCGCTGTGCAACAGCACTGCCCGGGACTCCTTGCGCGCGATGATGCCCGCGTGCGATTCCCACGGCGTCGACCCCACCTGGATAGAGCCTCCGCCGGACGCAATACTGAGTTTCTTCAATAATCTGGTCGAGGTGCCCAAGAACACCGAGGAGAACAAGGGTCTCACCCGGGCCACCACGGAGCGGGATATAGCCTATATCGCTTCCCGGATGGAAGAGGCCGCCGCAGCCGCAGCGGCGGGAGATTTCGGATTCACCGTCGACGAGGCGCAGGCCGCGGATGAGGCGTGCCAAGCAGATGAGGCAGAGATCCGCAGGCTGCTCAAGCTTCCGCCCGACGAGCTTGCCGGGGTTCCTTCCCTGAGGCATGCCGGGATTCCCGGGATTGTGAGCGAGGCCGCCGCAGGAGGCGAGGTTGCCGGAGGGAACAGAGGTGCCGGAGGGAGCGGAGCCACCGGAGGGAGCGGGGCCGCAGGACACGATGCTGGACCCAGCGGGCCTGCCGGGGAGGGAGAGGAGGACGCCGAGGCCGATGAAGACACCGGTGGATCTCTGGGACTTGATGACGACGCCTCCTCGTCCTCAGAGAACTCCCCGCCTCCGGCAAGTCCTAAGCAAACACCGTTGAAGCGCCTCCGCAAGGCGGCTACAGCGACGAGGACGCAGGCGCCCCGGCAGCAGCCTGTTCGCCGGGCGACGCGCGCCACCAGGGCGAGCCAAACCGCGACGGGGGCGCCCCGCGCACCAGCGCCAAGCGGAGGAGGATCCTCCCGGAGCGAAGCGGCCGCTCCGCCTGCTCCCCGGGCCTCGGCGTCAACGGAGGCTGGGTCTTCGCAGCCCCCAGCCCCGGAGACCGCCAAGCGCCCGAGGGAGCCTTCTCCTCCTGCTCCTCGCGCGGGAGCATCTCAGGTGGAGTTCGACTTCTCCGCCCTCAGCTCCGACGACGACGAGGAAGAGGAGTAAGTACTTGCTGCTTGTAACCTCTTCGATTCTGTCTTGATTCTTTCTTTGATGATTCTGATCTTGTTCTTGCTTTGCTTGCAGGACCCTGACCCAGCGGATGGCGAAGAGGGCCAAGATCCCTGTGGTTGAGGTCGAAGACGACTCGCCCGCCGCGGCGACCGGAGACGCGCCAGCGGCAGGCTTGCCGGACCAACCTGCTGCTCCGAGGAGCAGCCCCCAGCGTAAGTCTGGGTCTTGAATTTTTTGTTCGTCGGGCGCGCTTGGGGTTTTAGCTTGTACTAACATCTTGTTGTCTTGTTTGTCTTGCGCAAAAGTGGAGCCGCAGCCGCAGGAGCAACCGGAGGTCACCCCCGAGGAGCTGCATGCCCCACCATCCCCGCCAAGGGCGAGCTCCCCGGCGAGGGAGAGCGCTCCGCCAAGGACAGGCACCCCACCGAGGGCGGGCACCCCGCCAAGGGTGAGCACCCCGACAAGGGTGGCCACCCCGCCAAGGAAGGGCGCGGGCGGCCCTCCGCCAGCAAGAGCCACCGCTCCACCGCCAAGGGAGGACTCCCCGGCGAGGGAGCTTGTCGTCGAAGAAGTCCGCGAAGGTAAGTCTTGTAGCTTCTTCTTCTCGGACTTGTCTTTTTGGATATTTGCTTGATATTTTCTTTTCTTCTTCTTCTGCTAGATCCTCCTGCGCCGAAGCGGATGGAGACTGAGGTAGCCGGCGAGGAGGGCGCGCAAGGCGACGGCGGCAACGCCACTGCCACTGATGGCATGGCAGGGGCCGACGAGCCTGCCGCTGAGGAGACCGCCCCGGCCGCAGACGCCGCGGCTGGGGAGGGGGACGGCGACCACACTGCTGGCCCGAAGGCAGCAGGAGCGTCAAGCACTGCACCGGCCGCCGATCCCTCCGCCGCCAAGGAGCAGCCAGGCGTTTATCTTGAGGCCCCCAACGGGGTCTTCATACAAGTCCCGTGGGGGTCTTCGTCGCGAGCCCCCGTGGAGGGAGAGACCTTTGATGGAGAGGTCCTCGCCTCCGCGGGGTTGAAGATTGTTGAAGCGCCTGGCGGGAGCGACGAGCCCGAAGAGGAGAAGCTACTTCGCCGGCTCCTGGTCTTTTACCGGGCCAGGCAGGCGAAGCTGGACTCCCGGGAAGCTCTTGCCGCCAAGGCTGGAGTGGATTTGGAGAAGCGCGCTGCCGAACTCCGTGCCGCCAACCAGGCAGCTCTCCGCAACTTGGCGGAGGAGCGTGAAGGGCTTGCCGAAGAGCAGCAAGCCTTCCTCCTGGAGAAGGCTGAAGCAGAGGAGCGGCAGCGGCTGGCCGCCGAGGAGTTATCTCGGCGGGAAGGGGCGCTCAACCAGCGGAAGGTTGATCTCGACGCCCATGACGACGAGCTCACCACCCGGGAGCGGACTCTTGGCGGGGCCCTGAAGGAGGCAAAGGAAGCTGCTGCCGCCGCGGAAACCGCCAAGAGGGAGCTAGAGCTCAAGGTGGAGCAACTGGAGCGGTACCTGAAGGCGAGCGAGGACAGGGTCACCGCGCTCAACGTGGAGCGCGAGAAAGACGCCCATACCAACTCAGACTTGCAGGTACGCCTCTCCAAGAAGGGCGACGAGCTTACTGCTGCCAAAGATTCAATCGCTGACTTGGAGTTGAAGGTCTCCACCTTGACTGATTCACTGGACGCCGCCCGGGATCGCGAGACTAAGCTGAAGGACGAGCTCCGCAAGGAACGAGGCCTGGTGGAGAGCGCCGCCGTCTCAGCGAACAACTTCAGCCGGGCGGTGGAGCAATGGACTGACGATCTGGTTGCTTCTGCTGCCAATATTGACAAGGAGCTGATGGCGCTGAGGGTGGAGCACCTTGTGTACTCTCCGGACGAGAACCTCCCCCACAGCGCCAAGCTGAGTCTCTTCTTCAGGGGAATCGCGCCGGCGCTTGCACGGCTGCAGGAGAAGCTCCCCGCGCAGCTGGCCGAGGAGTCGCGTCAGCTATGCGCGGGCACCTTGGAGCGCGTCTTGACAAAGATAGTCTACTGCAACCCTGGCATCAATCTTGTCAACGTCCTCCGCAGCTTGCCGGTCGATGCAGATCAGGAAGCGTTGAAGGCGCAGGTCGCCCACATCATCGCCAAGGTGAACAAGATCTCAAGGCGTGAAGGCGACCGCGTAGACTAGGCTTCCTCCTTTCTGTTTCCTTTGCTGCCGCAAAGTGTGTTATGAACATGAATCAATTAGTTATTGCGACAAGTTATCTCTGTAATATATTATCTTATTTCGATCAATCAATGCAGTGTTATCTCCCTTGCTTTGGTCCTTTACTTTGTATGCTTTCTACCTTACGCTTTTAGGGGACTTGCCGGCAAGGGGGCCTTGCCGCGAGCGCTGAGTGCTGGACTCTGAGCAGCCTGCTGGCAAAGGCCTTACCGGCAAGTAACCTTGCCGCAGCTAGTCGCAACGCACTTAGCTTGCTGAGCGAACTCGAAAACGAAGCAAGGGCGCGACACTTGTCGCAGCTTACTTAAATCGTTGAGTGTACTCGAAAACAAAGTAAGGGTGCGGCTAGCTACGGGTAGGTTCCTCCGCGCACAGGTTTACCATACAAAGTGTGGTTGTTCAAGGAAGATAACTAAAATTTAAAAATTTGAACTGCTCAAATTCTGGTAACTTAGCTTTCATAATCTGTTCGTTCTCCGGCAAGCTTCTCTTTCTTGAACAGCACTTGGTTCGTCTTCCACCTCCTTCCCCCCCGGCAAACTTGTGCGCGTGGAATGTTCCTTCTGCTTAAGAGGGAAAGAAAAAGAGGAGGAGGAAAAACAAGTATGGGGCTTCTTGGCCCATTAATGCTTACCGAAGATGTGGGTTGCACAAGATGCCAAACAATGCATGCAAATAACAAAGAAAAGCATGGAAATGACAAATAGTGTGAAACACAAAAGCTTTACTGATGCACGGGATCTGCGCCCGGCTTTGTACAAAGGTTTACATGCGACAGCGGCAAAACTCGTACAAAAGGTGGTTGCCGGAGCGGATCACGGCAACCGCGCCTTATGGGTGAAACTTGCGAAGATGCTCTATGTTCCAGGAATTGCTCACCGGTAAGCCTTCTTCGGTCTCAAGGCGGACAGCGCTGGGCCTTGTGACTTGTCTCACCCGATAAGGGCCTTCCCACTTCGGCGTCAACTTGTTGGAATTCTTGGCGGACTGAACACGCCGAAGAACAAGGTCGCCTTCCTCGAGACTCCTGGCCTTAACCTTGCGGCTATGATAGCGGCGCAAGGCTTGCTGGTATCGAGCAGCTCGTACAGCAGCCTGGAGACGTTCCTCCTCGAGGAGCAATGCATCATCTTGTCGCAGTTGCTCTTGCTCGAGCTCATCATAAGCGAGCACTCGAGGAGATCCGTATACGAGTTCCGTGGGGAGAACTGCCTCTGCCCCATAGACAAGGGCAAAGGGTGTCTGTCCGGTGGCTCGACTTGGTGTCGTTCTGATTGACCAAAGAGCCGCCGGCAACTCCTCTATCCAGTTTCTTCCGCACTTGCGCAGCCTGTCGAAGGTTCTTGTCTTGAGCCCGCGCAGCACTTCAGCATTGGCCCTCTCCGCTTGACCATTGCTCCTCGGGTGAGCAATGGAAGCGAAGCAGACCTTGGCGCCAAGGTCTTGGACGTACTGCATGAAGGTGCGACTTGTGAACTGTGTGGCGTTGTCGGTGATGATCCTGTTAGGGATTCCGAAACGGCAAACAATTGACCTGAAGAACCTGACTGCTGACTGTGCTGTCACCTTTCTCACTGGTTCCACTTCTGGCCACTTTGTGAACTTGTCGATTGCAACGTACAAGTACTCAAAGCCCCCGACAGCACGGGGGAAGGGGCCGAGGATATCGAGCCCCCAGACCGAGAAGGGCCAGGACAAAGGGATCGTCTGGAGAGCTTGAGCTGGCTGGTGAATTTGCTTGGCATGGAATTGGCACGCTTCACACTTGGTTACTTGTGCAGTTGCATCCTGGAGGGCTTCTTGCCAAAAGAACCCTTGCCGGAACGCCTTCCCGGCAAGTGCCCTTGCGCCAATGTGGTGGCCACATATGCCTCCATGTATTTCTGCCAACAGCTTCTGTCCATCTTCTCTGGAAATGCACTTCAACCTGACACCATTGAGTCTTCTTCTGTACAGTTCGTTATCAACGAACTGGTACATACTTGACTGCCTGGTTATCTTCTCTATCTCTTCCGGGTCGTCGGGAAGTTCTCCAGTTTGCAAAAAACGGACGATCTGCTGCGCCCATGCCGGAGCCCGAGGCTCAACGGCAAGGACTAAAGGCATGAGGGCCGCTGCGGGAACCTCAGCTTCTACGGCAAGAACCTCTGGCTCTGCCAGAGCTGATGGTTCCCCGGCAAGCCTGCCGGGGCAAGGCTTGTCGGGAACGCTTGCTTCAACTGTACAGACCCTTGGATCTGCAGGAGCAAGCTGTTCCTCAGCGTTCTGATTGTTGATCTTGGGGACCTTGGCGGCGGCCTCGGGGAGATCCGCCGGCAAGTAGTCGCCGGAGACCAACTTTCTCTTCTTGTGCTGCCCAATTGATGGTGTGACGGATGGCTGAGTCAGCTTGAGCAGGAAGGTCCCTGGTTCCACAGGTAACTTCATTGCAGCACACTTTGAGAGGCCATCTGCGATATCATTCTGAGCTCTCGGGACATGCTCCATTTGCAGACCTTCAAAGTGTTCTTCAATCTTCCTCACTTCATCTACATAAGCTTCCATCAAAGGGCTCTGGTAACTCTTATTTACTTGTCGGACCACCAACTGAGAATCTCCCCGCACAATCAACTTCCTGATCCCAAGCTCGGCAGCAATCCTGAGGCCGGCAAGCAAGCCTTCATACTCTGTAGTATTGTTTGTCGCTTGTTCCCTGGGAAAGTGCATCTGGATAACATACTTGAGGTGCTCTCCGGTGGGCGCTATGAGTACCACGCCGGCACCGGCGCCTTGCAACGAGAAAGCACCATCAAAGTACATTACCCATTCGCTGGTCACTTCTTGTACGGGGACGGTTGTCTCTGGAACTTCTTCATCTGGTGTTGGGGTCCATTCTGCTATGAATTCTGCCAGAGCTCTGCTCTGTATGGTTGAAGTACTCTCAAACTTGAGACCAAAGCTCGACAGTTCCAGTGCCCACTCGACGATCCTGCATGTTGCTTCGGGATTCTGCAATATCCTCTTCAACGGAAAGCGAGTGACCACTGTTATCTCATGTCCTTGGAAGTAATGGCACAGCTTTCTCGAGGCCATGAGGAGACCGAAAAGCAACTTCTGCACCCCAGAGTATCTTGACCTAGCCCCCTGCAAGAGGGAACTTACAAAATACACTGGGCGCTGCACCATCTTCCTTCGCACTTCTCCTTGCTCCTGCGCAGAGTTGTCCTTGTTGGGGCCAGAGCTTGCCGGTGGAGCCCCCTGCTTGTTGCTGGACTCGCTTGCCGGAGGTGTGGGCTCTTCCTCTGCCTCCCTTTCCGCTACCAACGCAGCACTAACCACTTGATTGGTTGCCGCTAAGTACAGCAGCAACTTCTCTTGTGGTTTAGGTGTGACAAGTATTGGAGTGGAGGACAGGTATCCTTTCAAATCCTGCAGCGCTGCCTCCGCTTCCGGAGTCCATTTCATAGGACCTGCCTTTTTCAAGATTTTAAAGAAAGGCAGGGCGCGTTCTGCAGATTTTGAAATGAACCTGCTGAGGGCAGCCACACAACCAGCAAGTCTCCTTACGTCCTTGACGCGCTTCGGGGCTTCAATCTGCTCGATGGCTTTTATCTTGTCGGGATTGGCTTCAATCCCCCTCTGGGACACAAAGAACCCGAGAAGCTTGCCGGAGGGGACTCCGAAGACGCACTTCTCGGGGTTCAACTTAAGCTGGATCTTGCGCAGATTTGCAAATGTTTCTTCCAAGTCTTGGATCAGGGTATCTTTGCTCTTGCTCTTGACCACTATGTCATCCATGTAAGCTTCTACATTTCTGTGGATCTGTGGCTCAAAAGCAGTGTGCACCACCCTTGCAAATGTTGAGCCTGCATACTTCAACCCAAAGGGCATGCGTATGAAACAATATGTGCCACATGGAGTAATGAATGCAGTCTTCTCTTCATCTTCCTTGGCCATGAATATCTGGTGGTAGCCTGAGTATGCATCGAGGAAGGAAAGCAGCTCACATCCAGCGGTTGAGTCAACAATCTGGTCAATGCGCGGCAAGGGAAATGGATCCTTGGGACATGCTTTATTCACATCAGTGAAGTCTATACACAGTCTCCACTTCCCGTTGGCCTTACGCACGACAACTGGATTGGCTAACCACGTGGGATGGATCACGCCTCTAACCAGGCCTGCTGCTTCTAGCTTCTTTATCTCTTCGGCGATGAATTCTTGGCGCTCCACGGCTTGCTTCCTGACCTTCTGCTTGACGGGCCGCGCATGAGGACAAACAGCAAGCTTGTGCTCAATTACCTTCCTGGGAACGCCGGGGATGTCAGATGGCTGCCACGCAAACACATCGACATTCGCCCGCAGGAAGGCAACGAGCGCGCTTTCCTATTTGTTGTCAAGTGTAGCACTGATGGTGAAGGTACCACCAGGGCCGTCCTCCTTGGCGGACACCTTCTTGGTTGCCGGTGGAGCGGCCATTCCCTTCTTGCACTTGCCGGTGGAGCTCGATGGAACGTCCTCGACGGCAGCGCAGCACTCTGAAGAGGTGCGTTTGCCGGAGTGGGCCCCAGAGCACTTGCCGGACTTGGTCTTGGTCTTCTTCCCCCCGGGAGCTTCAGCGGCAAGTGTGTTGCTCTCCGCTGCGGCTGCTGCATCCCGGTATATCTTGTCGGCACAGATAAGCGCGTCCTTCTTGTCGCCAGGGACAGAGATGACGCTTATCGGCCCCGGCATCTTGAGTACGTTGTAGGCGTAGTGGGAAGCTGCCATGAACTTGGCGAGGGCAGGACGTCCAAGTATCCCATTGTATGGCAATGGGATATCGGCCACGTCAAAGGTTATCCTCTCTGTCCTGAAGTTGAGCTCCCCGCCAAAGGTCACTGGCAAAGTAATCTTCCCCTTCGGCTTGCTCCTCCCCGGGTTTATTCCTTGGAACGAACCGGTTTCTTCGAGCTCGCCGTTTGGGATCTGGAGTTTCTTGATCACAGCCGAGGAGATCAAGTTCAGGCCGGCCCCGCCGTCAACCAACATTTTGGTGACCTTGAGGTTGCGGATGGTTGGTGAGACCAACATCGGCAAGCACCCGACCGCAGTGGTGCGGTCAGGGTGATCCTCAAGATCAAAAATGATGGGCGTGCTGGACCACTTCAGGAGCCTGCGTGACTCGACGGGCGGCTCAGCTGCGTTTACTTTCCGCACCCACTGCTTGAGCTGGCGGTGGGAAGCGTGCAGAGAGGCGCCTCCATCGACACACATGACTTCTGTGGCCTTCTGGAACTCCTGCTCGCTGTTATCTCCTTCCTCCATGTCGTCGTCGTCGTCTTCCTCCTCATCCTTGTCGCGGCTCCGGGGAGGTCGATCACCTTGCCGCTGCTTGGCCTTGCCGCGGCGTCCTCCCCGGCCATTGAATGGCCGCTTCTTGCTTGGCTCTCCTCCGCCACCTTGAGCCTTCTCCTTGTCGCGACGCTCGTATTCAGCCTTTTGCTGTTCTACGAGGTACTCGACACGCTTGCAGTTCGAAAGGTCGTGGCCCTTCGTGCGGTGTATCTTGCAGTATTGCTTGTCGGAGCCATCCTGCTTGTCGGCTGCCGCCACAGGGGCAGGCTCCTTGCCGGAGCCGCCAACCTGTGCCTTCTTGGCGGGAGCCTCCTTGCCGGACTGCTCGACGACCAGCACTTCCTTGCTCTTCTTCTTTCTATTGTTCTGCCGCCGGCTCTTCTTTGCCGGGGCGGCATCCTCGCTGTCGCTTCCTCCTGCGCCAGCATCCTCCTCGGGGAGTCTCCTCCCCTCTTCGGCGCGCGCGCACTTGTCAGCCAGAGCGTAGAGCTCGCTGACATCCCGTATCTTGGTCATGGCCATCTCTTCCCGCATGCGACAGTTACGCACGTTCTGGTGGAACGCGCTGATAACCGCGGCGGGGTGGACGTCGGGGATATTGTGCTGCACGCGGCTGAATCGTTGGATGTACTTGCGCGCAGGGATTCTCCTTCCTTCTGGGCCAAGATGTGGAGATCACTCTCCTGGCCGTGGGGTTTGTGGCCGCCTGTGAAGGCGCCAACAAACTGGTGGCACAAATCTGCCCACGAAAAAATGGAGCCTTCCGGCAAGTGCATAAGCCAAGAACGGACGTTTGGCTTAAGCACCAGCGGGAAGTAGTTGGCCAATATCTTCTCGTCGCGTCCCCCGGCAGCTTGCACCGTGATGGTGTAGATGCTGAGGAACTCCGAGGGGTGCGTCTTGCCGTCGTACTTCTCGGGTACGTCGGGCTTGAAGTTTTTCATGCTGGGCCACTGGACGCGCCGCAGCTCACGGGTGAACGCAGGGCATCCTGCCACGTACGGCAAGTTGCCTGGTTCACCGGGCGCGTGCGTGTCGACAGCGGTCCCAGCGCGCTTATCCGATTGTCGCCGGGCTTCTCGTCGGCGCTCGATTGTCGTCCGAGCATCTTCTTGCCGCCGATCGTCGAGGACTTGGCGCTGGTCCCGACGAGCCCGCGGATCCGACGACGCCGTGGAGTCGTCATCGACGTTGATCCGGTGGGGAGGCGTCTTCTGCTTCCGCGGCGGGGAGTGCACGGTTGTTGCACCCCCGACGGTCTTCTCGCCGTCGGCCTTCGTCTGGTCGACTTGCCATGGCCGCGATGTCGCCGGCTGCTGTGGCGTGTCGTTGTTGGCGAAGGCGATGAGGCTTTGGATTGTCGCCCTCCAGTCTTCGGCCTTGTCTGCCGCTGGAGGGAAGTCGAGGAGCAGTTGTGCTCTTGCGAGAGCTTCTGCTGGAGAGGAGGGGAGCGGCGGCGAGCGGTGCGAGGAGCGAGATATGCTCGGACTTCTAACAGGGTTAGAAGGAGCAGTCTCTCGCCCCGGCGACCGCGCCTTGCTCGTGCCAGGACGGTGGCCTTGAGCGTCCCGCGATCCTCCGGTTTGCCCTTGGCCCAGCAAGCGGATGATACCTCCTGTACCACGGCGCTGCTGGCCTGTCGTCTGCTGAGATGGACGTGGTGCGTCTACGGAGACCGAGGCCTTGGAGTTTGCCCGGTCGTCCGCCTTGTCCTTGGACTTGGCGGTGCCATGAGTTTCCTCGCCGGCGACCACCCTTCCGCCGGCGTCTCCTCCACCCACCGTTGGTTCTGGTGGCGGGGGAATCGACGCAGACGGGCCTGCAACCTCCGAAGCCTTCTTCTTCGGGGCCATGTTGCTGCTGATGAAGTTGATGAAGCTGGAGATGGTTGATGAAGATTGCGCCCGCGTGAGCGCCGGATCAGGTTCGCACAACCTCGACGCCCCCTACCTGGCGCGCCAAAGATGTCGGGGGAAACTGTCCACCACGAGCACCTATGGGACCGGAGCCCCTTGTACGTTGCGGTAAGGGAGCGGAGGGAGCACGAAGAGCGGATCGAGGAGCACACGCGGGCAGTTTACCCAGGTTCGGGCCGCGCGGACGCGTAAAACCCTACTCCTGCTTGGATTGTATTTAGTTCTTGGGCTCGGGAGCTTGAGGAGCTAGCTACACCGAGCAAGAGAGCTGTCTAGGTTCCGAACCCTCTCTACGTTGTGCATGGGCCTCCTTTTATAGCTCAAGGGGTCACCGACAGGTGTCAACGTAGAGGAGGGCAAAAATGTAACTTTGGTGGTAGTTGTAACAGTGCGGGAACAGTGCATGAACAGTGGATGAACAGTGGTCTTCACCTAACTTTGACAGTGGGGGACAAGGGCATTAAATGCCCGTCAACGTCGACCCCAAAAGCACCCGTCCATGCGTCTCCTTTCGCCACGGCGGTAGCCTCGTCACCGTGGAGTGCCACCGTGTCCCCCAGGCTGCACAGCCATCCGCCACGCGTCCCTGGAAGGGCCCCAGGGCGACGCGTGGGCCGATGAGCTGGAGCGCGGGCACACAGCGCAGGCTTCCCCCGGCAAGCACCTTGCCGGGGTCTTGGTCTTGCCGGGCCCGGAAGCTTGTCGCTCCCCGGGTCCTGCCGGGGCGCAGGGGTGCGCCGAGGCATGTCTTCTGAGATGCAGTCTTCTGGTCTTCCTGGCAAGCTCCTCTTGCCAGGGTCTTGTGTAAATGCGATGATCTTGAGCCTGGCGCGGCCTTCCCGGCAAGCTCCACTTGCCGGGGCCTTGATCTTCTGACTTGTATACTTTGTTTTTGAATGGCTTCTTAAGGACTAGAAAAGGTCTTCGGCGAGCACGTGGTGAACCCTGCCGCGGGAAGCTGCTACTGCCCGTGCACAAGTTGGGGTACTAAGGTACCCCTATCTTAGTACACCGACAGTGCGGACCCTACGGGTTCGAGAACTATGTAGACATGACCGAGACACATCTCCGGTCAATAACCAATAGTGGAACCTAGATGCTCATATTGGCTCCTACATATTCTACGAAGATCTTTATCGGTCAAACCGCATAACAACATACGTTATTCCCTTTGTCATCGGTATGTTACTTGCCCGAGATTCGATCGTCGGTATCATCATACCTAGTTCAATCTCGTTATCAACAAGTCTCTTTACTCATTCCGTAATACATCATCTCGTGACTAACTCATTAGTCGTTTGCTTGCGAGGCTTATTATGATGTGTATTACCGAGAGGGCCCAAAGATACCTCTCCGACACTCGGAGTGACAAATCCTATTCTTGATCTATGCCAACACGACAAACACCTTCGGAGACACCTGTGGAGCATCTTTATAATCACCCAGTTAGGTTGTGACGTTTGATAGCACACAAGGTGTTCCTCCGGTATTCGGGAGTTGCATAATCTCGTAGTCAGAGGAACATGTATAAGTCATGAAGAAAGCAATAGCAATAAAACTAAACGATCATAATGCTAAGCTAACGGATGGGTCTTGTCCATCACATCATTCTCCTAATGACGTGATCCCGTTCATCAAATGACAACACATGTGTATGGTTAGGAAACATAACCATCTTTGATCAATGAGCTAGTCAAGTAGAGGCATACTAGGGACACTCTGTTTTGTGTATGTATTCACACATGTACTAAGTTTCCGGTTAATACAATTATAGCATGAATAATAGACATTTATCATTATATATAAGGAAATATAAATAAGAACTTTATTATTGCCTCTAGGGCATATGTCCTTCAGTCTCCCACTTTCACTAGAGTCAATAATCTAGTTCACATCGCCATGTGATTTAATTTCGATAGTTCACAACGTTATGTGAATAACACCCATAGTTCACATCGCCATGTGACCAACACCCATAGTTCACATCGCCATGTGACCAACACCCAAGGGTTTACTAGAGTCAATAATCTAGTTCACATTGCCATATGATTAACACCCAAAGAGTACTAAGGTGTGATCATGTTTTTCCTCGTGAGAGAAGTTTAGTCAGCGGGTCTGTTACATTCAGACCCGTATGTATTTCGCAAATTTCTATGTCTACAATGCTCTGCATGGACCTACTCTAGCTAATTGCTCCCACTTTCAATACGCATCCAGATTGATCCTTAGAGTCATCTGGATTAGTGTCAAAGCTTGCATCGGCGTAACTCTTTATGACGAACTCTTTATCACCTCCATAATCAAGAAACATTTCCTTAGTCATGTAGTAACTAAGGATAATTTTGACCACTGTCGAGTGATCTACTCCTGGATCACTATTGTACCTCCTTGCCAAACTCATGGCATGGTACACAATAGGTTTGGTACATAGCATGTCATACTTTATAGAACCTATGGCTAAGGCATAGGGAATGACTTTCATTCTTTCTCTATCTTTTGCCGTGGTTGGGTTTTGAGTCTTGCTCAACTTCATACCTTACAACCCAGGCAAGAACTCCTTCTTTGACTGATCCATTTTGAACTCCTTCAAAATCTTATTAAGGTATGTAATCTTATCAAGCGTCTTAATCTATCTCTATAGATCTTGGTGCCCAATATGTAAGCAGCTTCACCGAGGTCTTTTATTGAAAAACTCCTTTTAAACAATCCTTTATGCTTTCCAGAACATTCTACATCATTTCTGATCAACAATATGTCATTCACATATATTTATCAGAAAGGCTGCAGTGCTCCCACTCATGTTCTTGTAAATACAGGCTTCACCACAAGTCTGTATTAAAACCATATGCTTTGATCACAATATCAAAGTGTATATTCCAACTCCGAGAGGCTTGCACCAGTCCATCAATGGATCGCTGGAGCTTGCACACTTTGTTAGCACCTTTTAGGATCGACAAAACCTTATGGTTGCATCATATACAACTCTTCTGTAAGGAATCCATTAGGAATGCAGTTTTGACATCCATTTGCCACATTTCATAAAATGCGACAATTGCTAACATGATTCGGACAGACTTTTAAGAATCAACACAAGTGAAAAAAATCTCATCATAGTCAACACCTTGAACTTGTCGAAAATATTTTTGCGACAATTCGAGCATAGTAGATAGTAACACTACCATCACCGTCCGTCTTCCTCTTGAAGATCCATTTATTTTCAATGGTTTGCCGATCATCGGTCAAGTCAACCAAAGTCCACACTGTGTTTTCATACATGGATCCCATCTCAGATTTCATGTCCTCAAGCCATTTTGCAGAATGTGGGCTCATCATCGCTTCCTCATAGTTCGTAGGTTCATCATGGTCTAGTAACATGACTTCCAGAACCGGGTTACCGTACCACTCTGGTGCGTAACGTACTCTGATCTGAAGTTTCATGATCATCATCATTAGCTTCCTCGCTGATTGGTGTATGGATCACTGGAACTAGTTTCTGTGATGCACTACTTTCCAATTCAGGAGAAGGTACAATTACCTCATCAAGTTCCACTTTCCTCCCACTCACTTCTTTCGAGAGAAACTCCTTCTCTAGAAAGGATCCATTCTTAGCAACGAAAATCTTGCCTTCGGATCTGTGATAGAAGGTGTACCCAACAGTTTCCTTTGGGTATCCTATGAAGACACATTTCTCCAACTTGGGTTCGAGCTTATCAGGTTGAAGCTTTTTCACATAAGCATCGCAGCCCCAAACTTTAAGAAATGACAACTTTGGTTTCTTGCCAAAACACAGTTCATATGGCGTCGTCTCAACGGATTTAGATGGTGTCCTATTTAACGTGAATGTAGCTGTCTCTAATGAATAACCCAAAATGATAGTGGTAAATCAGTAAGAGACATCACAGATCGCACCATATCTAATAAAGTACGGTTACGACGTTCGGACACACCATTACGCTATGGTGTTCCGGGTGGCATGAGCTGTGAAACTATTCCACATTCTTTCAAATGAAGACCTAACTCGTAACTCAAATATTCTCCTCCGCGATCAGATCGTAGAGACTTTATTTTCTTGTTACGATGATTTCTCTAGTTCACTCTGAAATTCTTTGAACTTTTCAAATGTTTCAAACTTGTGCTTCATTAAGTAGATATACCCATATCTGCTCAAATCATGAGTGAAGGTTAGAAAATAATGATACCCGCCGCGAGCCTCAACACTCATCGGTTCACATACATCAGTATGTATGATTTCCAACAAGTCAGTTGCTCGCTCCATTGTTCCGAAGAACGGAGTTTTAGTCATCATGCCCATGAGGCATGGTTCGCAACCACCAAGTGATTCCAAAAGTGCATCAGCATGGAGTTTCTTCATGCGCTTTACACCAATATGACCTAAACGGCAGTGCCACAAATAAGTTGCACTATCATTATCGACCTTGCATCTTTTGGTTTCAATATTATGAATATGTGTATCACTACGATCGAGATCCAACAAGAATAGACCACTCTTCAAGGGTGCATGACCATAAAATATATTACTCATATAAATAGAACAACCATTATTCTATGATTTAAATCTATAACCGTCTCGCAACAAACACGATCCAGATATAATTTTCATGCTTAACGCTGGCACCAGAAACAATTATTTAGGTATAAAACTAAACCTGAAGGTAGATGTAGAGGTAGCGTGCCGACGACGATCACACTAACTTTGGAACCATTTCCCACGCGTATCGTCACCTCGTCCTTAGCTAATCTTCGTTTAATCCGTAGCCCCTGTTTCGAGTTACAGATATTAGCAACCGAACCAGTATCAAATATCTAGGTGCTACTACGAGCATTAGTAAGGTACACATCAATAACATGTATATCAAACATACCTTCGTTCACTTTGCCATCCTTCTTATCCGCCAAATACTTGGGACAGTTCCGCTTCCACTGTCGAGTCCCTTTGCAGTAGAAGCACTCAGTTTCAGGCTTGGCTCCTGACTTGGGTTTCCTCGCGGGAGTAGCAACTGTATTGCTATTCTTCTTGAAGTTCCCCTTCTTTCCCTTGCCCTTTTTCTTGAAACTAGTGCTCTTGTTAACCATCAACACTTGATGCTCCTTTTTGATTTCTACCTCCACAGCTTTGAGCATAGCGAAGAGCTCGGGAATTTTCTTTTGCATCCCTTGCATATTATAGTTCATCACGAAGCCTTTATAGCTTGGTGGTAGTGATTGAAGAACTCTATCAATAATACTATCTTCGTCAACTTTGCAACCAAGTTGAGTCATATGATTGTAGTACCTAGACATTCTGAGCAAGTGTTCACTGATAGAACTGTTCTTCTCCATCTTGTAGCTATAGAACTTATTGGAGACTTCATATCTCTCAATTCGGGCATTTGCTTGAAATATTACCTTCAACTCTTGGATCATCTCATATGCTCCATGACATTCAAAACGTCGTTGAAGTCCCGATTCTAAGTCGTAAAGCATGGCACACTGAACTATCGAGTAGTCATCAAAACGAGCTTGCGAGACGTTCATAATGTCTGGAGTTGCTCCTGCAGTAGGCCTGTCACCTAGAGGTTCTCCAGGACAGAATTCTTCTATGCAGCAATGAGGATAATCCTCAGATCACGGACCTAGTCCGCATCATTGCTACTAACATCTTTCAACTTAGTTTTCTCTAGGAACATATAAAAAACATAAGGGAGCTATAACGCGAGCTATTGATCTATAACGCTGGGGCCTGCCTTCTTTTCCCCCTTCTGCCTTCGTCTTCCTCCGTCGCTCGAAGCTCCGCCGCCGCACTTCGAGCCCGTCGCCGTCGTCGAGCCAGGCCGCTGCATCACCCTGAATCGTGTCCAGAGCAACTCACCGCCGTCCGCTTCTTCATCAGGTATTCCTTCTTCCACACTGTAGATCCCAATCTAGGGTTCCTTCCATAGCTTCCGCCATGAAATTGGGTGGCGTCAGCATTCAAAAAAGAAAGGATGTGAGCTTCCCTCACGCTGCCCTTCACACGCACCCCAAGGAGTGGAACCAATCGTGGTTCTACTGTATAGATACTTCACCTGAAGGAGAAAACCCACTGCCGGGTTACCATGCATACCGTCGACCTGAGGATCATCCCTTGCCGCAGCGCCTTAGCGCCCCAGACCGGGCCCGGTTTGCCCCTCAACTTTCGAAGCTTAGAGCCTTCATAGCCAACGGCTTAACCGGAGTAGACTTCGTTCGCTGTTGGCTTGCCTGGAGCATACTTCCCCTGAGCCGGCGCTCAAGCCTGATGTGCGAGTATACTGGTAAACTGGATGACCCTCTGCGCCATATTGATATAATGCTTCCTGAAAAAGACGTCGCTGAATTTGCCAAGAAAATGCTCAACGTCACCCTAGAAGAGTGCAGCCGCACCGGTTTAGCGCCGTTCTGCAAAACCAATAAGCCGCCAGCAGTAAGTCTAATCTTTTCCTGTTATTCTGATCCGGCTATATCAATTGTCTTTTATTCATTTTCCCATCTTCCACACAGGCCACTGATCCCTTTTGGAAAAGGAAATCTCAAGATAAAGCAGCCAAGCAACCACGCCGGAAAACCTTTGCTATTAAGAAAAAGAAGGCCGCGGCCGCCTCCAGTTCACATCCTGAGGAAGATGATCCGGATTCCGAGGTACGAGTTAAACCGGATATGTTTTAATCTCCTTCATCCAAATTTATGTTAACAGTGCCTTTCCACAGGATCTGGCTGAAGGAAGTAAAGCGACAGAAGTTGAGGTAATCTCTCTTTCTTCAGATTCAGAACCGCCGGCGCCCAAAATCCGCCGGGCGTCCCGGAAATACCCTTTTTCTCATCCTTACGCTCAATTGGATCCCAAATTTCTTTTGAAGAAGCAGCAGCATGAGGCACGCCGGACCACGCGCCACAGTGGCCATGTGGTGGAATCATCCGGAATACCTCTTACTCCGGCACGCATGCGCCGTTCTGAGGTTTTGCTTTCTCCAATTCTTCTTCATCCAAAAGCCGGGCTCATACGTAAACCACTTAAACCATCTGATCCTAACTATCAGGAGGCTCCCTTATCCTCTTGTGGCGAGTCGACTGCTACACAGGTCCCTGTGTTGAAGACCGTGCCCGGGTAAGTCCTTTTCAATCAACCGGTTTATCTTTACATTTGTACCTTTATGATTCTCATTGTTCCTTTGATTTTGTCCAGCAAGCCGAAGCCTAGCAAGAGGGCAAAAGCAACCAAAGTGGCTACCGAAACTGCTACCGCTGAACCGGTCGCTGATCCGGAAGAAATTATCCCTCCAGACGATAATCCTGCAGCTCAGTTTGATGACCCTATTCCCATGGATCGTGATGACATCGCTGCTCCGGAGAATATTAATACGGAGAATGTAGTTGAACCGGCGAGTCCCGTCCGTGTTAGCCCTCCTCGGGCTAATCCGGCTGCTGTTAGCCTGGTGCCTACTGCTGCCCCTTCTCAACCAACTGCCGCTTCTTCCCCGGTAGTTCAGATAACCGGGCCAGGCTTTACCGCTGCTGCTGAGCCTATCGTCTTGGCCAAACACACTGCCAAAGAGGAAAAAATTCAACAAGAGAAAGGCAAGTGGATCACGGATTTATCCAGCTATGCCCAATTGAGTGCCCATGAACTTCATTCCGGGTATTTGAACCGGCTTTATACCAGCCGCGATTATGAATCTGGGTTGGTTAACATGATGAAGGATAAGTACGAGGTAACTTCCTTCACTTATCTCTGTCTTGTGTTCTTTGCAATCCTGTCTTTAGGCCATAGTAGCCCCCAAGTGCCGGTTTAGCTTCATTGTAGGTGAACCGAGACTTCCAATGTATCTGCAAATGAACTTACATTAGCCCCCAAGTGCCAGGGGTATAACTTGTTTTATGCGCTTGGGACTTGTCTGAAATTCTTTTTTTGGTACTTCAACTGCACATTAGCCCCCAAGTGTCAAGTGGATAACTTGTTTATGTGCTTGAGACTTGTCTGCAATCTTCTTTTGGTACTTCAACTGCACATTAGCCCCCAAGTGTCAAGTGGATAACTTGCTTATGCGCTTGAGACTTGTTTGACTTGTCTTCTAATCCATCTGATTTCCTTGTAGGCTGATTTAACACGGAGGGCTGCAGAGGTAAACGAACTCCGGAATAGATTGGCTGCTACTGAAACTACTTCTGTCAAAGCCAACGAAGAGCTTGCGCTGAACTTAACCAGTACAGAAAAATTGAAAAAAGGCTTTGAAGCAGAGCGGTCCGCCTGGGAGGTGCAGAGGAATGCTCTTGAGAAAAGAGCAAAAGATGCTGAAGCTGCCCTTAATCCGGTTACGCAAGAGCTGACCGGTTTAAGACAACAAATAGAACTTATGACTTCTGCTATTTTTGGTGAGCACTCAAGTGTATACGCTTTTCATCTTTGCAATCCTTGTTCTGCTCTGGTTTAACTTTTCACAAACATATTTAGGGCGACGCATAACTCATCTTGGAGATGACGTCCGGAAGAAGCTCAAGGCCTCTTATACCCTGGTGGAGCAGCTGTATTCCGGCACTCAAAGGATTATAAGTGCAATGTCCCATCAGGGAAAGCAGCCCCAACTACCATCCAAGGTACTTCGGATAAATTATCTATCTTGCATGTGCGCCTGGTGGAAGTGAAAAAATCTGCTGCGCGGGCTGGCTCTCTGATAGCATTGACCCGGGCGAAAGCATGGGTTCCAGACTTTGATCCGGAGGAGGCTATGAACGGATATCCTAGCAATAAAGAGGATGGATCCACCTTCTCTGCCGAAGACCTCCGTGCCTTGACGAAAGAGATGCGCCCACTCGCCAGCAAACTTGCCGATGAAGCAGATCTGACCAGATATCATCCGGCATATGACTTAGAAAATGAACGGGTGGAGCGTCCGGTTTATGACACCGAGAATCTGATCCCGCCAGTGCATGGCCATACTTTCGCTCCAGATATTGATCCGTCCGATCTTATTACTGAGGAAATGTACTTCCGTGCACTCTCCAAGAATGACTGGCGCGTTCCCGACTTCCAGCCACTCCCTGAAGACAAAGAAGATCCGGAACAAGCCGACCCTCAGCCTTCGCAGCGTGAAGAAGAATCATAAACCGTCCGGTTTAACTCATAGTTGCTGATAATTTTCGCCAAAAACTTTAATCCGTTCAGGCCTGCAAGTGCCTTGTAATAGGATTGTTTGAAACATTGTCTTTGTCCCAATTCAGATGTCACAGCTTGACTTGGCTTCCGCCAATTTTAATCCCTTGTCTGCTGCGGTTGATCCGTCTATGTTATCTGTATCTGCATAAACAATGCTAAAAAGCTGTCCTGGCGGTTTACCACCGGACCTATTATATTGCTCCCATAGGCATATATTGAAAGAGTACCTGGTTTATACCCAAAAAAATACCTCATACCTTTAATTAAGTGCGCCTGACATCCTTAATCCGGTAGGCATAATTGAACGTGTAGATTCTGATGAGGCTCTTGGCCCTCTTGGCGTTTGCCTGACGACTGTTCTGGGTTATGATAAACGCCGGTTTAAATCATGCTGGTGTTTATGACCCAGACTTTGAACTTATGCTGGTATTTATTACCCAGACTTTTTGCTTTGTAGATATGTGGTCAACTTTGAAGTTGCCCAATTCCGGATCAATAAACTTGGTTAACCACAAAAACTTTGAAAAACCGCAAAAGCAAAGCATTTTTGGCAAATAAGACCATGTAGTCGAGGCTTTTTGCGAGCTGCCAGGCTCCAAATCGAGGCTTTTTGTGAGCTGCCAGGCTCGAAATCGAGGTTTCTGATTCGAATGCGATCAGTAAACCGGATCAAAGGGGTTGAGCTAGGATTCGAATGCGACCATGTAGCCCCCAGTGGCCTTGAGAATTTTGCCGATCAGTGGATTCGTATGCGATCCAAGGCGGACCCTAAACGGGGTTTAAGCTATGATTCGAATGCGATCATATATATTGGACCAAAGGGGTTAAGCTAGGATTCGAATGCGACCACGTAGCCCCCAGTGGTTTTGAGAACTTGCCGATCAGTGGATTCGAATGCGATCCAAGGCGGACCCGAAACGGGGTTTTAAGCTATGATTCGAATGCTATCATATAAACCGGACCAAAAGGGGTTAAGCTAGGATTCGAATGCGATCACGTAGCCCCCTAGTGACCGTGGAGGCAGGGTACCTATAAGAGAGTTGCGCTTGTATGGCAAGTCCTGTTTGGTCCCTTATGGAATTGTCCTGCATATCAAAATGGACTGATCAAAGCATCTTGTTTTCTTGATGAAAATGATATATATCAAGAGAAATAAACTTTAGATGGATATCACCTGAGTGAATCATAAGATACTTATATTTGAAGAAAATGGCCGATCCCCCGGTTTACCAGAGGTGCCGGTCTATTTATGAATCATAATATATACAGGATACATGAAGCGGAGCCCATGGCTCAAGTGTAGTAAGGCCGCAGAAGAGCAATGTTCCATGGCCTCTTCGTCTCTTCCTCCGCTGTCCGTGAGTCTTTATGTTGTCGAACGTCCACCAGGTAGTATGAACCATTGTGTAGGTTCTTGCTGACCACAAAGGGTCCTTCCCAAGGTGGGGATAATTTGTGCATATCCGTCTGGTCTTGGATGAGCAGGAGCACCAGGTCCCCCTCCTGGAATGTCCTGGTCTTAACCCGGCGGTTGTGATATCTGCGCAGGTCTTGCTGATACATTGCGGATCGTGCCGCCGCTATGTCACGCTCCTCATCCAGCCGGTCTAAGCTGTCCTGTCTTGCTTGCTCATTGGCCGCTTCAACATAAGCTGCCACCCATGGTGAGTCGTGCCGGATATCACTAGGGAGAACCGCTTCAGCACCATATACCATGAAGAAGGGAGTATAGCCTGTAGACCTGTTAGGCGTAGTGTTGATGCTCCAGAGGACAGAAGGTAACTCCTCAACCCAACACCCTGGTGTTCTTTGCAAGGGAGTCATAAGCCGGGGCTTGATGCCTCGCAAAATCTCTTTGTTGGCACTTTCAACTTGGCCATTGGATTGAGGGTGAGCTACTGAAGATACATCCAGGCGTATATGCTCCCTTTGGCAAAATTCTTCCATCTCTCCTTTAGATAGATTGGTGCCATTACCAGTAATAATGCTGTGTGGAAAGCCAAATCGGAAAACTACCTTTTTGATGAATTTAACCGCTGTTGCCGCGTCACACTTACTGACAGGCTCTGCCTCAATCCACTTTGTAAACTTGTCCACTGCCACCAACAGGTGGGTTTTCTGATCTTGGGATCGTTTGAAAGGTCCAACCATATCAAGCCCCAAGTTGCAAACGGCCAAGTAATTGGAATCATCCGCAGCTCCTGTGCCGGAACAAGAGCACGCCGTGAAAATTTCTGACAAGCGTCGCATCTCCGGGCTAGATCCTCCGCATCAGCATGAGCTGTTAACCAGTAAAACCCGTGACGAAAGGCCTTGGCTACTAGTGACTTTGAACCGGCGTGATGACCACAATCTCCTTCATGTATCTCTCGAAGAATATCACTGCCTTCTTCTGATGATACATAGCGCTGAAATGCCCCAGAAACGCTGCGGTGATGAAGTTCTCCGTTAACGATGGTCATAGATTTGGATCGCCGAATTATCTGCCTAGCTTCAACCTCATCATCTGGCAACTCTGCTCGGCTCAGGTACGCTAAGTAAGGGAGTGTCCAATCCGGAATAACATGAAGCGCTGCCACCAACTGTGCCTCCGGATCAGGAACAACCAAATCCTCCTCCAATGGTACCTGAACTGATGGACTGTGTAATTCATCCAAGAAAGTATTTGGTGGAACCGGTTTACGCTGAGAGCCCAGCCGGCTTAGAGCATCGGCCGCTTCGTTTTTCCGCCGGTCTATGTGATCCACCTGATATCCTTTGAAATATCCTGCCACCGCTCCAACCTCTCGTCTGTAAGCTGCCATGAGCGGATCTTTAGAGTCCCACTTGCCAGACACTTGTTGCGCTACTAGATCTGAATCACTAAAACACTTGACCCGGCTCAAGTTCATCTCCTTAGCCATCCGTAGCTCGTGAAAGAGAGCTTCATACTCAGTAGCATTGTTAGTGCACGGGAACATTAGCCGGAGGACATAACAAAACTTGTCACCTCGTGGGGAAGTTAACACGACTCCAGCCCCGGAGCCTTCTAGTTGCCTTGAACCGTCGAAGTGAATAGTCCAGTATGTGTGATCCGGCTTCTCCTCTGGTGCTTGCAATTCTGTCCACTCATTGATGAAATCTACCAGTGCTTGGGATTTGATAGCAGTGCGGGGCACATACTTCAATCCATGTGGGCTAAGCTCAATGGCCCACTTTGCTACTCTGCCAGCGGACTCTCTATTCTGGATTATATCTCCCAACGGAGCTGAGCTAACAACAGTGATTGGGTGGCCCTGGAAGTAGTGCTTCAGCTTTCGGTTTGTCATGAACACGCCATACACCAGTTTCTGCCAGTGTGGATACCTTTGCTTTGACTCAATTAGAACCTCACTGACGTAATAAACCGGGTGCTGAACCGGATATTCCTTGCCTGCTTCTTTGCGTTCCACCACAATTGCCACGCTAACTACACGGGCATTGGCGGCCACGTATAACAGCAGCGGCTCGTTGTCAACAGGGGCAGCAAGAACCGGCGGTTCTGCTAATTGCCGTTTCAAGTCCTCAAACGCAGCGTTTGCAGCATCGCTCCATATAAACCAATCTGTCTTTTTTAGCATCCGATAAAGTGGAATTGCCTTCTCTCCCAAACGGCTGATGAATCGACTTAACGCTGTAATCCGGCCTGCTATGCGCTGGACATCATTGATACAAGCCGGTTTAGTCAAGGATGTGATTGCCTTGATCTTCTCCGGATTGGATTCTATTCCTCTGTTTGATACTAAGAATCCAAGGAGCTTGCCTGCCGGAACACCAAAAACGCACTTCTCCGGATTAAGCATCATCTTATAAACCCGGAGGTTGTCAAAGGTTTCCTTTAGGTCTTCTATCAGTGTCTCCTCCTTCCTTGATTTTACCACAATGTCATCCACATAGGCATGGAAATTTTTCCCGATCTGCCCCTTAAGACAGCTCTGTACGCAACACTGGTAAGTTGCTTGGGCACTCTTGAGCCCAAAGGGCATAGATACATAGCAGAAGGCTCCAAAGGGAGTTATGAAGGATGTCTTCTCCTGGTCTTTAACTGCCATTTTGATCTGATGATACCCTGAATAAGCATCCAAAAACTTAGCCGCTCACATCCTGCTGTAGCATCAATAATCTGATCAATACGGGGGAGAGCAAAAGGATCAGTTGGACAAGCCTTGTTTAGGTCTGTGTAATCTACACACATCCTCCACTTTCCATTCTTCTTTAACACCGGAACCCGATTAGCCAACCACTCCGGATGGAACACTTTAACTATGAACCCTGCGGCCAAAAGCCTGGCCACTTCCTCACCTATAGCCTTGCGCCTCTCTTCATTGAAGCGGTGCAGGTACTGCTTGACCGGTTTAAACTTCGGATCAATGTTAAGACTGTGCTCAGCGAATTCCCTCGGTATACCTGGCATGTCAGAAGGTTTCCATGCAAAGATATCCCGATTCTCACGGATGAACTCGATGAGCGCGCTTTCCTATTTGGGGTCTAGGTTAGCGTTCATAGTGAACTGCTTGGATGAATCGCCCGGCACAAAGTCAACTTGCTTGGTTTCTTCTGCCGATTGAAACTTTACCGCCGGATCATGCTCTGTAGTTGGATTTTTAATGGGGACATATCTGCCGGATCTACGTTGTCTTTGTAGAACTTCAACTCCTCTGTAGCACACACTGCCTCTGCATAGGCTGCATCTCCTTCCTCGCATTCCAATGCGATCTTGCGACTTCCGTGAACCGTGATGGTTCCCTTGTGACCCTGCATTTTGAGTTGTAGATAAACATAGCACGGTCTAGCCATGAACTTGGCGTAAACCGGTCTCCCAAACAGAGCATGATATGGGCTCCGGATCTTTACAACCTCAAAGGTCACTGTCTCTGACCTAGAATCCTGCTCATCCCCAAAGGTGACCTCCAAATCAATTTTTCCAACTGGGTAAGCCGATTTACCTGGTACCACTCCATGGAACACCGTGTTGGATTGTCTCAACTTCTTGTCTGTCAACCCCATACGATGGAAGGTCTCGTAATACAAGATGTTGATACTGCTGCCGCCGTCCATGAGTACCTTTGTGAATTTGTAGCCACCCACCTGTGGTGCTACCACTAGGGCCAACTGGCCCGGATTGTCAACCCGTGGCGGGTGATCCTCTCTGCTCCACACAATAGGTTGTTCCGACCAACGTAGAAAACGTGGCGTTGCCGGTTCAACTACGTGTACTGCCCGCTTCAGAATCTTTTGATCTCGTTTGCACAGACTCGTAGTAAAGACATGGTACTGTCCACTACTTAGCTCCTTCGGTTTACTCTGATATCCGGATTGCTGCTGCTGTTGACGCAGTGATTGCCTTGGTTATTGTAACCGCCCAGACTGTGCTGCTGGTTGCCTTGATTGTTGTAACCACCCTGACCATGCTGCTGGTTGCCTTGGTTGTAATTATTGTTACCGCCATGATATCCTGATCCGGAACTATTACCCTTGTGACCCGGACCTTGAAAACCGGAACTCGAGCCGCTGCCCGGGGGTCCATGGTTATTTTTGGCTTGTTTCATGGCCTCTATCATGATCCGACATTCCCTCCATGTATGTTTAGACGGGAATCCTTCTTTGCTGTGTTTAGGGCAAGGCTCGTCTAACTGTTGTTCTAGACTGAGGAATTGCCCTTCCCCACGAGGAGGTGGTCTACCCTTGCAGCGCTGCCCGTTTCCCTGAACGTTGGTATTAGCCACAAAATCAGAGCCACCCTCTGCCTTTCGCTTGACATTGTAACTTGTTCCTGCCGGATTAACTTGCGCCGGTTTACCGGCCTTGTTTGCTTTCCCGGACTTGTCTCCATCTGCATCTGGGTACTTAGTGTTATCAGAATCCCCATATTTCACCAGAGCGCTCATGAGTGTCCCCATGTCATTACAATCTCGCTTGAGCCGCCCCAACTTCAGCTTCAGAGACTCAAACCGGCAATTGTTTTCCAAAGTCACTATCGGCGTACTGGGGTTGATACTGTTGGAAGAGTGTAGGATTTCTGATACTCGCCGCACCCAGCTGCTAGTGGGCTCCTGCTCTCCTTGAACACATGCTGCTAAATCCACCACTGACATTGGCTGCTTGCACGTGTCTTTGAAATTTTTGATAAACTGGCGACGCAGTTCTCCCCATTATCCGATGGAGTTAGGTGGTAAGCCCTTTAACCATGTCCGTGATGTGCCTTCCAGCATCATGGTGAAGTATTTGGCGCATGCCGCTTCATCCACATCTAGCATCTCCATCGCCATCTCATAGCTCTCGACCCACGCCTCTGGAGCCAGGTCTGCCGTGTAGTTGGGCACCTTGCGTGGACCTTTGAAGTCCTTGGGTAATTTTACACTTCGTAAAGCGGGGACAAGACACTGTACTCCAAAGGAACTCGCCGTGACTCCCGTTTCTGCTGTGGTTGGGTGAACCGGCGTCATTTGACGGGTATCCTCGCGGGCGGTATGTCTGGCCTGGTTTGCCGCCTCCTGGGCGTGTGCTTCTGCTCCTGCCGGATTATCCTGCCTGTGGCAGTAACGTCTTCGCTCGCTGCTAGACACGGCCGGTTCATCCCAGTGCCTAGTGTAACTCCGACTCTGGCGGGGGGTTGAATGAACCCGCTCCCTGCTGTAAGAGTACGCCTGCTGCTGTGTCTGTGCCGTGTCCAGCAATTCCTTAGCCCGGCGCACTTCCATCGCCACGGGGGACGTCCACTCAATGGGTAAAGCGGCCAGCCGTGAAGCGGCGGCGACAATGTTGTCCAACGGGTTAGAATAATGGCCAGGTGGGGTGGGGATGTGCGGCGTGGTCACAACTTGACAATTTCGCTCTGCGGCCGATGGTTGAACTGGCACGCCAGTCCCCGGGGCTCCTCCCCGGTTTACCTCTATGTTATTGCTGGCTCCCGCTCCTGGTGTCCCAAAGAGATTCATTGCCTCATAGACCGGTGGTAGACGAGTTTGCTGCCTTCTGTTCCTTACCTGCTGCGCGGAAGTCTGATCCACCCTAAGCCGGAAAGCTTGGGAGTCTAGCTCTGCTTGCCTCATAGATATCATGGTTTTCTTTGCGTCCAGATCCCTTTTAGCTTGCTCAATCCGGCCCTTCAGCTGAAGGATCTCAGCATCATGCTGCGCCTTGTTGGCAGGAGCTACTTCTGCTATTGCGCGTGCTGTCAACTCCTCGACCAAGGTGGATAGAACGTCAGAGGGTGAGGGGGCTTGACTGCTCGCCCCTGCACCAGCTATCTCTGCTGTGAACGCCCCAGTCACCGTGGGCTGCTGCATGGACTGTGATTCGGCCATGAAAACAGCCACCCGGTTTGGCGGATCAAAGGGGTCCGGAATACTGTCACCATCGGATATACCCTCGGATCGGCCGTCCTGCAACAGATACAAAGATTCGGTCTCCCCGGATGAAGATTCATCGTCAAAATAGACAACTGTTTCGCCACCAGAATCCGATCCGTCCTCGGCTTGGACTCCATGTACTGCTCCAACGAAGACACGCTTCACGGCGGGCTGAATCCGGGCCGATACCGCACGCTGAGCCGGCTTGATGATGTTGGGGAAGATGTCCGGCTCAAGTCCCGGTTCACCAATCTTGCCAATGAAGATGTGGATGCCGCCGAAGGGGACCCGGTACCCGTATTCGATATAATTGGCCTCGGGGCCCCACCCTACGTCGTCGATGTAGATCTGGCCGCGGCGACTCTTGGTCATCCGGCCAACCGCGTAACCCTTGAGTCCTTCAAAGCTGCCCTTCAAGAACTCGAAACCATCGTGCGATAGCCCCACGGTGGGCGCAAACTGTCGTGGAATTGGCACGACAGATGTCCGGTTTAGAGGACTTAGGTGTGAGGCCATCACGCGGGTTAGCTTGAAGAGGTTAAAAGCACACAAAGGACACAGAGAGTTTATACTAGTTCGGCCCCTTCGATGAAGGTAAAAGCCTACGTCTAGTTTGGTTTGGTATTGCTTGGGCGTCGATGAACAGGGAGCGGATTGCTTGCCTGTGTCTCGACGGGTTGTTTCCTCTCCTTGAACCGTCGCTGGGTCGTCCCTTTATATAGGAGGCAACGCCCGGACCGGTTTACAGAGTCCCGAGGTTGGTTCATAATCGTATCCGCCTCGGCCTCTGCCCTTTCTATATTACACCTCAAGTTACATGATATTACGGTTTATAAACCGTAAGTTTTACATATGGGCCCTAAGCCTCTATGGGCCGTAACCTCTGGTTCATATTCTACTGGGCTTATGATAATACAACTATGTTAGCATAATCCGGATCTTCCTAGCCGGTTTATACTTGCTTGTAATATCCCTGACACTACGGGTTCGAGAACTATGTAGACATGACCGAGAGACATCTCCGGTCAATAACCAATTGTGGAACTTGGATGCTCATATTGGCTCCCACATATTCTACGAAGATCTTTATCGGTCAAACCGCATAACAACATACGTTATTCCCTTTGTCATCGGTATGTTACTTGCCCGAGATTCGATCATCGGTATCATCATACCTAGTTCAATCTCGTTATCGGCAAGTCTCTTTACTCGTTCCGTAATACATCATCTCGTGACTAACTCATTAGTTGTTTGCTTGCAAGGCTTATTATGATGTGTATTACCGAGAGGGCCCAGAGATACCTCTCCGACACTTGGAGTGACAACTCCTATTCTCGATCTATGCCAACACCACAAACACCTTCGGAGACACATGTAGAGCATCTTTATAATCACCCAGATATGTTGTGATGTTTGATAGCGCACAAGGTGTTCCTCCGGTATTCGGGAGTTGCATAATCTCATAGTTAGAGGAACATGTATAAGTCTTGAAGAAAGCAATAGCAATAAAACTAAACGATCATAATGCTAAGCTAACGGATGTGTCTTGTCCATCACATCATTCTCCTAATGATGTGATCCCGTTCATCAAATGACAACACATGTCTATGATTAGGAAACATAACCATCTTTGATCAACGAGCTAGTCAAGTAGAGGCATACTTGGGACACCCTGTTTTCTCTATGTATTCACACATGTACTAAGTTTCCGATTAATACAATTCTAGCATGAATAATAGACATTTATCATGATATATAAGGAAATGTAAATAGCAAATTTATTACTGCCTCTAGGGCATATTTCCTTCACTTAGAGCCGACATTACGTAATGAGTGCATGCCTAAAGACTTTAAGGGTCATCGCAAGGTGCCCAACTACACGACAAATCTTGAACCGACGGCTTGGATCGAGAGCTATGAGTTAGCCATGGATATGTTGGACGTCCGCGATGTGGTATATGCCAAGTATTTCACTATGATGTTGGAGGGGGCCAGCTCATACATGGTTAAAGAACCTACCCCCAACTCTATCAACACCTGGACGGAGTTGAAGGAGCACTTCATCAAGAAATTTCAGGGAACTTGCGAGCAGACAATGACAATTGTTGATTTAGAGCACTATGTGCAGCCTGAGGATGAGTTGGCCCATCATTGGGCTCGCCGGGTTGTGAACATTATCCACTCATCAGATAGCATTGGGCCTGCTCAAGCTGTGTTGATCTTGGAGAAGAACTGCCACTTTCAGCCTTTGGTACATAAGCTAGGGCGGCTTAAACACAAGTGCACAAATATGGGCAATCTCATGGATGTACTTACCAGATACGCTGAATCTGATGGTA
The DNA here is from genome assembly GCA_902687465.1 of Secale cereale. Taxonomy (NCBI): domain Eukaryota; kingdom Viridiplantae; phylum Streptophyta; class Magnoliopsida; order Poales; family Poaceae; genus Secale; species Secale cereale. Next base: position 579,674,268 of record LR738709.1, read on the forward strand.
CGAAGGATCCTAGCTCTGATGATGATAAATCTAGCAAGGGCAAGAAAACCGATGGCAGCAAGGGCCAGCAACAAAATTCCTCAGTGCATAATGGTAATAATAGTAACCATGGTAATGGTGGAAAATGCAAACAGCCTGATGGCCGGTCAGATTTTGTGGCTAACCCCAACACAGGGTTCAAAAATCAGCGTCGCAATGGCAAACAACCTCATAATCGGGGGAAAGCCCAAGAATTATGAGGAATCGCTTAATGTACCGTGCCCTATGCACAATTATCCTAACAAGCTATCTACTCATGCTAGGAAGGATTGTTATACTATTCAAGTGTATAGGAACCAGTCATTTCAAGAGCATCATGGCAATGGTAATGGGCCGCCAGGTGGGTCAGGCTCAGGAGGTTTCCAGGGAGCCAGCTTTGGCGACGACGACTCAAGTTCTGGCTACCAGTGCCAAGGGAACCATGGTGGTCCTACTCAGCAATCTAGTCAAGGTGATCAGCAACATAATAACCTGTCAGGATATTAGAGTAATCCTAAGAAGCTTAACAGTGACCAGTACCATGTTATTACTATGAGTACTTGTAAGTGCAACTGGAAGGTCCATAAGCGGACGGTCAATATCGTTGAGCCGGCGGTGCCACAGTATTTGAAGTGGTCTGAGCACACGATAACTTGGAGCCGGGCGGATCACTCACCCCGTTTTGATAATTCGGGTCATCTAGCGCAGGTGGTGGCCCCTCAAGTGGGCGGTTACAAGTTCACAAAGGTACTTATGGATGGTGGAAGTAGCATCAACATATTATACTTTGACGCTTTCTGACGAATGAGTCTGACAGAGAAGGACCTCAAGTCGTCTTCTACTGTATTTCACGAAGTTGTTCCTGGTACGTCGGCCTATCCCGTAGGGATGATTCCTTCGGAAGCGGCTTTTGGTGATGAGTATAACTACAGAGCAGAGACACTGTGGTTTGAGGTGGTCAAGATCAAGAGGCCATATCATGCGCTGTTTGGACGGTCGACCTATGCTAAATTTATGGCTCGCCCTTGTTACATATATTTAGAGCTTAAGATGACGGGGCCGCGATGGACAATCACGGTTCATGGGGATCGTAAGTTAGCTCTGGACTGTGAAGAAGGAAATGCTGCTTATGAAGAGATGTCTTGTGCTGCCGAGGAGCTCAAGTTTTATAAGGACAATGTTGACCCGGCTGACATGACCCCTCTGAAGAAACCCACCACCAAGAAAGATCCTTTGCTCAAGTTTCAGTCGGCAAAGGACACGAAGCAAGTTTATTTTGTCCCCGGTGATTCTTCTCGGCAGTTCACCATTGGGACTGGGATGGATCCCAAATGGAAAGTGCGCTCATCGAGTTCATTCATAAGAATCGGGACATCTTTTCATGGAAACCTTCTGACATGCTGGGTAACAGATATAATTTGCTGAGCACCACCTTAAAGTGGATCCTAAGATGAAACCGGTCAGACAGTTCCTCCGTCGTTTTAACAAATAGAGGCGTAATGTTATTGGAGAAGAAGTGGCCTGACTTTTAGCCGTCGGGTTCGTAGTTGAAGTTTTTGACCCTCAGTGGTTGTCCAATCATGTGGTTGTCCTAGAAAAGAATGGCACTTCACGTATGTGTACATAGATCTCAACAAAGCATGTCTAGTTGATCTGTTTGCTCTCCCCCATATCGACCAGATCATTGATGCAACGACGGGTTGCGGGAGCCTATGTTTCCTGAATGCTTATTCTGGTTATCATAATCAAGATGGTGGTTGAGGATCAAGAGAAAACAACCTTTATCACACCCATTGGAGCTTTATGTTATGTTTCTATGCCCTTTGGGCTCAAGAGTGCCCAGGCGACTTATCAACACTATGTTCAAAATTGCTTCCATGGGTAGATTGGACGCAATGTTCATGCTTATGTGGACGACATTATGGTTAATTCAAGGAAGAAGGAAACCTTGCTTGATGATTTGAAGGAAACTTTTGACAATCTCTAGGTGTAAAAAATGATGCTTAACTTGGCCAAATGTATTTTCGCTGTACCTGCAGGAAAATTGCTCGTTTTTCTTGTTTCGGGGAGGGGCATCAAAGCTTACCCAGAGAAAATCAAAGCTATCACATCTTTGTCTAAGCCGGCCTGTATCAATGACGTTCAACGCCTGGCAGGTCGTATTGGAGCCCTGAGCCGGTTCATAAGCCGCCTGGATGAGAAGGCGACCCCCCTATACCAGATGATGAAAAAGACTACTAATTTCGTATGGAGTGATGCTGCTAATGAGGCTTTCAAGGCAGTTAAGAGGCAGTTGGCTGAGCCGCCCATCTTGGCTGCCCCGATAGACAAAAGCCTATGCTCCTGTACGCGGCGACTAATAATAACGCTGTAATCGTGGCAGTTGTTGTGGAGCACACAGAGGCAGGGAAGGAGTATACAGTCTAGTGACCGGTTTATTATGTGAGTGAGGTCTTAAAGGAGTCCCAGGAAAGGTATCCACATTGGCAGAAATTGGTGTTTGAGGTGTTCATGGCTAGCCGCAACTTGAAGCATTATTTCCTTGGGCACCCAATCACTTTGGTCAGTTCAACTCCTCTGGGGGATATCATCCAAAATAGAGAATGTTGGGGAACGTAGTATTTCAAAAAAATTCCTATGATCACGCAAGATCTATCTACTAGATGCATAGCAACGAGAGGGGAAAGTGTGTCAACGTACCCTCGTAGACCTAAAGCAGAAGCGTCTAGTGACGAGGTTGATGTAGTCGAACGTCTTCATGATCCAACCGATCCAAGCACCAAATGTACGACACCTCCGCGTTCGGCACACGTTCAGTGCGATGACGTCCCACGAGCTCTTGATCCAGTTGAGCTTCACGGGAGAGTTTTGTCAGCACGGCGGCGTGGTGACGGAGATGATGAAGCTACCGGCGCAGGGCTTCGCCTAAGCACTACAACGGTATGACCGAGGTGTGTTTCTGTGGAGGGGGCACCGCACATGGCTCAAACGATGTTGCTTGTGTGTCTTTGGGTGCCACCCTGCCCTCGTATATAAAGGAGCAAGGGGGAGGTGCGGCCGGCGAGGGGGCGTGCCATAGGAGTAGGATTCCTACTCCTAGTAGGAATAGGAATCCCCTTTCCTATTCCTACTAGGAGTAGGAAAGGAAGAAGGAAGGAGAGGGGTGCCCCCCACTCCTAGTCCAACTAGGATCCCTAGGGGGGTGTGGCCAGCCCTAGTGGGCTGCCTCTCTCTTTCCCTCATTGGCCCATTATGGCCCATACTCCTGGGGGGGGGGGGGTTCCGGTAACCCCTCCGATACTCCGGGTTTATCCGATAATACCCGGAACACTTCCGGTGTCTGAATATAGTTATCCAATATATTAATCTTTATGTCTCGGACATTCCGAGACTCCTCGTCATGTCCGTGATCTCATCCGGGACTCCGAACTACCTTCGGTACATGAAAACTCATAAACTCATAATACCGATCATCATCGAACATTAAGTGTCAGGGATATAACTATTAGGTATAAACCGCCGCCCAGGGAGGGGCCAGTTTATGCCCATAAGGATTACTTCTAAAAAAGCCCAGCAAGGCATAGAACATGGCACTTTATTATAAAAGACAAGAGATCCAGGGCCCAAAAGGTGTTAGGGCCTGTAAGTGTAAACCGCCATATGGCGTGTAACTTGTATTGTAAGATAGGAAAGATAGAGACCGACCCGGCGACGTTTATGAGCCGGCCTCGGGATTCTGTAAACCGGACCGGGCGTCATCCTGTGTATATAAAGGGACGACCCGGCGATAGTTCAGGGACAGAGAACAACAACTCGAGACACAGGCAAAGCGGATTCGCTCCCTGGTCATCGAAACCCTAGGAATACTACACCAAACTAGACGTAGGCTTTTACCTTCATCGAAGGGGCCGAACTAGTATAAAAACCCTCGCATCCTTGTCCGCTTTAACCCCTTTAAGCTAACCAGTAGAGATGGCTCCACGACTAAGTCCTTTTGCTAGGACATCTGTCGTGACAAAACCACGACAGTTGGCGCCCACCGTGGGGCTATCGCACGATGGTTTCGAGTTCTTGAAGGGAAACTTTGAAGGACTCATGGGCTACGTAGTTGGCCGGATGACTAAGAGTCGTCGTGGCAAGATCTACATCGATGATGCAGGCTGGGGTCCCGAGGCCAATTCAATCGAGTACGGGTACCAGGTCCCCTTTGGTGGCATCCACGTCTTCATTGGCAAGATTGGCGAACCGGGCCCTGAGCCGGATATCTGCTCCAACATCGCCGAGTCGGCTCAGCGTGCGAGACCTGCCCGGATTCGGCCCGTCGTGAAGCGTGTCTTTATGGGAGCGGTTCACGGAGCACAAGCTGAGGATGGATCAGAATCTGGTGGCGAGACCGTTGTTTATTCCGGTGACAAGTCATCCACTGGAGAAACCGAGTCTTTATATCTGTTGCAGGATGGCCGGTCTAGGGGCTGTTCCGATGGTGACAGTATTCCAGACACTCTTGATCCGCCGAGCCGGGTCGCAGTCTTCATGGCCGGATCACAATCTGTGCAACAATCTTCAACTGCGGCGGCGTTAACATCCGACCTGGTGGCGGCAGCAGCAGCTGGGGCAGGAGGCCCTGTTCAGCCACTAGCTCAAGTTCTGACTGCTTTAGTTGACACTTTGACAGTGCTGCTAACTGCAGAGGTCAGCCAGGCCGAGAAGGTACGGCACAACGTGGAGGTTGCTAAGGTGAGAGGCCAAATAGATCAAGCTAAGTTGGACCTCGCTGCTGAGAATACTTGGATGATCGCAAGGCAGGCCGAGCTAGATGCTCAGGCTTATCGGCTCCTGTTGGATCAGACTGCATCAAATGACGTAATGAGGAGAAGGCGCCAGTCTCGCCTACCACCGGTTTACGAAGCGAGGAACCTCTTTAGTACGCCAGGAGCGGGAACCAGCAACCATCCGAGGGTAAACCGGGGAGAGGTGCCTCGCACAGGGGCATCGGTCCAGCCACAGGCCGCGGATCCAGCCCGTCAGGTCGTTCCGTCACAGCATGCGCCAACGCCTCCTGGTCACTACTCCAACCCTTTTAATAACATAGTTGCGGCCGCTTCACGATTGGCAGCCCTTCCCATTGAAGGGGGATCCCCAATAGCAGTGGAGGCGCGACAAGCTAGGGAGTTCCTGGAGACAGCTTTAACTCAACAGCAGGCTTACTCTCACAGCCGCGAGAGGATTCATTCTACTCCCCACCCAAGCTGGAGTTACAGCAGGCATATAGATGAACCAACTGTATCAAGTAGCGCACGGAATCGTAACCCGCCGCGGAAAGATAACCCGGCGGGTGGAGGTAGAAATGCTCAAGAGGTGGTGAACCAAGGCAGACAGCGCCGTGAGGCCGAATTAGCGGCACAATATGAAGCACGTCAACCTACGCTAGTTCGTCCATCTACCACGGTCGAGCCAGGAGTTTCGTCCAGCTCCTTGGGAGTACCGTGCCTCACGCCCGCTTTACGCAATGTACGGCTTCCTAAGGACTTCATAGGACCGCGCAAGGTGCCCAAATATACCGTGGATCTATCCCCCGAAGCATGGGTTGAAAGCTACGAGATGGCAATGGAGATGCTGGATGTGGACGATGCGGCGTGTGCGAAGTACTTCACCATGATGCCGGAGGGCACAACTCGTACCTGGTTAAAAAGCTTACCGCAGAACTCCATCGAATCATGGGCCGAGTTACGACGCCGGTTTATCAATAACTTCAAGGATACTTGCAAGCAGCCCATGTCCATTGTAGACTTGGTGGCTTGAGTTCAAGGGGAGAACGAATCGACGAGTCATTGGGTGCGCCGAGTGTCAGAGATCTTGCACTCCTCAGATCGCATCAATCCGGACACAGCAGTGGTGACATTGGAAGGCAATTGCCGTTTTGAACCTCTGAAGCTAAAGTTAGGACGGCTCAAGCATCACTGTAATGACATGGGGACACTTATGGGGGCCCTTGTAAAGTACGCCGATTCAGATAGTACAAAATATCCAGAGTCTGATGATGAGAAGTCAGGTAAAGGAAAGAAGAATGGTAAAGCACCACAGTCTAATCCGGCGAATCAAGGATTCCAAGGTAACCAGGGCGGCCACAGCAATCAAAACCAACAGAACGGCCAGGGTGGTTATAATAATCAGAGCAATCATCAACAACAACAACAATCAGGCTATCAGAGCAACCCAAAGCAGCTGAGTAGCGGGCAATATCACGTCTTCACAACAAGCTTATGTAAACGGGATCAGAAGGTTTATAAGAGGGCGGTGCACTCTGTTGAACCGGCGGTGCCTCGTTATTTACACTGGTCGGAATAGCCCATTGTGTGGAGTCGAGAGGATCATCCGCCCCGGGTTGATAACCCGGGTCAGCTGGCTCTGGTGGTGGCGCCTCAAGTTGGGGGTTATAAGTTCACCAAGGTACTCATGGACGGAGGAAGCAGCATCAATATCTTGTATTATGAGACCTTTCGTCGCATGGGGTTGACAGACAAGAAGCTCAAGCAGTCCAACACTGTTTTCCACGGCGTAGTGCCTGGTAAATCGGCGTACCCGGTCGGTAAGATAGACCTGGAGGTCACCTTTGGAGATGACCATGACTCGAGGTCGGAAACTTTGGCCTTTGAAGTGGTAAAAATCAAGAGCCCGTATTATGCCTTGTTCGGGTCGCCGGTTTATGCTAAGTTCATGGCGAGGCCTTGTTACGTTTATCTGCAGCTCAAGATGCCGGGTCATAAAGGAACCATTATGGTCCATGGGAGCCATAAGATTGCTTTGGAGTGTGAGGAAGGTGATGCAGCCTATGCTGAGGCGGTTTGTGCAACCGCAGAATTGAAATTTTACAAGGATAATGTTGATCCGGCAGACATGTCTTCGTTCAAGAAGCCGATTACACAGCATGATCCAGCCTTAAAATTCAAATCAGCTGATGAGACCAAGCAGGTTGACTTTGTTCCTGGCGATTCATCCAAGCAGTTTGCCATCAGTGCTAACGTGGATCCAAAATAGGAAAGCGCGCTCATCGAGTTCGTCCATGAGAATCGGGACATCTTTCATGGAAACCTTATGACATGCCAGGTGTACCGAGGGAACTCGCCGAGCACACTCTTAATGTTGATCCCAAGTTTAAACCGGTTAAACAGTTTCTCCGCCGCTTCAATGAAGAGAGACGCAAAGCTATTGGTGAAGAGGTGGCCAGGCTCTTGGCGACAGGTTTTATAGTGGAGGTGTTTCACCCTGAGTGGTTGGCTAATCCGGTGCTGGTGCTTAAAAAGAATGGCACTTGGCGAATGTGTGTTGATTACACAGATCTGAACAAGGCTTGCCCAGCTGATCCTTTTGCCCTACCCATATTGATCAAATCATTGATGCAACGACGGGTTGTGATCATTTAAGCTTTTTGGATGCCTTTTCCGGTTATCATCAGATCAAGATGGAAGTTAAGGACCAGGAGAAAACAACTTTTATAACTCCATTTGGAGCCTTCTGCTATGTATCCATGCCTTTTGGGCTCAAGAGCGCTCAGGCGACATATCAACGTTGTGTGCAGAATTGTCTTCATAAGCAGACTGGGCGAAACGTTCATGCATACGTGGATGGTATTGTGGTGAAATCCAGGAAGGAAGAGACGCTGATAGCTGACTTGAAGGAAACTTTTGATAATCTTCGTGTTTACAAGATGATGCTCAATCCGGCCAAGTGCGTTTTTGGTGTACCAGCAGGCAAGCTCCTGGGGTTCTTGGTGTCAAACAGGGGAATTGAAGCTAATCCGGAGAAGATCAAGGCTATTACTTCCTTGGCTATACCAGCGTGCATTAACGATGTCCAGCGCTTGGTAGGCCGCATTGCGGCACTGAGCCGGTTTATCAGCCGTTTGGGAGAGAAGGCAATCCCGCTTTAACAGATGATGAAAAAGACAGACCACTTTGTCTGGAGTGATGCTGCTGATGCTGCGTTCGAAAACTTAAAGAAGCAGTTGGCAGAGCCGCTTATCCTTGCTGCACCAGTTGATAATGAGCCGCTGTTGTTATAAGTGGTTGCTAATGCCCGAGCAGTAAGCACTGCCATTGTGGTGGAGCACAAGGAGGCAGGAAAGGAATATCCGGTTCAAAGGCCGGTTTACTATATCAGCGAGGTGCTCATTGAGTCGAAGAAGAGATACCCGCATGGGCAGAAATTGGTATATGGAGTCTTCGTGGCAAACCGGAAGCTTAAGCAGTATTTTCAGGGCCATCCAATCACTGTGGTCAGTTCTGCCCCTCTGGGAGATATAATCCAGAACAGCGAAGCAACTGGTCGGGTTGCCAAGTGGGCCATTGAACTTAGTCCTCACGGGCTAAAATATGTGCCTCGCACTGCAATCAAATCTCAAGCACTGGTGGACTTCATCAATGATTGGACGGAGTTGCAAGCATCGGAGGAAAAACCGGATCACACGTACTGGACTATTCATTTTGATGGATCCAGGCAATTGGAGGGCTCGGGGGCTGGAGTCGTATTAACTTCCCCACAAGGTGATAAGTTTTGTTATGTCCTCCGCTTAATGTTCCCTTGTACTAACAATGCAGCTGAATATGAGGCTCTCCTCCACGGTCTGCGAATGGCTAAGGAGATGAATTTAAGCCGGGTTAAATGCTTTGGTGACTCGGACTTGGTGGCGCAACAAGTGTCTGGTACTTGGGATTCCAAGGACCCACTAATGGCGGTGGATCGTCGAGAGGTGGACACTATCGCTGGGCACTTTAAGGGTTATCAGGTGGACCACGTGGACCGGCGGAAGAATGAAGCGGTAGATACATTATGTCATCTAGGCTCCCAGCGTAAACCGGTTCCACCCAATGTCTTCCTCGACGTATTACATAATCCATCTGTGAAATTACCTTCAGAAGAAGACTTGGCTGTTCCTGATCCAGAGGCTCAATTGGTAGCGGCGCTTCACGTTATTCCGGATTGGACAGTCCCGTACCTGGCGTATATGAACCGAGGTGAGTTACTAGAGGATGAAGTCTTGGCCAGGCAGATAATCCGGCGACCCAAATCAATGACTATTGTCAATGGAGACCTACATCATTGCAGTGTATCCGGGGCGTTTCAATGTTGTGTGTCACCAGAGGAGGGCTGCGAGATTCTTCGAGAAATACACGAAGGAGATTGTGGTCACCACGCCGGTTCAAAGTCTTTGGTGGCTAAAGCTTTTCGTCATGGGCTCTATTGGCTGACGGCTCATGCTGATGCAGAGGACCTAGTCAAAAAGTGTGATGCTTGCCAGAAATTCTCACGGCGTGCTCATATACCGGCTCAAGTATTGAGGATGATTCCAATTACTTGGCCGTTCGCGACTTGGGGGCTAGACATGGTTGGGCCCTTCAAGAGATCTCCAGATAAGAAGACCGACCTTCTGGTGGCTATGGATAAGTTTACCAAGTGGGTCGAGGCGGAGCCAGTCAGCAAGTGTGATGCAGCGACGGTGGTTCAATTCATCAAGAAGGTGATTTTACGGTTTGGCTTTCCACACAGTATAATAACTAATAATGGTACCAATTTGTGCAAGGGGGCTATGGAAGAATTTTATCGACGAGAGCACATCCGGCTTGACGTATCTTCAGTGGTTCACCCCCAGTCCAATGGTCAAGATGAGAGAGCCAATCAAGAGATCTGGAGAGGCATCAAGCCCCGGCTCATGGTTCGTTTGTAGAGGACGCCGGGTTGTTGGGTGGAGGAATTACCCTCTGTGTTATGGAGCATCAATACCACACCTAACAGGTCCACGGGTTACATGCCTTTCTTCATGGTATATGGAGATGAAGCGGTCCTCCCTAGTGACATCCGTCATGATTCGCCTCGGGTGGCGGCTTACATTGAAGCTGATAACGAGAAGGCGCGGCAAGACGCGTTGGACCGGCTGGATGAGGAGCGTGACATTGCAGCGGCTGGATCGGCGATTTATCAGCAGGATCTGCGTCGATACCACAGTCGCCAAGTTAAAACTAGAACGTTTCAAGAAGGCGATCTAGTGCTACGGCTCATCCAAGACCAGACAGATATGCACAAGTTATCCCCGCCTTGAAGGACCCTTTGTGGTCAGCAAGAATATACACAATGGGTCATACTACCTCATCGACGTTCGAGAACACAAGGACTCACGCACCATAGAGGAGGAGACCCGACGGCCGTGGAACATCGCTCATCTTCGGCCTTACTACACCTGAGCCATAGGCTCCGCTTTATGTACATATATTCGCAATGTATATATTATGATCAATTTAATAAACCGGCGTCCCCGTCAAAGCGGGGTATCTGCTGCTTTTTTTCATAAGAGTTTGTCACATGGGGGCTTCTGTGTATAAGACGGAGTTCCTATGGCCCTCTTAGACCAGCTATCATGCCAATATCATCATAAGAGCACAACTCTGGTTACTTCGGTAATCCGGCTATCAAGCCAACATGATGGTAAGGCGCAAAAGAGAGTTTGATGCATAGCACAACTCAAACATAGGCACCCGATGAGAAGAACTCACAATGTTACTTGGGGGCTCCTGTCGCACAGCGGCAACGAGCTTTTAAGGCCCTTGTAATAGGCTATCAAGCCACGGCTTGGAAGCCTGGTGTATACACCTAAAACCCCGGGTTAACCTGCCTGCATCAAGTAAGTCACTCCACCCAGGTAAACCTGGTATGACCCGTCGAATGATTGACAAGTCAATCTTATGACAGACCCTGAACTTGTCAACGTTAAAACGATGATTGGTTAAGGATTGAGGACCATCTTAACAGGCTTTGTGAAATGGTTTAACTCAGTGGCCTAGCAGCCCATGAAAAGCCTCGAATTTGGAGCCTAGCAGCTCGTAAAAAGCCTCGACTACAAGTTTTTATTTGCTTCGTTTGCCAAGTTTTTACTTCTCAAAGAGATTATTGATCCAATATCTATGGATTCAGGAGAGTGGTTGACTGCAAGTCACCACCATTAATCAACCAGCGTTCATAGAACCTGGTCTGGTTTGATTACAGATCGCCAGTACAATTTATAACTAAACCGGTGTTTATCACAACCTGGTATGGTTTCTTCATGAACCGGCAAAATATTGCAGGAGTCATCAATACTCACAATTTTGGATCATCGTCCTTATTGCAAAATGTTGGTTAAGCCAATGACACGATTTTATATCACAGGTATGATATGTTTTTCATATTTTAATACAGCTCAGGTTATAAACCTAGATCATGTATTTGGGCATTATGACCCGTCCGGTAATAAACCGCCAGGACACTTTAAATTTTGTCTTCTACATAAACAGGTTGAATAAAATTGTTCGGCATCATAAGCAGAAAAACTATGAAACTGCCGGATTGAGCAATGTTATGCAGAAGGAATACGCAGGAAGACATAACCAAATGTTTCAGCTATCCTATTACAAGGCGTTTTTCAGCCCAAAAGAATATCTGTTTCCTCGCCAAGTATTGCGGTGCAACGAATGTTAAACCAAAGCCGGTTCATGGCTCTACGTTAGCCTGGTTAGATGGTTGTGGATCATCCTGCGCCGTCTCTTCTTCGTTCTCATCCAGCAGCTAGAAGTGAGTGGTTGCCAATTGATCTTTGTCAGAGCCTGAAAAATAGCTTCATCGCTTATGAGTTCAGACGGTTCAACATCAGGGGCGTAGGTATGCTTACGGGCGGGCGGGATGAGATCTTCCACTTCATAGATCGGAGTATTAACCCGGCGATTGTCAGCATCGTAACCCGCCTGATAGCGGGACAAATCAGCTTCATCGGCAAAATTGTTGGCTAAGGGCCGCATTTCTCTTATTAAAGCCCGCAAGTCTGCATCTGTGAACTTTGATCCGTCTTCTTTCATGCTTGGATAGCCGTTCATCACATCGGCCGGATCAAGATCAGGTACCCAAGCCTTCGCCCGAGTTAATGCAATTAAAGCGCCCGCCCTCGCAGCTGATTTTTGAGCTCTCCAAACCAGGAGGGTAGCACTGATAACTTTTTCAACGTCTCCTTGATCAACTTGGGAGCCGGTTTGTTATGAGAAGCAGCGCAAATAATCCTTTGAGCCTTGGTATACAGCTGCTCTATAAGAGTATATGCAACCTTCAATTTCTTCTGCATGTTGATACGTCTCCAACGTATCTATAAGTTTTGATTGTTCCATGCTATTATTTATGAAGTCTTGGATGTTTAATGGGCTTTATCATTCACTTTTATATCATTTTTGGGACTAACCTACTAACCCAAAGGCCCAGTCCAGATTGCTGTTTTTTGCCAATTTCAGGGTTTTGCAAAAAAGGAATATCAAACGGAATCCAAACGGAAAGAAACCTTCGCGAGAGATATTTTTGGAGGAAATCATGCTTGGGAGTTTTCGGGGCTAAGTCAGGGGACGTGGGACCAGCCCTCGAGGGTGGGGGGGGGGGGGGGGGCGCCCCCCTTCCCAGGGCGCGCCCCCTGCCTCAAGGCTGGCCCACACGGCCCCCGGTGCCCCCTTCTTCCTATATATACCTACGTACCCCGGAAACTCCATACGCAGAGAGAAAACCCTAATTCCACCACCGTAGCTGCTGTTCCCGTGGAGATGCCATCTTGGAGCCTGTTCCGGAAGGGGGATCCATCACGGAGGCCTTCATCATCATCATCATCGCCGTCACCATGAGTTGTGAGTAGTTTACCACAGACCTTCGGGTCCATAGCTAGTATCTAGATGGCTTCTTCTCTCTCTCCGGATCTCAATACAAACTTCTCCTCGGTCTTCGAGGAGATCTATTCGATGTAATCTCTTTTTGCGGTGTGTTTGTCGAGATCCGATGAATTGTGAGTTTATGATCAAGGTTATCTATGAAAGATATTTGGTTCTTCTCTGAACTTTTTATGTGTGCTCATAATATCCTTGTAAGTCTCTTCGAATTATTGGTTTGGTTTGGCCTACTAGATCTATAGTTCTTGCATTGGGAGAAGTGCTTGGCTTTGGGTTCAATCTTGCGGTGTCCTTTCCCAGTGACAGTAGGGGCAGCAACGCACGTATTGTATTGTTGCCATCGAGGATAAAAAGATGGGGTTTTCATCATATTGCTTGAGTTTATAGCTCTACATCATGTCATCTTGCTTAAGGCATTACTCTGTTCGTATGAACTCAATACACTAGATGCCTGCTGGATAGCGGTCGATGTGTGGAGTAATAGTAGTAGATGCAGAATCGTTTTGGTGTACTTGTCTCGGACGTGATGCCTATATACAACGATCATGCCTAGATAGTCTCATAATCATTCGCTTTTCTATCAATTGCTCGACAGTAATTTGTTTACCCGCCGTAGAATATCGCTATCATGAGAGAAGCCACTAGAGAAAACTATGGCCCCTGGGTCTATCTTTATCATATTACTTTCCCGTCAACTAGCCTATTTATGTCGCCGTTGTTTATTTTCTTTCTTTATTTTCTGTTTCTATACAAAAAATATAATTATCATCTCTATCAGATCTCACTATCGTAAGTGACCGTAAAGGGATTGACAACCCCTTATCGTGTTGGATGTGAAGTTCTTATTTGTTTGTGCAGGTTAGAGGGACTGTCGTGTGGTCTCTTACTGGATTGATACCTTGGTTCTCAAAAACTGAGGGAAATACTTACGCTATTGTGCTACATCTCCCTTTCCTCTTCGAGGGAATACAACACAAGCTCAAGAGGTAGCAAGAAGAGTTTCTGGCGCCGTTGCCGGGGAGGCTTACGCAAAAGTCATATACCAAGTACCTATCACAAACCCTTATCCTTCACATTACATTTATTTGCCTCTCGTTTTCCTCTCCCCCACTTCACCTTTGCCATTTTATTCGCCCTTCTTCTGCCGTGTGTTTTTCGTTCGCTTGCTTCTTGTTCGCTTGTGTGTGTTGGATTGCTTGCTTGTCACTATGGCTCAGAAAAATACCAAATTGTGTGACTTTTCCAATACCAACAACAATGATTTTATTAGCACTCCGATTACTCCTATTATCGATGCAGAATCTTGTGAGATCAATGCTGCTTTGTTGAATCTTGTCATGAAAGATCAATTCTGCGGCCTTCCTAGTGAAGATGCCGCTACCCATCTAAACAACTTTGTTGATTTGTGTGATATGCAAAAGAAAAGGGATACGGATAACGATATTGTTAAATTGAAGTTATTTCCGTTTTCACTTAGAGATCGTGCTAAAACTTGGTTCTCCTCTTTGCCTAGAAATAGTATTGATTCATGGAATAAGTGCAAAGATGATTTTATCTCTAAGTATTTCCCTCGTGCTAAAATCATCTCTCTTAGAAACAATATTATGAATTTTAAGCAACTAGATCATGAGCATGTTTCACAAGCTTGGGAGAGAATGAAATTAATGATACGTAATTGCCCTACACATGGTTTGAATCTATGGATGATTATTCAGAACTTTTATGCTGGCTTGAATTTTGCTTCTAGAAATCTTTTAGATTCGGCCGCCGGAGGCACTTTCATGGAAACTACCTTAGGAGAAGCTACCAAACTCCTAGATAATATCATGGTTAGTTATTCTCAATGGCACACCGAAAGATCTACTAGTAAAAAAGTGCATGCTATCGAAGAAATTAGTGTTTTGAGTGGAAAGATGGATGAACTTATGAAATTGTTTGCTGCTAAGAGTGCTTCTTCTGATCCTAATGATATGCCTTTGTCCACTTTGATTGAGAATAACAATGAATCTTTGGACGTGAATTTTGTTGGTAGGAATAATTTTGGTAACAATGCTTATAGAGGTAATTTTAATCCTAGGCCTTTTCCTAGTAATTCCTCTAATAATTTTGGTAATTCCTACAACAACTCTTATGGAAAGATGCCTTCTGAATTTGAAACTAGTGTTAAGGAGTTTATGATCTCGCAAAAGAATTTCAATGCTATGCTTGAAGAGAAATTGCTTAAAGTTGATGAATTGGCTAGAAGTGTGGATAGAATTACTCTTGATGTTGATTCTTTGAAACTTAGATCTATCCCACCTAAGCATGATATCAATGAGTCTCTCAAAGCCATGAGAATTTCCATTGATGAATGCAAAGAAAGAACCGCTAGAACGCGTGCTAAAAGAGAAGATTATATTAAATTGTGTTCTTCTAGTTATCATGAAAATAAAGATGACGATCTGAAAGTTATTGATGTGTCTCCTATTAGATCCTTGTTTTCTAGTATTAATCTTGATGAGAATAGGATTGGAGATGATTCTGCTTTAAGGTGTCCCAATGATTCAGAGTTTTTACATCTTGATGCTAAAATTGCTAAAAGTGGGATTGAAGAGATTAAAACTTTGCATAGTGATGAACCCACTACTTTGGATTTCAAGGGATTCAATTATGATAATTGCTCTTTGATTGATTGTATTTCTTTGTTGCAATCCGTGCTAAATTCTCTGCATGCTTATAATCAAAATAAAGCTTTCACCAAACATATAGTTGATGCTTTGATGCAATCTTATGAAGAAAAACTTGAGTTGGAAGTTTCTATACCTAGAAAGCTTTATGATGAGTGGGAATCTACTATCAAAATAAAAATAAAAGATCATGAATGCTATGCTTTGTGTGATTTGGGTGCTAGTGTCTCCACTATCCCAAAAACTTTGTGTGATTTGCTAGGGTTCCATGAGCTTGATGATTGTTCTTTAAATTTGCACCTTGCGGATTCCACTATTAAGCAACCTATGGGAAGAATTAATGATGTTCTTATTGTTGCCAATAGGAATTATTTGCCCGTAGATTTCATTGTTCTTGATATAGATTGCAATCCTTCATGTCCTATTATTCCTGGTAGACCTATCCTTAGAACGATTGGTGCAATTATTGATATGAAGGAAGGAAATATTAGATTGCAATTTCCATTAAGGAAAGGCATGGAACACTTTCCTAGAAATAAAATCAAATTACCATATGAATCTATCATGAGAGCCACTTATGGATTGCCTTCCAAGGATGGCAATACCTAGATCTATCTTGTACTGTGCCTAGCTAGGGGCGTAAAACGATAGCGCTTGTTGGGAGGCAACCCAATTTTATGTTTTTTTTTCTTTTGTTGCTGTTAGGGAATAAATATTGCTTCTCGCCTCTTCTTAGATGTGGTTTCATGTTTTGCTTAGTGTTTGTGCCAAGTAGAATCTTTGGTAAGACTTGTGTGAAGTTTATATGATCTTGCTGTGAAAAACAGAATCGTTAGCGCTCGCTAAAGTAGACTTAAGATTTTACTAGAGCGTGATTTTTAGTTTATTCTTTTTGATGCTGATTGGTAGACAAATTGCCCAAATTTATCCATTTAGTTTGAATTTTTTGGAGTTCCAGAAGTAGGCGAACCCATTAGATTACTACAAACTGTTCTGTTTTTGACAGATTCTGTTTTTCGTGTTTTGTTTGCTTATTCCGATGCATCTATGAGTAATATTAGAGGATATGAACCATAGAGAACTTGGAGTACAGTAGGTTTAACACCAATATGAACAAATAATTAATTCCTTGCTGTACCTTTGAGTGGTGGTTTGCTTTCTCTTACTAACGGAGCTCACGAGAATTTTTGTCTAAGTTTTGTGTTGTGAAGTTTTCAAGTTTGGAGTATTGCTTTGATGGACTATGGAACAAGGAGTAGTGATGTCTACACACGCTTCTACTCTTGTAGACTATGTTGGGCCTCCAAGCGCAGAGGTTTGTAGGACAACATCAATTTCCCTCAAGTGGATGACCTAAGGTTTATCGAACTCAGGGAAGTAGAGGTTGAAGATGGTCTCTCTCAAGGAACCCTGCAACTAAGATACAAGAAGTCTCTTGTGTCCCCAACACACCTAATACAACTAGGAGTTGTATATGTGCACTAGTTCGGCGAAGAGATGGTAAAATATGGATGATAGGAGTGGCAAAGCAAAGTAATATAAATCTGTAATAAAAAGTGTAGCAAGCAAACAAGTGGTAAACGTGAGCACAAATGGTATTGCAATGGTGGAAACAAGGCCTAGGGATCATACTTTCACTAGTGGCAACTCCCAACAACATTAACATAATCGAATCACATGATGTTTCCCATAAAACATGCAATGGAGACGCACCCGGAGGTCATTCCTTCGTGGTCAAGAGAGGACGAGAATTATGTAGGGCTACAAAAGCACACCTCAAAGTTCGTAGTTCTCAATCTAAGGATTTCCCAATGTCACCACGGCCATCCAAAGAGAGTCCCACAATCACCACAACATATCTAAAGGATAGTCAAAGACAAGCACCAAGAGACTCTCAATCTTCAATCAACACACAAGAGAGGAAATCACTCATGAAAATATTTTTCTAATCCATGTCCAATAGACCGCTGTCACCTTGGTCTCGGGGATTATACTAGATAAAGACAAGTGAGTACATCAATCCAATACATAGAGGAAGGGGAAATATCATGGGATCACCCTAGATTAACATAGCCTATGATCACAACGAAGATCACATCATGGGAGAGAGAGATAACCACATAGCTACTGGTAGAAACCTCAGCCCCGAGGAGGAACTACTCCCGCATCATGGAGGGAGGAAGTAACATCGATGGAGATGAATCCGGGGGCACTTCCCCGTTCCGGCACTGGAATTCTGGTCCCCCGAAGCTTGATGGCGATGGCGGCGGAGATCGGAATTGCGTCTGGAGAAAAGGGGTCTGGAATCAGGGTTTCTGCGACGCGGTGTAAATATATGCCAAAGGGGGTCGCCAGGGGAGCTAAGGGGGGCCCAGGCGCCCCCCCGGCGCGGCCTGGAGGGGGGCCGCGTGGCCAGGGCGCCTGGAGCCCTGGTGGCCCCCCTCCGGCCCTACTTTGGCCGCATGGAAGCTTCTGGAACGCTGATTTTTTATATATTTTTCCTGGAATTTTTCTGGCAGTTTACGTAATGGGAAAACCTGAAATACAAAAAACAGCAGAAAACAGAAACTGGCACTGGGGTGCACTGAGTTAATAGGTTAGTCCAAATATGATCAAAAGTGTATGGAAGTGCATAAATATCATAGCAATATCACACAAAAGAGGCATGGAGCAAGCAGAAATTATAGATACGTTTTGGACGTATCAAGTAGCAAAGGGCTAAGCTTGGGGATGCCCATGGCACCCCAATTAAATTCAAGATAATCAAAAGCCTAAGCTTGGGGATGCCCCGGGAAGGCATCCCCTCTTTCGTCTTCATCCATCGGTAACTATACTTGGAGCTATATTTTTATTCGCAACATGTTATGTGTTTTCTTGGAGCGTCTTGTATAATTTGAGTCTTTGCTTGTTAGTTTGTCACAATCACCCTTGCTGGACACACCTATTTGAGAGAGTTAAAAATGGCCTAGAAATTGTTAGAAAACTCCATGTGCTTCACTTATATCTTTTGAGTTGAATAGTTTTTGCTCTAGATTTTAACTTATATCTTTTAGAGCATGGTGGTGGTAATATTTTGTTGAAATTGTTGAACTCTCATGCTTCACTTAGATCTATTTGAGAGTCTATTAAAACATCATGGTAAAGTGTTTAGGCTAAAGAAACTAGTCTTCACATGATAAACATCCAATGTCAATGTAGTAAAAAATTCCACATCAAGTGCATTGAATAGAAAGAGATGTTGGATGCTTGATAATTGTTTTGAGACATGAGGATAGTGATATTAGAGTCATGCTAGTGGAGTTATTATGAAATTGAGAAATATTTGTGTTAAGGTTAGTGATTCCCGTAGCATGCACGTATGGTGAACCGTTATGTGACTAAGTTAAAGCATGAGATATTTGTAGAGTGTCAACCTTTGTGTGGAGCTCGGGGGCGCGCGATGGTTAACTCCTACCAACCTCCCCCCTTGGAGCACGCGTTGATTGCTTTGTTTTGATGACTCGTAGATTTTTGCAATAAGTATATGAGTTCTTATGACTAATGTTGAGTCCATGGATTATACGCATTCTCACCCTTCCACCATTGCTAGCCTCTCTTGTACCGCGCAACTTTCGCCGGTGCCATAAACCCACTATATATCCTTCCTCAAAATAGCCACCATATTGTTCCTCAAAACAGCCGCCATACCTACCTATCATTGCATTTCCATAGCCATTCCGAGATATATTGCCATGCAACTTTCCACCGTTCCGTTTATATGACACGCATCATATTGTCATATTGCCATGCATGATAATGTAGTTGACATCGTATTTGTGGCAAAGCCACCATGCATAATATTTTCATACATGTCACTCTTGTTTCATTTCACATACCGGTACACCGCCGGAGGCATTCATATAGAGTCATACTTTGTTGTTGTAGTATCGAGTTGTAATATTGTGTAGTAATGAAAGTGTGATGATCATCATTTTTAGAGCATTGTCCCATGGGAGGAAAGGCTGAATCTATAAAGCCCCTCAGCAAAAAAAAGGAAAAAAAGGAAAGGCCAAAGAAAAAAAAGAAAGGCCCAAAAAAAAAGAAAAAAACAGAAAAAAAGAAAAAAAAGAGAAAAAAAAGAAAAGAAAAAGGGACAATTGCTACTATCTTTTTCCACACTTGTGCTTCAGAGTAGCACCATGTTCTTCATTGTAGAGAGTCTCATGTTTAGTCACTTTCATATACTAGTGGGAATTTTCATTATAGTACTTGGCTTGTATATTCCAACGATGGGCTTCCTCAAATGCCCTAGGTCTTCGTGAGCAAGCAAGTTGGATGCACACCCACTAGTTTCTTTTGTTGAGCTTTCATTCATATTTAGCTCTAGTGCATCCGTTGCATGGCAATCCCTACTCACTCACATTGATATCTATTGATGGGCATCTCCATAGCTCGTTGATACACCTAGTCGATGTGAGACTATCTCCCTCTTTTATCTTCTCCACAACCACCTCTATTCCACCCATAGTGCTATATCCATGGCTCACGCTCATGTATTGCGTGAAAGTTGAAAGGTTTGAAAAGATAGAGCATGAAAACAAATGCTTGGCTGAAATCGGGGTTGTGCATGATATGCATATTTAGTGTGATAATAAGGGAGCATAGCCAACACTATATGATTTTGTAGGGATAGCTTTCTTTAGCCATAGTATTTTGAGAAGACATGATTGCTTTGTTAGTATTGCTTGAAGTATTGTCATTTCTTCTGTCAATATAGACTTTTGTCGAGAATCTTTCAGATCTGAACATTCATGCCACAATTAAGAGAATTACATTGAAAAACTATATTGGTTAGCATTCCACATCAAAAATTCTTTCTTTGTCATTTACCTACTCGAGGACGAGCATGAATTAAGCTTGGGGATGCTTGATACGTCTCCAACGTATCTATAATTTTTGATTGTTCCATGCTATTATTTATGAAGTCTTTGATCTTTAATGGGCTTTATCATTCACTTTTATATCATTTTTGGGACTAACCTACTAACCCAAAGGCCCAATCCAGATTGCTGTTTTTTTCTTCCTATTTTAGGGTTTTGTAGAAAAGGAATATCAAACGGAGTCCAAACGGAATGAAACCGTCACGAGAGATATTTTTGGAGGAAATAACGCTCGGGAGTCTTCGGGGCCAAGTCAGGGGACGTGGGACCAGCCCTCGAGGGTGGGGGGCGCGCCCCCTTCCCAGGGCGCGCCCCCCTGCCTCGAGGTTGGCCCACAAGGCCCCCGGTGTCCCCTTCTACCTTTATATACCTACGTACCCCAGAAACTCCATATGCAGAGAGAAAACTGTAATTCCACCGCCGTAGCTGCTGTTCCTGTGGAGATCCCATCTTGGAGCCTGTTCCGAGAGGGGGATCCATCACGGAGGCCTTCATCATCATCATCATCATCGCCCTCACCATAAGTTGTGAGTAGTTTACCACAGACCTTCGGGTCCATAGCTAGTATCTAGATGGCTTCTTCTCTCTCTCCAGATCTCAATACAAATTTCTCCTCGGTCTTCGAGGAGATCTATTCGATGTAATCTCTTTTTGCGGTGTGTTTGTCAAGATCCGATGAATTGTGAGTTTATGATCAAGGTTATCTATGAAAGATATTTGGTTCTTCTCTGAAATTTTTATGTGTGCTCATAATATCCTTTCAAGTCTCTTTTAATTATTGGTTTGGTTTGGCCTACTAGAACTATAGTTCTTGCAATGGGGGAAGTGCTTGGCTTTGGGTTAAATCTTGCGGTGTCCTTTCCTAGTGACAGTAGGGGCAGCAAGGCACATATTGTATTGTTGCCATCGAGGATAAAAAGATGGGGTTTTCATCATATTGCTTGAGTTTATCCCTCTACATCATGTCATCTTGCTTAAGGCGTTACTCTGTTCGTATGAACTCAATACACTAGATGCATGGTGGATAGAAGTCGATGTGTGGAGTAATAGTAGTAGATGGAGAATCGTTTCGGTCTACTTGTCTAGGACGTGATGCCTATATACAATGATCATGCCTAGATAGTCTCATAATTATTCGCTTTTCTATCAATTGCTCGACAGTAATTTGTTTACCCGCCGTAGAATATCGCTATCATGAGAGAAGCCACTAGAGAAAACTTTGCCCCCCGGGTCTATCTTTATCATATTACTTTCCCGTCAACTAGCCTATTTCTGTCACCGTTGTTTATTTTCTTTCTTTATTTTCTGTTTCTATACCAAAAATACCAAAAATATAATTATCATCTCTATCAGATCTCACTATCGTAAGTGACCGTAAAGGGATTGACAACCCCTTATCGCGTTGGCTGCGAAGTTCTTATTTGTTTGTGCAGGTGCGAGGGACTAGCGCGTGGTCTCCTACTAGATTGATACCTTGGTTCTCAAAAACTGAGGGAAATTCTTACACTACTGTACTGCATCTCCCTTTCCTCTTCGAGGGAATACAACGCAAGCTCAAGAGGTAGCACATGTGAGCACCAAGATGAGCAGTACATTTTCCTGCATCAATGGAACTAGAGTTAAACCAGAAGATTGTGGAAATATCATATTCAGAATTATGATAAGAGTACTTACCAAAGACAGCAGTCGTCATGGCGTTTATCTGCCGCTTTAAGCCAGATAGCTCTTTTGACATTAGATTGAGAGCGGCCTCCGCATC
The DNA here is from genome assembly GCA_902687465.1 of Secale cereale. Taxonomy (NCBI): domain Eukaryota; kingdom Viridiplantae; phylum Streptophyta; class Magnoliopsida; order Poales; family Poaceae; genus Secale; species Secale cereale. The sequence continues at coordinate 579,696,355 of LR738709.1, forward strand.
GACTTCCCTTTTCTCCAAAGCGGCTCTTTCTGCATCCCAATCCGCTCGTTCCTTCTGGAAGTCTTGCTTCAATTTTTCCATGCTGGCTAAGGAAGGGTCAGCTCATCCTTGGTCTTGGAAGCGGCGGTTTGCTGGAACTTCAGGTTGTCTTGGAGCACACCCACTTGAGATTCTTTCTGATTCAGATAAGCCTGCAAAGAGAAGCACACATCATACATTGTAAAGCATATTGGTAGTCCCAAGCACATAACAAGTTATACACTTGGCACTTGGGGGCTAATACATATTTGTAGTTATCAGGCATCTTTATTAAAGTCCCAAGCACATAACAAGTTATACACTTGGCACTTGGGGGCTAATGCGTTATTGTTCAAAGAGGGTTACGAAATAAAAGTCCCAGTTCATCCTGAAGATATAAACCGGCCCTTGGGGACTACACATGTGAAAAAAAACTACATATTGGGCATTCTGAAGTCCCAGTTCATCCTAAAGAGATAAACCAGCCCTTGGGGGCTACGGTGGACTTGAGTCAAGCTATTTGGCTTAAGCAGGAATAAGATTGCACGAAATTAAGAAGTTTACCTCATATCGCTCCTTGATAAGATTAACTAAACCGACTTCATGATCACGGCTTGTATATAGCCGGTTCAGATAGCTGGAATGAAGATCTTGGGCGCTGAGTTGAGCATAGTTTGACAAATCGGCATTCCATTTGCCTTTGTCCTTGCCAGAGACCTCGTCTTTTGCAGTATGCTTGGATAAAGCAACAGGTTCACTAGGAGCAGTGTAACCAAAGCCTGTAATTTGGACATCTTCCGTTGAAGCGGCAGTGGGTTTGGCAGGGCTAGCCGGAGTATTACTGGCCCCGACTGGGCTAGCTGGATTATCGCCAAGGTCCATCAGCGTAGCTTCTTGTTCGGTAAAGGTTCCATGATCCAGTGGAGGAGGATCATCGTGCAAGACATCAACATTTTCCGCTAGCTCTGGAGTTTTCTCTGGTTCAGGATTCACATCATCACCTGCCAGTTTATTCAGTTTAGCCTTCTTACTAGGCTTTGGCTTGCTGCAAAATTCAAAGGTAAAGATAGTCAGTGGAGTAAAATAAAAAGGATTAATAGGAAAATAAAACTTACCCAGGAACAGTTTTGAGAGGAGGAAGCTGTGTAGCTGTTGACTCGCCGGATGACGAACGAGGAATATCATGATAATTTGAATCAGCCGGATTAAGAGGCTGGCGAATATGACCCGCTTTGGGATAAAGAGCATCTGGAGTATGTAAAACCTCTGATCGACGTCTCCGGGCTGGTGTCTGTGGTAAACCGGTGGATTCGATAACTTGACCACTATGCCGTATTGTGCGACGAGCTTCATGTTGCTGTTTCTTCAAAATAAAGTTTGGGTCCAAGTAAGCGAAAGTGTGAGAAAATTGTACTTTCCGGCTTGCTCGACGAATTTTCGGTGTTGGCAGAGGATTTGAACTGGAGGAAAGGGTAATTACCTCGACATCACCAGCCTCGCTACCTTCAGCATTTTCCTGAGTACAATCATTGTCAATAAGACACAAGAAAAGGGAGCCAAGGGAGTCAAGTGATACCTCTGAGGCTGGTTCATCATCATCAAGATTGGATTCAGATGCTTCAATGGTTTTCTTCTTAACAGTTTTCTTAACAGCCTTGGTTTTGAGGCGAGCTGCCTTTACCGTTTTATCCTGTGTTTTCCTCTTCCAGAACAGATCATTAGCCTGATAAAAGATTGTGGGATCATTCAGAGAGGACATTAAAACAGGATTGAAATAAAGCAAGTAATATGAAGAAGTCTTACCGATGGCGGTTTATTGGTTTCACAAAAAGGAGCCAGCCCAGTTTTGCTGCAGACGTCCACCGGTTCATTCAGTATCTTCTTAACAGACTCATTGACTTCATTCTCTGACAATACAACTTCTGTATGCGTAAAGGATCTTTGGGATTCCTGGTATATTCACAAATCAATTCGAAACGCCGGCTTAGCGGAAGAATAATCCAAGATATCCAACAACGAACAAAATCAATGCCTGTTAAGCCATTCGCGGTGAAGGCCCAGAGCTTTGAAAGTTGTGGTGCGTATTGGGCTCGCTCCTGGGCACTTAGCCATTGGGGGGAAAGGATGAGTATCGGGTAACCGATGAGGACGGTAACCCGGCAGAGGATTTTCGTCAGTAGGAGATGTATCTAGACAGTAAAACCATGTCTGGTTCCAGTCCTTAGGATGACTATGGTGTTTGGCGTGAGGAAAGCTGACATCCTTTCTTTTTTGAATAGACATTCCGCCAAGTTCAGTATTGGGCCCATCCGAAAATTTTGTGCGGCGGCTTAAGTGGAAGAAATCCCTAAACAGTTCAACTGAAGGTTCCTCTTGCAAATAAGCTTCACAGAATACTTGAAAATTGCAAATATTGGACACGGAGTTTGGTCCAATGTCTTGAGGGTGGAGTTGGAAGCTATTAAACACGTCACGAAAAAACTTTGATCCGGGAGGGCTAAACCCTCGGGATAAGTGGTCCATAAGCACAATTACATCTCCATCTTTGGGTTCTGGAGGACATTCCGGACCAGGAACTCTCCAATGGATGACATCTTTCTTGCCTAAAGCGCCAGCCTCAGACCAACCGTTCAGATCTTCTTCCGTAACCCGGGACGGAACCCAGTTGCAGGAAGGGAATTGCTTAGCTTGCTTTGCCATTTTGAATAAAAAACTGAAATTACAGTGAGGGCCGGTTTATGATCTATAACTGGCGGATATTGAGAAATATGCAAGAGTAAACCGGAGGAAACTATCGGAAATATTAAGAGGGCGACTGCAACGACGGTTTAAGCGGGGCCTAATGATATCTACTGGTTCATGATTTTTTCTAAAGTTAAACCGCCGGGAAGAATATGAAAGGTGCAGATCCAAAGTTATGGAAAAACATGTTTCACCAAATCAACAACATGATTACAGATCTATGATTTGTCAGAAATTCAGAAATATTCAGGATCAATATTCAATGGGTACGTCAATAGTTCAAACGAACCTAGATTGGGGGAGTACTTTAGGGAAGAGTAAGGCACACTAAGGAAGCGGAGTTATTATTACAGCCGCAAGCAAAGGTATCAGATCTACACTAGCTATCGAAGCCACGACGAAGAACAGCGAAGAACAGCGCTCTAGCCATGACGAACTCATAGGATAAACCCTAATGAGATCTATATAAGAAATAAGGAAGGAACTTACCGGAGCTGACGGGTGCGGACGCGTGCTGGCAAGATTCTGATTCGAACATGTCGATGCAGCGACCTGAGTTGACGAAGATGCAAAGGTCGACGGCGACGGCAGTGCTTGGACACGGGCGAGCGCGAGGAGGACGAAGAAGCGAAGAGACGAGGGGGGAAATGGAAATGACCCCTCGCCCTATTTATAAGCCGAAAGGTTAAATGACAGGCGCGGGAATCAAGGAGCCCGAAATGTGGATATGGGATGATACTGTCGCCTCGATCTTCGCAGATTTTAATAAGTAAAGAATAAAATAGGTATAAGTATTAAATGAACAGATGGCGTCACGGTGGTTCAATGTGATCCAGGAAGATGACGTCATGGCGGCTTATTAAATATTTTAAGCCACGGAGGACCAAGCTTTTACAAGGCGTTGAAGATTGACATGAACAGGTTCAAATCAATCTGGGGCCTAATGTCATGGATATAACTATTAGGTATAAACCGCCGCCCAGGGAAGGGCCGGTTTATGCCCATAAGGATTACTTCTACTAAAGCCCAGCAAGGCATAGAACATGGCGCTTTATTATAAAAGACAAGAGATCCAGGGCCCAAAAGGTGTTAGGGCCCGTAATTGTAAACCGCCATACGGCGTGTAACTTGTATTGTAAGATGGGAAAGACAGAGACCAAGCCGGGGACGTTTATGAGCCGGCCTTGGGATTCTGTAAACTGGACCGGACGTCATCCTGTGTATATAAAGGGACGACCCAGCGACGGTTCAGGGACAGAGAACAACAACTCGAGACACAGGCAAATCGGATTCGCTCCCTGGTCATCGAAACCCTAGAAATACTACACCAAACTAGACGTAGGCTTTTACCTTCATCGAAGGGGCCGAACTAGTATAAAAACCCTTGCGTCCTTGTCCGCTTTAACCCCTTTAAGCTAACCCGTAGCGATGGCTCCACGACTAAGTCCTTTTGCTGGACATCTTCTGTGACAAAACCACAACATTAAGCGTGCGGACCCTACGGGTTCGAGAACTATGTAGACATGACCGAGACTCATCTCCGGTCAATAACCAATAGCAGAAACTGGATGCTCATATTGGTTCCTACATATTCTTCGAAGATCTTTATCGATCAAACCGCATAACAACATACGTTGTTCCCTTTGTCATCGGTATGTTACTTGCCCGAGATTCGATCGTCGGTATCACTGTACCTAGTTAATCTCGTTACTGGCAAGTCTCTTTACTCGTTTCATAATACATCATGTCATGACTAACTCATTAGTCATTTGCTTGCAAGGCTTATTATGATGTGTAATACCGAGAGGGCACAGAGATACCTCTCCGACACTCGGAGTGACAAATCCTATTCTTGATCTATGCCAAAACCACGAACACCTTCGGAGACACATGTAGAGCATCTTTATAATCACCTAGTTACGTTGTGACGTTTGGTAGAACACAAGGTGTTCCTCTGGTATTCGGGAGTTGCATAATCTCATAGTCATAGGAACATGTATAAGTCATGAAGAAAGCAATAGCAGTAAAACTAAACGATCAAGTTGCTAAGCTAACGGATGGGTCTTCTCCATCACATCATTCTCCTAATGATGTGATCCCGTTGATCAAATGACAACTCATGTCTATGGCTAGGATACATAACCATCTTTGATCAATGAGCTAGTCTAGTAGAGGCATACTAGGGAAACTCTGTTTTGTCTATATATTCTCACATGTACTAAGTTTCCAGTTAATACAATTCTAGGATGAATAAAAGACATTTATCATGATATAAGGAAATACAAATAACAACTTTATTATTACCTCTAGGGCATATTTCCTTCAGTCTCCCACTTGAACTAGAGTCAATAATCTAGATTACATAGTAATGATTCAAACACCCATGGAGTCTTGGTGCTGATCATGTTTTGCTCGTGGAAGAGGCTTAGTCAATGGGTCTGCGACATTCAGATCCGTATGTATCTTGCATATTTCTATGTCTCCTTCCTTGAATTGATCATGGATGGAATTGAAGTGTCTCTTGATGTGCTTTGTTCTCTTGTGAAACCTGGATTCCTTCGCCAAGGCTATTGCTCCAGTGTTGTCACAAAAGATTTTCATTGGACCCAATGCACTAGGTATTACAGCTAGATCGGATATGAACTCCTTCATCCAGACTCCTTTATTTGCTCCTTCCGAAGCAGCTATGTACTCCGCTTCACATGTAGATTCCGCCACGACGCTCTTCTTGGAACTGCACCAACTGATAGCTCCACTGTTCAATAAAAATACATATCCGGTTTGTGACTTAGAGTCATCTAGATCAGTGTCAAAGCTTGAATCGATGTAACCGTTTATGACGAGCTCTTTGTCGCCTCCATAAACGAGAAACATATCCTTTGTCCTTTTCAGGTAATTCAGGATGTTCTTGACCAATGTCCAGTCATCCACTCCCTGCTAAACTTATATCAAGGCACACATCAGGTTTGGTACACAACATTGCATACATGATAGATCCTATGGCTGAGGCATAGGGAATGACTTTCATTTTCTCTCTATCTTCTGGAGTGGTCGGGCATTGAATCTTACTCAACTTCACACCTTGTAACACAGGCAAGAACCGTTTCTTTGACTGATCCATTTTGAACTTCTTCAAAACTTTATCAAGGTATGTGCTTTGTGAAAGTCCAATTAAGCGTCTTGATCTATCTCTATAGATCTTGATGCCTAATATATAAGCAGCTTCACCGAGGTCTTTCATTGAAAATTTCTTATTCAAGTATCCTTTTATGCCATCCAGAAATTCTATATCATTTCCAATCAACAATATGTCATCCACATATAATATCAGAAATGCTATAGAGCTCCCACTCACTTTCTTGTAAATACAGGCTTCTCCAAAAGTCTGTATAAAACCATATGCTTTGACCACCTCATCAAAGCGTATATTCCAACTCCGAGATGCTTGCACCAGTCCATAGATGGATCGCTGGAGCTTGCACACTTTGTTAGCACCTTTAGGATCGACAAAACCTTCTGGTTGCATCATATACAACTCTTCTTTGAGGTATCCATTTAGGAATGCAGTTTTGACATCCATTTGCCAGATTTCATAATCATAAAATGCGGCAATTGCTAACATGATTCGGACATACTTAAGCATCGCTACGGGTGTGAAAATCTCATCGTAGTCAACTCCCTGAACTTGTCGAAAACCTTTTGCAACAAGTCGAGCTTTGTAGACAGTAACATTACCGTCGGCGTCGGTCTTTCTCTTGAAGATCCATTTATTTTCAATGGCTTGCCGATCATCGGGCAAGTCAACCAAAGTCTAAACTAAGTTCTCATACATGGATCCCATCTCAGATTTCATGGCCTCAAGCCATTTTGTGGAATCTGGGCTCATCATCGCTTCCTCATAGTTCGTAGGTTCATCATGGTCTAGTAACATGACTTCCAGAACTGGGTTGCCGTACCACTCTGGTGCGAAACGTACTCTGGTTGACCTACGAAGTTCAGTACTAACTTGATCCGAAGTTTCATGATCATCATCATTATATTCCTCACTAATTGGTGTAGGAATCACTGGAACTAGTTTCTGTCATGTACTACTTTCCAATTCGGGAGAAGGTACAATTACCTCATCAAGTTCTACTTTGCTCCCACTCACTTCTTTCGAGAGAAACTCCTTCTCTAGAAAGGATCCATTCTCAGCAACGAATATCTTGCCTTCGGATCTATGCTAGAAGGTGTACCCAACAGTCTCCTTTGGGTATCCTATGAAGACACATTTCTCCGACTTGGGTTCGAGCTTATCAGGTTGAAGCTTTTTCACATAAGCATCGCAGCGCCAAACTTTACGAAACAACAACTTTGGTTTCTTGCCAAACCACAGTTCATAAGGCGTCGTCTCAACGGATTTAGATGGCGCCCTATTTAACGTGAATGCAGCTTTCTCTAAAGCATAACCCCAAACTGATAGTGGTAAATCAGTAAGAGACATCGTAGATCACACCATATCTAATAAAGTACGGGTTACGATATTCGGACACACCATTACGCTGTGGTGTTCCGGGTGGCGTGAGTTGTGAAAGTATTCCACATTGTTTCAAATGAAGACCAAACTCGTAACTCAAATATTGTAACACCCCCAAATTTTGGAGTTGGTTTTTCTTTCAAACTTTTGGCCTTTTTGGAAGGGGATTGTTTGATCTTTTCTTTTGCCCTTCTAAAATCCCTTTTGGCCAAAGTTTGTGTGTCTTCTCAAGCTTGGTTTTTGGCCTTGAAGTTTTTCTCTTGTGTTTGGCTCAAGCACAAGTTGAGTTTCAAGAGAAGTGGTTTGAGTTCTCCACTTCTTGATTTAAACTTCTCAAGTTTAACCTTGGACTTATCTCCCCTCCAACCTTCATCTTGCCATGATCCCAATAGAAACAATCCTCTCCAAGACCCTCTCCACACCTTGGGACAAGTATTTCATCAATTCCAGCAAGTTGTAATCTTATTGGGATTTTTCTCCTATTTATTTCACTCCAAAAATAATTCTGCCTTTTATAGTGGACCTTGGTGATTTACAAGGGAGCCACCATTTCCATCTAGTCATTTGACTCCAAACCAACTCTCCTAGATAGTCCTTATTACCCACAACCTAGATCCATCTTGTTTCACTAGTCCATAGTTCAAAATTTTCAAATTTCACCTACTGCAAGTTTGGACTAGATTTGCAAAATTTGGTGAAATTCATGTTTATCTTCTTCCAAAAATTCTGTGAAAAATCATGCAGCCTCTAGATACATCAAGAGGTCACTCCACCAAAAATCAGCTCAAGAAACATTGCACACATACCAGAATCATTTCATCAAACACCTAGCCTACACTAAACTGTCAGCTGTTAACTGAAACTGTCGACGGTTCATCAGTCCGTCAGTTTCGTCAGTTTCGACAGTTCGTCAGGCGGAGCGACAAAACCTCTTCTGTATCTTCCTTGGCTCGACGCTGCACTGCAGATTCTTCTTATCCATGCGCCGCACGCTTGCTTGGCCGTTTCTGGGCGTCGGTGGCGCCCTGGCCCGACCACGCCGGCGACTGCCACGGCCACAGCGCCGCCCGTGGCGGCTGACAGAAGCTACCACTGCAGCTCAACGTCGTTTCGCGCCGCCCAAACCACCCTAGTGCTCCGCGTGTCCATCTCCACAGCCAATGCACGCGTGGCACGCCGTCGCCGTGGCCTGGCACGCGCAGAGTGCCGTTTCTGCCACCGACATGCCGCGCGGCCGTTCCGTCGAGGACAGGCTGTAACTCCACCTCTCCTGCTGAGTTAGGCGCGGGAATGGGACCTCTGCAGCTACTGGATGATGCTCAAGCCCCTAGCCCCGCCGTCCGACCACTGCAGCGCCGTAATCAACTCGCCGGACTTATCCGTTCACGGCAGCCACCTCGAGCCGCCTATAAAAGGCACCCCAGAGCTCGTTCTCGAGCCCACACATCCTCACTACCTCCCTAGACCACGCCCAACCTCTGGAAGAGCCCCGAGAGGCCCTTCTTCCCCAGCTCCGGCCAGCTACATCCGCCTCAGGCTCTAGCTCCGTTCACTCCGGTGAGGGCTTCTCTGCCGCCGTGGACTCGGGCGTAGCATCCTGGCATCCACCTAGGCCTAACCCCCACCTCAATTTCACCCCAGGAACCCTCTCCGACGAGGTCCACGACCACCCGAGCCGCCGTTCGCCGGAGATAAGGTCGCCGTCGACGTGGGGCTCGCTGACACCCAACTCTACCACCGTTCGACGCGGAAGACCACCGTGAAGCCGTAGGTACCACTCCCCTCCTCTGACTCGCCGTGGATCGACTCCGGCGATCACCGCAGCACCGGCGCCGGCGCGGCTCTGTTTCCATTTTCAAACCTGACAAGTGGGGTCCCTTGTCAGCCTCTCATATCTACCCCTCGAAACGTTTTCTGTTAGCGTATTCGGGCAAAGTGCGTTTTCCTCTGCGGTTGACGTACTGCATACCGATTCACTTTGTTATTTTCTATTCTAGCCCCTGGATCTTTTCTGTTTCATTGCAGATGGGTCCCTGGACAGAAACCTTAATATCTTTTAATCTAAAAATGATTTTGAGTTGATTCTTTTTCTGTCCTCTTTAGTTTTCTGCCTAGTTTTTTGTCATATTTCTGTGGAAATTTTTGGAGCAACTTTATTTGCACGCGCGGTATTTATGTTAGTATGTATTTTGTTTGAATACGTAGATACCGGAGGCCGTGACGGGGACGCGAAACACACCGAGTTAGGCTCCGACTTTCCAGAACCAGGCAAGCATGTTTGAACCTTTGATATGATGAGTGTGTTGCATGTTTTGCTCGAGTAGCTCTTCTCCTAAGCATGGTTATATAAGCATTGTGTATGGTTATATTTCATGCAAGTAAGCTTCGGGTGAGCCCCGAGAGTTGAAGTTTGAACCACCTCGATCATATGGTGATATGATGGGTGGAATGCTAGTATTGTTGGAGCATGCCAGTAGTTGGTTATCTCAGTATCAACGGAGATCATGTCATGATTCCGTTCATCTCCTTTTCGGTACTATCATAGGCCGTCCGTTGGGATTACGGTCAAGTCAGTTGTAAACCACTTCCCGAGTACACACAAAGTAGAGGGGCCGGGATGAGGGTTCCATGGCCCTGGATTAAAGCCCGTCATCCGGTCAGGGGGCATGGGTGTTTACGGTTGGGACCGAGAGGGGGGCACCCTTATAGCGCGCATATATAAATTTGATCCCATGCTATTCGAGGTTGTAGCCTCCACGTCTTAAAGTTTTTTCGTGAATGTCGTCGCGGGTGATTCCGGACGACAGGATGTTAAATGGGTGTGTACTGGTTAGTTGGGTTTCTACTAAAACACCGTAGACGGGACTAGCCCACGTGGCTAGTAGAACCCGTTGGCTATGAGCTAATAGTACAATCTCTGCAGAGTTAATTACCTTCAGTATCCATGTTTATGGCCTAGGGTCAATCTTCATGTCAACCCGGTGACCGTCTCTAGTATATTCTTGTTGGTAACCAAAATACTATTTTCGTCAAGTTCATTTGGTAGATGAACTCACCACTATCTCTGTATTGATTTACTTTCAGAAGTGATTCATCATTGTACTGCTGTTATTTAAAAGCCCTTTCTGTGATGTCGCTCAGACGTCCGACTGTGGGATTATTTTTATTTATAAGCCCTTTATGTGATGTCGCTCAGACGTCCGACTGTGGCATTCTTTTCTTTTATAAGCCCTTTATGAGATGTCGCTTAGACGTCCGACTGTGGCATTCTTTTATTTTATAAGCCCTTTATGTGATGTCGCTCAGACGTCCGACTGTGGCATTCTTTTATTTTACAAGCCCTTTATGTGATGTCGCTCAGACGTCCGACTGTGGCATTCCTTTATTTATAAGCCCTTTATGTGATGTCGCTCAGACGTCCGACTGAGGCATTCTTGTCATTTATTTTGCTATAAGCCCTTTATGCGGTGTCGCTCAGACGCCCGACTGTGGCCCGTTATCTTTTATTATTTCTTCACGAGGCGTCGCTCAGACACTCGTTCGGTCCCTTCTATTTATCTTTTGGATTTCGGGAGGATTACTGCCCGACTTCTATCATTGCATACAGCACATTAATATTTTATTCCGGTCGCATTTTGCTGGAATACTCATATGCATCATGTTGGCATTTGTTATATCTTTAGTCCGAACTGTCTTGCGAGTACATTCAAAGTACTCACCTGGCTTGTTGATTTGGCCAGATGTGGACGAAGGCGATCTCATGGATGAAGAGTTCGATAGCGAGTCCGGCGCTTAGAGGAGTCCCAGTCAGTCCCTTGCGATCCTGGAGTTGATCACTGTTTTATAACCGGTTCCGCCTACCACCAAATAAATTCATCGGGTCTCACTCCGACACTCGATGAACTGTATAATATTGGAGTCACATCACCCACTTCACTGTGACATATTCCACCACCTATTATTATGAGTCATTAGTATGCTACCCTGCCTTGTGTCATATCCGCCTCTATGTAATATATTGGCGCGCTTGTAATAAAATTGTTGAGCAACCCCAGCTCAACCTTGTATAATATCCAGTGTACTGGAATTCTGTATCAAGGAATTGTCTGCCAGTAAGGAATTATATTCCCCGCTGGTTTCATAAAAAAAAGTCGGTCTTCCGGTAATTATTTGACTGAAGGGCCGGTCGTGACAACCTTGGTATCAGAGCCAGGCTGACTGTAGGAAGCCACTAGGTGCGCTCGCTAATCGGTTATTAGCGAAAAATCTGCTTTTCAGCATTTTTACATCTGTAGCAATTTTCTGTTGGTTAGCATAAATTTATGGCCTGACTATTCGGAATTTTTGTCTACTTTTGTAGATGGACAGCAACGACTGTGATGCACAGGTGTTCGCCAACATTCATGAGGGGTTTGTTAAGCTCCTCTTCGCCATCACCAAAGTCGTAATCGGGCCATCCACACGTCCCGAATTTACACTCTACCGTCACAAGCTCAGCAACAGCGTGTCTATGCATCAGGCTGTGGTACACTTAAAAGGTGGGCGTTCTGAAGCGCGCCACCTTCGATTTGTGGGCGGAGCCATGCCTACGGAGAGGCATGCCATGCAGATGGCTGCCCGTGAGGCGATAGCTCGTCTCCGGGACATTCTGCCTTCGATGAAGACTCGTCGCTTTCGTTACCTCCCATGCCACGTGCCCTATACGTGCCACTATGCATTTGCATGCGCAAATGGGGAGCGTGACGAAGCCATTGAATCAATGGTTGAGTACCTCAAGGCACTTGAGGCAGCCTTTGATAATTTGGTGGACGACCTGGTGGCCACCCGTATGGAGTTGGTCCAGAGTGGCTCCGCCAACAGGAGGGAGCTACTCCATACTGCACCACCAATGACTTTTGTCTAGTCCGCCGCATCCTATGCACCTTCCATTATAGCCACCGCTCGCCGTCTGCCTACCACTGAGGAGTTTGACCAAGTCATTGCTCCCACTCTAGTCAGAGCTGCACCGCCTGCTGCACCTGCTTCGACACCTCGCACCCACACTCCGTGCCTGGAGCCCATCAGTGAGGAGGAAGTTGAGTCTCAAGCACCACTGGGCCTTACCCTCGGCCGGCCGAGGGAAATCTTCAACATCTCCGACTAGCGCGTTATTCCGCGACGCGCCGCGCTCGCTTGTAATATTTGTGTGTTATGTAAAATAGGTTGATGGGAGTAGTCTGTTTGCGCATAATGTAGGATCTTGGAGGAGTGCACTAGTTTAAAATAACATGTCAGGATGTGTACGCACACCCTGAGTGACGTATGTATAATTAGAACCGGCGTGTAATATATGTACTAGCAGCCTTCTCCGTGCGCAATCAACCAGTTTATTTCAAAAAAAATCTTTTTCGAGCTCGTGTTTGATCGCTTCTGCAAAATCTTGGTTTATTTTGCTGCTCGGTTCTTTTCAGGTTTTTTCTGCTTGTTACCCCATAGTAACAAATGACTCGTCCCTGGACACGTTCCATGCCAAGTCCGCCGAAAGAAAATTATGGCACACAGACAAACAACAATTTCTCACAGGGGCAGTCAAGTCAGCAGGGCAGTGAAACAGCATTTTCTCAAGTGTGCCGTCTTTATGAGCAAAGTCAGCAACAGCACTAAGAAATGATGAACCATGTCATTAACATGGGAAATCACCGTGAACCATACCAACAGCACTCAAAATTGTCTGAATTTCAGAAGACGCGTCCAACAACATTTTCGCACACAGACAAGCCTCTTGAGACCGATGATTGGCTTCGAGATATTGAAAGGAAATTAATTGTGGCACAATGCTCGGACCGTGAAAAAGTGCTGTACGCACCGCATTATCTTACTGGAGCAGCCGCGTCTTGGTGGGAAAATTTCCTGCTTATGCATCCCGACATAAATAATATCACTTGGGAAGATTTCAAAGAAGGCTTTCGTGGGGCACACATCCCTAAGAGTATTATGAAGATCAAGAAAAGAGAATTTGATGACCTCAAGCAGAGAGGCATGACAGTACAAGAGTACAACAGTCAGTTTGCGCAATTATCACGTTATGCCAACGAAGAGCGAATGACGGAAAATAAAAAGATGGAGAAATTCCTGGATGGACTGGCACCAACACTAAAAATGCCAGTTAGTCGTACACACTTTTCCAGATTTCAAGACACTGGTAGAAAAAGCCATTACACTGGAAAATGAACGTCGCAGTCTGGAAGACACCCGCAAGAGAAAAAGGGATCAGACCAACCACCCCCGCAACAACAAGAATAAAATAAATTTCCAAAGGAATGGGGCGAACAGGCCCACGACCAACGACACACGTCCAAATAAGAATTTTCATGCAAGATACAAGGATTTCACCTATCGTCCGGGTGTAACCTGCTACGCATGTGGAGAAGAGGGACACTACGCTAAACAGTGCCCAAAGCCAAGAAATTCGGCACCGAAGCCAAACAGCAACGGGAACAATTCCGCGCCCAAGCGTAACAATTTCAACCCCAATAACAATCACAGGAAAGGCCACCTGAACCATGTGACCAAGGAGCAGGCACAGGATGCACCGGATATCCTACTCGGTACGTTCCCTGTCAACACAATACCTGCCACGGTTTTGTTTGATTCTGGAGCTTCTCATTCGTTCATTTCGAAGAGTTTTGCTTTGCAACATGGTTTTTCAATGCTTCCCTTGGGAAAATCAATGACCATCAAGTCCCCCGGAAGTAAGCAGATCACTCAGAATTACTGCCAAGGTTTGACCATTGAAATTGAGGGATTAAAATTTCACGTAAACCTCATCGTGTTGGAAAACAAAGGACTGGATTGTCACACCCTGCATTTTGTAACATGTTAATTGCATCAATGAAGCATGAAAATTTGGACCAGCAATTTTTTTTGCATCATTTGGCTTTTATTTGGAGTTGAGTTTTTCTTCATGTGTTTTTTCATGTGCTCATTAAAGTCAACTATTACCTCTTGTAGAATTCATCTCCATACCCAAAACTTCTGCCCAATGATCATGCCAAGTGTTATATAGCAGTATAGTATTTTCTTACAAAATTAATTTGGCCAAAATGTATTTTATAAATTTAGTTTTCCAAAAACCCCTGAATTGAGATTTGCACTGCAAGTACTTGATTTAGGGTGAGAAAATTATTTCAAAAGGTACATTTGAAACCTAGTAGTTATAGGACTCCCAGAAACCACAAAAGTATAATTTTAAAAGTTATTTTCCTATTTTATTTAAAAGCTTTTTCTTAAGGCCAGAAATGGTCTTTAATAGGGGAAAATTATTTAAGTATTTCAAAAATATTTGCCAAAATTCAGGGAGACTCAGAGGACATATATTGTCCATATATAAGAGTTTCAACACTTGGTCATGTTTGAAATAATGGGCTAATTCCTCTAAAACCCTTTCTGGATATTTCAAGCTTTTGAAATATTTACAAAGGAAATATTCTCCAAAAATTCCAGGGAAATTCTATCATGTCATATATGACATATATGATGATCTTGCCAAGTCCCATGCCCTGGGGAGCAAGAAAACATCCTCAAAACCCTTCATAACCATTCTGTCCATATTTGAAGTTTGAGCAACTTTACATTGTCAAACTTGTCCAAATACTCTAAAACTTGGTGCACATGCTAGAATGGCCTAATAAGGCATCTAGACCAAATGGCACAAGATTTGGAATAGAGCAACTTGATCTGAAGACCCCAAAACCCTTTCTGTTCAAATGCAAATTTGAACAACTTTACATTACCAACTTTTTACCTGGAGCTTCAAACTTTGTGGGCATGATCAATACCCCAAATGATGAAACTACACCAAGTGGTGCATCAAGGGGAGATGATTAGCTTGACTCAAACAAGATGAAGCCATTTCTGTTGATTTCTAGGGTTCACCAAAGTTACATTGGCTAGTTTCTTCAGATGAGCCCAAATTTGGTGAAGCACCCTATTTTCACATGTCATTCAATCCTGTTAAGTGTCATGGCAAGTGGAGATCATTTGCTTGACCAAACACTGATCAAACACCTTCTGGCTTTTTACTAAAACCCTCTTCTTGATCACTTTCACCTTTTACCTTGGCCTCAACTTTCTACCACATGTTCATCCAGTTACTAGCCACCTCCAGTAACTTCCCCAGGACCCCAGCTCCATGATTGAGGGGTAAAAACCCTAGTTCACCCTGCTGGAGAGCCATTTCTCACCAAGTTACCAGCTTCCTCTCTCTCTCACAGCATCTCCAGTGCATCCAAGGCCACATGCCATTTCTTTACTCCTCCCTTGACCTTCTAGACAACCTTGGGCACGTTGGACATGACCAGAGCGGCGAGGGCACGAATGTGCCAGCCATTCGGGCGCTCTGGAGCACGCTACAGTGCACCACCGCACTGTAGCTTCGCCCAATCAGCTGCCCCCGACAGCCTCGGGCCTCCCCCTCGCGCCTCTCGACGCGCCTCGACGTCCGCGACCACCCCGGCGCTGTCCCCCCTCCTCCTGAGCCCTCCAGTGGCCGTCGCCGCACGCGCACCGGCCGCCCGCGACGCCCACTCCTCGGGCTCACACGCGCGCACGGCCTGGAAGGTTCCCCGCTCCTCCTCTCACCTCAAATGGACGTAGAGCTCGTCCAGCAACGCCGTAGACACGCTCCCGTCGCCGCCCGTGCGCTGTAGCATCGAGCAGGAGCTCGCCGGCGCACCGGTCCACGGGACTCCGCCGTTCCCCTATAAATAGGACCCCCCGAGCCTCTCCAACAGCACCAGCAGCTTCACCACATCTCCCTGAGTCCCCCAGCACCACCCGTTCTTCCCCAGAAAGCTCCAGTGCTCGGGATCGACCGGAGCTCCGCCGCGTCGGGCCACCGGTGATCTCGCAGTACGGGCCTCTTTTGCCCCTCCTTTTGCCCGATCTAGAACCGCCGTGCACCACTGACTCTTTCCCCTCGCTTTCCCCTCTCTGTGGCAGTTGGAATCTGCCGGAGCGACGACCTCCCGAAGCTCCTCCGCCGTCCCACCTCGCCGCCGGCGAACCCGACATCCCCGGCGTGCCGCACCACCACCCCTACCTCCGCAACACGACGCTGAGCCCATCCCTGCCCTCCGTTGCCGTCGCCGTGGCCGGAATCGACGCCGGTGAGCTCGCCGTCGCCGTGGCCATGAGGTTGGAGATGACAGGCGGGCCCCGCCTGTCATCCTCACCCCTCTCTCCCCCCTCCTCACAGCCGCTGACCACCGGGCCCCGCCCGTCAGGTTTGAAAACCTGACGTGAGCGCGCAGGCGCCCGTGCGGCTGGGCTGGTTTTCCCTGGGCCGTGCACTGTGGCCCCTCTGGCCCAGTAGCACACGGGCATTTTCTTTTATTCTTTCTGTAAATATTTCAAACATTTTTACAGAAATGAATATTGGTCCAAATGAAATAATTCCAACTCCTAAAATCTTGTAATATTCCAACCTATTTAATGGTGTCACTTTCACTCATATCTATGAAACTTTTCTGTTCTGTTCAAATTTAAATTCAAATTTGAGCAATAAAACTCCTGTTCAAAAATCCCTAGATTCCATTCTGTAGCTCCAAAACTCTAACTAAGAATTTTCCCCATCTTAGAAATCCCTCTAGTATTTAACAAAAATAAATTGACATTTTTCTGAGCACTTTGATTTTTTTTGTTTTATTTGTGGTCTTATTTTTTCCGTTGTTATTATGCGACGTATAGATACCGTATTTGACGAAGTTGCTGAAGAAGGAGAAGGAGAAGGATTTGAAGACTTTGAAGACCAAGCCAATCCAGGCAAGCAGCCCTTTGACCATGATACACTTGTTCTTCGGAACCCGTTTGTTTCCGATGCATGATGATAGGGTTACGGTGGTGACCTAGTTGAAACCACCACATGATGCATGCTTTACTTTTGATCTTGCCATGTGCTAGATGCAATGCATATGGTTAGTAGTAATGAGTAGTGATGCATGTGTGACATGAACCCTCGTGGTTGAAATCTTCGCATAAAACCCCGTCGGGTGCCATTCATGCCCGAGGGAGATGATGAGTTGGGTAACCACTTGATGACGAAGTGGTGTACCGAGACAAGTGTGTGTTTTTCAAACGGATTGGTTTAAGTTGCGACCGTTATTCCAACCATACATGTGCAACCACTCTACCCCTTATGGGATGGGGCGTTATTGATTACTTAGGTCGATACTAGCATGGTGCCCGCATTACTAGTGACGGGAAGACTTGAGGTCTTTCCCGGGACGGGGTCGTGCTTGGATAGATGACCATGACTGTTTTCACAGGGCACCGGACACACCATTGGTCCCTTCGGGTACGCGTGACATTGAAATAAGGGCAAGTCCCGTGATCTATTGTTTGTACTCGAGGGCCGTGTACCAACGAGTGGACTCTATGTTAGTGTCGTCTAAGGAAAGATAATGACCGGGTGCTTCCCCCGAGTACTTGAGGTACTGCGGGATCGTGGATGACACGAAAGCTTCCCGGATCTTGTGGGTAAAGTGTACAACCTCTGCAGAGTGTAAAACTATTCGAATAGCCGTGTCCACGGTCAAGGATAGTTGGGTAACCGCTCTTGGGCTACGTCCAGTGTTTGTGAAACCACGTGTGTGTATGAGAGTCAAGGTGGTGACTTGACTCGAGGAATTGAATCATATTCATGTTGATATCGGTAACCTGCCTTCGAGGTTACGCGAGTTTATAGATGCATAAACTTGATGGTAGAATGTTTATTGTAGCCCTTTGCTAGATTGTTCATTATTGTTCAATTGCACTGTTACTCTGAACCACATCATGGGTTGCTTGCGAGTACATTCAAAAGTAACCATTGGCTTGCCACTGGTTATTTAATTGGCCAGGCATGGAGGAACATGAATATGATGAAGAGTTCTTTGGAGACGAACATGCGAACTAGGACGCTATCCCAGTCAGAATGCCTGTAGGGTTAAGGCAGATGGCATGGGTTCTACCTATTATCGAAGACTTCCGCTATTTGAGTTATTTGCTATTCAGCCCATGAGGCTTTATCTATGTAAGACTTGGCCATAATGGCCTTAATTTTTGTAAGACGATATGTATGGATGTAAGACTCTTGTTATTCAGCTTCTGTGTGTTCAGTGAGCATTGATCTCTGGGATCACTGTACACGTGCATTCGGTGATCTCGACTTCTAAGTCGGGGTCCCCACAGAGCTGGTATCAGAGCCATCCCGACTGTAGGAAGCCTTAGTTAGCATGGGCGTTAGTTAGATGAGACCCTTTTTCAAAAAAACCTTCTGATCCTCTCTTCTTTTCTAAACCTGAGATTTCATCAGCTTATTAACCTCTCCTATTCCACCTTTGTAGATGGCCGCTGTACCCGAAGAGCACCTGACCACTGGGTTTCCCTTGCTTCTCGAGGATACCCTCCAGGAGTGTCAGTTCCACCGAGCACCCATCCTCACCTACCTTGAGCATTGGGTTAGCGACACTGAGGTGGAGTACCATGTGGAAGTGATCGTGAAGGAAAACGATCCTCCCACAAGTTGGTTCTTCGAGGGACCCCAGATGGCAACACTACCACTCGCTGTCGAGGCTGCTGCACTCAAGGCACTAACCCATCTCCGCGAGCTTCTTCCGGAGATGGCAGCCAAGATGACAACTCGCTTCTTACCTTACCGGAAGGAAGGTGAAGAAGAAAGCAGCGCACTAGCCCCTCCACTGAAGGAAGGACTCTCACTTCGGTTCCAGACCTACTTCAGTCTATGTGCCGACAGCTTGGCACAAGACGTGGCCTCGGAATCGATGAAGCTTCGAGAAGAACTTCACAAGACCAAGGCACTTCTTCGTCGAGCTCAAGAGAAGACAAATAGGATCAAGAAGGAAGGAGCACCTTCAGGACAGTCCGCTATCGCATATCGAGGCGGAAGGCCCTCCGAGGATGTATCTTCCAAGGATGCAGAACCACCTCGGCGACGCCGGATGACGGCAAGGGAATATCGCAAGCTTTTCCCTGCACCACCGACGAAGCACCGTCGTATCCAACTCCTCCACTCCCCCACACCCTCAAGTGACAAGGGGGCTCAGACAGATGAAGACAAGGAGGAAGACCCAGAAGAGCCGGAATACGCGACCGAGCATTCCGCCGCTTAGGCATTATTCGCTGCTCGGATATGCCAGTTGTGACCTCTGCGGTAGGATAGGTCGTGTAACCCCTATGCGCAGTCGAGTCCTTGTATGGTTCATATGAAACCATCTAGCGTTTGTTTTTGTTGTGTCTGGATGTATGTCGTATTCTTCCTTCGGGAATGTGTAAACGACTACATCACCCATTTGTATTTTAATGAATGTGTTTTGGCCTTCCGGCCCTTGCATGATTTGATTTGTGTCACACTCACCCCCTTACTAGGCACCCATCTATCTTGCTTTCCCTCTTCCGAGTCATGAGACCTTTTACCGCTCCTACAGGATGCCTGTTGTAACTCGTACTGGTACCTCTACCCAGTAGCCTGAAGCCGGAGCATCCGCTCAGCCAGAGGCAGGCCACAACCAAACCAACGACCAAGCTCCACCACCACCTCCTCCGAACATGGACATGGCTCAGCTTCTCCAAGCTTTCCGAGAGGAACGCCAAGCCAACACTGCAGCCCTTCAGCTGATTGCTCAAGCTGTCACCAACAACCGCCAGCCGGCGGGGAATGGCAATGGACGTTCCACGTTCGCAGAGTTCAAGAAGCATGCACCGCCAACTTTCATCGAGACTGCTGAACCCCTGGATGCAGACGACTGGGTCCGCTCCATTGAGGAAATACTGGAACTAGTTGGATGCACCGAAGACCGCGAGAAGGTGGCTTATGCAGCCCACTGCCTCGGGGGGACTGCTAGAGCTTGGTGGGATGGATTCAAGGTCATGCATGCTGAACAAGACATCACTTGGGTCAACTTCAAGGCAGAATTCCGCAAGGCCCACATTCCTTCCGGAATCATGGCTATCAAAAAGCGTGAGTTCCGAGCCCTGAAGCAAGGAAGTGGCACTGTCAAGGAGTACATGCCGAAGTTCAGTGTTCTGCCAAGGTATGCCCCTGAAGATGTCAGCACTGATGCTGCAAAAAGGGAGTGCTTCATGGAAGGCCTCAATCAGACTCTGCAATACTCGCTTGTCGTGTGCGACTGCCCATCCTTCCCTGACCTGGTGAACAAATCACTTATGCTTGAAGACAAGCGGCGTGCTTTGGAAGACACTCGCAAGCGCAAGATGGTCAGTAAGGGAAGTCCAGCAACCAGAAGCCTCGTCCGTGGCAGTCAGCCCCGGCCAAGCCAACCTATCAGCAACCAAGAGCTCCTGCACCTCGCACCAACCCTCAGCCTCAGCAGTATGCCAACCCAAGGCCAGCTTTCAACCCCAATACCAGTGGTGGCAACAAGATCAATCCAAACCAAGTCACTTGCTTTGGATGTGGTCAGTCCAGACACATCTCAAGGGTGTGCCCCAACAAGAAGCCTGATGCCCCGTGCCCCAACGCGCAGAACCAGGGACAAGGCCGCGGGATGCCACCAAGGAGCCCAGCTCCTCGCAATCCACCTAACCATGGGAAGGGGCGTGTGAATCACGTCACTGCTGAAGAAGCCCAGGAAGACCCGGACGTCGTGCTGGGTACGTTCCTTGTCAACTCAGCACCTGCAACTGTCTTGTTTGATTCTGGAGCAATGCATTCATTTGTCACTCAAAGATTTGCATGAAAAAGTGGCATGACCCCTACACCCCTGAATAACCCTATGGTGGTACAAACCCCCGGAGCCAAGATGAGAGCCAAGATAGGCTGCAAAGGAGTCGGTATTACCATTAACGGTGTAGATTTCCTAGCAGACCTTATCATCCTAAGATCGCAAGGCTTGGATGTGATCTTAGGGATGGATTGGCTCAGCAAGCACCAAGGCTTGATAGACTGTGCCAATCGGACAGTCACTGTGACCAATGACCAGGGAGTCGAAGTCAAGTTTGCTTCCAACTCCTCTTCCGCTCAAGCCGCTCAAGTCAACTGTCTGTCTGAAGTTGGGCTAGAGCAAGTACCGGTGGTATGTGAGTATCCTGATGTCTTTCCGGATGAACTACCGGGAATGCCCCCTGACCGTGACATTGAGTTCATCATCGAGCTCGTGCCCGGAGCAGGACCCATCTATAAGAAGCCTTATAGAATGGGGACGGAAGAATTAGCTGAGTTGAAAAAGCAGCTGGAAGAGCAGCTGAGGAAGGGATTTATTCGCCCAAGTGCCTCCCCTTGGGGATCTCCTGTTCTGTTTGTGGCAAAGAGGGACGGTACCATCCGCTTATGCATTGACTATCGTTCCCTCAATGAAGTTAAAATCAAGAACAAATATCCACTTCCCAAGATCGAAGATCTATTTGATCAGCTTAGCGGAGCCAAGGTGTTCTCCAAGATCGACCTCAGATCTGGGTACTACCAGCTGAAGATCAGACCCCAAGATATTCCGAAGACGGCATTCGTAACCAGATATGGCCTGTACGAGTGCACGGTCATGTCCTTTGGGTTAACCAATGCCCCAGCATACTTCATGTATCTCATGAATAAAGTCTTCATGGAATATTTGGACAAGTTCGTTGTTGTCTTCATTGATGACATTCTTGTCTTCTCGAAGTCGGAGGAAGAGCACGAGCAGCATCTGAGGATGGTCCTAGACAAGCTTCGGGAGCACCAACTGTATGCCAAATTCAGCAAGTGTGAGTTCTGGCTGCATAAAGTTGGATTCTTAGGTCACGTCTTGACCGAAGAAGGATTATCAGTTGATCCCGCAAAGATCGAAGCTGTGACCCAATGGCAATCTCCAACGACCGTCAAGGATGTCAGAAGCTTCCTCGGACTTGCGGGGTATTACCGCAAATTTGTGGAAGGGTTCTCTAGCATTGCACGGCCAATGACTCAGCTCCTCAAGAAGGACAAGAAGTTCGAGTCGACACCAAAATGCGAAGAAAGCTTCCAAGAACTCAAGAAGAGATTGACCACCGCCCCAGTTCTGGCAACACCTGATATCCACAAGGAGTTCGTGATATATTGTGATGCCTCTCGAACCGGATTGGGAAGCGTTCTGATGCAAGAAGGCCGAGTCATAGCATACCTCTCCAGGCAGCTACGACCCCATGAGGAGAACTACGCTACTCACGATCTTGAGTTAGCGGCAGTGGTTCATGCTTTGAAGACATGGCGGCAGTACCTCCTAGGGAAACGGTGTGAGATCTACACAGACCACAAAAGTCTGAAGTACATTTTCACCCAAAAGGAATTGAACATGAGGCAGCGAAGATGGTTGGAACTCATCAAAGACTATGACCTCAGTGTTCAATATCACCCCGGGAAGGCTAACGTGGTGGCCGATGCCTTAAGCAGGAAGGCTTGCTCTTTGAATGCCGTTATTCAAGAAAGGCAACCAGCCTTGTTTAAGGAGCTCGAACAATTCAGTTTGGAATTGGTCACCCCTGGATTTCTGGATCATTTGGAAGTCAGACCGACCCTGATGGACGAAGTCAAGAAGGCACAAGATGGACACGCAAGCATTGAAGGCATCAAGAAGAAGATGAAGCTAGGAAAGGCCCCTGGATTCTCTGAAGACGAGCACGGGATTGTTTGGTACAAAGGCCGCATCTGCGCACCAAACAACACAGAGCTGAAGAACCTGATTCTGCAGGAAGCCCACGACACTCCGTATTCCATCCACCCCGGAGGAACCAAGATGTATCAAGACTTGAAGGCACGATTCTGGTGGCACGGGATGAAAAGAGAGATTGCAACCTATGTTGCAAAGTGTGATGTGTGCCAAAGGGTCAAGGCTGAATATCAGCGACCTGCTGGATTGCTCCAACCACTCAAGGTTCCTGAGTGGAAATGGGATAAAGTCGGAATGGACTTCATCACTGGTTTACCAAGGTCGAAAAGGGGACATGACTCCATCTGGGTCATAGTCGACCATTTGACCAAGGTGGCCCATTTCATTCCTGTCAAGACTACCTACTCAGGCAACCAGCTGGCAACTCTCTATATCAACCGAATCGTGAGCCTCCACGGTGTTCCCAAGGAGATTGTGTCAGATCGAGGCACCCAGTTTACTTCAAGGTTCTGGAGAAGATTCCAAGAAGCCTTGGGAACCAAGTTATCTTTCAGCACAGCTTTCCACCCACAGACCGGAGGTCAGACAGAGCGAGTCAATCAGATTCTCGAAGATATGCTCCGAGCCTGTGTCTTGGCATATGGAGCCAAGTGGGAAGATTGTCTCCCTTTTGCCGAGTTCTCCTATAACAACAGTTACCAGTCAAGCCTTCAGATGGCACCATTTGAGGTGTTGTACGGACGCAGATGCCGCACACCCCTCAACTGGTCAGAGACTGGAGAAGGACTAGTCTTTGGACCAGATATTCTCCGCGAAGCAGAAGAGCAAGTCCAACTAGTCAGAGAACGCTTGAAGGCAGCCAAGTCAAGGCAGAAGAGTTATGCTGACACTCGACGCCGAGACATGAGTTTCCGTGTCGGAGATCATGTGTACCTGCGGGTAACCCCTCTAAAGGGAACCAAGCGTTTCCACGTCAAGGGGAAGCTCGCACCAAGGTTCATTGGCCCTTTCAAGATCACCGACCGACGAGGAGAAGTGGCTTACCAGTTGGAACTACCACCTGAGCTATCCGATGTGCACAATGTATTCCATGTGTCACAACTCCGGAAATGTCTCCAAGTTCCAGACAAGCCCAATCTCTACAAGGATGTTGATCACCAAGCCATTGATCTGCAGCCTGATTTGACCTACCGTGAGAAGCCCATTCGTATTCTGGACGAAGCAGAACGACGGACGCGAAGTCGTACCATCAAGTACTTCAAGGTCCAGTGGAGCAACCACACCGAAGCAGAAGCAACCTGGGAACGTGAAGACTATCTTAGATCCGAGTTTCCCGATCTCTTTTAAGACCTAGTTTAGGAATGTCGGGGACGAGATTCTTGTAAGGGGGGTAGGTCTATCACACCCTGCATTTTGTAACATGTTAATTGCATCAATGAAGCATGAAAATTTGTACCAGCAATTTTTTTTTGCATCATTTGGCTTTTATTTGGAGTTGAGTTTTTCTTCATGTGCTTTTTCATGTGCTCATTAAAGTCAACTATTACCTCTTGTAGAATTCATCTCCATACCCAAAATTTCTTCCCAATGATCATGCCAAGTGTTATATAGCAGTATAGTATTTTCATACAAAATTAATTTGGCCAAAATGTATTTTATAAATTTAGTTTTCCAAAAACCCCTGAATTGAGATTTGCACTGCAAGTACTTGATTTAGGGTGAGAAAATTATTTCAAAAGGTACATTTGAAACCTAGTAGTTATAGGACTCCCAGAAACCACAAAAGTATAAATTTAAAAGTTATTTTCCTATTTTATTTAAAAGCTTTTTCTTAAGGCCAGAAATGGTCTTTAATAGGGGAAAATTATTTAAGTATTTCAAAAATATTTGCCAAAATTCAGGGAGTCTCAGAGGACATATATTGTCCATATATAAGAGTTTCAACACTTGGTCATGTTCGAAATAATGGGCTAATCCCTCTAAAACCCTTTCTGGATATTTCAAGCTTTTGAAATATTTACAAAGGAAATATTCTCCAAAAATTCCAGGGAAATTCTATCATGTCATATATGACATATATGATGATCTTGCCAAGTCCCATGCCCTGGGAAGCAAGAAAACATCCTCAAAACCCTTCATAACCATTCTGTCCATATTTGAAGTTTGAGCAACTTTACATTGCCAAACTTGTCCAAATGCTCTCAAACTTGGTGCACATGCTAGAATGGCCTAATAAGGAATCTAGACCAAATGGCACAAGATTTGGAATAGAGCAACTTGATATGAACACCCCAAAACCCTTTCTGTTCAAATGCAAATTTGAACAACTTTACATTACCAACTTTTTACCTGGAGCTTCAAACTTTGTGGGCTTGATCAATACCCCAAATGATGAAACTACACCAAGTGGTGCATCAAGGGGAGATGATTAGCTTGACTCAAAGAATATGAAGCCATTTCTGTTCATTTCTAGGGTTCACCAAAGTTACATTGGCTAGTTTCTTCAAATGAGCCCAAATTTGGTGAAGCACCCTATTTTCACATGTCATTCAATCCTGTTAAGTGTCATGGCAAGTGGAGATCATTTGCTTGACCAAACACTGATCAAACACCTTGTGGCTTTTTACTAAAACCCTCTTCTTGATCACTTTCACCTTTTACCTTGGCCTCAACTTTCTACCACATCTTCATCCAGTTACTAGCCACCTCCAGTAACTTCCCCAGGACCCCAGCTCCATGATTGAGGGGTAAAAACCCTAGTTTACCCTGCTGGACAGCCATTTCTCACCAAGTTACCTGCTTCCTCTCTCCCTCACAGCATCTCCAGAGCATCCAAGGCCACAGGCCATTTCTTTACTCCTCCCTTGACCTTCTAGACAACCTTGGGCACATTGGACATGACCAGAGCAGCGAGGGCACGAATGTGCCAGCCATTCGGGCGCTCTGGAGCACGCTACAGTGCGCCACCGCACTGTAGCTTCGCCCAATCAGCTGCCCCCGACAGCCTTGGGCCTCCCCCTCGCGCCTCTCGACGCGCCTCGACGTCCGCGACCACCCCGGCGCTGTCCCCCCTCCTCCTGCGCCCTCTAGTGGCCGTCGCAGCATGCGCACCGGCCGCCTGCGACGCCCACTCCTCGGGCTCACACGCGCGCACGGCCTGGAAGGTTCCCTGCTCCTCCTCTCACCTCAAATGGACGTAGAGCTCGTCCAGCAACGCCGTAGACACGCTCCCGTCGCCTCCCGTGCGCTGTAGCATCGAGCAAGAGCTCGCCGGCGCACCGGTCCACGGGACTCCGCCGTTCCCCTATAAATAGGACCCCCCGAGCCTCTCCAACAGCACCAGCAGCTTCACCACATCTCCCTCAGTCCCCCAGCACCACCCGTTCTTCCCAAGAAAGCTCCAGTGCTCGGGATCGACCGGAGCTCCGCCGCGTCGGGCCGCCGGTGATCTCGCAGTACGGCCTCTTCTGCCCCTCCTTTTGCCCGATCTAGAACCGCCGTGCACCACTGACTCTTTCCCCTCGCTTTCCCCTCTCTGTGGCAGTTGGAATCGGCCGGAGCGACGACCTCCCGAAGCTCCTCCGCCATCCCACCTCACCGCCGGCGAACCCGACCTCCCCGGCGTGCCGCACCACCACCCCTACCTCCGCAACACGACGCTAAGCCCGTCCCTGCCCTCCGTTGCCGTCGCCGTGGCCGGAATCAACGCCGGTGAGCTCGCCGTGGCCGTGGCCGTGAGGTTGGAGATGACAGGCGGGCCCCGCCTGTCATCCTCACCCCTCTCTCCCCCTCCTCACAGCCGCTGACCGCCGGGCCCCGCCCGTCAGGTTTGAAAACCTGACGTGCGCGCGCAGGCGCCCGTGCGGCTGGGCTGGTTTGCCCTGGGCCGTGCACTTTGGCCCCTCTGGCCCAGTAGCACAGGGGCATTTTCTTTTATTCTTTCTGTAAATATTTCAAACATTTTTACAGAAATGAATATTGGTCCAAATGAAATAATTCCAACTCCTAAAATCTTGTAATATTCCAACCTATTTAATGGTGTCACTTTCACTCATATCTATGAAACTTTTCTGTTCTGTTCAAATTTAAATTCAAATTTGAGCAATAAAACTCATGTTCAAAAATCCCTAGATTCCATTCTGTAGCTCCAAAACTCTAACTAAGAATTTTCCCCATCTTAGAAATCCCTCTAGTATTTAACAAAAATAAGTTGACATTTTTATGAGCACTTTGATTTTTCTATTTTATTTGTGGTCTTATTTTTTCCGTTGTTATTATGCGACGTATAGATACCGTATTTGACGAAGTTGCTGAAGAAGGAGAAGGAGAAGGATTTGAAGACTTTGAAGACCAAGCCAATCCAGGCAAGCAGCCCTTTGACCATGATACACTTGTTCTTCAGAACCCGTTTGTTTCCGATGCATGATGATAGGGTTACGGTGGTGACCTAGTTGAAACCACCACATGATGCATGCTTTACTTTTGATCTTGCCATGTGCTAGATGCAATGCAAATGGTTAGTAGTAATGAGTAGTGATGCATGTGTGACATGAACCCTCGTAGTTGAAATCTTCGCATAAAACCCCGTCGGGTGCCATTCATGCCCGAGGGAGATGATGAGTTGGGTAACCACTTGATGACGAAGTGGTGTACCGAGACAAGTGTGTGTTTTTCAAACGGATTGGTTTAAGTTGCGACCGTTATTCCAACCATACATGTGCAACCACTCTACCCCTTATGGGACGGGGCGTTATTGATTACTTAGGCCGATACTAGCATGGTGCCCACATTACTAGTGACGGGAAGACTTGAGGTCTTTCCCGGGACGGGGTCGTGCATGGATAGACGACCATGACTGTTTTCACAGGGCACCGGACACACCGTTGGTCCCTTCGGGTACGCGTGACATTGAAATTAGGGCAAGTCCCGTGATCTATTGTTTGTACTCGAGGGCCGTGTACTAACGAGTGGACTCTATGTTAGTGTCGTCTAAGGAAAGATAATGACCGGGTGCTTCCCCCGAGTACTTGAGGTACTGCGGGATCGTGGATGACACGAAAGCTTCCCGGATCTTGTGGGTAAAGTGTACAACCTCTGCAGAGTGTAAAACTATTTGAATAGCCGTGTCCACGGTCAAGGACAGTTGGGTAACCGCTCTTGGGCTACGTCCAGTGTTTGTGAAACCACGTGTGTGTATGAGAGTCAAGGTGGTGACTTGACTCGAGGAATTGAATCATATTCATGTTGATAT
This sequence comes from Secale cereale, assembly GCA_902687465.1. Taxonomy (NCBI): domain Eukaryota; kingdom Viridiplantae; phylum Streptophyta; class Magnoliopsida; order Poales; family Poaceae; genus Secale; species Secale cereale. Next base: position 579,724,499 of record LR738709.1, read on the forward strand.
CGGTAACCTGCCTTCGAGGTTACGCGAGTTTATTGATGCATAGACTTGATGGTAGAATGTTTATTCTAGCCCTTTTCTAGATTGTTCATTATTGTTCAATTGCACTATTACTTTGAACCACATCATGGGTTGCTTGCGAGTACATTCAAAAGTACTCATTGGCTTGCCACTGGTTATTTAATTGGCCATGCATGGAGGAACAGGAATATGATGAAGAGTTCTTTGGAGACGAACATGCGAACTAGGACGCTATCCCATTCAGAATGCCTGTAGGGTTAAGGCAGATGGCATGGGTTCTACCTATTATCGAAGACTTCCGCTATTTGAGTTATTTGCTATTCAGCCCGTGAGGCTTTATCTATGTAAGACTTGGCCATAATGGCCTTAATTTGTGTAAGACGATATGTATGGATGTAAGACTCTTGTTATCCAGCTTCTGTGTGTTCAGTGAGCATTGATCTCTGGGATCACTGTACACGTGCATTCGGTGATCTCGACTTCTAAGTCGGGGTCCCCACATGGATGTTATCCTGGGTATGGACTGGCTAACCACCAATAAAGGATTTATCGACTGCTTCAACAAAACAGTGATTCTTACTCATCATCATGGAAAAACAATAAGAGTCGCAGCTCAGGAGAGACCAGTATCTCGGCAACCAAAATTAAACAAAGTTGATACGCCGGAGTTAAGCAAGGTTCCAGTTGTATGTGAATTTCCGGACGTATTTCCCGAGGAATTACCAGGCATGCCGCCAGACAGAGAAATAGAATTCATTATTGAGCTAGCACCAGGAACCACCCCCGTATATAAGAAACCATACAGAATGGCGCCGTCCGAGTTGGTTGAATTAAAGAAGCAAATAAAGGAACTGCTGGACAAGGGATTTATACGGGCCAGCTCCTCACCTTGGGGTTCGCCGGTATTGTCTGCCAAAAAGAAGGATGGGACCATGAGGCTGTGTGTAGACTACCGAGCGCTCAACATGGTCACAATCAAGAACAAATATCCGATGCCACGGATAAATGACTTATTTGACCAGCTCGCGCAAGCCAAGGTTTTCTCAAAGGTTGACTTAAGGTCAGGATATCATCAACTGAAAGTACGGACAGAAGATATCCCAAAGACAGCGTTCACCTCAAGATACAGACTTTATGAATTTACAGTGATGCCGTTCGGACTGACCAACGCCCCAGCATATTTCGTCCACCTCATGAACAAGGTATTTATGAAATTCATGGACAAATTTGTGGTGGTATTTATTGATGATATCTTGGTATATTCCAAGACACCGGAAGAACATGCTGAACACCTCCGCATTGTACTAGGAGAATTAAGGAAACACCAACTTTACGCCAAGTTCAGCAAATGCGAATTTTGGTTGAGGCAAGTGGGTTTCCTAGGACACGTATTAACACAAGAAGGAGTTGCTGTGGACCCAGATAAAGTCAAGGCTGTACTTGGCTGGAAGTCACCAGCTAGTGTAACGGATATACGCAGTTTCCTCGGTATGGCCGGATATTACAGAAGGTTTATTGAAGGATTTTCTACCATAGCCAAACCAATGACACAGCTACTCAAGAAGGATAAGAAATTCGAGTGGACCAAAGCATGTGAGAAAAGCTTCCAAGAGCTCAAAAAGAGGTTAACAACAGCCCCTGTATTAATTGTACCAGACATACACAAGAGCTTTGAAGTATATTGCGACGCATCCCGGAAAGGCCATGGATGCGTACTGATGCAAGAAGGCAAAGTAGTCGCCTATGCTTCCCGGCAACTGCGAAAACATGAAGAAAATTCTCCTACTCACGATTTGGAGTTGGCAGCAGTCATTCATGCACTCAAGGAGTGGAGGCACATTTTGCTTGGAAATCGCTGTGAAATATATACGGACCATAAGAGCCTCAGCTATATTTTCACACAGCCGGATCTCAATTTACGACAAAGACGCTGGCTGGAACTGGTAAAAGATTACGACGTTGGTATCCACTATCACCCCGGGAAAGCAAACGTGGTAGCAGATGCTCTCAGCCATAACCCCAGCCCGAACAGCGGCAGCATACAGAACCTAAGACCCGAATTTCAGCAAGAATTCGCCATACTCAACCTAATAATGGTCACGGAAGGCGAAGTATCCAAGCTAGAAATACAGCCTACGCTAATAGAGCAAATAAAGAAGGCTCAGCATGGACACCCCAACATCGAAGGGATAAAAAGAAAAGTAAGTCAGGGCAAGGCATCAGAATTCACCATAGACTGTGAAGGAATATTATGGTTCGGAGACAGACTTTGCGTACCAAATAGCAACGACCTTAAGCAGCAAATTCTAGCAGAAAGCCACACCGCTCCATACTCGATCCACCCTGGAGGTACAAAAATGTACAAAGATATTCAGGAAAGATTTTGGTGGCACGGCATGAAGAGGGATATAGCCACTTTTATTGCATGCTGCGATTCATGTCAACGCATTAAAGCCGAGCACCAAAAACCCGCAGGGCTATTACAGCCAAACAAGATACCAGAATGGAAATGGGACGATATTGGAAAGGATTTTATTGTTGGACTACCACGGTCACAACACGGTAACGATGCCATATGGGTCATCAGAGATAGACTGACCAAGGTGGCACATTTCATACCCGTCAAGACAATGCACACCACTCAAAAGCTCGCCAAGATTTACCTCGCCCGGATAGTATGCCTACATGGTGTTCCCAAGACTATAGTATCTGATAGGGGCACTCAGTTCGTCTCAAAATTTTGGGACCAGTTGCAGCAAGCCCTCGGGACACAACTAACGTTCAGCACGGCTTACCACCCCCAGACTGGAGGACAAACGGAACGAGTAAATCAAATACTCGAAGACATGCTAAGGGCATGTGTCCTCACCTATGGGGCCAGTTGGGAGGAAAGCTTACCATATGCCGAGTTCGCATATAATAATAGTTACCAAGCTAGCCTGCAGATGGCACCTTTCGATGCCTTGTACGGACGAAGATGCCGTACTCCATTGAGTTGGTCAGAAACAGGGGACAGTCACATATTCGGCCGAGACATGTTAAAGGAAGCCGAGGAGAGAGTAAAAATTATACGGGATCGACTCAAAACCGCCCAAAGCCGACAAAAGAGCTATTACGATCAAAAGCATCGGGAAATAAGTTTTGAGCCCGATGACGACGTATACTTACGTGTGTCATCGATGAGAGGACTACAACGATTCAAAGTCAAAGGGAAACTAGCACCATGATTCATCGGACCCTTCCGTATAGTTGCACGGAGAGGCACAGTAGCTTACCAACTGGACCTTCCCAAGGAACTGTCCGACGTACACGATGTGTTCCACGTCTCACAACTACAGAAGTGTGTAAGCAACCCAGAGAAACATGTGTCACATGAAAACCTTGATTTGCAACCAGATCTCACATACCGAGCACACCCAGTGAAGATTTTGGAGGAGTCTGAAAGGAGGACCCGTCAGAAAACTATTAAATTCCTCAAAGTTCAGTGGAGTAATCACACAGAGGATGAGGCAACATGGGAAAGGGAAGATTTCCTTCGGACAGAGCACCCACACCTATTTGAGGATCAGCTGAAATCTCGGGGACGAGATTTTTCCTAAGGGGGTAGGTGTTGTAACACCCCAAATTTTTGAGTTGGGTTTTCTTTCAAACTTTTGTCCTTTTTGGAAGGGGACTGTTTGATCTTTTCTTTTGCCCTTCTAAAATCCCTTTTGGCCAAAGTTTGTGTGTCTTCTCAAGCTTGGTTTTTGGCCTTGAAGTTTTTCTCTTGTGTTTGGCTCAAGCACAAGTTGAGTTTCAAGAGAAGTGGTTTGAGTTCTCCACTTCTTGATTTAAACTTCTCAAGTTTAACCTTGGACTTATCTCCCCTCCAACCTTCATCTTGCCATGATCCCAACAGAAACAATCCTCTCCAAGACCCTCTCCACACCTTGGGACATGTATTTCATCAATTCCAGCAAGTTGTAATTTTATTGGGATTTTTCTCCTATTTATTTCACTCCAAAAATAATTCTGTCTATTATAGTGGACCTTGGTGATTTACAAGGGAGCCACCATTTCCATCTAGTCATTTGACTCCAAACCAACTCTCCTAGATAGTCCTTAGTACCCACAACCTAGATCCATCTTGTTTCACTGGTCCATAGTTCAAAATTTTCAAATTTCACCTACTGCAAGTTTGGACCAGATTTGCAAAATTTGGTGAAATTCATGTTTATCTTCTTCCAAAAATTCTGTGAAAAATCATGCAGCCTCTAGATACATCAAGAGGCCACTCCACCAAAAATCAGCTCAAGAAACATTGCACACATACCAGAATCATTTCATCAAACACCTAGCCTACACTGAACTGTCAGCTGTTAACTGAAACTGTCGACAGTTCATCAGTCAGTCAGTTTCGTCAGTTTCGACAGTTCGTCAGGCGCAGCGACAAAACCTCGTCTGTATCTTCCTTGGCTCGACGCTTGTCGGTGTACTAAAGTAGGGTTACCTTAGTATCCCGAACTTGTGCACGGGCAGTTGCAGCGTCCCGCGGCGAGGCTCGCCAGGTGACCGCCAAGATCCTCCTTTGGTTCCTTTGGAGCCATTCAAGAACAAAGTATTTAAATCAAAGAAACAAGGCCCCGGCAAGAGGAGCTTGCCGGGAAGGCCACTCAAGGCACAAAAACCACTCAAGACACAAGACCCCGGCGAGAGGAGCTTGCCGGGAAGGCCGTCCAAGGCATATCAAGAAGCTTGCCGCGACGCGCCACGCGTCCCGGCAAGGACCGGTGAGCGACAAGCTCCCAGAAGCGACAAGATAGCCATCGCTGCAAGGCGCTTGCCACGACAAGCTTCCACTTAGTGCCCGCGCTCCAGCACATCCACCCACGTGTCGCCCTGGGGCCCTTCCTGGCGCACGTGGCGGAAGGCTGTGCAGCCAGGGGAACACGGTGGCAAGCGGCGATGACAAGGCTACCGTCGTGGCGGACGGTGGCGCCCCGACGGTCACTTTTGCACTGTTTAGGGCGACGGCAATGGGCATTTAATGCCCTTGTCCCCTGCCGTCAGGGTTAGGTACGGGGCACTGTACAAACACTGTACCACCTACCACTCTTTTTACACTTTTACCCTCATCTGCGTTGCCACGTGTCGGTGCCCCCTTGAGCGTATAAAAGGAGGCCCATGCGCAACGTAGGGGGGGGGGGTTAGACGATCAATCATTCATTCTCACGCTCAGTCTTGCTAGCCGCTGGAGTGTACTGTAGCTCCCTGCTCTCCCGAGCCAAGAACTCAATACAAACCAAAGCAGGAGTAGGGTTTTACGCATCCGTGCGGTCCAAACCTGGGTAAACTGCTCGTGTGCTCGTCTCGATCCGCTCTTTGTGCATCCTCCGCCCCCTTGCCGTACCAAAAAGGGGCTCCGGTCCCATAGGTGTTCGTGGGCGATCAGTTTCCCAGACATCTTTGGCGCGCCAGGTAGGGGCTGCGTCGAGGTTGTGTGAACCCGATCCGGCGTCACATGAGCTAAATCTTCATCGTCATCTTCATCAACATGCCGCCGAAGAAGAAGGCTTCGGAGGCAGCAGGCCCGTCCGCGTCGGTCCCGCCATCGCCTGATCTCACGGCTGGTGGGGTAGACGCCAGCGGAAGGACGGACGTCGGCGAGGAAACTCACGACGCCGCCAAGTCAAAGGACAAGACGGACGACCGGGCACACTCCAAGACCTCGGCATCCGTACACGCACTGCGCCCATCTCAGGAGGCGCGGGACCGGCAGCGTCGTGGTACTCAGGGTACCATACGCTTGCTGGGCCAAGGTCAAGCTGGTGGATTTAGGGTCGCTCAAGGCCAGCATGCACATCAACACGCCGGCACGAGCAAGGCGCGGTCGCCGGGACGGGAAACTGCTCCTTCTAACATAGTTAGAAGTCCGAGCATATCCCGCTCCTCGCACCGCTCGCCACCGCTACCCTCCACTCCAGCAGAAGCTCTAGCTCGAGCTCAACTGCTCCTCGACTTCCCTCCAGCGGCAGACAAGGCCGACGACTGGAGGGCCACCATCCAAAACCTCATCGCCTTCGCCAATGGCGACACTCCGCAGCAGCCGAGCACGTTACGGCCGCGGCAAGTTAGCCAGGCGCGGGCTGATGGCGACAAGACTGGTGGGGGTGCAACTACCGTACACTCCCCGCCACGAAGGCCGAAATCGCCGACTCGCCGGATCAACGTCGACGACGACTCCACCGCGTCGTCAGATCCGCGAGTTCGCCGCGATCAGCGCCAAGTTCTCAATGATCGACAACAAGAGGACGCTCGAACCCGCATCGAGCACCGAAGAGAGGCGCGGCGTCAATCCGACCAGCGCGCTGGGCCCGCTGTTGACGTGCACGCGCCCGGAGGACCAGGTGACTTGCCGTACGCGGTAGGTTGCCCTGCGTTCACCCGTGAGCTGCGACAAGTCCAGTGGCCCAGCATGAAGAACTTCAAGCCCGACGTACCGGAAAAGTACGACGGCAAGACACATCCGTCGGAGTTCCTCAGCATCTACACCATCGCGGTGCAGGCTGCCGGGGGACGAGATGAGAAGATACTCGCCAATTACTTCCCGCTGGTGCTCAAGCCAAACGTCAGATCTTGGCTCATGCACTTGCCGGAGAACTCTATTTCTTCTTGGGCCGACCTGTGCCATCAGTTTGTCGGCGCCTTCACAGGTGGCCACAAACCACATGGCCAGGAGAGTGACCTTCACATACTCGCCCAGAAGGAAGGAGAGCCCCTGCGTAAGTATATCCAGAGATTCAGCCGCGTCTAGCACAACATCCCAGACGTCCACCCTGCCGTGGTTATCAGCGCGTTCCACCAGAACGTGCGTAACCGCAGGATGAGGGAGGAGATGGCGATGTGCAAGATCCGAGACGTCAGTGAGCTTTATGCCCTGGCCGACAAGTGCGCATGCGCTGAGGAGGGGAGGAAGCTCCCCGGAGAGGATACAGGAGCAGGGGGGTCAGACAGTGAGGATGCCGCCCCGGCAAAGAAGAACCGGCGGCGGAACAACAGGAAGAAGAAGAACAAGGAAGTGCTAGTCGTTGAACAGTCCGGCAAGGAGGCTGGCGCCAAGAAAGCCCAGGCTGGTAGCTCCGGCAAGGAGACTGCCGCGTGCACCAACTGCCAGGCTGAAGCAGCCGCCGACAAGCAGGACGGCACCGACACGCAATACTGCAAGATCCACCGCACCAAGGGCCACGACCTCCAGAACTGCAAGAAAGTCGAATACCTCGTCGAGCAGCAGAAAGCTGAGTACGAGCGACGCGACAAGGAGAAGGCCCAGGGAGGTGATGGCGGATCCGGCAAGAAGCGGCCATTCAATGGCCGGGGAGGACGCCGCGGCAAGGCCAAGCAGCGGCAAGGAGACAGACCTCCCCGCGGCCGCGACAAGGATGAAGACGAAGACGAAGACGAAGACATGGACGATGGAGAGAACAGCGAGCAAGAGTTTCAAAAAGCTACAGAAGTATTGTGCGTTGACGGTGGTGCTTCTCTGCATACTTCACACCGCCAACTCAAGCAATGGGTACGTGAAGTCAATGCGGCAGAACCACCCGTCGAGTCGCGCAAACTTCTGAAGTGGTCCAGCACGCCTATCATCTTCGATATTGAGGACCACCCTGATCGCACAACTGCGGTCGGGTGCTTGCCGATGTTGGTTTCACCAACCATCCGCAACTTCAAGGTCACCAAGATGTTAGTTGACGGCGGGGCCGGCTTGAATTTGATCTCCTCCACTGTGATCCAGAAACTCCAGATCCCCGACAGCGAGCTCGAAGAAACCGGCACATTCCAAGGGATAAACCCGGGAAGGAGCAAGCCGAAGGGGAAGATCACGCTGCCAGTGACGTTTGGCGGAGAGCTAAACTTCAGGACTGAGAGGATCACTTTCGACGTTTCCATTGCCTTACAATGGAATACTTGGCCGTCCAGCACTCGCCAAGTTTATGGCAGCCTCTCACTATGCATACAACATGCTCAAGATGCCAGGCCTGATAAGCGTCATCTCTGTCCCTGGTGACAAGAAGGATGCCCTTATCTATGCCGACAAGATTTACTGGGATGCAGCAGCCGCAACAGATAGCGAAACACTTGCCGCTAAAGCTCCCGGAGGGAAAAAGAAGACGAAGTCCGGCAAGAGCTCTGGGGCCCACTCCGGCAAACGCACCTCTTCGGAGTGCTACGCTGCCGTCGAGGACGCACCATCGAGCTCCACCGGCAAGTGTAAGAAGACGACGGCAGCTCCACCAGCAACCAAGAAGGTGTTCGCCAAGGAGGACGGCACTGGTGGTACTTTCACCATCAGTGCCACGCTCGACCCCAAATAGGAAAGCACGCTCGTTACTTTCCTGCGGGCGAATGTCGATGTATTTGCATGGCAACCGTCTGACATCCCCGGTGTTCCCAGGAAAGTAATTGAGCACAAGCTTGCCGTTTGTCCTCACGCGCGGCCCGTCAAGCAGAAGGTTAGAAAGCAAGCAGTGGAGCGCCAAGAGTTCATAGCAGAAGAAATCAAGAAATTGGAAGCAGCAGGCCTTGTCAGAGGTGTACTCCATCCCACGTGGTTGGCCAACCCTGTTGTCGTGCGCAAGGAAAACGGGAAGTGGAGGCTTTGTATCGACTTCACCGATGTGAATAAAGCTTGTCCCAAAGATCCATTTCCCTTGCCACGCATTGACCAGATTGTAGACTCCACGGCTGGATGTGAGTTGCTTTCGTTTCTTGATGCATATTCAGGATACCATCAGATCTTCATGGCTGAAGAAGATGAAGAGAAGACCGCGTTTATCACTCCATGTGGCACGTACTGTTTCATACGCATGCCCTTCGGATTGAAGAAAGCTGGTTCGACATTTGCAAGAGTAGTCCTTACAGCTTTTGAGCCAAAGATACACAGAAATGTAGAAGCATACATGGATGACATAGTGGTCAAGAGCAAGGACAGGGCAACTCTGATACAAGATCTAGATGAAACCTTTGAAAATCTGCGCAAGATCCAGCTCAAACTTAATCCCGAGAAGTGCGTGTTTGGATCCCTTCCGGCAAGCTTCTCGGGTTCTTCGTGTCTCAAAGGGGGATTGAAGCCAATCCCGATAAGATCAAGGCCATTGAGCAGATCGAAGCACCGAAGCGCGTCAAGGATGTACGAAGACTTGCCGGCTGCGTGGCTGCTCTCAGCAGGTTTGTCTCTAAGTCTGCATAACGCGCCCTGCCGTTTTTCAAAATTTTGAAAAAGGCAGGTCCAATGAAATGGACTCCGAAAGCGGAGGCAGCGCTGCAAGACTTGAAGAGGTACCTGTCCTCCACTCCAATATTTGTCGCACCTAAACCACAAGAAAAGTTGCTGCTGTACCTAGCGGCAACCAATCAAGTGGTTAGTGCTGCGTTAGTAGCGGAGAGGGAGGCAGATGATGAGCCAACGGCCACGGCAAGCACGTCCAGCGACAAGCAGGGGGCTTCCCCGACAAGCTCTAGTCCCGACAAGGACGGATCTGCGCAGATGCAAGAGGAGATACGGAAGAAGATGGTGCAGCGCCTAGTTTATTTTGTCAGTTCCCTCTTGCAGGGGGCTAGGTCAAGGTACTCTGGGGTGCAGAAGTTGCTTTTTGGCCTTCTCATGGCCTCGAGAAAGCTGCGCCATTACTTCCAGGCACATGAGATAATGGTGGTCACTCGCTTTCCGCTGAAGAGGATATTGCAAAATCCAGAAGCGACGGGCAGAATTGTCGAGTGGGCGCTAGAACTGTCAAGCTTTGGTCTTAAGTTTGAAAGCACTTCAACTATCCAGAGCAGAGCATTGGCAGAGTTTAAAGCAGAGTGGACGCCAACGCCAGACGAGGAGATTCCAGAGACGAGCATCCCCATCAAAGAAGCAAGCAAAGAATGGGTAATGTACTTTGATGGTGCCTTCTCGCTGCAAGGCGCCGATGCTGGCGTGCTGCTTGTCGCGCCAACCAGAGAGCACCTCAAGTACGTGGTCCAGATGCACTTTCCCAAGGAGCAAGCGAAAAACAATACTGCAGAGTATGAGGGTTTGCTTGCCGGTCTTAGGATCGCAGCAGACCTTGGGATTAAGAAGCTGATTGTAAGGGGAGACTCGCAGCTTGTCGTCCGCCAAGTGAACAAGAACTACCAGAGTCCGTTGATGGAAGCTTACGTCGATGAAGTGAGAAAGCTTGAAGATCACTTTGACGGCCTACAGATGGAGCACGTTCCGAGAGCTCAGAATGACATCGCAGATGGCCTGTCGAAGTGCGCCGCGCTAAAGTTACCTGTGGAACCAGTAATCTTTGTGCTCAAGCTGACTCAACCATCCGTAACACCATCAACTGGACAGAGCAAGAAGAGGAAGTTGATCTCCGGCGACTACTTTCCTGCAGAGCTCCCAGAAGCCGCCGCCAAGAAAGTCCCCAAGATCAACGCCAAGAGTGCTGAGGAGCAATCCGCTCCGGCAAGTCCCAGGACTTGTTCCGTTGAAGCGGAAGCTCCCGACAAGTTTTGCTCCGGCAAGCTTGCCGGGGATCGTCACGCTCCGGCTGAGACACAGGTTCTCATCGTAGAAGCAGACGTTCCCGCAGCAGCAGATGTGCCTTTAGTCCTTGTTGTCGAGCCACAAGCTCCAGCATGGGCAGAGCAGATTCTCCGTTTCCTTCAAACAGGAGAACTTCCCGAAGAGCAAGAAGAAGCGGAAAAAGTAGCCCGGCAGTCGAGTATGTACCAGTTTGTTGACAACACACTGTGCAGAAGGAGACTCAACGGTGTGAAATTGAAGTGTATTCCCCGGGAAGATGGACAGAAGCTGTTGGTAGAGATACATGGGGGCATATGTGGTCACCACATTGGCGCAAGAGCACTTGTCGGCAAAGCTTTCCGGCAAGGTTTCTTTTGGTCGACAGCCCTCCAAGATGCAACTGCACAAGTAACCAAGTGTGAAGCGTGCCAGTTCCATTCTAAGCAGATACATCAGCCAGCTCAAGCTCTCCAGACGATCCCTTTGTCCTGGCCATTTTTGGTCTGGGGGCTCGACATCCTCGGCCCCTTTCCCCGCGCAGCCGGGGGCTTTGAGTTCCTGTACGTCGCCATCGACAAGTTCACAAAGTGGCCGGAAGTGGAACCAGTGAGAAAGGTGACCGCACAGTCAGCAGTCAAGTTCTTCAGGTCGATTGTTTGCCGTTTCGGGATCCCTAACAGGATCATCACCGACAATGGTACATAATTCACAAGTCGCACCTTCATGCAATACGTCCAAGATCTTGGCGCCAAGGTCTGCTTCGCTTCTGTTGTTCACCCAAGAAGCAACGGTCAAGCGGAGAGGGCAAACGCTGAAGTGCTGCGCGGACTCAAGACCAGAACTTTCGACAGGTTGCGCAAGTGCAGAAGAAACTGGATCGAGGAGCTGCCAGTGGTTCTTTGGTCGATCAGGATGACGCCAAATCGAGCCACTGGACAGACACCCTTTGCTCTAGTCTACGGAGCAGAGGCAGTTCTCCCCACGGAACTCGTATAGGGGTCGCCTCGAGTGCTCGCTTATGCTGAGCTCGAGCAAGAGCAGCTGCGACAAGATGACGCGCTGCTCCTTGAGGAAGACCGTCTTCAGGCCGCTGTGCGAGTTGCTCGCTATCAGCAAGCTTTGTGCCGCTACCATAGCCGCAAAGTTAACGCCAGAAGTCTCGAGGAAGGCGACCTTGTTCTTTGGCGCGTTCTGTCCGCCAAGAGTTCCAACAAGTTGACGCCGAAGTGGGAAGGCCCTTATCGGGTGAAACGAGTCACTAGGCCCGGCGCTGTCCGCCTTGAGACCGAAGATGGCTTGCCGGTGAGCAACTCCTGGAACATAGAGCATCTTCGTAAGTTTTACCCATAAGGCGCGGTTGCCGTGATCCGTTCCGGCAACCACCTTTTGTACAAGTCTTGCCGCTGTTGCATCTAATCCTTTGTACAAAGCCGGGCGCAGACCCTGTGCATCAGTAAAGTTTATGTGCCCCGCACATCTTGTCATTTCATGCTTTTTGTATTTTGCATGAGTTATCTGACACCTTGTGCAGCACCTACCACCGGTAAGCAATAACGAGCCGCAAGGGCCCATATCTGTGTTTTCTCTTCTTCCTTTCTTCTCAAGGAGGAGAAGGTTCTCTCGCGCACAAGTTTGCCGGGGGGAGGGGGGGAGGAGAAGATGGTAGTATGGACCAAGTGCTGTTCAAGAAAGCCTCGCCTTGCCGGGAAGCAGACAACACAAAAGCTAAGTTGCCAAAGTTTGAGCAATCAAATTTTTAAATTTTTGAGTTATCTTCCTTGAACGACCGCGTTTTGTATGGAAAACCTGTGCGCGAAGGAACCAACTCGTGGCTAGCCGCGCCCTTACTTTGTTTCGAGCACGCTCAACGACTTAAGTGTGCTGCGACTAGTGTCGCGCCCTTCCTTCGTTTTCGAGTTCGCTCAACAACCTAAGTGTGCTGCGACTAGTTACGACAAGGTTTCCTGCCGGCGACGGCACCGTCAGCAGGCTGCTGAAGTTCCGCACTCAGCGCTCGCGGCAAAGGTGCCTGCGCCGGCAAGTTCCCTAAAAGCGTAGGGTAAAAAAACATACAAAGCAAGGAAGTCAAGTAAAGGAAATAACGCGGCATCAACTGCCTAAGATAGAGTTATATTACAAAGTGACTTGTCGCAGTTCTAATAGACTATTGTTCATAACATGGTTGGCAGCGACAAGGAAAGAAGAAAGTAAACAGCCTAGTCTGCGCAGTCGCCCTCGACTCTCTTGATCCCCCCCACCTTGTCCACGATGGGTGCGACAAGGGCCTTGAGCACCTCCTGGTCGGCGTCGGGCGGCAGGGTCCGGAGGACGTTGGTGAGGTTGAGCCCTGAGTTGCGGAAGGCCACCTTCATCAGCACTTTTTGGAGAGCCCCCGCGCAGAGCCTGCACGATTCATCTGCCAACTGCTTCGGGATTTTCTCCCGGAGTTGTTGGAGGTCCGTCGCCACACCCGTGAAGAACAGAGTTAGCTTGGCGCTGGGGTGGAGGCTCTCGTCGGTGGAGTACCCGAGATACTCCGCCCCTAGTTCCGCCAGCTCCTTGTCGATGTCCACGGCGGCGTTGACAAGGCCTTCCGTCCAGAGCTCGACGGTCTGCCTAATTGTTCTGAGAGATGGCAGCGCTGTCCAGCAGCGCCTTCTCGGCCCTGATCTCCTCCTTCAGGGTCGCCTCCCGCTCCTTGGTGCCGTCCAGCGTCTGGGTTAGGGTGGCCAGCTTCAACTCGAGGTCAGCGATGGAGTCCTTGGCGATGGCGAGCTCTTTGCCCTTCTCGGAGAGGTGGACCTGTAGCTCGGAGTGGCTGTGGGCGTCCTTCTCCCTCTCAAGCTTGAGTGCGGCCACCTCCTCGCCGCTCGTCTTCAGGTTGGCCTCCAGCTGCGCCACCCTCTTCTCCAACTCTCTCTTGGCGGTCTCGGCAGCTGCGGCGGCATCCTTTGCCTCCTGCAAAGCTCCGCCAAGCGATCGCTCGCGCGCGGCAAGCTCGTCCTCGTGGCTGTCGAGGTCGACCTTCCGCAGCGTCAGGTCACCTTCTCGCCGGGATAATTCCTCGGCGGCAAGCCGTTGCTGCTCCTCCGCTTCAACCTTCTCCAAAATGAATGCCTGATGCGCCTCGGCAAGCTGCTCCCGCTCCTCCGCCAAGGGTCGGAGAGCTGCTTGGTTGATGGCTCGGAGCTCTTCTGCGCGCTTCTCCAAGTCAGCACCCGCCTTGGCGGCCAGAGCCTCTCGGGACTCTAGCTTGGCCTGCCGGGCACAGTACAATGACAGAAGCTTGCGCAGCAGCCGCTCCTCCTCGGGCTCGTTGCTGCTGCTCGGCACGTCGACGAGCTTCAGTCCGGCGGAGGCAAGGACCTCCCCGTCGAAGACTTCTCCCTTGACTGGCGCCCTAGACATGGACGCCCACGGGAGCTGGATGAAGATGTCGTCGCCGGCCTTCAGATAAGAGCTTGGCTCGGGCTCGTCGGAGCCGGGGGCTGCGGCGGCGGCAGAGGGCTCGGCGGTCGGTGTAGCGCCTGGCGCTCCTGCGGCCCCAGCGCCGTCAGTACGATCGCCAGCCTCTTCGCCAGCTGCCGCGGTGGCAGCCTTGGCGGCCTCTGCGCCAGCGGGGTCGTCCGCGCCAACCGTTTCTTCAGCAACGGTGGCGTCGTCGGCGACGACCTCCGTCTCCATGGGCTCAACTGCGGACGGGTCTCACGGAGGAAAAGGAAAGAATCACAGTCAAGCAAATACCCAAAAAGGAGAATTGAAAGAAGAAAAGTCCAAGGGTTTACCTGCGCAGGCCGGCTCCTCGGTGAGGTTCCTCGCCGGGGAGCTCTCCCTCGGCGGCGTGGTGGTAGCTCCCGCCGGCGGAGCGTCGCTAGCGCCATCCCTCGGCGGGGTGCTCGCCCTTGGCGGGGTGCTCGCCCTTGGCGGGGTGCCCGCCCTTGGCGGAGTGCTCGCCCTTGGCGGGGTGCTCGCCCTTGGCGGAGTGTTCTCCCTTGCCGGGGAGCTCCCCCTTGGCGGTGTGGTCGAGGCGTGCGGCGCGTCGGGGGCGGTCTCCTGGCGCTCCTGATGCTGCTGCTCTGCTCCTACACGAATCAACAAGCAAGCGTTAGCAAAGATAGAGTACCCGAGCGCGCCTGACAACGAAAAGTGGACAAAGAACTTACGCTGGGGGCTGCGCTGGGGGCTACCCTGAAGACTAGTCGCCGGGTCCGGCAAGCTCGTCTCGGGCGCGCCCCTTGCTGTTGCGGTGGGCTCGTCCTCGATGACGATCACCGGGACCTTGGCCCTCTTCGCCGCCCTCTGGGCCAGAGTTCTGAAAAGGACAGGTTCAGAGTTAGGCGAAAGAGATACAAGACAAAAACAACAGAAAGTAAAAGAAGTACAAAAATTGCGAAGACTTACTCTTCTTCCTCCTCGTCGGAGCTGAGCGCGGAGAAGTCAAAATCCGGCTCGCGCGTCCCGGCGCGAGGAGGCGGAGGAGTGGTCTCCCTCGGCCGCTTGGCGGGAGCAGGGATGGTGGTCTGAGAAGACCCCGCTCCGGTTGCCGCCGAAGCGCGAGGGGCGGCGGGAGCAGAGGCGCCAGTCCGGGAAGATCCCCCTCCTGCTGCCGCTGAAGTACGAGGCACTCCCTTGGCGGCCTTGCTCGTCGCGGTGGCGCGTGTCGCGCGGCGCTGCAGTTGCTGGCCCGCCTACCGCCCCATCACATCTGCGGCTTTGCGGAGGCGCCTTCTCGTTGGAGCTGGAGGCTCTGCCGGTGGTGGCGAGCTGCCTGATGACGAGGAGGAAGAGGAGCCGAGGTCCAGCGAGCCGCTCGAGTCCTCGGCAGGATTACTTGACCCGACACCCTGCTTGGCGGGCCCGCTCGACTCGACAACCTGCTCGGTGGGCTCGCTTGTCCCGGGGATTCGCCCGGCAAGCTTCCCCACTTTGCGAAGCTCTTCCTCCTCGGCAAGGCTTGTCACCTCCGCTGCCTCCGCCTCCTCCACAGTGTACCCGAACTCGCCCGCGGCCCTGGCTGCCGCCGCCTCTTCCAGTCTGGTGGCGATATACGCCATCTCTTGGTCAGTGGTGTCGCGGGTGAGGCCTTTCTTCTCGTCGGAGTCGATTGGCTGTTCCACCAAGTTGTCGAAGAACGTCTGCACCGCTTCGTCGGAAGGCTCTTGCCAAGTAGGGACGATCCCGTGGGAATCGCACAGCGGCATCACTGCACGGATGGCGCTGAGCATGGACCTATTGCACAGCGGGACGACACCTTGCGGCAACGCGAACCATTCGGGGAGCGCGGAGTCGTACTTGAACAACGCCTGGAGCATCGCGTTGAGCTCCAGGACAGTAAAATTCCAATTGAGGCCCGGGCGCGGCCTCATGATGTCTGCCGCATTCTCGAACTCCCAAGTAGCCCTCTTCCTCTCCTGCAAGGGAGCGATGCGGCGGCGGAGAAAGTCTGCTCCGACTGCGCCTACAGTGAGCTTGGCTTGCCGGAGGCGAAGGATCCGGGTAGTAGCAATCTTCAATCTGCTATCCTCCGGGGCCAAATCGCTCCAGTCGTTGCCGCGTACTACTGGGGCCTGGCGCGGGGAAGTGAATGGCTGCGGGTCATCCTCTACGATCCAACACCAGTTGGCTCTCCATTCATCCCACTTGCCGCGGAGCTCCCCCTCCACATAGGCTTCCTTCTTGTGCGTCCTCGAGATCCAGGAGATTCCGCCAGACAGGGGCGACCCTGCCTCGACTCGGGGCGTGAAGTAATGGCAGAAAAGAGCTACATTGGGGTAGACTCCGACAAAGTTTTCGCACAGATGTGCGAAAACGGCCATGGTCAAAACGGCATTGGGGGTGAAGTCAAGGAGATGAAACCCGTAGGTATTCATGATGTCGCAGAAGAACTCTGAATAGGGCGGGCAGAGCCCGCAGTAGAAGAACAGAGCAAAGAAGGCGTAGCCGGTTGGGAACATCTCGCAGGCTACGGCGGGGAGTACCTTGGTGCGCGGATGCGCCTTCGTCTCCCTCAACCAGAAAAGGTAGTAGGAATCCGTCAGCTCCTCCGCATCAAGCTTTGGCGGGAAGACCGCCATCTTCTTTCGCATTGCTGCTAGCCGCAGTGCCTCGACGGACTTCGCGGACTTCCCCTTCTCGCCTTTCGAAGCCATGGCAGGGACGGTGGGGGAGGTCGACGGCGCTGGTGATGCTGGTGGCGGCGGAGGGGGCGGAGCGCTGATCTCTTTTGACCTTCAGGGAAGAGGGGAGCGGCGGGGGTTTCTGAGGAATGAAGAAGTAACGGGCGAATGGAAGGAACTGCCCCTGTTCCCCCTGCTTTTAAGGGGGGGGGGAGGGGGACGTTCCGCATTTCCCATTAAAGAATCAGGCCACAATCTCCCCCATGACGCCGCATTAAACGCGTGTCGTTAAGGGAGGGCGCGGTGGATACGGAGTGGGATTCGGCACGAACCAGGCCGCGCGTGCCCGTGCACTGTTTTGAGTCTGGCCCAACAGCGCTCGGCACCGTGTGTGGCCCAGGCCCGGGGGCTCCTGTCGGTGTACTAAAGTAGGGGTACCTTAGTATCTCGAACTTGTGCACGGGCAGTTGCAGCGTCCCACGGCGAGGCTCGCCAGGTGACCGCCAAGATCCTCCTTTGGTTCCTTTGGAGCCATTCAAGAACAAAGTATTTAAATAAAAGAAACAAGGCCCCGACAAGAGGAGTTTGCCGGGAAGGCCACTCAAGGCACAAAAACCACTCAAGACACAAGACCCCGGCGAGAGGAGCTTGCCGGGAAGGCCGTCCAAGGCATATCAAGAAGCTTGCCGCGACGCGCCACGCGTCCCGGCAAGGACCGGTGAGCGACAAGCTCCCAGAAGTGACAAGATAGCCACCGCGGCAAGGCGCTTGCTGCGGCAAGCTTCCAATTAGTGCCCGCGCTCCAGCACATCCACCCACGTGTCGCCCTGGGATCTTCCTGGCGCACGGGGCGAAAGGCTGTGCAGCCAGGGGAACACGGTGGCAAGCGGCGATGACAAGGCTACCGTCGTGGCGGACGGTGGCGCCCCGACGGTCACTTTTTGCACTGTTTAGGGCAACGGCGACGGGCATTTAATGCCCTTGTCCCCTGCCGTCAGGGTTAGGTACGGAGCACTGTACAAACACTGTACCACCTACCACTCTTTTTACACTTTTACCCTCATCTGCGTTGCCACCTGTCGGTGCCCCCTTGAGCGTATAAAAGGAGGCCCATGCGCAACGTAGGGGGGGATTAGACGATCAATCATTCATTCTCACGCTCGGTCTTGCTAGCCGCTGGAGTGTACTGTAGCTCCCTACGCTCCCGAGCCAAGAACTCAATACAAACCAAAGCAGGAGTAGGGTTTTACGCATCCGTGCGGCCCGAACCTTGGTAAACTGCTTGTGTGCTCGCCTCGATCCGCTCTTTGTGCATCCTCCGCCCCCTTGCTGTACCGAAAAGGGGCTCCGGTCCCATAGGTGTTCGTGGGCGATTAGTTTCCCCGACAACGCTGCACTGCAGCTTCTTCTTATCCATGCGCCGCACGCTCGCTTGGCCGTTTCTGGGCGTCGGTGGCGCCCTAGCCCGACCACGCCGGCGACTGCCACGACCACAGCGCCGCCCGTGGCGGTTGACAGAAGCTACCACCGCAGCTCAACGCCGTTTAGCGCCACCCAAACCACCCCAGTGCTCCGCGTGTCCATCTCCACAACCAACGCACGCCTGGCACGCCGTCGCCGTGGCCTGGCACGCGCAGAGCGCCATTTCTGCCGCCGACATGCCGCGCGGCCGTTCCGTCGAGGACAGGCCGTAACTCCACCTCTCCTGCTGAGTTAGGCGCGGGAATGGGACCTCTGCAGCTATTAGATGATGCTCAAGCCCCTAGCCCCGCCGTCCGACCACTGCAGCGCCGTAATCAACTCGCCGGACTTATCCGTTCGCGGCAGCCACCTCGAGCCGCCTATAAAAGGCACCCCAGAGCTCGTTCTCGAGCCCACACATCCTCACTACCTCCCTAGACCACGCCCAGCCTCTGGAAGAGCCCCGAGAGGCCCTTCTTCCCCAGCTCCGGCCAGCTACCTCTGCCTCGGGCTCCAGCTCCGTTCACTCCGGTGAGGGCTTCTCCGCCACCGTGGACTCGGGCGTAGCATCCTGGCATCCACCTAGGCCTAACCCCCACCTCAATTTCACCCCAGGAACCCTTTCCGACGAGGTCCACGTCCATCCGAGCCGCTGTGCGCCGGAGATAAGGTCGCCGTCGACGTGGGGCTCGCCGACACCCAACTCTACCACCGTTCGACGCGGAAGACCACCGTGAAGCCGTAGGTACCACTCCCCTCCCCTGACTCGCCGTGGATTGACGCCGGCGATCACCGCAGCACCGGCGTCGGCGCGGCTCTGTTTCCATTTTCAAACCTGACAAGTGGGGTCCCTTGTCAGCCTCTCATATCTACCCCTCGAACCATTTTCTATTAGCGTATTCGGGCAAAGTGCGTTTTCCTCGACGGTTGACGTACTGCATACCGATTCACTTTGTTATTTTCTATTCTAGCCCCTGGATCTTTTCTGTTTCATTGCAGATGGGTCCCTGGATAGAAACCTTAATATCTTTTAATCTAAAAATGATTTTGAGTTGATTCTTTTTCTATCCTCTTTAGTTTTCTGCCTAGTTTTTTGTCATATTTATGTGGAAATTTTTGGAGCAACTTTATTTGCACGCACGGTATTTATGTTAGTATGTATTTTGTTTTAATACGTAGATACCGGAGGCCGTGACGGGGACGCGAATCACACCGAGTTAGGCTCCGACTTTTTAGAACCAGGCAAGCATGTTTGAACCTTTGATATGATGAGTGTGTTGCATGTTTTGCTCGAGTAGCTCTTCTCCTAAGCATGGTTATATAAGCATTGTGTATGGTTATATTTCATGCAAGTAAGCTTCGGGTGAGCCCCGAGAGTTGAAGTTTGAACCACCTCGATCATATGGTGATATGATGGGTGGAATGCTGGTATTGTTGGAGCATGCCAGTAGTTGGTTATCTCATTATCAACGGAGATCATGTCATGATTCCGTTCATCTCCTTTTCGGTACTATCATAGGCCGTCCGTTGGGATTACGATCAAGTCAGTTGTAAACCACTTCCAAAGTACACACCAAGTAGAGGGGCCGGGATGAGGGTTCCATGGCCCTGGATTAAAGCCCGTCATCCGGTCAGGGGGCATGGGTGTTTTCGGTTGGGACCGAGAGGGGGGCACCCCTTAGAGCGCGCATATATAAATTTGATCCCATGCTATTCGAGGTTGTAGCCTCCCTGTCTTAAAGTTTTTCGTGAATGTCGTCGCGGGTGATTCCGGACGACAGGATGTTAAATGGGTGTGTACTGGTTAGTTGGGTTTCTACTAAAACACCATAGACGGGACTAGCCCACGTGGCTAGTAGAACCCGTTGGCTATGAGCTAATAGTACAAACTCTGCAGAGTTAATTTCCTTCGGTAGCCATGTTTATGGCCTAGGGTCAATCTTCATGTCAACCCGGTGACCGTCTCTAGTATATTCTTGTTGGTAACCAAAATAGTATTTTCGTCAAGTTCATTTGGTAGATGAACTCACCACTATGTCTGTATTGATTTACTTTCAGAAGTGATTCATCATTGTACTGCTGTTATTTAAAAGCCCTTTCTGTGATGTCGCTCAGACGTCCGACTGTGGCATTATTTTTATTTATAAGCCCTTTATGTGATGTCGCTCAGACGTTCGACTATGGCATTCTTTTCTTTTATATGCCCTTTTTGAGATGTCGCTCAGACGTCCGACTGTGGCATTCTTTTCTTTTATAAGCCCTTTATGTGATGTCGCTCAGACGTCCGACTGTGGCATTCTTTTCTTTATAAGCCCTTTATGAGATGTCGCTCGGACGTCCGACTGTGGCATACTTTTCTTTTATAAGCCCTTTATGTGATGTCGCTCAGACGTCCGACTGTGGCATTCTTTTATTTTACAAGCCCTTTATGTGATGTCGCTCAGACGTCCGACTGTGGCATTCCTTTATTTATAAGCCCTTTATGTGATGTCGCTCAGACGTCCGACTAAGGCATTCTTGTCATTTATTTTGCTATAAGCCCTTTATGCTGTGTCGCTCAGATGCCCGACTGTGGCCCGTTATCTTTTATTATTTCTTCACGAGGCGTCGCTCAGACACTCGTTCGGTCCCTTCTATTTATCTTTTGGATTTCGGGAGGATTACTGCCCGACTTCTATCATTGCATACATCACATTAATATTTTATTCCGGTCGCATTTTGCTGGAATACTCATATGCATCATGTTGGCATTTGTTATATCTTAAGTCCAAACTGTCTTGCGAGTACATTCAAAGTACTCACCTGGCTTGTTTTTTTGGCCAGATGTGGACGAAGGCGATCTCATGGATGAAGAGTTCGATAGCGAGTCCGACGCTTAGAGGAGTCCCAGTCAGTCCCTTGCGATCCTAGAGTTGATCACTGTTTTATAAACGCTTCCGCCTACCACCAAATAAATTCATCGGGTCTCACTCCGACACTCGATGAACTGTATAATATTGGAGTCACATCACCCACTTCACTGTGACATATTCCACCACCTTTTATTACGAGTCATTAGTATGCCACCCTGCCTTGTGTCATATCCGCCTCTATGTAATATATGGGCGCGCTTGTAATAAAATTGTTGAGCAACCCCAGCTCAACCTTGTATAATATCCAGTGTACTAGAATTCTGTATCAAGGAATTGTCTGCGAGTAAGGAATTATATTCCCCGCTGGTTTCATAAAAAAAGGTCGGTCTTCCGGTAATTATTTTACTGAAGGGCCAGTCATGACAAATATTCACCTCCACAATCAGATCGTAGAAACTTTATTTTCTTGTTACGATGATTCTCTACTTCACTCTGAAATTCTTTGAATTTTTCAAATGTTTCAGACTTGTGCTTCGTCAAGTAGATATACCCATATATGCTCAAATCATCAGTAAAGGTTAAAAAATAACGATACCCACCGCGAGCCTCAACACTCATCTGTCCGCATACATCAGTATGTATGATTTCCAACAAATCTGTTGCTCGCTCCATTGTTCCGGAGAACGGAGTTTTAGTCATCTTGCCCATGAGGCATGGTTCGCAAGCACCAAGTGATTCATAATCAAGTGATTCCAAAAGTCCATCACTATGGAGTTTCTTCATGCGCTTTACACCAATATGACCTAAATGGCAGTGCCACAAATAAGTTGCACTATCATTATTAACCTTGCGTGTTTTGGTTTCAATATTATGAATATGTGTATCACTACGATCGAGATCCAACAAGAATAGACCACTCTTCAAGGGTGCATGACCATCAAAGATATTACTCATATAAATAGAACAACCATTATTCTCGGATTTAAATGAATAACCATCTCGCAATAAACAAGATCCAGATATAATGTTCATGCTTAACGCTGGCACCAAATAACAATAATATAGGTCTAAAACTAATCCCGAAGGTAGACGTAGAGGTAGCGTGCCGACGGCGATCACATCGACTTTGGAACCATTTCCCACGCGCATCATCACCTCGTCCTTAGCTAATCTTCGTTTAATCCGTAGCCCCTGTTTCGAGTTACAAATATTAGCAATCGAACCAGTATCCAATACCCAGATGCTACTATGAGCATTAGTAAGGTACACATCAATAACATGTATATTACATATACATTTGTTCACTTTGCCATCCTTCTTATCCGCCAAATACTTGGGGCAGTTCCGCTTCCAGTCTCCAGTCCCTTTGCAGTAGAAGCACTCAGTTTCAAGCTTGGCTCCAAACTTGGGTTCCTTCGTGGGAGTAGCAACTGTCTTGCTATTCTACTTGAAGTTCCCCTTCTTTCCCTTGCCCTTATTCTTGAAACTAGTGGTCTAGTTAACCATCAACACTTGATTCTCCTTTTTGATTTCTACCTCCACAGCTTTGAGCATAGCGATGACCTTGGGAATTGTCTTTTGCATCGCTTGCATGTTATAGTTCATCATGAAGCCTTTATAGCTTTCGGCAGTGATTGAAGAACTCTATCAATAACACTATCTTTGTCAACTTTGGAACTAAGTTGAGTCATATGATTGTTGTACCCTGACATTTTGAGCAAGTGTTCACTAATAGAACTGTTCTCCTCCATCTTGCAGCTGTAGAACTTATTGGAAATCTCATATTTCTCAATCCGGGCATTTGCTTGAAATATTAACTTCAACTCCTGGAACATCTCATATGCTCCATGACATTCAAAACTTCGTTGAAGTCCCGGTTCTAAGCCGTAAAGCATGGCACACTGAACTATCGTGTAGTCATCAGAACGAGCTTGCCAGACGTTCATAACGTCCGGGGTTGCTCCTACAGTAGACTTGTCACCTAGCGGTGCTTCAAGGACATAATTCTTCTGTGCAGCAATGAGGATAATCCTCAAGTTACGGACCCAGTCCGTGTAATTGCTACCATCATCTTTCAACTTTGCTTTATCTAGGAATGCATTAAAATTCAAAGGAACGGTAGCACGGGCCATTGATCTACAACAACATAGATATGCAAAAACTATCAGGACTAAGTTCATGATAAATTAAAGTTCAATTAATCATATTACTAAAGAACTCCCACTTAGATAGACATCCCTCTAGTCATCTAAATGATCACGTGATCCAAATCAACTAAACCAAGTTCGATCATCACGTGAGATGGAGTAGTTTTCAATGGTGAACATCTTATGTTGATCATATCTACTATATGATTCACGCTCGACCTTTCGGTCTCCAGTGTTCCGAGGTCCTATCTGTACATGCTAGGCTCGTCAAGTTTACCCGAGTATTCTGCGTGTGCAAAACTGGCTTGCACCCGTTGTATCTGAATGTAGAGCTTATCACACCCGATCATCACGTGGTGTCTCGGCATGACGAATTTCGCGACGGTGCATACTCAGGGAGAACACTTGTACCTTGAAATTTTGTAAGGGATCATCTTATAATGCTACCGCCGTACTAATCAAAATGAGAAGCATAATAAGATAAACATCACATGCAATCAAAATATGTGACATGATATGGCCATCATCATCTTGTGCTTTTGATCTCCATCTCCAAAGCATCGTCATGATCTCCATCATCACCAGCTTGACACCACGATCTTCATCGTAGCGTCGTGGTCGTCTTGCCAACTATTGCTACTACTACTATCGCTAACTCATAGTGATAAAGTAAAGCAATTACATGGCCTTCGCAATTTATACAATAAAGAGACAACCATACGGCTCCTGCCCGTTGCCGGTAACTTTACAAAACATGATCCTCTCATACAAAAATGTATAACTCATCACGTCTTGAGCATATCACATCACAACATTGTTGGTGAACATAGTATTTCAAAAAAATTCCTACGATCACGCAAGATCAATCTACTAGAAGCATAGCACCGAGAGGGGGGAGTGTGTCTACGTACCCTCGTAGACAGAAAGCGGAAGCGTCTAGTGACGCGGTTGATGTAGTCGTACGTCTTCGCAATCCAAGCACCGAACGTGCGGCACCTCCGCGTTCAGCACACGTTCCGCTCGATGACGTACCACGAGCTCCTGATCCAGTTGAGCTTCACGGGAGAGTTTCGTCAGCACGACAGCGTGGTGACAGAGATGATGAAGCTACCGGCGCAGGGCTTCGCCTAAACACTGCAACGGTATGACAGAGGTGTGTTTCTATGGAGGGGGCACCGCACACGGCTAAAACGATGTTGCTTGTGTGTCTTTGGGTGCCCCCTGCCCTTGTATATAAAGGAGCAAGGGGGAGGTGCGGCCGGCCCAAGGGGCGCGCCATAGGAGTAGGATTCCTACTCCTGGTAGGAATAGGAATCCCCTTTCCTATTCCTACTAGGAGTAGGAAAGGAAGGGGGATATGAGAAGGAAGGAGAGGGGCGCCTCCCCCCTTTTCCTAGTCCAACTAAGATCCCTAGGGGCGGCGCGGCCAGCCCTATGGGCTGCCTCTCTCTTTCCGTCATTGGCCCACTATGGCCGATACTCCCTCGGGGGGGGG